>JACBXF010000003.1:247323-919126 GCA_014183025.1 Harringtonia lauricola
TGGCAGACGGGTGTCAGGAGGCCTGGCACGGCGGTCCGTGACACGTATGTTTTTTCTCTCCTACGTTAGTTAAAGTAAACCTTTAATAAAATCTCGTTTTTAACGTCTTGTTACGGCCGGCAGGCAGACAGGTAGGCAGGGACGAGATGCAGTATATTTAGAATGGCTAGTCTTCTACAGAGGTGCAGGTAGGGGTCAGGTTGTAGACGAAGACGTAGCTCAAGGAGCTACGTTTAAGGGGCGGCTGCGGGTCTACTAAATCTCTACGATAGCGGTGTATAGCGGTAGTAACCAGGCTGCCCGGCTGGCAGCGCCAGCTGGCAGACGGGTGTCAGGAGGCCTGGCACGGCGGTCCGTGACACGTCTTTTTACTTATAAGGGCGGCCTAAGCGTATAACGTCGGCAACGTACGACTTAAGGATGACTGGCTTAGGAGAATGAGGGTTAAAACCACGTTTAATAGCCTTATCGAGGAGACGGTTCACGTGGCGTGCCGTGATGCCTGTCAGCGATGCAATGCGATGATTTAAGACGCCGAGTTGCTTAAAGGCTAAGGCTTACGCCCGCGTGGCAATATCGTACTGTTAAGACATGATTGTAAAAAAGGTAGTTAGTAAAGAAGAAAGAGGAAAAGAAGGGGATTCTGGTGATAATTTTCATTAAATAAAACCATCAGAAGACAGGCTGAAAAAGGCGATGTAAAATAGTGGTATTGGGCGCCGTTGGGCAGCATTTTTCATATTTTTGTTTATTTTGATTATTTGCATGTTAATTGAATTCTGCCGTTTTTTCTGCCGAAGGCGGTGAGACAGGACTTTTGGTAGCGACGTCCGTACTTCCAGAAAAAAGAAACAAAGAAAAAGGAAAAAAAGAAACAAGTGGGTGACTCGGCCAAATATCTGCAGAGTTGCGCCGAAGGCTTGGCCTGGCCCGTGCACTCCCCCAGCCACTATTATCCCTTCGTCCCAATTTGGCGCTGGGGCAGAATGCGGGGGAAACAAACGCCCCGTCTACCGAGCCGATCCTCTGTAAATGAGCGCTGACCGCTCGGCGCTTTGCCACGGCTTAGCTCGCTCTTTGTTGGTCTGTTGGTTTGTCAGTCCGGCCGAACCGCCGCATGATTCCCCGACTTGGCTCACGCTAGACTGTGTCCGATGCCGCCGCTGTGCCGTCAGATCACCACCTTTTTCTACCGCCATGACGGCACAGCACGCTGCCCGGCAAAATGGAACCGGTGGAGCAATATTATGAGTACCAATGACCCCGACTTCCTGGCTGCTACCACAACTTGCAGGGCCCTGGTCCCGGCCCAGCGACATTTCCAACAACACCGAACCGGACCTGCCGATTGTCATGCGTCATTCGTCCTCTCCCCATGATCATCCATTGCACCTGCTTCTTTTGGCAGCTTCCCAGCCAACTGGTATAAAAAGTCCGAGCTCGGAAAGCTCGGGCTGTCTGTGCTTGCTTTCTGTGCTTCTGAGCTTCCTGGCTTCATATAAACTTTGGCCTTTGCATGCGCGCTTCCTCGCTGCTTCGACCTCCATCGCAGCCAATCTGCAGTCGCTATTCTTACCATGCGCCCATCTCCCTCCTCTCCCATGGCTGCGCGGGCTCTGGCCGCCGCTCTCTGGCTGGTCCCGGCCGCCGCTCTCTTCACCAATGGCTCCGTCATTGCCCCTTGCGACTCGGTGCTCTACTGCCACGGCGACATTCTCAAGGCCATTGAGCTCGCCGCCCCGTTTACCGACTCCAAGACGTTTGTGGACATGTAGGTCTCGCTCGCTCGCTCTCTGTGTCTCATGCTAAGAACAGGCCCACGGTCCGCCCGCTGAACGAGGTCGTCGCTGCTTTCGAAAAGCTCTCCAAGCCGGTGACCAACAACACGGAGCTCAATGCCTTCCTCAGCACCTACTTCACCGCGGCCGGCGGCGAGCTCGAGAGCGTGCCCACCACCGAGCTCACCACCAACGCCACCTTCCTCGACAAGCTCAACGACACGGTGCTGCACCAGTTCGTCGGCAAGATCATCGACATCTGGCCCGACCTCACCCGTCGCTACACCGGCGGCAGCGCCAACACCAGCTGCGCCGGCTGCGTCAGCAGCTTTGTGCCCGTCAACCGCACCTTTGTCGTCGCCGGCGGCCGCTTCCGCGAGCCCTACTACTGGGACTCGTACTGGATCCTCGAGGGCCTGCTGCGCACCGGCGGCTCCTTTGTCGACATCTCCCGCAACACCATTGAGAACTTCCTCGACCTCGTCGACCAGTACGGCTTCGTCCCCAACGGCGCCCGCGTCTACTACCTCAACCGCTCCCAGCCGCCCCTGCTCTCCCAGATGGTCCGCGCCTACGTGGCCCACACCGGCGACCGCACCATCCTCGACCGCGCCTTGCCGCTGCTCGTCAAGGAGCACGCCTTCTGGACCGTCAACCGCTCCATCGAGGTCACCGGCCCGGACCGCCAGAACTACACCCTGAGCCAGTATATCCCCCCTTTACCTATTTCCTGTCTCCCTTTGTCCTGCCCTCTCTAACCCCCAGCTACTCGGTCCTCAACAACCAGCCCCGGCCCGAGTCGTACCGCGAGGACTACATCTCCGCCAACAACCACTCCTACTACGCCTCGTCCGGCATCATCTACCCCGAGACCAAGCCGCTGACCGACGACGAGAAGGCCGCCCTCTATGCCCAGCTGGCCACCGGCGCCGAGTCCGGCTGGGACTACGGCTCTCGCTGGCTGGCCCGCCCCAACGACGCCGCCAAGAACGTCTACTTCCCGCTGCGCTCCCTCAACCCCAACAACCTGCTGCAGGTCGACCTCAACTCCATCCTGTACTGGAACGAGGTCACCATTGCCGGCTTCTTCAACACCACCGGCAACGCCACCGCCGCCGCCGCCTGGTCCGACCTCGCCAAAGCCCGCAGCGACGCCATGTTTGCCCTCATGTGGAATGCCACCCTCTGGTCCTACTTTGACTACAACCTGACCTCTGGCACCCAGAACACCTACGTGCCCCTGGACGACGACGCCACCCCCGCCGAGACGGCCAACGCCCCGGCTGGCTCCCAGGTGGTCTTCCACGTCGCCCAGCTGTACCCCTTCTGGACCGGTGCCGCGCCGGAGCGGCTCAAGAACAACCCGCTGGCCGTCAAGCAGGCCTACCAGCGCGTGGCCACGCTGCTCGACACCAAGGCCGGCGGCATCCCGGCCACCAACTTCCGCACCGGCCAGCAGTGGGACGAGCCTAACGTGTGGCCGCCGCTGCAGCACGTGCTGATGCAGGGTCTGCTCAACACGCCGCCCACCTTTGGCGCCGACGACCAGGACTACCAAGACCTGCAGACCCTGGCTCTGCGCCTGGGCCAGCGCTACGTCGACTCGGCCTTTTGCACCTGGTACGCCACCGGCGGCTCCACTACCGAGACGCCGCAGCTGGCGGGGCTGACGGCCAAGAACGTCGGTACCATGTTTGAAAAGTACGCCGACAACACCACCAACGGCGCCGGCAGCGGCGGCGAGTACACCGTCGTCGAGGGCTTCGGCTGGACCAACGGCGTCCTGCTGTGGACCGCCGACACCTTTGGCAGCCGCCTGACCCGTCCGAACTGCGGCAACATCACGGCGGCCAAAGTCAACTCGGCCAAGCGGAGGCGCGAGAACACAGCCAGCGACGACGCGGGCCCGTGGTCCCTGCCGCCGAGTGCCGTCTATCTCCGTGCCGCGGACGCAGCCTGGGTGAAGAAGTTTGGGTCGCGCGCTTAGCTAACCATTACGTTACTGAATCCCACCTTTGAATCCATCTATTTCCGTTTCCAAATCGGACTGCACCAGGCTGAACAGCTGCAAGTCCACCACCCGCCCGTGCTTGATGACCGCCCGGCGCTGCACGCCCTCGCGCACGAACCCGGCGCGGGTGAGCACGCGCGCCGACGCCGCGTTGTCTACGTAGACGTGGGCCTCGATGCGCTCCAGGCGCTCGCCCGACGACGGCGTGCGGTAGGCCGTGAGCGCCCACCGCGCCAGCGCGGTGCAGGCCGCCGTAGCCAGGCCGCGGCCCCACAGCGCCGGCGCCACCCAGTAGCCAATCTCCCGCCGCAGCCGGTCCGTGCCGTCGTCGCTGACCGTCTCCAGGCCGATGGCGCCGGCAAACCTGCCGTCGGCGGGCGTGCAGATGGCCAGGTGCAGGCAGGCGGGCGAGCACGGCCGGGCATCCGCCGTGGCGGCAAAGACGGCGGCGTTTTCATTTTCGGTTTCATCTCCATCCGGGATGCCCTCGGCGCGCGCAATGCGCAGCCACCGGGCCGCCGCCTCGGCCGTGTACGGGTTGGGAAAGCGGTCGCGCATCCAGGTGACGACGCGGGGATCGTCGGCAGCGGCCCGCATGGCCTCGAGGTCAGAGGCGTGCAGAGGGCGGAGGACGACCTCTGGGGTGCGGAGGAGGGGACGGGTTGGGAAGGGGTCCATGATTGGGGTGACGAGTGAAGGACGAGAAGGGCAGAAACAGGACGAGAGGGCAGAAACAGGGACGAGCAAAGGCCAAAACAGCTTTATACCAAATCTTACAGCTGTGAGTCATTGGCCAGTCAGCCGGGCGATTGTTCAACCACCTGCCAGAAATAGCAACAGCGGACATGCTGCAGAGCAACACCACCATGACTGCAGAAACCAAGCCATGTCGCAAAGATGAAAAGGTAGTTGCTCTTTGTTGCGGCGCACTCGCCGAGACGGAAAAACAGGCGCCGGTTCCGGTACCGTGCGCCTGGACCCAGTGGGGGCCTGCGCGCAAGCGGCCTAGAAAACGCGCGCCGCCAGGGGAAGGAGAAAATATGAGAGGTGGCCTTAACGTCTGGGGGAGAGAGATGTAGATCCCGCTTGTCTTTTTTTTTTTTTCTTTTGCTGCATTTTTTTTTGCGTTTCGACGACGACGACGCTTGTCTTGCCGTCTGCTTCCCCAAGCCGAATTCGTCTTGATTTTTATTCTCGACGTCTTTTTTTATTGCCAGCCTCTTTTTTTTTTTTTCTCCTGCCGGCGTCTGTATCTTTTAGATTGGCTTTTTCTGTTCTACTTTCTTTTGTAAAGCTCTCCTTGAGCTACGTGCGCATCGGACCCCAACCTCGACTTGCCACATCATCGTCTTCACTGCACACCACAACCTCCCCCGGGCAACTCCCACCATGTCCGGCAAGTCACGATTCACAAGGTTGGATGCCTTTACCAAGACGGTCGAGGATGCGCGCATCCGCACAACGTCCGGCGGCATCGTCACCATCGTATCGCTGATCGTCGTCGTCTGGCTGGCCTGGGGCGAGTGGCTGGACTACCGGCGCGTCGTTGTGCACCCCGAGCTGGTGGTGGACAAGGGGAGAGGTGAGGAAAGGAAAACAAAAAAAAAGAACGAAACTGACTGGCAGGCGAACGAATGGAAATCCACCTCAACATCACCTTCCCGCGCATTCCCTGCGAGCTGCTGACCCTCGACGTTATGGACGTGTCGGGCGAGCAGCAGCACGGCGTGCAGCACGGCATCCGCAAGGTGCGGCTGCAGCCGCTGAGCGAGGGCGGCGCCGTCATCGAGGGCAAGGAGATGGCGCTGCACGCCGTCGAGGAGGCGGCCGCCCACCTCGACCCCAACTACTGCGGCCCCTGCTACGGCGCCGCCGCGCCCACCCACGCCAGCAAGCCGGGCTGCTGCAACACGTGCGACGAGGTGCGCGAGGCCTACGCCGCCGCCTCGTGGGCCTTTGGCAAGGGCGAGAACGTGGAGCAGTGCATGCGCGAGCACTACGCCGAGCGCATCGACGAGCAGCGCCACGAGGGCTGCCGCATCGAGGGCGGCCTGCGCGTCAACAAGGTCGTCGGCAACTTCCACATTGCCCCCGGCCGCTCCTTCAGCAACGGCAACATGCACGTCCACGACCTCAAGAACTACTGGGACGCCCCCATCCCCCAGATGCACTCCTTCACCCACACCATCCACTCCCTCCGCTTCGGGCCCCAGCTGCCCGAGTCCATCCACCGCAAGCTCAGCGGCTCCGCCAGCACCGCCGCCGCCGCCCTGCCCTGGACCAACCACCACCTCGACCCCCTCGACGGCGTCCACCAGGAGACCGACGAGCCCAACTTCAACTACATGTACTTTATCAAGATCGTCCCCACCTCCTACCTCGCCCTCGGCTGGGAGAAGACCCTGCGCCGCTACATGGACGGCACCGCCGGCGCCGCCACCGGCGCGGGCACCGACGACGCCGACGTCGGCTCCTACGGCCTGCTCGCCGACGGCAGCGTCGAGACCCACCAGTACTCTGTCACCAGCCACAAGCGCAGCCTCCAGGGCGGCGACGACGCTGCCGAGGGGCACCGCGAGCGTCTGCACTCGCGCGGCGGCATTCCGGGCGTGTTCTTTTCATATGTACGTTTTTTTTTTCTTTTTTCTTTTTTCTTCTTTTCTTCTCTGACCGCCAGGACATCTCTCCCATGAAGGTCATCAACCGCGAGGAGCGCGCCAAGACGTTTGCCGGCTTCCTCGCCGGCCTCTGCGCCATCATCGGCGGCACCCTCACGGTGGCTGCCGCCATTGACCGGACCGTCTTTGAGGGCGCCACCCGGCTGAAGAAGCTGCGGATGAAGGACATGTAAGTTGAGAGGGGGGTTGGAAATTGTCTTATTCGTCTGGTGCGGTATGGCGTCGCAGAGGGCGAGCCATTGTTTTTCTTACTGTATGTATGCATGGAAGAGGCGTTTGGGTTTTCGTCGCTTTAGAAAAAAAAAATGCGATTGCTATATAAAGTGCACCTTGACCGAGAGATATCGCGTTCAGCATGATTCCGACGGCCGCCTCAGCTGCAGCTACGGAGCTTCTAGTGCATGCCGTTGGGTGTGGCTAGAGGGGCAGCTTTCGGCAAGCAGCTGAAACAGGTTTTGCCCACATCCATCCTTGTCTTGTTGGCTCTGCGCTCATTTTGGAGACAGACCGGCTCTTGGCGGGCACTGGCCGCGCACCATGCCGATCGCTGGGATGGCATACAGGGATTCCAAGCAAGGCTGTTCTAATTGCGAACGGCCGCTGGCACCAGGTCAAAGCCTGCTGCGGCAGATGAAGGACAGCGAGAGAGAGAAAGACACCTGGCGCGTTCGACCGAGCGCGTTTGCCACCCCACCTAAGATGCTTTGTGCTTACTTAGTACGAACAGAGCAACTCACGCGCCCTTTGGCCACCCATACATTGGTCGCCACTACTCTCTCGTACCGCTTCGAATACGAGAAAACCCACGAGGGCCAATTAGGGGCAAGCCTCCGTCGTCCTTCTTTGCGCACCGCTCCTAATAATGCGCTCCTGTCACGATAGCCTCGCTGTGCCGCGCTATTCCCCTATCTGCTGTCTTCTCCGCAGACGCCATCCCTGCTGTGGTCGTCCTTGGCCTGGGCCCTGGTCCCCAGGGAGGGTGACCCAGGCCCACTCCTGTCGCGCTCATTGCACCGCATGCGAGAGAGATTTCCTTTTCGTCCGAACCAAACTTTTTGGCTGCGTGCAACGGCGGCCTGCAGGCAGCCACATATTGCAGGCGCTCCGTCGCAATTAAAACGACGTCTATATAGTTCATAATCCCCCCCCCCATGCATCTTACGCGGCCGACATTGTTGGCCGCTCGCTGCTTTTTCGACCAGCTTGCCACTGACAGGCGCCCCAAGACAGGGTGATAAAAATAGCTGGGTCGCCCCCCCCCCAGGGCTGTGCATGCCACTTGCTGTGTGCATTTGCTCTCTGGTGCTATAATCATGTCACCATAGCGGAAGCGGACAAATTGCAAAGTGCGAGCGCAGTTGTTCCATTCAGCAAAAAAGTCCGCATCAGAATCAGCCAATTCCAACCGACATCGCCCTAGCTTTTCTCGCAAACGAAAAGAAAGAAAAAAAAAAAACAACCTTTACAACCTTCTTTTCACCCGTCCCACACCCTGCAGCACAACGGCGTGCTAATATGCCCCTCCCCGCTCCTCCTCGTGCCCAAATGCGTACTATGTGATCCGTAGTAACCTCGTTGGTGGGTTGCTTGTTCGGGCTACCTGCCTTGGTCCGGTCTCTTTTAATTGTTGCTCCTCCCACCGTTCGAGTTGTTGTTTTCTGCTCTCCGTAGTGACCTTGTATTGCCTTGGCGCTCTTTCCTTTTGTGTGTCTGTGTATATGTTTGTGTGTGTTCAGGAGTGGGTCCCATCCTATGTAAACAAGTATCCGTTCTGCCTTGTCCACCGCCAAAAGCGACTTCTGGCGGCAGATTACCCCTGGATTTGCCTTTTAGACGAATCCCGCCCCCCTGTACCTATTGTAGCAGTACCCATTTCCAGCTAATAAAGGCTGCCCATGCTGTTGGTCATACGTATCGGTACTCTGTAATTACCCCGTATTCCGCACTTCCTTTTCTCCCCCCCCCCTACGGAATGCACTAGCGACGAACGTTCTCTCTCTCATTCGGGAAGGAATCAGACACAGAGGTGTCCGCCTCGCTCATTTTTCATTTTTTTTTCTCAATTTTTTCCCTCGCTTGTGACTCTCGCCATCACATGCACACCCTCTTCTGCCCTCTTTGGGGCCCCCTTCTATTTGCAAGATCGGCCCCTGTCGATGCGCCAGGAACGGCCAGAACGATCGACCTGATTTTGCCTCCCGCCATGTGCTGCGGTTCGCGGACGCGTATCTGAGAGAACTGGCAAGCCAGCCTTTTGTCAACTTGCCCGCCTCGCTCGCTTCGTCTCTCTCCTCCCATTTATGCAAGCTGTCTGTATAGCACGCTGATCGCCAGCACTAGCCCTTCGTTTTCTTTGTCCGTTTTCCAAGCTCCATTTCTCTCCCATCTCGTCCACAAACAACCTCCCCTGTCGCTCTTGTTGTATACCACCCTTGTTATTGTCCTACCTCGCCCCCCCTTTCTTCGCCCACCCACCATTTCACTCTACTCCTCCTTGTGGCTGCCCGTTTCGCTGCCGCTTGCTGTTCCCCTCCCCCTTGATTCACTTGGGTTTGCGACCTTGTTTTTTTCTCTCGCTTCTCCCCGTTTCGTGTGACCCTTTCGCTCCTGTCTGTCTGTCTGGTCCGTCTGTCCGTCCGTCCTTCCGCCCTCTTCGAACTTGCGGATTTGGGACGTTTCGACCTGTCTTTCGACTTTCGACATTCCTTTTTTTTTTTTCCTCTTCGCATTTCCGTTTCTCGACTTTTACCTTTTCTCACCCTAGCTTCGCATCGACGGCTGCCTTTGTCCTCGCTCCTTTCGCTCAGCCGTCTCAACAGACATCGACCGTCCTCCAGCCGCGATCCTTCGAATCCAAAGCCGGCCTTTTTTTTTTTTTTTTCGTCCACCATTTCGTCCTCTTGCCACTCGCCAGCACCTTCTTGATCCGGCCTTGCGACTCAACGACGGGACCTGCTTCTCTCTCATTTGCGAATCGCGACGAAGACGACCACCTTTTAAGAAACGACTCTCGTTGCAGCGCTCGCATCACATCCTGCTCTTGTTCTGTCGATCTCGCATTATCTCAACGCATTCTCCCGTGATCAGCTCTACCGTTTCATCACTGGCCTGACCTCGCCGCCCATGCAATTGTCCCAGAAGACATCAAAACACTGAACAGGAAAAGGCGAACAAAAGGTTGGAACCAGTGTCAGTCTGGGTTGCTTGTGGTGCCATTCGGTTCAGCATTGTTCTGTTGCTCGTCCAGTCTTGCCATTTCTGCTTCCTCGACGACGTTTCCGACGTGCTTTGTCGCTCGTTTCGTGACAAGGTCCATGCGCGGACTCTCTTCTATGACGAATCCCCTCAATCGCTTTTCTCGACGTCTTTTGAGCTTCCAAGTTCCCTTCTCGGCCTAATCCAAGGTCTCTATGATCTTGTGCACTGCGCACGCCCTTCCGACTTCTCTATGACATTCCTCCACAAGCTCTTTCTGACCACGCCATATCACCATGTCCGCACCAACAAGACCCAATTTCATTGACCTGCGGTCGCAGTCGCAAGCCTCCGTTTCTCGCCCTTTGAAGTCACCCCGCCTCCATGTCGCCGGCGAGGTGCCTCCCGAGCTCTCGCCTCTCGATGCCTTTGCTCTGCAGAGCCGCCTGCTGGCGAAGCAGCTCCAGGAGAGCGCCAAAGCCGACCACCGAGTCAGCCGTCTGCCGCCTCTGACAACCGACAGTCCTCTCGTCATGCAAGGTCGACGCGAATACTTCCGCTCCATGTCCTACGACGACACCGAGAATGGCACCACCTCGCCAAACCGCTCAAACGAGCCGCAGTCGGCAACATCACAGCCCCCCCTGACGCCCAGCACCTTCAACATGAAGACTCCCGCCGTGGAGGAGCCTACCGTGCGTCCCCAGTCCATGCACCCACGCATGAGCCGCATACCCCCAACGCCCGATAACGTGGTGCCGCCGCCAATACCAGAGTACGCGCGAGGGCGCCAGGTGCAGCTGGCAGGCGTCCCGTCGAACGTGCTCGGCCAGGATGACGAGGACAGCTACTTTGGCGCACGGCGAGACCGCTCGCCCTCTCCGTTTGCCGAGGACAATGCTGCCGAGACCCAGCGCCAGCGAGACTTGGCAGCGTCGAGCCTCGAGGCCGGCTCGTCCTCTGCCTTGGAACCAACAATCTTTGAGGAGGAGCCAGTGCCGAGCCGACATACTTCAGAGATGTTCCTCCCTCCGCCTTCTCCACATATGTCGCAGCCGCCGCTGTCTCCCTCCTTCCAATCACCAATCCTGCCGCCACACCATCCTTCTTCTAGCTCTGTACCGCATCCCATTTACACAGGCTCCAACGCCTACCCCTTGGGCAACTCCCCCGAGAGATCGTCCACCAAGAACTCTTTTGATTCGGCCAGCGGCGGCCTAGCCCCGCCGCGTCCCATCTTCCCCAAGCGGTCGTCGAGCATCATGTCGTCCCCTCTGGAGCCAACGGAGGAGGATGGCCATAGCGTTATGAGCGCATCTTTCTACTCACAAGGGGCCCCCCCGCGCAAGCTGTCTGCCAGCAGCGGCCTGCCATCGCCTGGCTTTGGCTCCTTTCAAAGATCACCGTCGATTGGCTCTGACATGTCTGCTCCTCTGCCGCGACCGTCCTTTAACTTTTCTCGCCCTCTGAGTCGCGCTGGTACACCCGGCCTGGATAGCCCGGCTCGGCAGGCGTCGTCTGACAGCCAGACGACGTACAGCCAATCTTCGCTGATCCTCGCAGATGACGCTGCCAACACGCCAATTAGTATGAGCAGCGACACCTTCCCCGATGGCGCGTCCTTTGACGAGAACCGCTCTGTCCCCCCTTCCTACATCTACTCCAAGTTCTCCTTGCCCCGCGGCAAGATGCTGCAGCGGAATGGCCCGCAGCAGCCGGACAACCAGCCCCAGGCTTCTTACCATTGGGATCAGCCCATGGCTCCGCCAAGCAATGTGCAAACACTACCGCTCGTTGGACAGGCTCCCCCCTCACCACCAACCCGCCCGTGCAGCTCCAGCGGTATGCTGCCGCGCCCATCACTCGAGCGGAGCAAGCTCAGCACCGAGGTGCTTGCGCCAACAGGCGAGCCTTCGCCCGACCCGAGCCGGCCGTCTACAGATGGCGAGCGCTCATCAGAGGATGCCCCGCGTGGCCGCCCCATGACCTCTGTGTCGCACGATTCGCCCATGCGCGGCAGGACACCCATGTCGACGACTGCCACGAGCGATTCTGCGAGCACGATCAAGCCTACTCGGTCACTACACTCGCTGGCTTCGGCTGTCGACATTCCTGCCGACGAGCATGTGGAAAAGGCCATCGCCCTGCATGAAAAGGGCCAGCTGAACGAATCTACGTATCACCTGCGGCTGGCCGCCCGTCAGGGCCATCCCACTGGCATGCTGCTGTATGCGCTGGCTTGCCGGCACGGCTGGGGCATGCGCGCTAGCCCAAGAGAAGGTGCCGAGTGGCTGCGCAAGGCCGCCGACTGTGCCAGCCTGGAAATTGCCGACGACGAGGCCCAGATCAAAGAGGGCAAGATGGTCGACTCTCTCGACCGCAAGACCCGCAAGGCCCAGTTTGCCCTCAGCATCTACGAGCTGGGCGTGAGCTACATGAACGGGTGGGGCATTGACCAGGACAAGGCACTGGCCCTTCGCTGTTTTGAGATTGCAGGATGTGAGTTTTTTCCTTCCTTTTTCGTCTCCCATATTACACACGATATACTAACGGTTCAGCTTGGGGCGATGTGGATGCATTGGCCGAGGCAGGTTTCTGCTATGCCCAGGGCATCGGCTGCAAGAAGAACCTGAAACAGAGCTCCAAATTCTACCGCCAGGCCGAGGCCAAGGGCATGAGCATGGTGGGCAACAGCTGGTAAGTGATCGATATTCGTTGTGCTTGGAGGAAAGAATGTTGGCTGACAGTCCACTCTGCAGGATCCACAAGTCCAAGTACAATGACGACAAGGAAGCGAACAAGTCCAACGACAAGGTCCGGTCCAAGTCTCGATCCCGGGGCATCTTTGGCAAGAAACACAACTCATGAGATGTTGCAACGGTCACGCTCTTCTTCATTCTTCATTGCGACATCTTGGCACAATATCCATTTCCTCTTTATACCTCTTTCTCCCTCACCCTCTTGCCTCATTCTTCATTCCTCTGCCACTCGCACCGGCCCATTTTTTGCCTACACGATTAAGGAAGATCACGCTTGCACATCTGCTTTATTTCATGGAACGGAGTTGCATACTTACGGGAATACCTTTCCCTCCTTTCACCGGACGCAAGGGCGTACGAACGTACTGTTTATTCATTAGTTTCTTTTTATTTCTACGACTCGAGGGGGGCCTTTTTTCTTTTTTTATCTCGCGGGCGTCAGAGCCTGAAATGGGGACATTAGCGTGGCGGATTCTTCATTCTTTGTTCAATACTTTATTATACCATTTGCCATGTATAGAAGATGGCTCGCATTTATTTAGCAAAGTTCTATTTGACCTGACATTCTTTGACACTGCATGCCATGACAACAAGGCAAGTAGTCGAAAACGACGGTTTCTCTTACAATGCTGTTTTTCCTGTTGCATTTGGCTAGTTTTTCACTTAATTAAATGGTGATACAGAATTTACACATTCCTAGAGCTACCTATGCATGGAACATGATGGCCTGTCCAAGGGGTGAACCTGCCGTCGTCTACCTACATAGTAGACAACTTGCCCTGCCGTCCTCGCTTGGCACCCCCCCCTCATGAATCGACCTCCATGGTCTCGGCAGCCTTGCTGTCGTCTCCGGCCGGCAGGTCGTGGATGGTGATAAAGTTGCCAATGTCCTCTTTGCGGACGGTGATCTTCTCGTTGAGGACGGCGGTGGTGCCCTTGGGGAAGGCGTAGTTGCGCAGCTTTGGCTGCCGCTGGTTCGGCTTGATGTAGTTGCGCAGCAGGGTGGTCTTGTCGCCGGTGATGACGGCGACGTCGACGTTGCTGCCGGAGCCGAGATCGTTAAAGATGCCGGACTGGATGGCCTCGCTGCAGAGCTTGACGGCGCCGGCGCGGTCGAGATTCGGCTTCCACTGGGTCTCAAAGACGGACATGGCGGCGAGCGAGCCCGAGCCCATGGTGACGTAGGGCAGCTTGTCGGTGCTGCCGTGCGCGTGGACGGTGAACAGGTGGGTGCCGGTCGGGTCGACGCCGGCTACGACCAGGTAGGCGCCAATGTGGCCCTGGTACCGGAACAGGTGCTGCTTCAGCAGCGTCATGCAGGTGACCACGCGCGGCTTGCGGCCCGTCGACAGGCTGTGCAGCTCCAGCTGCGACGAGATGAGCGCCGTCGTGAATTCGGTGTCGGCCGCCGTGCCCGCGCCCGCGCACCAGATCTGCGGCGCAATGTAGTGCAGCTTCTCGCAGTTCTTGTCGGCCACAATGGGGCCCGACGTCGCGCGCGTGTCGGCGGCGATCTGCGAGGGGGACGGTCAGCTCACAGACAAAGAAAAAAAAAAAGGAAGCAGAGGGACGCACCACTACGCCCCCGTCAAAGATGCAGCCGACAATGGTTGTGCCGGTGCTCGTGGCCTTGGGCAGCGGCACGCCGCGGGCATGCAGCGCCGCGTTGCGGTTGTAGTTGGAGAAGTCGAAGCCGGGCATTGTGACGTCGTCGGGAGGAGAAGGCGCTTTTGTCGCTGGCGAAGAAGCTTCCCAGGGTCAAGGTGGGCTCGGTCGGGCTGGCCGTAGGCGGTGAAGCGGAGGCTGAGGGTAAACGCAATCTCAGTTCGTTCCAAAGCCGCAGATGCTGTGCGCTGGCCGTCCCGGAAGATGGATGGTCGAGCAGAGAAGGGCGATGCTGTGGTGTTGGAGAGAGGGCCGCTGGCTCAAGATGACGAGGCTAAAAAGCTGCCTTCGCAGGAGGCCAGCAGTTGTGAGACGCGCCTTCTCGATTGCCTGGAGAGCACGGGCGATTGTGATTGGCCATTTCCCCAGAAGACCCATATTTGAGCAAGTTGCACGTGATCAACAGCTCTCAAGACGCTTAGCTGCCTTGAGCAAAGCGCCATCGCGGTACCGCGTTCCTCTAAGGAAAAAAAAAGAGCCTACTAAGCGTTGCCCAGGGACCATCACCAACGTCTAACCTACGACCACGATCACGACCACGACCACGACACAGCGGCCAGCACAACAGAGAGGGCATCCATCCAGCATCGTGGGTGGAGATGTCCTGAGGGCGTATCTCGCCTAGCCCTTTTTTTATTTTTGATACAGAAGCGAGCAAGCAGTGAACGATCTGCACGTGCTGTTGCGATATCCTCTTCGAAAACACCGACAACAGGGCTGTCGTCATTTTCCATCGACGGTCTGGCCGCTGATCAGCGGCGGAACTGCGACCGATCATGGCCTTCAGCTTCGGCAACCCACAGGCAGGGTCGATCTCTCTGCTGAGTGGAAACAGCGATGGGGGCGTCCAAGTGAAGCAGGGCGATGACCTGGAGCTGATTCAGACGGAGGCACGTCAGGGTGCAAGCTGGAGGAAGAGACAAGGGGGCAATGATGCTGACGTGTTGCAGGGCCTTGGCTTCCTGAGCGTGGCCGGCGAAGCCAAGCTTCAGTTCGTGAGCCGATGGAGCGAGCCCCCCCTGCCGACGGCCTCGCTCATCAGCGTGGCTTCGCACAAAGGCCTCGTTGCTGCAGCCGGCCCCGATGCCGTGCACCTGGCCACGACCGAGTCGGTACGGAAGACGCTCATGGCGGAGGGCGGAGGCAATGGAAACAGCGACGGCGACAGTGATAACAACATCCGCCCGTTTGCGCCGCAGGTGTCGATTCCCATGCAGCTGCGCGTCTCACAGCTGGCCTTCACGGCGGACGAGGCGTTCCTCGTTCTGTCAGCAGAGACGGGCGGCGGCCTGGCCGTGTACGACGTGCAGGCTCTGGCGCAGGGCAGCACGACACAAGCTGCGTTTGAGCTGTCGACCAACGGCGAGACGCTGCGGTCGCTCGTGGCCAACCCCATGGCCGACAAGGCGGAGCTCGTGGCGCTGGTCACGGCCAAGGGCAACCTGCTCGTGGCGGACCTGAAGCAGCGGGCGCTGCACAACAGCCCCGGCGGACAGGCCGTGCTGCGGACGCAGGTCAGCTGTGTGGCGTGGAGCAGCAAGGGCAAGCAGCTGGTGGCGGGCTGCGCCGACGGCTCCGTCTACCAGATGACGCCCGACGGGCAGGAGAAGGCGCACATTCCCAAGCCGCCCAAGCTGGGCGACTACTACGGTGAGGATGGCCTGCTGGATGGCCTGCTTGTGCTTGCAGTTGCTAACTTTTGCAGTTGCTTCGGTTACGTGGCTCGAGAACGACGTCTTCCTCGTGATCCACAACCCGACAGCGCCGGGTTCGCCGTCTGAATACCACATCATCACGAGACATGCCAAGGCGGGCACGACCCCCGAGTTCGTCTACCAGAAGCTCAACGACCCGGTCGAGCCGTTTGGCGACAAGGAGCCGCACCACTCGGTCCTGCGGCTGCGCAACTTTCCGCCCAGCCTGGACGACCTGCTGATGGTGGCGTCGACGGCGGTGGAGAACATTGGCCTCATCAGCCGGTCCAAGACGCCGCTGGCCAGCAATGCCCCGGCCGACAAGATCACCAACGCCTTCACGACAACGGAGCTGGCCGACGATTCGAGGCGAGCCCAGCTGCCCATGTCGGCGGACTACAACGAGACGTACCCGATCGGCGTGTCGCTGGATCTGTCGGGCAAAGACAAGGTCTACAAGCCGATCCCCACCGACGAGATGGACGAGTCGCCGGGGCCGCTGCCTGGTCTCTGGGTCCTCAACAACGAGGGCGTGCTGCTTGCGTGGTGGGTAGTGTACAACGACTCGATCCGCCAGGGCACGACGTTCCCGGGACTGGCGGCCGTGGACGGCGGCCTAGCGGCCAATCCGGCTGGCGGCGGCGGCGGCTTTGCGTCTCCCAAGCCGGCTTCCGCGTTTGGTTCTGCCACTGCCCTGCAGTCCAGTCCCGCACCGGCCTTTGGCTCGGCCTTTGGCAGCACGCCCGCTCTGGGCAGCACCTCGTCTCCGTGGGGACAGGCACCTGGCACAGGCTCGCCGTCCCGGGCGCCTCCTGCATTCGGGACGCCGTCCGCTCTGGGCAGCGGCACGGCCTTTGGTGCTCAGCCTGGACTGGGAGCCAAGCCGTCCGTCTGGGGCTCGGCGAGCAAGACGTCTGCGGCTCCTGCATTTGGCCAGTCCAGCTTTGGCCAGTCCAGCTTTGGCGCCAGCTCGGCTGCTCCTGCCGCGTCGTCGGGCAACGCATTCTCTGCCTTTGCCAATAAGACAGCCTCGCCGTTTGCCTCGGCCGGCGCGTCGTCCACGACGGCGACGAACAGCAGCCCCTTTTCCGCTTTCAAGAGCACAGCACAGACCGGCTTTGCCTCGCTTGGGTCCAGCAGCAACAACAACAACAACAACGGCAGCATCTTTGGCTCGTCCAGCTCGACGGCCAAGCCGTTCGGCTCGAGCACTGCCTTTGGCGCTCCATCCGGCTCCTCCAGCACCAGCACCGCCTTCCCTCCTCCAGCCAACAAGGCTTCTGGGCCGTCTGTCTTTGGGTCCTCGCCCTTTGTTCTGGGCACCACATTCAAAGCCGATCCCGCCTCGGCCAACGACAACGAGACGGCACAGACGGCATCGTCCAAGGGGAGTGGCGGCAGCCTGTTTGGCAGCGGGTTTGGCTTGTCGCTGGGGCAGTCGCAGTCGCAGTCGACGTCTGCAGTGCCGGCGGAATCGGGTGACCAGGACATGGACGCAGCCGTTGCCTCGACTCCAGCACCCCTGGCGGACGAGCCGGCCAAGCCCGCTCCTGCACCTTTCGAGTCGACAACACCGACGACAACACCGGCACCGGCGTCTCGGTTCTTCAGCCCTCTGACGACAACGGCGGCCACGACATCGCCCTCTCTGTTTGGCACGTCGCCAGGCCTCTTCTCGCGACCGGGCGGCCTGTTCGGGACCGCCGCCAAGACGGAGACGGAGCCGGACGTTTCGGAAACGCCCAAAGCGGCCAAGCAGACGCCGACCGTGCAGCAGACCCCCCCTCTGCCACCGGATGCCATTAGTAAGGCCGTTTATCTCTTGGGCGACTCGTCTTCGTCCAGCTCCTCGTCGGCGCTGTCGGCGGTCGAGGAGGTCACTGTTAGCAACCCGTCTAACCGTGTCGCAGAAGAAGAAGATGCTCCGCTGCCACCAGATCCGTTTGCCAAGGCCAAAAAGTCGACGAGTGTGCCGGAGGATGCCCCGCTGCCGCCGGACCCCTTTGCCAAGCCGAAGAACACGATCGTCCCCGAAGACGCGCCCCTCCCGCCCTTCCCATACCCGGCCAAGTCGAAGAACACGAAGAACGCGACGCCCGTGCCGGAGGATGCGCCACTTCCACCGGATCCGTTTGCCAAACCGAAGAAGACGGCGGTGGCAGAGGAGGCGCCGTTGCCTCCGAATCCCTTTGCGGCGAAGGCCAAGGCGCCATCGGCCGCCCCCGAGACGGCACCGCTGCCGCCGAACCCATTTGCTGCCAAGCCGGCGGCGAAGGCAGAGAGCAAGGCGGGGGGGCTGCCCGGGCTGGCGAACCCGTTCAGCAGCATGAAGGCGTCGACGACAACATCTTCATCGACGTCGATCTTCTCGTCGATGGCGGCGCCGCCGAGCAACGACCCGGCGCTGCGCAATCCGTTTGCGAACCTGCCGAAACCGCCGCTGTCGCCGAGCTCGGTGGGGACGGAAGAGGAGCTGTCGGAGGAGGGCGAGGTGGAGGAGGACGAGGAAGAAGACGAAGGCAGCGGGACGGACGTCGGCAAGGATGTGAGTCCGTCTTCGGCGGGACTGGTCAAGACGCCGAGCTTCTCGACGCGGGGATCGTTCACGACAGCAGGCATGGACGGCAGCATCAACTCGACCTTTTCGCACGTGGAGCTGCCGACGTCGCAGATGTTTGGCGAGCGGGACGCGCCCTCTCTGCCGCCTCCCCCGTCTCGGCGGCAGCCGGAGCTGACCAGCCCGCGGTCTCCGAGTCCACAGCGGCCGGCAGCCAAGCCGCAGTCCAAGCTGCCGTCCAAGCTGCCGTCCAAGCTGCCAGCCAAGCCGCACGGCGGGCTGCCTGGCCGTCTTTTCCGCGACGAGGCGCAGCGGTCGTTTAGCGCACCGGGCATGGCGTCGCAGCTGCTGCGGGACACGTCTCGATCTGGGCCCCCCCGCGGCGTCGTTCGGGACCCCAACGTGGAAGAGCAGCGGCGGGCGGACCTGATCCGGGCCAAGCAGGAGGAGCAGGCGCTCACGCGGGAGGACAGCTACGATGTGATGGACCGGGAGCTGGAGCAGCCGCTGGAGGCGACGCGGCAGCTGGCCGAGTGCGTGTACATCCTGGACTCGGACATTGACGGCGGCGACTCGGTGCCGACGCAGGTGGAGGCGGTGTACCGCGACATCAACCGGATGGTGCTTGTTCTTAAGGTGAACAGCCGCAACCTGGACGCCTTTCTGCGGGGCCACTCGCAGCGCGACGAGCCGGGGCGCAAGACGGAGGACGACCTGGACGAGCCGGAGGGCTGGGTGCTGTGCGAGGTGGACGACCTGGGCCGGATTGTGAGCCGGGACCTGACGGACAAGCTGCGGGCGTCGCGGGTGCGGGGCGAGGAGGCGATGCGGGAAGCGGCCGAGGCGCTGCTGAAGGAGGGCAGCCGGCTGCAGGGGATGCACGACGACGTGGCGCGGCTGGCGGCGGCCCAGGCGCAGCCGGAGCAGGTGGCAGCGGGACGGCTGCAGCCGCTGAGCGCGGAGCAGGCGACGCAGCAGAACGACCTACGGCGGACGTTTACGCGGGTGATGGAGCAGCTGGTGGAGGCGGAGCAGCAGCTGGTGCTCCTGCGGACGAAGATGGGAGCGCTGGCGGCGGCGATGAGCGGCAGCGGCGGTCACGGCGGTCACGGTCTGCCGGTGCCGACGGTGGACGCGGTCATGCGGACGATTGCCAAGATGACGGCGATGGCAGAGAAGCGCAGCGGCGACATTGACGTGCTCGAGGTGCAGATGCGCAAGCTGGGGCTGGGCGGAGGCGGAGGCGGCCGGGACGGGTCGCCGCGACCGCCGCAGACGCCGCAGAGACACCAGCACAAGCGCAGCTCGGTGCTATTTACGCCCGGAAGCACGCAGCGGTTTGCGTCGCCCGTCGCCGGCGGCGGCACGCCGACGCGGCGCAAGCTCACCGGGTACACGGACAAGGAGAAGGAGCAGCTGCGGCAGAAGCGGGCGGGACGGCAGCGGACGCTGGCGCGGCTGCAGGCCATCCAGCAGGCGGAAGGGCCTCGATACACGCCGATGGACTAATGGGTGTTGTGTTTCTATGTAGTCTCGAATAGAGCAAAATGACATTGCAGCTAATCCTTGCCCCGTTCCTTGCCGGCCATGTCGTCCTGCGCGTCCTTGACGAGGAAGCTGTACCACAGCATAGTGGGCCCGACGGTGCCGGCGTGCCACATGGAGTGGGCGTCAAAGACGCCGGCGGCGGGGGCAAAGTCGAACATTTCGAGGCTCATGGCCAGCATGACCCAGGCGACGGCGAGGCCGGGCCAGATGGTCCAGGCGCGGCGGGTGCGGCGCCAGGCGCGCCAGGAGAACCAGGTCCAGAGGCTGTTCTGGACGACGCCGCAGACGACGTTGGCGGCCATGTTGTAGCCGTAGTCCCAGCGGACGAGCAAGAGGTAGCCGACGTGGGCGGCGTAGAGGGCGAGGCAGAGGAGGCCCCAGAGGCGGCGCAGGCTGGCCCAGGCGGGCCGGTCGAGCCGAAAGATGCGAATGGGCGTGTAGTAGAGGCCGTAGAGGACGGAGCCGCCGGCGGCAAAGTAGTCGAGGCGCTCCGTCAGCCGGAAGTCCCGCGTGTGGAAGACGGCGCTGCAGACCCACGAGGCGATGCCGACGCTGCTGAAGCCGACGTAAAAGCGCCGCAGCGGGTACGTCGCCGGCATGGTCGCGCGCACCCGGCGCAGGCCCCACGCGTGCATCCACAGGTTGGCCAGCGAGAAGACGACCGACGCCGGCTCCTGCACGCCCGCCAGCCGCCGGAACGGCCACTTGCCGTGGAACTGCACCACCGGCTGGCCCGCCGCCACCCGCTGCGCCGTGATGATGCGCTGGCACGTCTGGTCGCACTCGCTCGGGCAGTCCCACAGCAGGAGCCGCCGGTGGAGGGCTGGCTGTCAGCGGCTGGAAGGAACAAAGGGAAAGAGGAAAAAGACTTGCGGATTGGGGTCTGCTTGCCGGGACCGCAGTTTTCCGCTTTGCAGACCTCGACGCACTGCTGGAACTCGGGCAGCCGGTCGCCCACAGACGCCCACGCGCCGGGCACCACCGCCAGCATGGCCAGCACCACCGCCAGCACCACCGCCAGCCGGTGGGATCGCAGCGGCTGGTGCATCGTGAGGGACGGAGATGGGAGAGTCGAGAGACGCGGTCGCTATCAGGAAACGCGCATCGGCGTCTCGGGGACGCAAAAAGTCCGGAGAAGCCAAAGGCGCAGCGCTCGTTGTGCTAGGAGGAGAAAAAGGTCCAGGAAGGTGTATTTTGGATCGCAGTGTTGGCCGGTGCCGTGTCAGCCGGTGCTGGTTGGGTCGTGATCGGTTGGGTCGTCGAGATGATACAAAGGAAAAGAAGACACAGCTGTTGAAATTGCGAGACGGCTAGATTGAAGACGCGCCGGGTCCAATGGGAAGCTGTGGGGAAAGCTTCAGTGCGCGCTCTAGGGCAAATCACAGCACCCCACTTTCCAATATAGCACGCATCCATATATCACCATTCACATAGGCAAATCTACGTGCAGACAAGTTGGGTGTCACATCTTTGTAACGTCTAGACGAGCTAGATATTCGAAGCCCAGAGGCAAAATATGTGGACAAAAACTTTCGTCAACGAGAGACAAGAATGCAAGATAACAAAGGGAATAACAAACTTGGCAGGGACTGTCTCCTGCGGACTTTTGCACGTGCAAGAAGAGAAGAATAAAGATGGAAAAGAAGAAAAAAAAACTCCCGTTTGGTCTATCGCCGTTGGAAATGCGGTCAAGCAGAACAACTTGCAGGAACAGACTGGAACAGATACCTGCACGAATAGCCAGACTGGCGGGCCAGAGGCCGAGAAAGGCAGCAAAGATAAAGATAAAATATCAGAAAGGACACGCAAGAAACAGAAAACAGAAAGCATCCTAACATGGTCGTCTAATGATGTTCGTCATGTCGTTGTTCGTAAAGCTTCATGAGAAAAGAAACCCGGCCATAAAACGTCCAGTAAATCGTTGAAAAGAGAAAAAGAAAAAAAGAAAGAAGAAAAAAAGGTGAGTACAAGAAATGGCGTAATAAGCCAGCAAATGTGCAATATACTGCCTAGAGAGGCGACTCCGACCGCCGTCGAGCCTTGTCGCCGCGGTTGTTCAGCTCCCGCAGGCGCTGGTCAATGTACGCCAGCCGTGTCGCCAGGTTCGTCCGCGCCCGCACTGGCCGCGGCTGCGCGATCCGCTGCACCGTCGCAAACGGCCGCCCGAGAGTGGCACCGTCAAATTCCGCCGCGTGCGAGAACCGGTTGGGAAAGCTGAAGCTCGTGCTGTTCACAGCCGCCGCAAAGGGGGAACCCAGCCGCGCCGGTGCTTGCCGCTCCGAGCCTGCCAGCTGGTGGTGCTGGCCCTGGGGCTGAGACGGCGGCGACGGCGGTGGCGGCGGCTGCTGCTGCTGCAGACGGTCGTCAGAGAGGGCGTGAGCAGAAGTGTTCCATGTGGGCGCCGCCAGCTCTGGTGCGGAAACCGACGAGGGCAGAGAAAAGTTGGTCGTCTCGATTCTAGGGAGGAAAGGAGCGTCGTTCGTCTCCGATGCCAAGTCGGCAGGCTCCGTGAACAGGTCCGAGCCGAGACTGGGGCGCTTGCGCGCATCCGGGTGGCCTAGGTGCTTCGACCGGCGCTTCTGCGTCATCGTGCGGTTCAGGTGCACCGGCGACTGCAGCGACCGCCGCGAGCCCATCGTGTGCGACTGCCGCGTGCTCGACGCCGACAGGCCCAGAATCGCAGCCAGCGAACTCGACGAGCTTGGGCCGTAGCTCCGCGCCGTAAATGGCGACCCGAGCCGCCGCCGCTCTGCAATGGACGGCTCCTCCGCGGCGATGGCGGACGTCAGCCGGCCCGCGAGATCCTGAGCAGTGGACGGCGCCGTATTGATCGCCGTCGTTGTGTTGCTGCGCGAGCGCGTCAGCTGGGCCAGCGGCCCATGCGGCTGCATCGTCTCGGCCGTGGCCAGTGACAGAGAAAGCGCCATGTCCCGCGTGGCAAACACGGACGAGGACAGCGACCGGCTGTGCATGTGCGTGGGCCGCACCGTCCGCGAGTGGGACGCGGTCATCTGAGAGAACGGCGTCGGGCTGCGCGACATGAGCCGCAGATCGCGTGCGCCACCGCCAGGGGTCGACGCATTGAGGCGGCACAGCTCCCGGAGGTGGGCGCGGGTAGCCGCATTGGTGTGCGGCCACTCCATGAAGACCTTGGCCTGTGCGCGGCTGCTGGTTGCCGTCGGTGTGCTGCTGCCGCTCTTGTTTCCACCTTCGTCGGCAGTCGCCTGCGCGCCAGCTAAAGACGCCGCAGTCGCTGTCGAAGTTGCAGCCGCTGCATCTGCTGTCGTCGTTTCTGCGACGCTGGGCGAGGCCCTGGCCATGGCCTTGGCACCCTTCCAGCTGCGCTTCGCCTCGCGCGCCACGCGCAGACACACGCCATGGGGGGGCACGCAGCTCTTGCCCACGCGAAAGGGCGTGACTTTGGGATCTTGCAGATAGAGAATGTACGTGGCCCACAGATGCAAGCTCATAGCTTTTGTCCACGGCGCCTTCCTCCGCGACTGTGCCTCATGGCCAGCGGCAGACGTCATGTGCATCATGTCCATGTCGTGAAAGAACAAGGAGGACGAGGAGTCCCTGTCAAAAGGGCCGCTCTGCGGAAACGTAAATTTGCCAGGCGCATCATCCTCGGGGCTGTCGCACTGTTCGTCATCCGAAAGCTGCGTGAACCGGCTAAAGAGCGAAGACGAGCTCGTCTGCGTCGAACGCCCGGTCGACGGCCGGCTGGATGAGCCGCAGTCGCGGTCAGGACTCGACTCGGCAGAGCTGCTCAGCATCGAGTCGATCGTCCAATTTGGGTACTGTGATTGGGGGAGAGAGGGCGCAGCGCCTGGCAGAGGTGTCTTGGGCGGCGAGAATTGGCCGCGCCCGCGCACGCTGAGCAGGTTGGCATCGCCGTCGGTGGCACTCAGATGCGCCTGAAACGGCTCGCGTGGAAGTTGGCGGAGGGGAACCAGTCCGGGAAAGCCGCTGGTGGTGTCGGGCTCTTCGATGCTCGGAATGGGAACGTCGGCGGCTGCGACAGAGGCAAGGAAGTTCTGCGTGGGCGCAGATAGGTGGGAGGATACTGTGCGTCGTTTCAAGCGAAGCCGCGGGCGCGGTGGTGATGGCGGTCGCAAGTCGGTGTATGTGGTGCGGGAGCCGGTCGCGACAGGTTCCGGCGTCTTGGGCGGCGCAGCTGCAAAGCCTGGCAGCAAGCCAGAGATGGGAGTCGACATAATGGTGATGTGGTGGTTCGCGTAGCTGCGTGGGAGAGCGTGTCGCATGGGCTGGTCGTCCAAATAAAATATGCGACGAAGATCGATCAACAGCCAAAGGGAGAAAAGCCCAAGGGAGAAGCCGATCCGGTCTCAGATAGAACGAGAGCGCACGGTGACTAAATGAGCGGCCAGCCAATACAGGCGACCACAGAAGGCGACTGTGCTGCGCAGACGGTGCTGTTGAAAAATAAAAAGCACGAAAAATGCGGTGGCTGGGAAATGTGATTGACGCTCGAGCTTGGCGCGCGCGAATTGAGACGATTGAGAAGCGAAATAGACCAATAGTGTCACTGACGAATAAGAGAGCCGTCAAGACGGCCGAGTGAACAAAGAAGAAGAAAAAGAAGAGAAGACGAAAAATGAAAAGAGACGTGAAGCGTAAAGCGTCTTGGAGCCGTGAACGTCAGGAGGCCGTCGCGCCTTCGTATAATCTATCCAAACTCGGGCTTGGTCCCAACCAAAAGCAGGACAGCCAATTATGTCGTGTATGTGCCAATTAACCAAGACCCAGCAGCCAGACGAAGCCGACGAAATACGTCGGACCACGACCGCGATGGGAAGGGGGGAGGAAAAAGGAAACGACAAAGAAGGAACGGAGCAGAACAGCTGAAGAAGAAAAATAAAATAAAATAAAAAAGGCCAAAAGACGAAGCGAACAAAGGGGGGGAGGGGACTGGCGCGCGTTAAGAAGAGAGTGACAATGGGTGCGGACAGGGGAGGAGATGCAGGGTCCGTGACAACTTAGCAGGCCAGGAATGTCAATTCCCCAATTCCAGCGGTACTCGTAATAGTAAAAAGCAGGACCGAGCAGGGGGGGTTGTGGTTCTGGGCCAGGGTTGGGCTGGGTTGCAGCGATGCGACGGCCTTGCAGCTAATGAGGACACCCACCCCCACAGAGCGAGGAGAGCGCGTTTCGTGTCGATTGGCCGTGGGAGAATCAGTGGCAGTCAATGGGTAAGGGTGCCAGCAGTTTCTTTTTCTCTCGGGAGGCCGTGGGAAGTCGGCGTGGATTGGAAAGGATGATGACGCCTTACAGAGGCAAGGAAACCTGGCAACCTGGCAACCTTGAAGCGTCTTGTCGCAGCTCGGCCAGACGGATGGTCTGATGCGTATTGCTCGTACTCCTGGTAGAGCTCTTGTCGATCACCTCACATGCTCCGTGGTGATGCATAGGGGAGGGGGAGTATCGTATGCGTGGCTCAAGACGACTGTCACGGCAGGCGTGCATGTACAGCAGTGGTCAATTGGGCACAGGCAACGCGTCTGTGAAGCGCGGCAGGTGGCTGAGGTGGAGGAGGGGAACGGTCCCAGGTTGGTTGGCCAGGAGAGGAACAGCAAAGACGAAGGAGGGGGAACGAAGGAGGGACGGCAAAGGGTAAGCTAGTGCACAGCCGTTAGGGGCGCCCTTTTTTCGGAAGAACGGCGAGGAAGAGACAGCCTCGAGCTGGAGATGGTGTCCAATCGCCGTCGAGAAGCGGGCGGGGGCGCGGACGAGACGTGGAGGTGGGATGTTGTAGGGGATGCCGTATGAGATGCCGTATCGGGTGCAGGATGGAATGCTGGATGATGCTGTGTGTGGGCCGGCTGCAGGACGAGGATGCGCGCTGCGTGTTGGCCTGCGTGTAGGGATGTGGAGAGAACAACAGCTGGGTGGGCCGACTGCACAGCCGGTGCAGTGTGCAGTTGGCAGTCAAGCAAGAGTTGACAAGCAGGAATGCCCGAAAGAGGGGAGCGACTTCGTGATCGAGGCGGTGACGAGGAGCCAGGCCGTGCGTTGGACGACCCCGGGTAGGGGAGCCGAGTGGACAGACAAAGACTGTGTAAAAAGAGGGTCGGATGGAACAGGCGGTAAAGCGCAGGCGACGACGGTCGCGAGAAGCAAAAAAAAGGTGGAGTGAGAGGAGGGAGGGGGGCGGAAAGACGAAGGGGGGAGAAGAGACGAGGAGCACGATGCCGGGATGGCCAGGTCGAGACCGCGGAAGCTTCTGTCGAGTCTGGTTGCTCAATGCAGCCCTCGGTGCCGTGCTGTGTGTCTCGTTGTGTGCCTGTCCGTTTCGTCGGTGCGAACAAAAGCAGTCGTTGCGCTCTCAGCCAGGATGCGACGAGGCACGGAAGAAACACCAAAGCGGGCACTTTCGACAAGAGAGGCAGCAGCGAAACTGGGCAGCGCGTTTTTTCGCGTCAGCCTCGCGCTACCCGCGACGCGCTCTGCACCCACCGCACCCACTGCACTGCACCCACTGCACTGCACCCACTGCACCACTGCACACCCCTCCAGACTCCACCTCAAAATCCACAACCGGCTTCAAAGGTACCACCTGTTATGCGCTAGTTTATTTCGGGACGTTAGCGCACTTTGCTTGCCTAATCTGTCAGGCACCAACGCATAACCCGTGTCGCGCTCGTGTGTGAGTTCTCAACGTCGTCGTCGACTTGTGCAAGCTAGGCCTCCAATTCTAACAGACCAAGCATCATCATACAAGCCGGCGGCAGCCAGAGATCGTGTTTGGGCCGCAATCCGGGTTGGGCGTTTCATGCTATGGCGGGTGTTGGGTCTCGCCTTGTTGGCCGTCGAGCAATGCATCAACGACCAAGCTGCGGCACCCTATCAACCTCTTATCAAGAGTTCGCCATCGTCATCGCCTCTCCAGATCTATGCACGGAAACAAGCCCAGCGGCAATGCATTCTGCGAGTACTCGTACTCGTACGCCTTTCGCACCCGACGCGTTGTCACTAACACGTCGAGCATTCGTCAACAATGCCAGTGTCGCCAGGTGAATGGCGTTTCACCTCTGTTGGAGTCCGCTAGGAGCTTTCCACACCGGAGCTTTCCACACTGCAGTTGTCCACACTGGGAGTTGTCCACACTGGAGTTGTCCACACTGCAGCTGTCCACACTTCAGCTGTCCACACTGCAGCTGCCCACGCTGCAGCTGCCCACTCTCCAACTGTCCGAAACCGTTAAAGTTGCAGAGCGCTGGACCACATTCAAATCCCCCGAAGCTACGCTTTATGACATGTCGGCCCCCATCCAACGCACGCTGATCTTGCCTTTGCTTATTCGCCTGTTTTCGCTTCCTCACACTTGGATTCCAGCTCCGTAATATTGCATTGTCACCCATTATTGCGGTCACGAGATGTATTGAAAGCATACACGTGACATTGGTGGGTTGGCCTACCTCACCATGATTACTCTCCAGCCACCTTTCCGATCACATACGAGTAGTTGGCCAGTGAGAACATGACAGGTAAAGATGGGTGTCGATCTGTGCGAGCTAGACAGACAAACCCAAGGTTTTGTATCGGGCTCTGCCAAAAGCGCTGCTCGTATCAGGGCATGCGCAGTACTTTCTCTATCGGCGGCCGCAGTTGAGGTTGCGCTAAAGAGCGAAGCCCACACATCCTAAGCGGTACTTTTAACAGCCTAACGGCACTCGCTGCACGTAGGAAGCTTGCGTCAGTCTCGATTGCTTTTGCCATGAAAGACGGTCCAGTTCCCACTGTCTGGGCGTTGCACTGACAAAACATCTGCTTCTCGACGACAGCTCTCCGACTAGGTGCAAAAGTGCAACTCGATGCTTCCCCAAGAAGAACAACGTTCCTCGCCAAGTAGGACGCGACTGGCACGAAAGAAAGCCATGACACAAAAGCGTTGTCACTGTTCTAACATGGCCAGATATGCTCAAAGACAACGCCATCTGGGACAGAGTCTCGCTGGAGAGCATACAGGCAAGAGCAGAGGTGAGAAGATGAGCAAAGCCGAAATGCAGAGCTCGTACGACAGAGCAGCACTGGCATTTGCACAAGGCCAAATGCTGACCGCGATCGGGCAGCAGCCCCCTAGCATGTAAAAATGGGAGAATGCGAATACCCATGCTCTATGATGATAAGGAGAGCGTTGGCCTGTTTCATTCTTGCTTCCACCCTGGCTAGTGTCCATACGAACACATGGTTTCCAGTATACTACACCTTATTCGTGCGCGTTCCTTTTTTTCTTGTGGAGCTCAAGAACAACCCTGGCATGCCATGAAGGCGGTGACCAAAGGGTCCTCTCTTGCGCATATGCTTTGCCCCTGGCTAGCAATCGAAACAGTCGGTCGGACATTTGGCGTGTGCGTCCAGGCAGAACCAGAGAATGAAAGCAGAGGTAGAGGCAAGAGGCAAGTTGAGATGAAAAAAAAGGGGGGGAGGAAGGAGAACCACGGAAAGCAGCCGTGCCGCAAGGGGGGTAACACATTGTCTGGCATTAGGCATCCGTGACTGACAGCTGGCCATCTGCAGCAGGTGCAGACGGGTATGTCTGCTTGTGCGTCGTCTGAGAAGCTGGCATGCAGAAGCAGAGAGGGAGGCGTAAGAGGCTCTGTTGGTAGTCCACTGTAAACACGGGGATGAAGTAATGCAGCAAACTAGCGGGACCGACACGCCCAAGAGAAATCCAGTTATCGCCTTATCCAGCATAGCGGGGCATGCAGAAAAGGGAGCGGGGGAGCCTTGCCTGGCGGGCATTTCCCGACCTTTTGGCGCAGCAACCATTTTTGTCAACGGTGGTGTAATCGCAGATTTCGCTCTGCTCAGCTCTGCTCTCCGCCTCGCTTCTGACTCACCACCCCTGCACACGAGCACAGCCGACGGCAGCGCCTTGCATTTTTTGTCTTGCTCGTTTACCCAGCACCCAACACCCATCGCCGGCCGGTCGTCGGGTTAGAACAGCCACAAGACACCTATCGAAGAAGCAACCTTTGGTATTCTACACACGACGCCATGGCCTTGCCAAAGCGCATCATCAAAGAGACGGAGAGGCTGATGGCCGAGCCGTAAGCGAGCCGCCGATGCTGGAGGGTGCATCCGTGTCGCTGACCTTTTCTTCTCTTGCAGGGTGCCGGGCATCAGCGCCGTGCCCCATTCCGACAACCTGCGCTACTTTGACGTCGAGATCTACGGGCCCTCCTCGTCTCCATATGAGGGTAGGCCACCTCTTTTTTTGTCTCTTCCGGCACATCTGCTCGTCCTGGCTGACCTCTTCAGGCGGTGTTTTCAAGCTGGAGCTGTTCCTCCCTGACGACTACCCCATGACTCCGCCAAAGATCCGATTCTTGACCAAGCTGTACCATCCCAACGTGGACAAGCTCGGCCGCATCTGCCTGGACGTCTTGAAGAGTAGGAAAAGCTGCCTACCTGACTAAGGTTCCTGCTGTCCTCTTGCTGACACAAAGCGCAGACAACTGGTCCCCCGCCCTCCAGATCCGCACCATTCTGCTGTCCATCCAGGCCCTGCTCGGCGCGCCGAACCCCGACGACCCGCTCGCCCCCGACGTGGCCAAGGCGTGGAAGGAAGACGAGAAGGCGGCTGTCGAGACGGCGCGCGAGTGGACGAAAAAGTACGCCATACCGCAGTCACAATAGGCGGTTGTCAGAGACAGAGAGAGAGAGAATGGTCGGCTGGGAGAGCGCCCAATCCCGGTCACCTATGGCCTTCTTCCCCCCGTTTTCCATTTCTCTAGCCGTGTTTCCCCCCCATCATGTGAACATTCGTCACTTTTCTCATTGGCCTAAAGTCTTTTTTTATTTCCCCGTGCATGTGTATAGATTGGCAGCGTAAGGGAGGGGGAGGGTATTCGTTTTCTTTTTTTCGTCACTTTATTGCTTATTGCAAACGAAATAACAAGTCTAGCTCGATGATCCAACCTTGTATGCAGCGGCCATCGTGTATATGTGCGTGTGTGTGTATGTGTTTGTGTGCTGCTCATGTATCCTTGAACACAAAGATGCCCTTGCCGGCCCGGAAGCCCTCGAGCGTTCCGCCGACGGCCGCGCGCAGCGTCTCGACGGGCGTGTCCCAGCGCCAGTCGATGGTCTGGGCGGGACCGGAGTGCAACTGGCCGGTGCGCATGAGGTCGAGCACGGCCTCGACAGTCTGGCGGCGCGCCGCCGGGTCGGCGGTGCCCCAGCGGCTGGCCCAGAAGCCGCGGAAGGCGAGGTCGCGGAAGATGAGCAGGCCGGCCGGGATGGTGAGCGGCTGCTTGGCCATGGCGCCGTAGGTGACGAGCTGGCCGCCCTCGGACAGGCACTTGGTCAGGCCCAGCGCGGGCCGTCCGCCGACGCAGTTGAGCCCCAGCAGCAGAGGACTGTCTTTTTCGGCGCCCCCCATCACCTCGGCGCGCAGGCGCTTGGCGAACCCGGGCGCCAGCAGCTCGTCCTCGGTGACGACGGCGGTGGCGCCGAGCGCGGTCAGCTCCGCCTTGATGGCCGCAGTGGCCTCGGGCGTGTCGCGCGCCCGCACGACGTTGATGCTGCGCAGGCCCCAGAGGCGGCCCAGCTGGATGGCAGCGCGGCCGACGCCGCTGTTGGCGCCGTTCTGGATGAACCACGCGCCGGCGCCGGTGCCCGCGCGCACGCTGAGCTCGACCAGGTCGACAAAGTCGCGCAGCAGCCGCCAGGCCGTGCAGGGGTTGACCGTGGCCGTGGCCGCCGCCGCCGGGTCCAGGCCCGTCGTCTTGTCCTGGGGGATGGCCAGCAGCGCCGTGTCGGCGTCGTCGACGAGCGCGTGCGTCCGCCACGTGCCCATGCCGGGCGCCGCCGGCACGGCCCAGTCGCCCCGGTGCAGCGAGGTCACGTCGCTGCCCACCGAGACCACCTCGAAGCAGGCCTCGCCGCCGGGCACGGCCGACGGCTCGGGCGTGCCGATGAGGCTGGTAAAGGCCGGCTTGCTGCCGTATGTGCCCTGGACGGTGTTGATGTCGGCCGGGTTGATAGGCGCGGCCAAGGTGCGCAGCAGCACCGCCTTGGGCGGCAGCGTGGGCGAGATGGAGTGTGTGTGAACGCTAAAGTGAGCAAAAGAGGTCACGAGAGAGGCCTTCCATCGATCTCACCTCAGAACATCAGCCGGCTCGCCAAACTTGGAAAACACCAACGCCTTGGCCTGCGTGTACCCGTACGGCCCCGACTTGTACCGCACGCCCGTCTGCATCAACGGGCTCCGGGCATGGGCCCGGGCGACGGCTGGTCGGCACGTTCGCGGGGCAAAGCGGGCTGCCCGTGCCGCAGCCGACAGCGGGAGCCGTGTTGGACGGAGAGCGGTAGCCATCTCTCTCTGAGTGCTTGGTCGTTTCAATGCCACAGCCAGAATATGCAAGTGTTCTCAATGCGCAGTGGGTCCACCAGATCATAGAAGCTTCAACCGTTGCTCGGTTCTAAAGCTCGAAGCCCCAGCAAATCAGATTCACCCGCTCACCCGCATCACGTGATACAATCACCCATCGAGATGTTCCCGTCTTCGGACGCAACGTCGCCATTGCATGGCAGGCAAAAGTCATAGCGCAAGAGGACAACTAGGTTGGCCCAATGAAATGTCTTGATCGCTTTCCATGCTGTCGTATCGATTGTCTGTGCAGAACGCACAGTGCTGTCTTGTGACGATGGGTTCAGGGCAGGGCTCACGAGCTTGCGCCAGTTTGACACCGAAGGCATGTCTCAATTATGGTAAGATACGTGAAAAAAGAACCAGGGTGTCTCTATTGTAGATGTGCCACAGATGAAAAGTGGGCTAAATGCCAAAGCTGAAGCAGCGCAAAACAATCTCGGCGGAATGCTTTTTAAAGGCTGCTCAATCGAATGTGTACATATGTGAATCGTGTAACAGAAAAAAAAAAAAGAGTAGTGCTGACAGAGTCATCATTGGAAAGGGGCAGGGGGTATACAGTCCAGTCGTATGGCTGCAAGAAACAGGTGTGCATCAAAAACATAAGAAAATATAGCGGCACATGAGATACAGAGCGGCAAGAGACAAGTAAGGAAAATAACAGGCCGAGTAAGAATATAGCCCTAAGGAATGCAACAAACATGATTAAAGGAAAAAGGAAACCAAAAAAAGACAGACAGACAGCGTCAAGAACTGAAGAAGCAATCAACAGCAGAAGCAAACAAGGCTGAGAAGCAAAACAAACAAACAAAGGCATGAAAGACCATTCGTCAGACGGCCAAACAGGCTTGGGTATCACAGCTCCACCAACTTTTTCTGCTCCCTTGTTCCCTTGTTTCCTTCTCAGGAGCTGGTCTCTCGCAAGCGAGTCTGGAGACTAGCGGCAAAAAGGAATGATGTGCTGCAAGCGTCGAGGCAAGCATGCAAAACGAAAGAAGCCAAGTGTGAGAAAACACTCTTTTATGAGGTGGCACAAAAAGGAAAAGAAAAAAAGAAAATAAGAAAAAAAAAAGAAATAGGCGGAGGCGTTTCAGCTGTCGAAAGACGAGTGGTGTGTTCGGCATATTCTTCTGTCTTTTTTTTTTCTTCTGCTGTCGGAGCCGGTCAAGTTTGTAATTGCTGTCGCAAGGGGTGTGGGAGGGGGGGGGGGAGGGGTGCTCGTCAAGGTAGGCTATTTGATGTTCCTAAACAAGTCGCTGCCGAGACTGCCTTCGTCGTTGAGGTCTACCTTGGCCTTGAGCTCGCCCAGCTCCGGGATCATGGGCGGTGGCGGACCGGCAGGCTTCTTGGGCTCGATTTTCTTGACGTCATCAAAGAGGAGGCTGGCACGCTTGGTGACCGGTGAATCGCCGTTGATGCTTCCAGGACCACCGCCGCGCAACCGGCGAAACCAGCCGCTGGAGCGCTTTAACTTGCGCTCGTCCATCAGACTGCCGTTGCTCCGGCTCTCGGGGCGCAGGATGCTGCTAGCCGTCAGGTCTTGTTGGCCTTGGGTGTCGGCGTTAGCGTACGCGCTGTTCAGGCGATTCCGGCTGAAGAGACGCCGGATACTTCCGGGGCGCCCCGTGGACAGAGTGGGAGAAGCCGGCACGTCATCCGCAGGGCGCTTCAGGCCCTTGATACCAGGGTTGATGGGGGGAGGCAACGTGTTTGTGGCTGGGTCTTTGCCATCGCCTGAGGATTGGGCTCCATTGATCTTACTGCTGGTACCTGCGCCATTGCTCACGCCATCTTCCTTCTTGGCTGCTGCTTCCGTCGTGGCCTTGGGCTCCTTGGGCTCCGGGGGCTCCTCCGCGATGGGCGACGGCAGCGGTGGGGGGATCTCGGTGCCCTCAGTCAGCGAGGCGAAGTTGAAGTTGAGCACCGGCAGCTCGAAGCGCTTGGCCGCGGTGGTGGCCGAGCCTTCTGTTCTAGCTGGCATGTCGGCTGTGTATTGATATAGGTGTGCGTGCGTGATATGAGGTCTGGCTGGTCCGAGACGGTCCTGGCTCAGACAGAAGACCCTAGCGTGTTGTACGGTGGCGTTTTGGCAAGTTCGCTCGTCAACCTGGCGTCATATGAGAGCTGAGATGTTCGTCCAGGTGGGAGACAGGGAGCACAGGTGCATCCGGGGGGTGTGGGAGAGCTGTCCAAGTGAAATGGAGATGCTGTCGGTATGGATGGATGAATGAATGGATGCAATCGCAAACGAAGAGCAGGGCCAGGGAGGTCGTAGGTGGCGACAGAACAAGTGGTGTGTGTGTGATGTTGTCGCGTGCGTCTCGTCGGTTTTCTGGATCCGGCCGTTCTCTTTTTTTTCTCTCTCTTCTCAAGCTGTTCAATACCAAGAAAAAGGATGCTGTTGACAACCCTGACGGATGGGTTACGTGTTGTCGAGGGGAGGGATACGAAGACGGGTCGGGATGGCGAACTGAGGGGCGGGTCGTATGTTGTGTGAGCCGGGGGAGCTTCCCGAAGCTATACCAAAAGCTACTTCTGTCCAGGGGGAGCAGAGCGAGAAGGGAGAGCGCGAGGGTGGGCGCAGAGATGGGCAAGAAAAGCGCTGGGGATGCTGCGACAGGAGAGGGAGGCGGAAGGCGGTGGGCACTTGGGCAGGCGATGGCGGCAGCAACAGGGACCGTTGGCATGGGCGGAAGAGAGAAAGGAAAAAGAAAAGAAGAGGAAAAATGGGGAAGGTCTGAGCGTACTGGACGAGAGCGAAGAGGAAGTTGCCAGCGAGCAAGAAATTGGGAGCGTCTGCTGGGAGGGGGCTTGGAGGGGGCTCCACAAGTCGTTTCCCAGGGAGCTGGGCTGTTGTGTGGGTTGATGCTGTAAGTTGGGTGGCTGATGCTTGACGACTGATGCTGGCGGATGCAGGCTGATGCTGGCGGATGTGGTGGATGCGGTGGATATGCGGCAGATGCGGCAGATGGCGATTCTCACTTGATGATTGCTGCGGTCTGGAAGGATCGTTGTCTGGCCTCGCTCCAGCGCACAATGCTGCACTCGGCCACGAATTGAGCCTCGATGGCCGTTTAGCAGATGGAGCAAGAGGATAAGGAGACTTCTGGGCGATGACTAGGGTCGCAATTAATAACTGGGGTATGCTTTCTGGAATTACGAAGTCTACATGGTGACACTCTAGCACAAAGCCCCCTTGCCTATTTTTTTTTTGTACCTGCCTGGTATTTCCTATTTTGGCTCTAGCCCCTAGCGGGAGTGCTTGGAAGCTGTGGGTCTTCCTCGTCGCATGCTGCACGTTGCAAAGGCATGAAGAGTTGCGGCACCAGACAAAGCATGGGAGCAGACGCTTTTGCACACGACAATGGTGATTGCCTACCGGCGACAAGAAAAGAGCGGACAGAGGAAGCAGGACGGGCAAGCCCACCCCAAGGGTGGCTGGAAAAGGGGCAGCAAACCAAAAAAGAATGGTTTGCGACACCGTGTGTAATGACAAGCAGCACACTGTGTAGCATTGAAGCGGGTTGCCCAGATTGCCAATAGTGCCGGACCATCATCCCCTTCCCAGTCTTCACTCACCTCTTGCTTCTCGCATGGCTTTGCGAGCGCGAGTGCGAGAAGCATATGGGACGGCGCGGCGAGTCTAGACCGCGAACTGATTGCATGGCATATGCCTGGACAGCGGGCGCATCCGCGGGCCATCAGAGCTGAGACAGACGGCTGCAGATGCAGCTACAGTGCATAAATGAGGATGTCGTGTTGCTTGGACGAGTCAAGAACCAACTGCTTGTTGGGTCTCTAGTCGCTCTCCCCCCCTTTCCCCCAAAGGTGGCATGTTGCATAGACAGGAATGGACGCTGCTGCAGCATTGCCCCCAGGCACGGCACGCATACCCGGGTCGGCGTGCATGCAAGATATGTACGAGTTGTGCCGGTGAGACAGCGTCGCGGCGCGCAAAAGGCTCACTTCGCCTTGTGTAAGCGGCACGGCGTCTCATCTCCGGTCTGCACGGCGCTAGCACCGAAGCTCTCGAACCCCCCGCCTCGGGTACCTCAAAGAGATGAGCTCTCTTTTCTGTCTTATTTGCTCAGAGTGTTTGCTAAGCACACCTTTCCACTAAACTCGGGCTGGCCGAGTGAGAGGACTGTCACTATGTATATTGCCTGCTTCTTGCTCTCTTGTTCTCTTGTTCTCTTGCTACCTCGTTGCTCGCTTAGAGGTGCTTGGCAAAGAACTCGAGCACCGTCTTGTAGCCGCGCGCATACTCAGCCTTGACGTGTTCGTCGGCCAGATTGGCGCGCGCCCCCATCCAGCCGTGGATCTGGTCGCCAAACGTCTCGACGTGTTTGGGCGCCGACAGGTTGGCCTCGAACTTGGCCACATCGGCGGGCGGCTCATCCTTGGACGCCAGCAGAATCAGCGGCACCTTGATACCGAGTGCGTCCTTGGGTTCGACCATGGCCGGGTGAGCCTCCGCTCCGACAACAAACGGGTTTTCGGCGCCCGATGTGACGAGAGAGACGACCTTGCCGCCCCAGCAGAAGCCGATGACGCCATACGAGGCGATGGCCGGGAACTTCTCCTTGAGGGCCTTGACGAAGGACGGCAGGGCCGCGGCCACGCCGCCAGGAGGGTTCTTCTGGAAGAAGGCGCCAAGCTTTGCCTGCTTCTCGGGGGTGTTGGGCGGGAAGCTGACCTGTCAGCAGCTAAAACGAGCAAGGGGAGGGGAGGGTACAAGACTCACTACTCGAGAGGGCACGGCTCGCCGTCGAACCAGTCTGGAACAAAGACTCTGTACCCGCCACTGCCGAGAATGTCGGCGCCCTGGACGGTCTGGTCCTTGTAGCCAAAGATGTCGAACACCTCGACGATGGCCTTGGTTGCGGAGTCGGGACCGGTGACATCTTGACTAGTCAGTTCTGGAGAGACCCGAAACTTGGCGAGGCGACTTACAAGTCTTTTTGCCACCGAGGGTCTCGTAGGTACCCTTGGGCTTGTATCCCTCGGAGACTCAGCTGGTCAGCACGCAAGCTTGTTTCGTCTCTTGCCAGCCTTGCTTCTTACCAACAGGAGGAGTGTTGCAGCAGGCCTGAACAGGATCAGTCTTTGTCCATAAAAGTATGGCTTGGGCACCTCACCTCGCTGTGGCCGTGGGTAGCCGGCATCGTCGACATCTTGGCGGTTTGCTTATGAGACGTTGGCAGGGAAGAGCTGCGTGTCGAAGACGAGGATGTGAAAAACTGCGGGGCCAGCCGTTTCGTTCGTTCGGTCGTTTGGCCGAGGGTGAGGGGTGCTTGTGAGCGTTGAGCAAGGAAAACAGAAGCGGCCTTTGCTCTTTGATATAGGACAGATGGCTTGCTGGCAGGGATTCGCGTAGGCAATGGCATCCAGATGCTGACTTTATCACTGGCGATTTACAATACAAGAGGAGCAGAAGCTATCACCAGCAGATGAGGGGCAGCTTTTCTAATGCTGTTCCTGATCACCAATTAATTAGGTGATGTCAGGAGCTAGGACAAGCTGCCCCACACTGGCCACAGGGCGCCTGGGGAAACCGTTTGGTGAGCAGCCTCGACAAGGATCTGGCTGCTGACAGATGATAATACCCTGCTGAAGATATGCAAGCGATATAGCTCGCTGTGAGCGCCACGCGAACTGGCGCAGAGCTGGTGAATTTGCTGGCTGGCAGGACCTCTCTGGCTGAGGTTGGGAGGCACCACTCCCCCGATAGTATTAGTCAGCGAACACAAGGCAAATGATCTACGAAGCCTCAGCACAGCTTCTTGAAGCTTGTGCTCAACCTCCACCACCACCATGCCGCTGTGCGTTTCCCCGTGCCAGGTGGACTTTGAAAAAAGTATGCTCACATTGATTTGACAGAAAACTTCTCGGCAAAAAGTCCTGGCACGTTTACAATGCCGCCAACATTGAGCGCGTGCGCCGCGACGAGGCCGAAGCCCGCGTCCGCGAGGCCGACGAAGAGCGCCGCCGGAAAGAGGGCGAGTCGGCGCGTCGGCTGGCCCTGCTGAGAGGCGAGGAACTGCCACCGCAGCTGGAGCCGGCACCCGCGCCCGCGTCTTCGACTTCCGGCCACCGAGAGACGACCCACGAACGACGGTTCAGCGATGCCCGGCCAAAGACGAAGCGCAAGCGCCACGGCGAAGACGACACCGACTTTGAGATGCGCCTGGCGCGGACGCAGATGGACAGCGGCCGAGACGATGGACAAGACGGGCGCCGAGATGGTCGGAAGGGCGACGCTGCGCGCCTGGCGGCGCGGCCGATCGTCGACAGCAGCGGACACATTGATTTGTTTGGCGAGGAGGCGACGAAGACGACAACAACGACGACAACGACATTGGCACGCCGACAAGACAGCACGGCGCACGCAGACGCCCCCCCGCCCATCACCAACATGAAGTTTGCCGACGCGGCCGGCCGCAACGGCTTCGGCACGTGGTACACCGGAGACGACACCCCCCCATCGTCCGACACTGCCTCCCGCCGCCGCCGCCGCTACCCGCCGCTGCCCGTCAACCCCAACGCTGCGCTGGCGGACCCGCTGGCCGCCATGAAGCAGGGCGCCGCTGCCGTGCGTGCCGTGCAGCAGGAGCGGCGGCGGGAGGCGGCGGCGCGGGCCAAAGAGCTCGAGGCGCTGCGGCAAGAGCAGGAGGACGAAGAGCGCAGGCGGAGGAAGAAGCGGAGGCGGCACGGACACGAGAGGAACGACGGCCAAGATGATGATTCGCTGGACGGCTTTGCCTTGGACAGACAAGAAGACGACGGGAGAGCGCGACGTCGGTCAGGGGATCGCAGTGAGCACAGTCGACACAGGCACAGGCACAGAGACAGAGACAGACACGGTGGTCGGGATCGAGACGACGCTCAAGACAGGCGCGGAGAAAGAGACACAGAGCGATCTCCCAGGCGGGATCGAGCCAGCCTGTCTCGACGTGCGTAAGGAAGACCTCTTCAATTTGATGTAATGACTTGACGCCTGCTTTTGTCTATTTCCAAGTGGCTTTGCCTTTTCCAACAGTGGTATCAAAACGCCCCAGATGCAACGCCTAATCCCCCTCTCAGTCGAATCCGTTAAACTCGCTGTCCGACACGCCGGCCTCTTGCATTTCTATGTTCCGCTGCCGCACCTCGGCCACCATGGCGTCCACCTTGGCCTGCTCGGCCCGCTCGGCTGGCGTCATGAGGGCCCACCGCTCTGCGTCCCGCTTGCGCCGCTTCTTGTCGCGCCGCTCCACCCGCAGCTCGTCCCGGTCGTGCTTGTGGCTCCAGGGCGCATTGCGCCTCTTGGGCTTGGCGCTGGCCGTGCTGTCGGTTCCGTCCACGGCCGCGGCCGCGGCGGCCAGCGCGGCTTCTCGCAGCTCCGCCCGCCGCTTCTTCTCCTTGGCCGGGTCGCGGAAGGCGATGGCGTCCACGTCAATGTCCAGCCCCAGCGAGCGGTCCGTGATGCCCGCCGCGCGCAGCTCGGGCATCTTGGGCAGGCGCACCAGCCCCCAGGCGTGGCCCAGGTCGGGCCAGTCGAGGTCGGCGGCGCGGAAGATGGAGCCAGCCTGGTGCTCCTGGAAGGCGCGGGCCCACGACACAAAGGCCCGCTGGCCCAGCTGGTGCAGCTCGCGGTCGGCCTGCACCTGCTTGCGGATGGCCGCTGCCACATAGCTGGCCGTCGCCTCGGCCTCGGTGGTCACGGCCGCAGCGAGAGCCGGCACCGCCGTCGCCAGGGGCTCGACGGGGGTCTTGCGCACAGCCAGGAACGGCACGTAGTCGTCTGCCTCTCTTCCGGGGCGCAGCATGGTGACGGCCAGCCCGCGACGACCCGCCCGCCCGGTGCGGCCGCAGCGGTGCAGAAAGGTTTTTGGATCGGACGGCGGGTCGATGTTGACCACAAGGTCGACGTTGGGCACGTCCAGCCCGCGACTGGCCACATCGGTGGCTGGCGGTCAGCATGCACACATGAAAATAGAAAAGAAAAAAACATACTCAGGAGAACACAGGGTGCGGTGGTCGAGAGGAACCGGGCAAACGCTCTCTCCCGCACGTGCGGCTCCAGCTTGCCGTGCAGCGATATCACGTCGTAGCCCGGCGGCAGGACGGTCGGCAAGACGGAGGCAAAGTACTTGACGGAGAAGCACGAGGCCAGAAAGACGAGCGTGCGCAGCGGCCGCGGCTCGATGCTCGCCAGTAGCCGCAGGAGGGCCGGCATCTTCTGGCTCGACGGCAGCACAGCGTACGTGTTGAGCAGGCTGGCGGGCGTCTTTTTTTCCTCGACGGCGTCTGCAGCCTCGGCCGCATCCTTGGCCTGCTTGGCCGGCTGCTTGCGGGTCTGCACGCGCACGACGACGCGCTTGGGGTTGCGCAGGTTGACCTTGATGAGCTCGCCGATGGCATCGTTGACCGAGGCCGAGCAGAGAAACGTGCGCCGCTGCTTGGGCACAAACGCGAGGATCCGCTGCAGGTCGGCGGCAAAGCCCAGGTCCAGCAGCCGGTCCGCCTCGTCGAGCACGAGCGCCTCGAAGCTGGCCGTCGCGTTGACCACCCGGCTCGACAGCAGCTCGGCCAGCCGCCCGGGCGTGCCCACGAGCACGTTGCTGCCCTGCCTCGAGAAGCACGCCAGGTCGGCCGCCGGCTTCGACGACGTGCCGCCCACCACCAGCTGCGGCACAATGACCGCCTCGGCCGTCTCGGGCCGCCGGCTGTCGGGCGTGATCGTCGATCCATCCCCCTCATCGGTCGCACCGGCAATCTGCTGGCCGTCGGCCGCGAGCGCAAATCTGGACCGCTTCCGCTTTCCCGACTCGTGCTGCTGATGCTGCTGCTGCTGCTGTCCGCGCGTCCGCTGCTGCACGTACGGCAGGATGGCCGCCGTCGGCGCGTGAAAGGCCATCAGCTCCAGCAAGACGCGGTGCAGCTGGTCGGCGAGCTCCCGCGTCGGCGCCATCACGACGGCTGCCACATGGCCTCGCTTGATGGGCGCACCGCCGCTGCCGTCGTCTGTCGCGCCAAACCGCCGCAGAAGCCGCACCACCAGCGGTATCAAAAAGGCCAGGCTCTTGCCGCTGCCTGTCGGCGCCTCCACCACGACGTCCGAGTTGGCCAGAAACAGCGGGATGGCCGCTGCTTGTGATGGCGTCGGCTCCGTAAAACCCATGCTGGCTATCGCTTCGAGGCACCAGTCGGGCAGGCCCATGGCGGCCCACGAGCGAGAGCTTCGCTTCGCATGACGGCTTTCAGGTGCCATTTAATGAGTTGCTCGTTGTTGGACCATGGATGGGGCTGGTGTGCAATATACAGGCAAAGCCTTGTCTCGATTCTTGAAAAATAAAAATGAAAACAGTATTGCCCACAGTGCACACTGTATTGTTACAGAACCTGACTAATCTAACTTTATCTTACCTAAATCGGTGGGGCTCCTTCCTTCCAGCCAATTAACCGATAAGCGGGCGCTCCGAAGCAACCGCAGACTTTTCCCATCTTTGACATTGGTCACGTTCTTCTCTGATCCCCCTCGACCAAACCTGGCTTCATGTCACGCACCCTCCCTCGCACAAATCCAGCACCGACAACCCGGCCGCCTAGAAACACCCCGAGTCAGCACAGCATCTGTCCCTGTTCCGCGCCGCGTCTGCTGCCCCCCCGTGGATCGCCGGTCATTTCCTCTCTCTCCTCTTTGCCCTAGGCACCAGCAAATGACCACGATACGACAACAGGCCGCCAACCCAGCAGAACGACAGCATCGCAGCACGACATAAGCAGATAATAACTGGGCCGCACCCCTGATTGCCCTCCAGCAGCGGACCTTGGCGCGTTCAGATACCCGAGCATCCCGCAATGGCCGTTTCCCAAACGAGCAAATAAGTTGTGGACACGCTGCAACTTTTTTCACTTTCTTTTTTTCTTTTTTGCGCCCGCGCCTTTTTCTCTCTGACCGACGAGATCGTCGCCCGCACTCATTTCCGTATCCGATCGCCTTGTGTACGATGCGGCCGAGCCCGACTCTGCCGCAACCGTGTCTGTCATCGTGGATCCGCTAGTCTACTTCGTCGCCACTCTCCTTCAGACGTCTCCCTCGGCCTTGTTATCGGTTCTTACTCCGCCGCCGATTGCTGAGCCAGCGAAAAAAACGCAACATCTCCGCTCCTTTTCCTTTACGTCTAGCGCCTCCTGCTCCTCCTCTTGCTCTTTCTCCTCGTCGTCTTTTTCCTCATCTGCCTCCACCCTCCTCGGCGACTCGACCCTCTGGCCCCATCTGCGCTTTTGTGACCCCCGCCGCCTTCTCTCGGGTGTCATCACCTCGCCTGCCCTCCCTCCCTTCCCCTACCAAGACATGTCTGCCGCCTCGACGCGCCGCCGGCGCAGCATCCCGTCGACGCCGCGCGTCATATCGCCCAGCCCGACGCCCTCCGAGCGCCAAGGGCAGCCCGACGCTTCGGATGGCTCCTATGCGGGGCCCATGACGCGGTCGCGGAAGCGCCTGTCCACGCCGCTGCCGGTTGAGGAAGAAGAGGCGGGTGGTGATGGGGTTGAAGGCGAAGTGAGAAGCGGCGCCAGCAAAGAAAAGTCGTCGTCGTCGTCGAGCAGCGAAGAAGATGGCGGCCCTGACCGCCGGCGCGCGCGCACGCGGAGCCGCAGCCCCATCGTCGGACATCATCATCGGCTGAGCGAGCTGACGCCGGCCAACCCACCACCACCAGCCGCCGCCTCCTCGGACAAGGCGGCGGCGGCGGCCTCGAAAAAGAAGGCACCCAACGGGCTGGCGCTCAACCTAGAGCGGGTGCAGACCAACGGACACCTGCGGCCGCCGCCGACGGGCGGGATCGGCAGCGGGTGGAGCTGGCGGGACTTTAGTCGGAGCCCGAGCCCGCTGGGGCTGATTCCGATCCACCGGCACTGGCGGTCGTTTGTGCACAGGCACGAGGTGCCGCGCAAGCTGCTGCACGTGTCCATTGGGTTCCTGGTGGTGTGGCTGTACGCGTCGGGCACGCAGACGCGGGCGGTGTGTCCGTATCTCATGGGAGCGCTGGTGCCGATTGCGAGCGTGGACCTGATGCGGCACCGGTGGGCGCCGTTCAACCGGCTGTACGTGCGCGTGCTGGGCGCGCTGATGCGCGAGAGCGAGTTTGACGGCTACAACGGCGTCATCTTTTACCTGCTGGGCGCCTGGACCGTGCTGTACACGCTGCCCAAGGACGTCGGCGTCATCAGCGTGCTGCTGCTGAGCTGGTGCGACACCGCCGCCAGCACCTTTGGTCGCCTCTACGGCCGCTACACCCCGCGCATCCGCCGCGGCAAGTCGCTGGCCGGCTCGTCTGCCGCCTTTCTCGTCGGCGTCGCCACCGCCGCCTGGTTCTGGGGCTGGGCCGCCACCCACGTCGGGCCCAAGCCCGGCGACGAGCTCTTCATGTTCCGCGGCTCGCTCGGCCTGCCCGCCGCCGCCGCCGCCGCCTTGGGGCTCGATGCCGCCGCCACCCGCATCACCGGCGCCCTGGCGCTCGGCGCCGTCAGCGTGTGGTCCGGCCTCATGGCCGCCGCCAGCGAGGCAGTCGACGTTTTCGGCTGGGACGACAACCTGACCATTCCCGTGCTGAGCGGGCTGGGCATCTGGGCCTTCCTCAAGGTCTTTGGCTGATTTCTAGGCTTGCCACGTGAATTTTCTGTTCTTCCTATGCTTCTACCTGTATTTTTGGCAGTTTTACTTTTATTTTTTATTATCCATCTTTCACGCTCGTTATGCCATGGCGTTGGATAGAAGGGGGTTCGGGAAGGCATCTATTATACAAGCTTGCATGTTTCCTTTCTTTCCTGTCGTTTGCGTTCCACTCAGCTCATGAATAGAGTTTTTTTTTGAAAATGTATTTCACCTCCACGGATGGCGATTCCGAGAAGACTGCTGTGCACGCATCCGACCAAATCAGCCAGCAATGTATCACCGGGGGGGTCCGTGACGATCGTTGCCAGTCTGCCAACTGGAAGAGCCTCGTGCCTTTTTCCTTTTTCCTTTTTCCTTTCTTCTTTTCGTGCTTTCCTTGACCCACCACCAGTGTCCTTCCAAGGCCCTCTCCGTCTCCTTCTGATGCCAGCCTGGCTTGGCAGGCGCAGCCGACCACTCCGCCGAAGCGATGACCGTGGCTGCCGCGGCGCGGTCTCTCGTTCGCTCTTTCCTTCCTTATTTGGGGGGGGGGGGGGACTTCTTCCTCCTCTGACTAGGCCTCTTTATTTTGGCTCTGGGTTCCACTCCTCCTCGCCCGTTTTTGGCTTCGCATGTGCGTAACGTCATGGGGCCTTCCTCTGCTCTGTAATAGTGTTCTATGCTCCTTTTTGTTATTATTGCTGTCGCGAGCCAGTGAGGCAGCCCATCTCCGCAACCGTCTCCCCCCCTGCCCCTCCTCGTTTCCCCCGGATTGGATGGGATTGGGGCGCCTTGTACCCGTGGACCCGTATTATACCGTGGTATGCAATAACAAAGTCATGCAAAAGACCAGGATCCAAAAAATTACCTGCATTTCGGGGATGTAGGACCACACCCCTGGTTCCGCCTCTCTCTTTAATATTATATGTATGAGAATCACTTTTATGTCTCTTGCGCCTTTCGTTTGCCTTGTTTGCTAGTTTCTCCCCGTTTCTCGCCACAATGCGTGCTTATGGCCTGTTCCAGGCTTCTTCACAGACTTACATCTCTGCTTCGGTTCCATGACGCTGACTCCGGCCCTGTTTCGTACATATTTTAGTGCAGTTCTGCATGCTAGTTGCCCCGTTCGCCTCCTTCACAACGCCTTTTCTCAATTCTTTGCTCGTACCGACCCTCCCAGGCGGCGCTTTCGTCCCTTGCCTTGCAACGGCGCTGCCGTTTTGTGGCCCATGCTGTCCCTGCGTAGTCGTTTTGAGTATAGCCCGGGCAGGCTAGTGCTAGCCATTATCGGCACGCCCCTCCACGAATTGGCGGCACTTAATATTTGAGGTCTTTATATTGCCCCGTTTGATTGACGACATGTTGAAGAATATGGAATCCCGGAAAACGATAAAATCGGCTGCAGAATGCGCCAGAGGAACACGCATGTGCACCCACTCACACCCACTGAGAGAGCCAATTCTGTCGCATTTTTGTCCAATGAAAATTCGAGAAAATCCATAATCCTGGCCGCCTTTTTTTTTTTACTTGTCTTATCTTGCGGCAGAAAAAAGGACCCCTCCTTCGTGGGCCCCTCACTCGACTCCGTTCTTTCCTTCACCGTCATACGGGAAGCTTATGTGGAGAGAGCGAAAGCCACGGGAGAGAGAGAGCACAGAATGCCCTTCTGTTTGGCAGTGGGCGGCCCCATGGGAAGGCACACCCTGGTACAGAACAGGGCCTAAGCTGCAGCGAAGAAATTCCACTTAGACCTTGTGCCGGCTTCGTATCCGCTCTGGATCCGTGCTATTCGTTCTCCTGGAGTCGTCTGGCTGTGATTGAACGCCTTTTTTTCGTTAAAAAATCTTGGGTTACTCTTTCTCTTGCTATTGCTGTATCCCGTGGCGGCATGCTTTGCCAACGCATCACCAGTACACGAATGGGCCGTTGGCTCGTCGGAAGAGACGAATTGGAGGGAAGCAGGACAGCAGTGTACGAAAAAGGAGGGGGGGTGCTTGCAAAGAAAACGGACGAAAAATAGCAGTAAAAGAAAAGAAAAGAAAAAAAAAAAAAGAGAAAAAATGCATTGCCCGACATCTGCACTCCTGCCTGACTGGCAAACAGACCCGTCCCACGCTGGCTGTCGCTGCTGGCTGTCGCTGCTGGCTGTCGCTGGCTGTCGCTGGCTGTCACTGGCTGCTTTCCTTCTGTGCTTCTCCACGCGGTCTGGTGGTGCTTTGCGCCTTCCCCCTGTGTGCTCTACTCCTTGCCTGTGCGTGCCCGTCTTCTTTCCGCATTTTCCTCTTCCGAGCGAAAGAGCGGCCGGTCAGACGGGGTCTCTTGCCCTGTTGACTCCGCCGCACACGCACACGGGTGAATTCTTATAATAATATTGAGGTAAAAAAAGAAACTGGGAAAAACTGGCCAGAAAATGTACGGAAAACCAGACAACAGAATATGAAATCGAAATACCGAAACCCAAGCCCAGAGCCAACACCCACCCTCCACCTTCCCCCATCCTCATCCCCCATTCGCCTAGCGAGAACTGACCTTCGATGGCCCTCTTACACACTCAGGCGGAACGAACTACCAGATACAATAATGCAACGCGGCCCTTTTGCGCCAGCGCGCTTGTTTGCCTATGCGGCCCCCCCCCTTCTTGCTGAGCACACCCCCCCCCCTCCCCATCCCACCCATGTTTAGCCCGCGCCTGCAGCTCTGGCGATGTACTGTACAAGTTTCCTCGTGCCTGTGCCCCCCTCTCTTTTCTTCCCTGTATTTCGCTCCTGTTGCCTGCTAGTCTTGCTAGTCTTGCTAGTCTTGCATGGGACTATGCCTGTCTTGCTTCCGTTTGTCTGGCCGTTTTCCCGTCACGTCTGCTCCTACATCCAGTCATCCTAGTCATCCCAGTCATCCCAGTTTTGTGGTTCCGTTTCGACCTGCTGCTTTTTTCACTTTTCTTTTGATTTGGCTCGGCTCCTGCGTTTTAGCCTGGCGAGCTCTAGTCTGCCTCTAGCTCTTCTGATATGCCTTGTAGGCTTCCATCGGACCTCATGTTCATCACCACACCTGTGCCTCGTTCGTTCGTTCGTCCTCGTCCTCTGATGCGACGACACCGCTTTTCATGGTTTCCATCTTATTGCTCTCTCGTCGTTTGCCGAACAGACACACAAACAGCCGCCAGCACATCGTACACCCATCTTCCTGTCCCAGTCCTGTCATCACCCTCTCGGCTTTGGTCCTCGGTTGGTCTCTGTCTGGCCTGCTTATACCCACCCACCCACCCCCTGATCCACGCCATCTGCAGCCATCGGAGCCATTGCTAACGTTTCTTCCGCCAGTTCTTTCCACCAGCTCTCCGCCAGCCTATGCCTTCATCGTCCTCGTCTCTTGCCTCCCTCGTTTGCCATTCGCCTCCGCTCGTTCCATCTGCGTCCAGTGGACCAAACACCCTTGCTAGCTTTGTCTCTCATTCGGCTTTTCCGTCCTCCTGCCATTTTCCTCTCTCGTTTTCGCCTCCTATCATTTTGCTGCACCCACCCCTCTTCACCATTCCGTGCTTCCCATCCCTTCCCTCCTGTCCTTCTCTCACGCCCGGTTCCGCCCACTTTTTCAGAACTGCCTGTTTGGGTCTGTCCCTCCTCAAGGCGTAATGCTCACGGTATTGCCTGCCCGTTTTCTGCCATTGCTGCCTCCCCCCCGCCGCCGCTCCTCTTTCTCACCTCCATGTCTCACCGTCCTCGCCATCCTGCACTGCTCCTTGACATCCGGCTACACACCTCCTTTTCCATTGCATGCTCGGTCCTTCCTTTCGTTTCAACTCTACCTTGCTAGTTCCATGTCTATCCCTTGACCATACCATTTTTGTTTGCCCACACACCCTCACCGTTGACACCCATCTCGTTGTCAATGTATCCTCTTCCGTTCCTCTCAACTTACACCCCCCTCCCTACCCTTTCCTTGCATCAGACAACTTTGCCATCTCCACTAATACTACTCGTGATATATATTTGTTTCTCTCTCTCGGCATATGCACTCGCCTTCTCCTGCTGCTATTTGTGATTAATCAAAACGCCCCTAATCCAATCCGCACCCTCCTTGCTTGGCCAACTGTCTCCGGACATCACCCCATCGTCTGTTGCGCCTTTCTTGCCTCCGTTGGTACAACTGAGCCTAGCTCCGCGTCTGAGATGATGTTGATACCACTTGACATGACAAACATGCCTTTTCTTACAACGCACACTTACACGGGATCCGCGCAAACACTACATGCATGCCCTTGCCCCCCCCTCCACCCTTCTCCTCTCTTCCCTCCCTTGTCGTCCAGTCCCTGCTGCTGTCTACCCACCCCCCACCACCCCATCCCGTGCTTGAATCCTCGTCCTCAGTCCTCTCCATCCTCGGTTCCGTCTTTCGGCCTCATGCCTCTTGTTGACCTCAAGCGGGGTCCTGAACTCATGGTGCTCTTGACGAATAGTCTTGTTGCTTCTTATCCTTTCGTCATGAAAGAAGCCGACTTCCTTCCGGTCTTGAGGGCTCAGAAAAGTATAAATATGGCCGTTGTCTCCCGTCTTCAAGCTGTTCTTCTTCTTCCTTTTCTCTTTTTTTTTCTTTTTCATCTTCTCCTCAGAGTCTTCCCTCTTCACCATCTGTCCATTCATACAAAATCCCAACCAAACATCTTCATCCACAAAGATAGTCAACCTGCAGACACTTACATCTGTCTTCTGCACCCAAGCTTCTTGTCACACTTTGCTTCAACCACTTGGCTTTGTCCACATCACAAAACAACAGCACATCATTATGTCGTCCACATATACCTCCCCGATCTACACCAGTACTATGCCCATGGCAGTGCCGGGCAAGGACTACCAGTATGCCGGCTACTACCAAGGGTACCCTGGTGGCCACAGCGCCTACTCGGTGTCGCCACCTGAGTCGGAGAATGCGGCCAGCTCTGCATCTGGCGGCGCCTCCTACAGCAATCCTGGCTACTCGGCCACGGCTAGCTACGCCGGCAGCATGCATGGCGACTATGACAGCGCCATGTCTGCCAGCGGTGTGGATTTCAATGAGTACATGCAGGACCGCTTCAGCGAGTCTTTCAATCCCATCCCGCTCGACAAGAGCGTGGCGACGCAAGCACAAACGTGAGTGGCGAACATTCTAGAAAAAAAAAAGGCAAACAAAAAATTCTAACGAACATGCTAGTTCTGGTCTCCTCAACGACAAACAGCGCCAGCTGCTGGAGCTGCAGAAAAAGGCACAGTCACGTCTTTCTAAGGCGCGCACGCGGTTTGCCGATGGCATGCAGGATGCGCGCGAAGTGCGTGCGGACCTAGAGTGGTCGCAGAAGAAACTGACGTGAGTGGCTTAAAAACACGACAGCGCCTGTCGCAGCCTCGTCGATCATCGACGTTGGCTCGACTTACACACCACCATTTTCCCTATTTGGCAATTTTGCAAAACGGTATCAGCTGGGACATTTACAGATGCCATAAAAGGGCGCTGCTGCGGGCGCAAAAAAAGAAGAATCAAAATCTGAACTGTGCGCTGACACTCCCTTTTGCGCAGGTCTCTCAAGTCAAAAGCGGCAAAGAAGCATCCCAAGGAGTACAAGAAGGCACGCGAGCGGTACCCTTCCCCGGAGTACTAAAAATTTGAGCCTCATCCGCTCCACGGAAGCGCGCCGAACCCGCCCCCCCTTGCTTTAGCGTTTCGTTTATTATTATTTTGTCGTTTCATTATTACTGTTCTCTTTCTATTTGTCTTCCAACCGGCCAGGCGCGAAAACGAGGCTGAGTTTTCCGTACACCCCACCAACATCTTTATTTGTGCGGCGCCACCCCCTTTTTTTTTATCTCTTTTGACGTCTATTTTTTTTAATACCACACTTCTGCAACCGGCAAAGGACGCAGCAAGGTTGTGGGCAGAATCGCCGGTGGCTAAAAGTTGGGGGCGGGTCAGATCGACCCTACTGCAGCAGTTTATTTTTGCCTGTTGCTAGCAGCGGCGAGCGCATGCGCTGATTTTTCCGTCTCTTTTGGGTTTTCTTGGGTTCTTGGGAGGGGGATTTCTATTGTTTTCAGTCTCCACGCATCTTGCCGCGTGGGGCGATCGTTTCACGACGTTATGACTTATGATTGGGCTGCTAAGACGGATCTGGGGGGGCAGTTTTTATGAAAAGTACAGTACAACACCATTTTTGGCATGGGGAGGGTGGCAGAAAGGTGACAGCGTTCGGCAAGCGCCAGGGCTGCAGTAGCCCGCCGGGATTGCGCCTATTGTGCACACGCCCCTCCATACTGCAAGGGGCGGGCGCGAAAAAAAGTGCCCTTGTGTGTATGCCTGCTCTGCTCACGCGGTACAGAAGCGAGCAGGGAGGGGGAGTGTGCGTTTTCCTTGGAGGGGAGCGACCCATGCCTGCCGTAGTGAGACGGTCCCGCGAGCCATGGTGCTGGGACAGAAGGAGGATGGAAAATAGAAGTCGCGGGGAACGGACAGGGGGGAGGGGTGGCGAGGGAAACGGTCAGGGACCTTTTTTGGGGGGGGGGGGGGGAGAAGACACGAAACGGAAAAGGCAATATGAAAACGGTGGACAGTCTGACGTGTCTCTGACGGCCATTAGTTAGGGATCCTCTTAGTATTGCCATAAAAACGGCGGCGAGAGCGGCACTTTGCCGTTTTGGGTGCCGTCTGGGTTGGGAAGGAGAGGGACCTGTGCTGAGACCAGCAGACGACTGCTTTAGGAAAGGACAACAGGGGTGGGACGTCTGCTTTGGGCATGTCTGGTCGGCGAGCTGACTTTCTCATTGGTTCCGGGAGGAGGGTGGTGTGGACATGATTGCCTCTTTGGGATTTCTCTTTCTCTTTCTCTTGTGTGTGTGTGTGATATGCTTTCCGTCCTTGTCTCCTTAACTCGGTATTTTCCATAAGCGTCGTGAATGGGTGCAGCAAAATATATAAGCGATACATGCTTTGCCCCTCCTGCCCCCCCTCTCCTTCCCTTGTCCCGCGTAGACGGAGGTGACGCCACTCTTCTCTCTTCTCTCGCCTTCCATGGTGGTCTTCACGTGTGGCTGTGACTGCCGTTCCCCGTGACTATGGAAGAGAAGGGACTAGAAGAGGGAGGGAGAGGAGAGGAGAAGGAGTGATCACCCCCCCTTCTTCTTCCATGCCCCATAGACCCACCAGACCTTTCCCTCCTGGCTGTCACCCTTTTCATGCCCAACATCCGTCCCAATCTGCAGTGCAGCAGATCGCTTCCATGTGTGCGTTGCACAATATCAAACACGCTTAGTGGTGTAGCTGTGTGGACAAGGGGAACGGAGGGGCCTGAAGTGAGCGGCGATCGTGGCTCGTCTGCGGTCCGTGGCGTCGGGCATCACTGCTCCCGCGCCCTTTCCTCTTTTGATTTCTCATTTGCTCCGGGCAGTGGGTCACGTGATAGCCTTGCTGAAGGGCAAAGAGCCCAGCCGGAGCAGGGGGGGTGGGTAAAGGTGCCCAAGTGGGTGACACGAAAGCGGAGAAAGGGTGACGGGTGAATCGGTCAAGAGAATATGCATGCCGGCACATGGGTGGGGATTGGGCAGTAGATTTTGAAGAGGGATTAAAAAGGGCAGGAAGATGGGGCGGCTGGGCATCATTGGGGAGCAAAGGGGAGCGTCGACGCAAGGCAAGAGCCCCCTCTTCTTTTTGCGCTTTGCTTTCTGCTTTCTGCTCTCTGCATTGTGTGGGAGGACGAAAGGATGGAACAAGACAAACAGAGGATGTACCAACCGGTGGGTTTTTGGTGTCGCTGGGGTATCTTTGGGTGCTCTTTTTTGCCTTATGAGGGAGCTGCGGCAACTGATGCAGCCGATGGCCGACGTCCGTGGGTGTATGGCACGCGGTCCAGCCAGGTGCCGCAGCTCGACAAGCCGAGCGACGTCTCGAGCTGGGCCCAGGGGTTCTCGTTGCTGGTGGGATCGTAGTAGTCGGTCCACCAGTCGCTGCCGGGCGGTCGGGGGCGATCGCGACCGGGCGGACCGCTGGCTCGGCTGCTGCTGTGGTTGCTGCTGAAGCTGCCGCCGCGGTAGCTGACGGGGCCCAGGCCTCCAGCAAAGCCGTCATCTACAGCGTCGCCACCGGCACTGCTGCGGCTGAGGCTGGGCCGGTCGGTGCGTTGACGCGCAAGGCCGCCACCCTCCTCAGACAGCTCGGGCGGCATGAGGCTGGGGCGGAAGCCATGGCGGTCAGCAGCCTGGAAGCCAGCCGTGCGTCGGGCCGTCGACAGAGCGCTGCCATCCAGCTGCTGGGGCACTGGCACTGGCGCTGGCGCTGGCACTGTCACTGGCGCGGCAGTCATGGCGTAGGCGGCGTTGCCGGCGGCGACGATGGCGTCGATGCGGGCCTGCGCGGCAGCGTCTTCGGCCGCCATCTCCTCTGCTGTGAGGGCTGTGCCGAGATGCCGGACTTCGCCCACCGGACGCGAGGTGTCGATATACTGCGGCGCCCGGTCGTCGTCATCGCTGTCAGGCGCGGTAGCGGCTTTGACACCATCGGCACTTTCTGGGTCTCCGTCTTCGTCGTCATCCAGGTCCAGGTCGATCTCGTCGGCGTTGGCTTTCCGCGGGTCCTTGTGCGGCCGGGGCGACGAGTGCACGGGCAGGCGTGCTTGCGACTGCGCAGCGACAGGCGGTGAAGACTGCACATTGGGCCGGGCGATCTGCGCGCTGGCTGCCGCTCTGGTGGATGCGCCGTCACTGCCGCCGCCGCTGGGGGCAGCCACGACGGCGTCGGCGAGAGGATTGAAGCGACGCTTCTTGCTGGGACGCGTCTGCGACCCAAAGCTGGAAAAGCCCATAGCGGCAGCTATATCGGTCGCGTCGAACTCGTCCGCGCCATCGTCATCGAGGTGCTCGACGCGGTCCGTGCCCACGTCCTCGGCGTGATCAGGGCGGTGTGCCATTGCAAAGGGCGAGTGAGGAAAAAAAAAAGGAAACGGTCGAGCGTCACTCGACGCTGTCTTTTTTTGTGATGCCTCCTCGAATGCCCGTTTCGGATGGAGAGAAGAGGGAAAAAAAAGAGTGGAGACTCTCGAATGAGTGGTCCAGAGCCAGGAAACTAGGCCTGCGCAAAAAAAAAAGGAAGCGGATGGGGAAGGAGGATGGATGCAGAGGGAAGTCGCGATGGACGGAAATTTTTTTTTTCTGAAAAAGGCATGCGTTTGGCTCTGCGAGGGGTCGCTGCTGCCTCAGAAGACAGGGCGTTGGTGGAGCTGTCAGTGGCCAGCTTTCTCTCCTTTGCACCTTCCCTGGGTGGCTTGCTTTTGTTCAGCCTCTTTCCAGCCTTGCAAAGGCGACCTATTAAGCCAACCACAGCAAGCAGCTAGACTGGCAGCTAGCTGACAGCTAGGCAGACAAGGCGCCTCTCTCCCCAAGATGCACGCTGCAGGTCGAGCAAAGTGTAAGATGTCGTCCAAGCTCCACAAGGAGGAGCCAAGACAGGATGGAACCACGTGCGCGGGGCCAAGCAAGGTCCCCCGGGCTCAGGGGAGGGTGGTCAGAGGCGGAGAGAGCTGCCGAGGCGGCTGATAAGCCGTTTCGAGACCGGTCTGACATTTGTGTGGTGGAAGGGGGTTCATTTTGCCGAGAGCTCTCAGACAGCCCGTGCAAGCAGCAAGATGAAACACGAGGGCGGACAGAACAGACGGCCGACAGCTCCGATGGCCATGATGACCATTGCATCAGAGTCCCATTCTATTCCTGCTGTCTTTTTCTTTTCTTTCTTTTTTCTTTTCTCGTGAAGCGGCCGATCGTGGGCGTCTGTCACTCTTTCCACATTCATTTCTTTTGCCATGGCTTCAGCGGCAGCCCTTTCCAGCGAGCCTCGAGCGACAGCTGCAGACAAGCCGACGGCCGCTGCTCTGGTCCTTCGCGCGCCGTCCAAATACGCATCCACACCGTCCGCCACCTTTTCGCCGCCGCCCGCGCCGTGGCTCCTCCGCACCTGGACCGTCACCCACTCGACGCTGCGCATGTGGCGCACGGCGCAAAACGTGCGCGTCCGCTACACGGCGCGCGCGGACGGGCAGCCGGGCACCGAGGACCACGTCGCGTACGAGTCGAACAAGAAGAAGAAAAAAAAGAAAGTCAAGTCGGTCGACGGGGTCAACGCGGCCGGCCAGGCCGGCGGCACGTTTGACTGGCGCGGCAAGGGCTGGCTGTGGTTCGTCGGCAGCCACTGGGAGATTCTCGGCTGGGGCGAGGTGTCGCTGCCGCGGAGCGATGACAAGGACGGCGACGACATCCTCGACAAAGACGAGAGCCCGTCAGAGTGCTGGATCGTCACCTGGTTCGCGCCCACCATCTTCTCCGCCGAGGGCATCGACCTCTACTCCTCCCGCCGCGAGGGCCTGCACCCCGACACCCTGGCTGCCATCCAGAAAGCCATCGAGGCCGCCGCCTGGCCCGCACCGCTGGCCGCGCTCGTCCGCCGCCTGCGGCCCGTCGACATCCGGCTGCCGTGGCAGGAGGAGGCGTGAAACACGACGCACAAAACACAAGAAAGCGAGCAAGGCACAAGGTACACACTGAGCGAGTAGAATTACGAATAATATGTTTGGCTATGCTGTCCACGTCGTCTCCCATCCGATTTTTTTTGGCCCAAGCGCGAAAAAAAAAACCCCGACGCCAACATGTGCCAAAAAATGAAATCATTTGCGTCGTGGCAAAGACACGCTTGCCGTTGTAATATAGGGTATATGAAGGCCGTAGGCTCACAGAGGCGGATGATACAGTAGAAATGTCAAGGAAATGTGACATGGTAAGAAAAAAAGAAAAAAAAAAAAAGAAAAAGAAAAGAAAAAAAGAAAAGAAAGAAGAAAGAAAAGAAAAGAAAAAAAAAACGAATGTAGGCCAACTCCAATCATGCAAAGGGCTCAACGAACCCAGTCTATCCCTGGCCCAGCGCCATGCCTGCTCAGATCAAGGAAACAAGCCAGTGCATTGCGAGCAGAGAGATAGACGAGAAATGAAATGTATCAGTCGTGGTAGCAGGCTAGAAAGGGTATCGGGTATCGAATAGGTGAAGACGAATGGTGATACAGGCGCTTCGGCGCGCAGGCAGATGTGTGACTCGTGGCCGTGATTACGGCTCCAGGGCGTCGGAATGCTTGCGGATGGCTTCGTCCGTCAGCGCGCTCATCCACAGACAGCGCTCGGTGATGCCCTCGATCGGCTGGAAGCTGTACTGCGCGCTCGCCTCGACCAGCCGCAGCAGCGTCTTGACAATGGTGGCGGCAAAGCGGCACCGCTCAAAGTTGATCAGCGGCGCCGACGTCGGCGAGCTCGCAATCTCTGACGGCCGCTGCGAGTTGAAGACCAGGTCGTGCGTGTAGATGCCCACAAACGGAATGCACCCGGCGTCGGCCGTGTCGATCCCCACCGCCTCCATCTCCGCCCGCAGGTTGTAAAAGTTGCGCATCGGCGACACCAGCGACTCCAGATCCCGCAGCGTGTCCTGGTCGCCCGGCGGCACGAGGCTCCACGTCCGCGACAGCCGGCTGACCTCGTTGCTCGTCAGCGCAATCGCGATCTGGCTCATCGTCGCAAAGTTGCGGTACCGCCGGCAGTGCACCGCAATGTGGATGAACTTGATCATGCACCGCGCCCGCTCCTCCAGGTCCTGCGTCAGCACGATCTCCGAGATGGCCCACTTGACCATGATGTTGAACCGCGCAATCACCACCTCCACCCCGCGCGCGTCCGTGTTGCGCAGAAACTCCACCCACGACCGCGCGTTGCTGTTCTCCGCGTCCTTCCACCGCATGTCGATCAGCTCCTTCCAGTCGATCTCGTGCAGCGCATCCTTCTCGATCAGCGTGAACTGCTGCGCCAGCACCTCCGACTCAAACGCCAGGATAAACGGCAGGTGCACCGAGTACTGCGCCATCTCCCCATCCACCGCCTCGGGCACACCTTCCGCTGTGCCCAGCAGACCCGACGCGTCCGCTGGCTGGCTCGCGTCGTCCGACGCCAGACCGCCCACGTCCAGCGGCGCCGTCGCCGTCACCTGGTCCCCCCACAGCTGGTGCTCGTGCACCTCGGGAATCTTGGCCGTCTCCGGCAGCATCTGAAGCGCCTGCACAAGCGTCATCGGCGGCGAGGGCGGATGGCTGGCCATCAGCAGCAGGTCGGAATCCCGCACCGGCGAAGCAGCCGGCGCTGCCCGCACCGGCTCCACCTGCGGGTCGCCCAGCGGGTGCACTGGAAGGCGCGAGGCCACCGTGTTGGATCGCGCCGGCCGCTGCTGCACCAGGCCAAAGATGTCCGTCTCCTCGTCGTCCGGCGTCACGTCGGCCGACATTTCCGAGGACAGGTCGCTGGCCGCATCGCTCTCGTCCTCCAAGAACGACACGTCCGTCTTGGCGCCTGGGCTCTGCGGCATCGTCGCAGCCGGCTGGATCCTCTCCACGCTCCCGGCCCTCTTGATTATCGCAAGCGACGCAGCGTGGGAGTTCCGGCAGCTGACACCGCCGCCCACGGCCGCGGTCGGCGTCGGAGACGTGTCGTTGTCGTTGTCAAAGACGGAGCGATCTCCCCATTCTTCCGCGGCACCGCCTCGGCTGCGGCCGTCATCGGTCAGGCCGCGGTCGAGAAGGGGGATGGACGAGTAGGACTCGCCAGACTCGGACAGGAAAGAGTGCACGTCTTCGACCATGCGCGGCGCAGCGGCCGGCCGCGCCATCGGCGGCGGCGTGAACACCGGAGGCAGAGACGGGGCCGCGTAGTCGCCCCCACACCGTGATTCGCCCAAACGCTGCTGGTCCCGGCCCACCACGCCGCCGACCGAAACGAGGGACAGATCGGCGGGCATCAATTCGCCATCGACGTGTCGGCGCCGGTGCTGCTGCAGCAGCTTGCCTACTCTGGTGGCCGCGCTGTCGTGCCCAGAAAGGCCTGCCGGCATCGACGACTGCCGCATCGCAGGGCTCTTCCTCTCAAACTTGCCTTCCAGCTTCAGCAGCGCCGACTCCACGCCGCCGTCGTCGTCTGCGTCGTCTGGGATTTGCGCGAGCTTCTGCGCTTCCGCCTCAAAGGAGGGGCGCATCATCGGCTTCGACGAGTGCGTGCTGAACAGGGACAGCTGGTGCTTGGGCGGCGGCTTCTTCTCCGTGATCATGCCGACGGAGAAGGTCTCATTGTTGCGCGCAGCCACTTCCATGTAGCTGCTCGCGTCCGGGGCCCGGCTGCAGAGATAGGAGCTGCGGATGGAGTCCGTAAACGTGGTCAGCGAGCCAACCGACCGGGAGCGGCGAATGTTGGCATGGTCTAGGTCGCCCACGTTGGTGACCGCCCGCAGGTCGCCGCCCGGTCGCCGCCGCAGCACCCGACGCGCCGGCAGCGGTGCGGGCGCCTCGGAAGCATCGTCTTCGACGGAAGCCTCGGACAGGGTGGTGGCGCCAAAGCTGTGAATGGCGACCTGCGGGCCCGTGCCGCTCGAAAAGGATGCAAAGCGCCTGCGTCCGTACGATCGACTTGATTTGTAGGACCGGCTGGACGTCTGCCTTGCGTGGCCGCGCACCCAGCCTGGCGGCAGCCGGGAGACCGCCGGCGAAGAGGCGGCAGCCGGGTGGCCCAGATTCTTGTTGTTCTTGTGGCTGCTGATGAAGCTGGCGAACTCGCTTCTTTCTGTGCCGGTGACTGTGCCGGTGACGGTGCCATTGCCGCCGTCGTCCTCGTCATCGATAGAGGGACGGGCAAAGACAATGTCCTCCGACTGCCCATCGCGCAAATCGGACACGAGAATGACGCTGCCTTCGGCCACCGACGTAGCTGGTCCGGCAATCGACTCGGTGGCCACGGTCTCGGCGCCGCCGACCACGGGAGGAGCGGTTGCCGCCCACTGCCGCAGAGGCATATGCTCGCTCAGCACGTAGGATGATCGTCTCGGGGTCCCGATGGATTGGCCAGGGGGTGTCGTCGGGGGTGTTGGATCGGCAGCCCGCGAAGCAAAGATGTCGGCAAAAGCCTCCACGGAGGGGTTGACCGCGGACAGGGCGCCACTCATAAAGGGAAACCCCTGCGGCACAGTATCGTCGACGATAACAATGGACTGGCTGCCGGCTGTGATGCCCATGTCGCTAAAGGGTCGCAGGAAGTGTTCGCCCGCCTCCACGCCGAGCAAGAAGCTTTCGGAATAGTGCGAAGCGGTAGGCTCCTTCTCGTTGAGGTGCATCTGGATGGGCAGATCGCTCGAGCTGCCATCCTCGTGCCTGGTCGATCCCATGGAGGCGTCTTCGCGAACGGCCGTCTTGAAGTCTTCGGCGATCCTGGCGCCCAGCAGGTCGATGCGCACAGGGGCACGGATGCCGTTGAGCCGGTGGCGCGCCTGGGGCACAATGGCGGTGCCGGGCAGGCGGTTCGTGGTTGCGCCGCGGGGCCCAATGGGCGAGATGTTGATAAAGGTGCCGTGGGTGGGCGAGACGGTTTGGCCCCTTGTGCTGAGAGCGCGCCGGACGCTGCCCAGCAGCTTCTTCATGCCCTGGCTGGACATGGCGGATGCCTTTTCCTTCTTGGCGTCGACGGGCGAGAGCATGTGCGGCTGGAAGAGCGTCGTGTGGCGGGACGGGTCGCCGCCCACGTCTGGCAGGATCTCGACAAACGGCTGACCGGGCGGGAAAACAGCGCCGCGCACGAGGCTCCCGGCATACGGCAGGGACATGAGCAGCTCTTCGTTCCGCTGAAGCTTGTCGGCTGTGGCAGCGGCTGTGGCGGTCGGGTCCCGAAAGGAGTCGGACAGGCTGTCGTTGCGCTTGTGCGGCGTCGTCTGCGGGCGCACTCGCTTGCCGACGAGCGTCTGCGGCGTCGTGGCAACGGGGCCTGCGCCGTGGTAAAAGATGCTCGGATCCACCGGGTGGGCAGCGGCGGGATAGGCCAAGCCCGTCTGTGGCAGACGCATGTTCTTGGTGGGGAAGGAGCACGAGACAAAGTCCAAGCTATTGATGCTGGTGGGGGAGGCCTGCCGGCGCTCCGCCACATCGGTCGGCAGTCTGTGGTGGTCCGGCGTCCTGGGCTGGTCTCCCAAGATGACGGAATCAATGTTGGCGGTCCTGCGGCGAAGCTCTGGCTCGGCTGTGGCGGCAGGGGCGGTCTTGGGGTCGGCTTCGAACTCCTCGTCTTCCAGGTCGATCAGGCCCTCGCCAAAGAGGACCTGCTCCCAGAACGTGGGGTCGAGGTCGGGGTTGCGGTGGCCGGCGATGCCGCCGGGCAAGATGGGCATCTCGGGGCCCAGGGCGTCATCGAACTCGGCGCCGTCCCAGTACTGGGCGCACGAGCGGCGCCAGCACTTTTTGAGCTCGATGAGGACTTTCAGCTGGACGTGGCGGCCGCAGACGTCGAGCGAGAGCTCGTCGAAAAAGTTGTTCAGCAGGTCGCAGAAGAGCACGCGCAGGCCGTAGTCGATGACGAAGTCGTCCATGAAGTAGTTGAGAACCCAGTGGCGCAGAGCGACAAAGGTGCGGACGCGGGTGACGGTGCCGGCCTCGTCGTCGCGTGCGACGGCCCACTTGAGACGAGCAATGAGCATGCGCAGAAGATCGGTGGGCTCGAGGAAGGAGCGGTAGGTGAGGAAAAAATCCGAGACCAGGTCGTAGTCCATGAACTTGGGGGAGGTGATCTCGGCGACGAGACGAGGAGGCGTGGCGGCGGTGATGGCCTGGGTGTTGGGGGAAAAGCGGACGATGGAGCGGTCGTCGCAGTCGGGCTTAAAGGTGAGGCTGTCGAACATGGCCGGGTCGACGACCACATAGGCGGATTGGTAGGGTGCCTTTGCTTGGCCAGGGTTGCCAGGCTGGCTGAAGACGTTGGCCGGAGGGGACATTGACTGCTGTTGCTGCTGCTGCTGCTGCTGCTCGGCGAGGCGGAGGCGCGGTGACAGGGGAGACGGCGCAACGCCCTGACCGTTGACCAGGATTTGGCGAAGCGAGGCGGCGGGTTTGCCGTCGCGGTCGAGGGACGGCGGAAAACGGTGCAGAGCCTGGTCGAGGAAGGAGCGGCGGCTGGAGCGTATCTCCTCGGTGGGCGCATAGGAGGAGCCGCGGAGGATGGGGGTGCCCTGCAGGGTGAACTGGGGGGTGCCGAGCTTCCAGGAAGGGATGGCGACCTCGAGAAAGGGGGCTTCGCCGCTGAGGGCGTCAATGTCTTCGGCGGTCTTGGCTCTGCGGTCGTCGGCGGGCTGGGTGATGACGATTTTGAAGCCGCCCGGGTCGGATTCGCGGGCGATGCTCTCGCGGGCGACGCTGGTGTCGCGGACAGTCGAGTCGGAGTGGGCGCGGCGGTGGCCGCGAAGAGGGCGGTCACCGGCCGGCGCTCTGGCTGGCGTGGGCAAGTGCAGACCGCCTCTCTTCTTGGGCTGGGGGAGGCCTGGGCCGGCAGCTGCTGTTGGCGAGGCAACGCGGTCTGGGGTCCAGTCGCTGCCGAACAAGAAGCTGGCGTCGTCGGCCTGTTTCTGCAGCGGCAGCGGCAGCTGCAGCTTGTGCTTTCGTGGCGGATCGTCGGCGACCAGCACGTCCAGACCAGCGGTGCTAGGGGGCGTGACCGGGAAGACGAAGCTGGGCTGGGGAAAGCGCAGATGGGCAGGTCGGACGGTCGGTCTGGTGCGGTCAGCCATGGCGAGGTCAGAGTCAGTCAGCGACTGGGCTTACCTCAGGTAGATGCGGCCATTGTTGCCGACGTTGGCGACTGTGAACTGGCGGCCTTCTCGGCCAGCAGAGGAGCCGTCTGGGGCGATGTCTCCGCTCTCTGTCGACCCCTTTCTGTCTCGCGGGTCCATCTTGTTTTCCTCCTGGCTCTTGCGCTCGGTAACAGGGAGGAGCGGCTTTGGCATGGTCGTGGGCGAGATGCGGGTCTTGGAGCGCGAAGCAAAGCGGAGCGTCTGCCGATCGCCGTCTCGCGCGACTGAGGGCCATCGGGGCTTTGCATCGCGGAGCGAGCCTCCTCCTCCTCCCATGCCCATGCTTGTGTCAACATGGATGCCGGTCCTGGAGTCTGTCCTCGGTCCTGTTCGTGGAGCGGCCGTTTCGACGGGCCGCTGCTTCGAGGCTGTTGTTGTTGCTGCACCGGGTGGTGGCCGGGGCGGAGGGCGTGCGTTCGCTACCGGCTCCGTGTTCCCTTCGGCCGTGGGAGACTGTATGGGAAGCTCGAACGCAGCCTCCATGGTTTTGGGGGTTCTCGCGTCGGCGTGTCGTCGTGTGCTGCTGCTGCTGCTGCTGCTGCTGCTACGGCTCGACGAGAGACGGCAGCGCGGTGTCGTTTACCGGAGCGAGTGGACAGCGTTAGAAGTCGTGCATGTTGGCGTGTCGCGGGACTCGGTGATCTCGAAAAGGCCCTGGTGGCCGTGAAAAGTGGTGGGAGCGGCCGAGAGAGTTTGTGGTGTTGTGAATGGAGGAGAGAGGGAAAGAGTGAAGGAAGCCGTGGCTCCTTCCCTAGGTCGGTGGACTTGGGTGGGTGCGGTAGCAGTGGGCCTGGGGCGATTGTACAGGGGAAAGATTTTCGTGCAAGTGGGAAAATAGAGGGTGACGGTTGGAGCTTGGGGGTGCTGGTGGTGTGTGCGCGGACGCAGGAGCTAACTTGAGGCGCACATCGGCGACCAACGGACCAACCAGGCTCGCTGAAGTAGAGCAAAAGGGGCTCTCTTGATCGGCACGGTTAGCAGACCCTAACGGCGGCGAAGGCGGTCAAACTAGAAAGTGCAGTGCAGTGCGGTGCACCAGGCAACGCAAGGACTGGTCACGAGGAAAGAGCATCCATGTGCGTGCTATAGTAATACTCGTACATAGTACGAGTATCTTACTCGTATATCTTACCGTATACATAGTATGGAGTACAGCAGACGTATTGACCGGGCTGCGGACTTCAGACGGGTTGGAGTGGGCGCGATGTCTGCAGCAGGTTAATTCCACAGGGCCCCTGCACGCTGGAGCCTGAGGCGAGGCTAGTGGTGCTGCCAATGGGAGCCGAGCCAGGGTGAGGCCGAGTGTGAGGGCTCCACGTGCCTGTCAGCGCAGAAGTACTGTAGGCCAGGTGACTGAGCGCGGTTTGCGCTGCTGCACACAGGGGAGGACTCGGTAAAAAAGAGCACAACACAACAGGGTCTCGGGAAATAGCAGGGGTATCAGCAGCAACCAAGTGGGCCCTGCCACCGCGCTCGGGACAGAGTTTCAGTACCGCGAAATTGATCAGGGTCAATTTTGGTACGATATGGATACGACAGTGGTACTTCATTCTGGGGGCTCGTATTGCTTGGGCGACGGTCAGTGGGCTGGTCGTTGCAGAAGCGCTCACGAGGTGCACCTTGGTACCGTCGCGGATCGCAGGGCCAGCAAGCGAGAGAGACGGCGATGGAGACAGTCACCCACGGCGCTGGCGCACCACGCGCAGACGAGTGCAACGTCGCGGTGGCCTGCGGCGTGGGTGATGGCAGTTCGCATCGCCGGCCGGTTCGATGGAGACGCGCATAACGTATGTTGTGCACAGGCGTGCAGCGTGCAGCGTGCATTGCATTCAGAGTGCCGATCCAGCAGCCTTCATGCGCACAAACAAGGCGGCCGCACCACGCCGGAAGCGGCATAGCCCGGGCAAAGGATGGGATGGAAAAGAGAAAAAACGCACAGGCGGGAACGGTTGCCTCGAGCCGTGGCGGGTCTCAACGGCCATGTCTCCCCTGACCGAACGCCATGTGCGGCCTTCCTCATCTGCCGTGGCTTCTATCGAAATAGAAATGGAACTGACCCTATGGCTTGGCTGTCCGACTACCGACGCGGTCCAGGCGAGTCGTGATGGGAAAATATGGGAAATGTAGGAAATATGGGAAATGAAGGGGGGCCCAAGAGTCGCAATGGCTCAGGTCAATGCTATTCCTGAGCAACGGCCCAAGTGTTTATGCAAGGTCACTGCTGCAGCCAGCTCAGATGCCAGGCTGCTGACTGGGACACAAGACCTGCGGGCCATCTTGCGGCCGGGATGCACATTCCGCCTGCCGTCGACACTTTGCACCCGGCGCCGATCAGTCGAAGAGTGTGGCAGCGTCTCTCGACATCTGAGATCACATGAGATACCCGACCGCAGACAAGAGCAGCACAGACCCGGTGGCGTGTCAAGTCATGTGCTTGCTGTTAGCATGGCGGTGGAAGACGGCTTCCACAGCCATGGCAGACGGGAGACGAGACGGATCTCGGAGCTGCTGGCGATATCCTACGAGTACGCGTACGATGCTCTTGGGCGTGAAACAGTGTGGGCTTTACGAAACCAACACGTGACCGCAGTCTGCCTGAGGCGGTTACGACAGCCAGGGGCACACTCAGCGTACTCGTACATAGCAATCGTCGAGCCAGGCGCAGGAGCACATCGTGCGGCACAACCATGGCAGCGACGGCCGTGGGTTCGACCGACACTGGCTCGTCCGCTGTCGATGACGAACATGACGCCGCAGACGATGCGTCAAGCTTGGCAATGCGTCAAGCCCTGTCGAGACCCGTAAGCAAAGACGTGACGCGTCAGCCATGCTTTTCTGGTTGGATTGCTGCGGTTGTTGGCGGCACATATTTCCCCAGGTATGAGGCACGGCTTCGATGCCAATGGACCGCCAGGTGTTGTTTTGTGATGGAAAGGGGTAGAAAGGCGCAGGAAGGCGGGAAAGCGACCAAGTGCGTGAATCAGCCGGAAGACGTGGAAGCATGATATTATAGCCAACAGCCCAAATTTCCAATCGGTGCGCGTGCTGGATTAGCGGCTCGGCCTCGCGTGCTGGGCAGCAGAGCGCTAGCCCAGAGCGGTGTAACAGCGGGGACGGCGCCCCTACTGTGTAGGCCATTCTTGCGCCCAACAAATCGCAGGCGGCGCTGTAGAGCGGGCGAATTGCTTATTTCGCTTCAGAGCCCGCTCTCTCCCCCGACGATTCCGGCTGCGACGAGACCGCGCAGCACAGTGCGCACAGCCCTGTCTCCAGGCCCTGTCACAAGCCTGCCGTCACAGTCCTGCAGCGGCCCCCGCACCGTCCTACCATTCCTCGGCTTTCGCGAACAACACACACACACACACACACAGTCGAATTGCCTTTCCCCCCCCAAGACTCGTGACAAGCATCCGTATTATCGCTCGTCTTCTCTTCCCTTCTCGCCCACCCTCAGCCTAGCGTCGCTTTTGACGGCCAGTGGGACCTACATAGCATCTTTTCCGTCTGGGCCGCTGTGCTGCCCATATTCCGGTCTTTTATTATCGTTCTTCTCCTTTCTGGCTTCTTATCTCTTCTCTCTCCTTCTCTTTTCCCTCTTCCCGCGCTTGGCCAACAGAAGATGCACCCGACCACAGGCGATTGCTTGGAACGACACGGCTTCCCATAGCCCTTTTTCTTTTGTTTGACCGGCTTCGTTTCTGTCGTTATCTTTGACGATTGATCTCCCTCAGGCTTCACTCGCTTGCCGCCATGGCCGAGACTCCCGTCACCAACACCAATACCACGGCTGCCACCCTGGCCCCTGGCGCAGCTGCTTGGCCCCCGTCCTCCTCCTCGAAACCGTCCTCGCTGGCACCGCCCCCATCCCGATCGGCCAACCGCCAGTCCAGCGCGGTGTCCTTTGATAAGAGCATCCTCAACCTGCTCAAGCTCGACACGCACGACCTGGACATCCAGGACGACGCGCTGGTTGTCATTGGTAGGGCAAAGAGGAAGAAGTGGATAAAGAAAAAGGCTGACCAGCAGACAAGGAAAAGCGAAGGAAGAACCGGCGGAGCTGTCTCAGCAGTAGGTTCTTGCGACGTTGCCCCCATCTCGATATCAGCCCGGATGCTCACCTGACAGACACCGTTTTCCGATGGACCATTCCGCTGTACAATGTCCTCTGGGCCGACGTGGTCGACACCGACAGCGCCCACCGCCGCATCGCCATCGAGTACACCGAGTCGGCTTCCAAGACGCGCCTGCGCGTGGCCCAGCTGGCCGTCTCGCTGCCGCCGGCCGACGCGCCCGACCGGCCGACGGTGGAGGATGCGGCGGCCTGGACGGCGCTGCTGCGGGCGCGCGCGTACGGCCCGGCGCCGCAGCAGCGGCGGGCGCTGGTGCTGTTGAACCCGCACGCGGGCCCGGGCGGGGCGCTGAAAAAGTGGACGGCGCAGGTGGAGCCGGTGTTCCGGGCGGCGCGGATGCAGATGACGGTGGTGACGACCGAGTACGCGGGCCAGGCGGCAGAGCTGTGCCAGTCGCTGGACCTGGACGCGACGCCGTACGACATGGTGGTGCCGTGCTCGGGTGACGGGCTGGCGCACGAGGTGTTCAACGGGCTGGGCCAGCGGCCGGACGCGCAGCGGGCCCTCGCGCGGCTGGCCGTGGCCCACGTGCCCTGCGGCAGCGGCAACGCCATGGCCTGCAACCTGTACGGCACGCACCGGGCCGGGATGGCGGCGCTGGCCATTGTCAAGGGCGTGGTGGCGCCGCTCGACCTCGTGAGCATCACCCAAGGCGACCGCCGCATCCTCAGCTTCCTGAGCCAGGCCGTCGGCATCGTGGCCGAGGCCGACCTGGCCACCGAGCACCTGCGCTGGATGGGCGAGGCCCGCTTCACCTGGGGCTTCTTGCAGCGCTTCATGGCCCAAAAGGTCTACCCCTGCGACCTGGCCGTCCAGGTCGCCTTTGACGACAAGGACGCCGTGCGCGCCCACTACTCGCGCCGCCAGCTGCGGAAAAAGGACGTGGAGCACGCCAAGCTCGCGTCCTCCACCACCACCACCGCGGCCAGCAGCTACGACGAGCTGCTGCTGGCGGGCACGTCGCTGGCCGACGAGTCCGGCTCAGAAGCCGCAGCGAGCGCGGCCGGCATCGTCAGCGCCAGCGGCAACGACAGCTGCGGCGACAGCATGCTCGACGAGGGCCTGCCGCCGCTGCGGTTCGGCACCGCCGACGACCCGCTGCCGCGCGGCTGGGAGCTGGTGCCGCAGGACAAGATGGGCAACTTTTACTGCGGAAATGTAAGCTTCTTTTTTTTTCCCCTTTTCTTTTTTTTTTTTTTGTGACTGACAATCAGATGGCCTACATGGCCCCTGATGCCAACTTCTTCTCGGCGGCGCTGATGAACGACGGCCTCATGGACCTCATCACCATTGACGGCGACATCCCGCTGCACAAGTCGCTGGCCATGGTGTCGTCGGTCGAAAACGGGCACTTTTTCGACAACCCGCTGGTGCACTACCGCAAGATTGCCGCCTACCGGCTCGTGCCCAAGAACCAGCCCGACGGCTACATCAGCATCGACGGCGAGCGCGTGCCCTTTGCGCCTTTCCAGGCCGAGGTCCACCAGGGCCTGGGCCGCGTCATTGCCCGCCAGACCGTTGGCTATGCCGCCCCGGGGCCGCGCGACTGGGATAAGGTGTCGGCCGCGGACCGCTTTCGAGCGTAGCAGGGCGAGAAGAGGAGGCGGTGAGAGCGTGAGCGTTAGAACGTGAGAGCGTGTGAGAGCGCGTGTGTGCGAGTGTGAGAGTGCGTGTGTTTTATACGAACAGCCAACGAGTGGTGTGACAAGTGGTGCAAAAAGCATTTGCGGGCGCGCAAGGGGGAAAAGGGAGGGCCATCAAGATACCCATAGCAGCATACGAGAGGAGATGAGGAGAAAGGAGAAAGGGGAGAGGAATTTTGCACTGCAATCTATAGATTGGGCGGCATTTCTTGTAATCTGTACAGTCGTGGCCATTTCATTTGTTTCAGCGTCTGCTCTATTCTCTCTGTCACGCACGATACTTTGCAGACCGTCCCAAAAGATATACATGTACTTTTTCTCCTTTTCCCTCGGCTGCCTAATTAATGCAAAAAACGCCTGCAATACAATTTAATTGTTGAACCCATCCCAGCTCGCGTCGTCGTCGTCCATGGCCGTGTCGTCGTCGTCGTCGTCCGCCTCGGCTTCGAGGCCGCCACCGCTCTGGCCGGGCCGCGCGTTCCACGGCAGGCGCTCGTCGGCCAGGGCCTGGCGGGCGCGCACGCGCACGGCAGGCGCGGCTATGCGGGCGGCGAGCGTCTCGACCAGCGCGTTGAGGCGGCGGGCAAAGGCGATGCCGGCCGACACCAGGTCTTGGTGGTCCTCGTCGCCTGCGCCGAGCAGGTGCAGCCGCTCCAGCTCGTCGACCCAAATGTCCAGCACGTGAATCGCGAGGCCCACGGGGACGCGCATCGTCGTCGTCTTGGTCTTTGGGCGGCCAAACTCGTCCTCGTCCTCGTCCTCGTCCGCATCGTCATCATTCTCATTGGCCTCCTCGTCCTCCTCGTCATCCAGAGCATCCTCTAGCGGCGCCTCTGCCTCGGGGTTCCACGGCCAGTCGCTCAGAATCGCCAGGCCCATCTCGGTCGTCGCCTCCGTCTCGTCGCTGCTCCGTTTCCGCTTCTTGTTCTCGCCGTCTTCGCCCTCCACGCCCGCCATCCACTCCAGCTGCGCGCCCAGCACCCGCCGCACCAGCAGCATGAACTTGTCCATGCGCAGCACGTCAATGCCCGTTGTCCACTGCTGCGCCATCGTCGCCCAGAACCCCCGCAGCCACATGGCTACCGCCGCGTCCGGCAGCCCCGCCGCCCGCGGCAGCCCCGCCAGCTCCGCGCACAGCCGCTGCTGCGCCCGCGCCCGGTCCGCCATCCACAGCGCATAGAACAGGCCGGCCCAGAGCTTCCGGGCTTCGCGGAAGGTCAGCGGTGCCGCAGCCGGGGCATACTTGATGGCCAAAAAGGCTTTGAGGTTGTCGAGGGCTTGCGTGCGGATCTTGCGGTCTATTGGTCAGTACGTGGCCGGCAGGGAGGCTTCGTTGCAGACGTACCACTCGAAGCGAGATTCTTGATAAAGGGCATGGAAGCCCCGGAAACAGCCATGTTGCGATTGGATTGCAGCAATGCTGTGTGGAAGTCGGTTTGCCGAGACAGAGTTGAAAGCGGCAGAAAAAAAAAAGTCGGCCGTTGTTGCGGAGCTAAGATAAGGCTCAAAGATAAGACGGCATATCGTCACTACTGTCAAGTGGCAAAAAGACATGCAGGCTGGGAAGGAACTTACCAGTCCAGATCGACAGAAACAATGGCTCAAATAGCAATACAGAATGCAATGCGATACAATGCAATACAATGCCTTACAATGCCTTACAATATACAACCATACAATATCATATAACGCCACCAACGCCGCCAACGCCACCAACGCCACGCAATGCAAGTTATCGTCCATCGGGAATCATGTCGTTCTCGTCGTGACCTCTGTTTGTCGCTCCTCGTTCGTCGCCAATGCTAGCTTTTTCTTTGTCTTCTTATGTAAACAACACCCCTCCGAGACTGCCGTTGGTGCCCGTCGGGGACACGCTACAGCACGGCAGCGCTGTCGCTAGGTCGTGGCTCTCTGCTGGGACTTGTCGCTGTAGGTGTACGGCCGTTGGGACACCATCCCAAGATGTTGAATGTCGAGATGAGACAATTTTTTCTTCCTTGCATTTTTTTCGTCTTCTTCCACCTTTAGATCCGAGGTCCATGCAAACCGAGATTGTCTCGCAAAACACCAGAAACATATGAAAAGCACCTGCCGTGTCGCTCGATATATCCAGAGTCGTGGACACGGTCGGTCTAGGAGAACAGATTAGACGAAAACGGATGCTGGAAGAGATCAACGGGGGAAAGAGATGGGAAACGCCTGTGACCATTAGGCCAGCATGTCATGATTATTGGGAAGAAGAAGGTGCTTTACGGCCCATATAGCTTATTTCATAAATGGTTGGGTGAGGAAGTCGTGATGGATGGTGGCGTAGCAGGAGTTGCCCACAGTTCTTCCCTCCAGACTTTGTCGACACACAACCCTCTATCGCCTTTCTCTGATGTCCGGATCCGATAGCAGCTCGGCGGCGTCGTGTCGCTCGCACACGTGGTCCATCAGCCGCTCCATTGACCGGAACACCGTCGGCCAGTTGCCTTTCTCGTCGTCTTCGTCGCCTTTGTCGCCTTTGTCGCTTTCATCGTCTTCCTCCCCCGCCTCAGCACAGAGACAACAGACAAACGTCAGCGGCGGCGGCCAGCCCGCATTGGCATCGGCCGGCTCGACAAGCCCGGCGGGCCGGTGGCACTTGGCGACGAAGCGGTTGGTCGCGGCAAAGACGCGCTCTGCGGCGCGTCCGTCGTCGGCTGCGCGGGCGGCGCTGCCCGCCGGCTGGCGCAGCGTCCAGGAGCGGTCGAGGGCCAGCGCCAGGCGGCCGCGGCACTCGGGACAGGAAAAGCGGCCGGGGCTCCGGTCGTCCTCGAGGAGCGTCAGCGGCTCGTCGGGGCGGCGCTGCAGGAAGCGCGCGTAGCGACAAAAGTGAGGGCCGTCCCGGCGACTCCGGCGTGCGCTGTCGCGGGACCACCGGGCGAGGGCCAGGTCGGTGTCGGAGCGCGATGCGCGGCGGTCCCGGCTCGCGGCGTCCTCAATGTACCGAGGGACACGGTCGCGGCTGCTGGCGATGCTGGCGATGCTGGCGGCGGCGCTGGCCGGCGTCTCGCGCCCGCGCCCACGACTGCGACTGCTCCCGGCACTGCTGACCTCGGCTTCGCTCAGCAGCCGCCGCTCCTGCTCCTGCAGGGTGCGCAGGATGCCGCGCTGCGCGCGCGCCACGGCGCGCTGCAGACGGGCGCGGTCGGGCGGGCGCCCCGTGGCCAGGGCGTCCTGGAGCAGGCCGATGACCGAGGCCTGGAGGTCGATGATGTGGGCCTGCAGCTGGTTCTGGGCGATGAGGTCGCCGTCGACGAAGCGGGCGCCGAGGCGCGGGCCCAAGCGGGCGACGGCGCTGTCGTACGCTTGGCGGATGAGGGGCCCGGCCGACGTGAGGGCGTCGTGGAGGTCCCGGTCGAGGATCTGGGCGGTGTCGGCGTCGGCCGAGTCGAGATAGGGACGGCCCCCAACGCCGCCGCCGCGGGCCTCGCGCAGGGCATCCTCGGCGCGGTCGGCGCGGCGCTCGAGGGAGCGGATCTTGTCGTCCTGGGTGCTGTCGGTCCGGTCTTGGCGGTGGCGATCGTTGAAGCGGTCGTAGAGGTTGATGCCGGTGGTGAAGGAGCCGATGACGGTCGAGATGAGGGTGGCGATGATAAAGCCTTTCTATAAGTGGAGTTAGCGATGCCAGGGTGGACACTGGAAAAAAGACCTACTTTTGAGACGCTTCTCCTCAATCATGTTTGCGTAGTTCATCTTGGTGGAGTGCCATTCGGCGACGTCGGGTGAGCTGACCGCAGGTCAAGTGTCCAGTCGGAAGAGTCGACTTCACGTGCAACTCGAGCCGGAAGTCGAGTCGAAGACAGCCACAAATGGCTCTCTGTCTGAGGCCAACAAGCCATGGGCAAAAAAGGACCGTCTGTTTATTTATATCTTGCTCTTCCGCCCTGGCCGCATGAGTGGCCTGCTCTTCTGGCCCAATCAACCGCTCTTGTTCCCAGCTCCAACGTCCTTCCACAGCCATCCATCATATGACGAATGAAAAACACTCGCGCCGCGAAACCTGGCCGCAAAAACTGGCCGCCGGTGACGACATCAGTGGGCTGCGCGCCGGAAGGCTGGAAACCGCCGGAATCTGTGGGCAGGATGGACCCGAAAGGCGAGAGCCAATCAGGGCGTCCAGCACAGCAGCCGGGCATCCGCCGGTGATGTCGCTCTCGCACCCGTGTACTCGTACACACCAACGCACCACGCATGCATCATGTCTTTGTGATTTTTTTCTAGCTGCACCGCAATCCCAAGATTGAACTTTTTTCTCCCTTCTGAAAGACAAAAAATGGTGTACCAAATTGCCAACAGGTCCAAAAGATTTGGCACCTCCTCTTCTTTCTCCCCCCCTTTGGTAACCTCTTCTCTGGACCCTGGCTCATACATACTCCTCCACAAATGCCCTGCCCAACCACCACGGTTGCTTGGCTGTTTGGGGGCATTCTTCGGCGGCAGGCCCTTGTGCCTAGAGCTCTCGGGCCAGGATCTCCTTGACGGCCGGCGGCAGGTCGGTCGCCGCGGCCGCAGCCTGGCGCAGCGCTGCCGTCTCCTCGGCCACCTTGGGGTGGTTGGCGTCGAGCGCGCGCAGCCCGTTGAGGCACTTGAGGGCGAGCAGGAGTTTGTCTGGAGGTTAGCGAGAGAAGGGAAAGGAAAAGAGTACAAAAAAAAAAAAAAAAACTCACTTCGCCGCAGGTATACATCAAACCCAACAATCTGCCCGTCGGCACTCTTTGGGCTGAACTGCAGCACCGGCCCGATAAACTTGGTCGCCTCGCCCAGCGGGTCAGAGGTCGTCGCCAGCTTGAGTCCCAGCGGGTCCTCGTCCTTCTTCTTGACCACGCCGTCCGCGTCCACGGCACCCGAGGCGGCGGCGCCGTTGGCCGCTTTCGCCTTGTTGGGGTCCTGCTTCGCCGCCTTCTCCGCGGCTTCGCGCTCGGCCTTTTGCGCCTCCTTCTTCGCCTTCTTTGCCGCCTTCTTCTTCTCGGCGGCGTCCGCGGCGTCCGCACCGTTGGCCCCGGCCCCGGCCCCGTTGGCCGTCCCGGCTGCCGCCGCCGCCGCCTCGGCCTTGTCAAAGAGGGACACGTACAGCCGCGCCGCGTCCAGGGCTGCCCGCGTGTAAAAGGGGTGCTCGCGTATCCGGTCCTCCCAGCGCACCAGCTCAATGTAGGCGCACACGGCGCCCTTGCGCAGCGAGAAGGAGTGGAAGTCGAACTGGTCCTCCTGCCACACGTCAAAGATGTTGCTGATGGCGTGGAACCGCTTCAGCGCCAGGCCCGCGTTGCCGCGCCGCGCGTACGCCTCGCCGTCCTCTGTCAGGTACCATATGCACTGCATGTCCAGCATGTCCGCCACCGGGTCCGCCGAGTCCGGCCGCGTAAACAGGCTCACCACCTTGAGCGCCGCCTCGTTCTCGTTGTTGCGCAGCCGGTACTTGGCCGCCTTGCTGTTGATGTACCGGTCCCGCGTGTCCAGGCTGCGCGCGTGGTCCATCGCGTCCGCCGCCTTCTGCAGCTCGCCCTTGTGCTTCCATATCCGCGCCTTGGTCATGTGGAAGTCCACCGTGCTCGGGTCCAGCGCGATCGCCCGGTCGCAGTACGCGTCCGCCTTGGCCAGGTCCCGGCTCATGTAGTAGCTGTAGTGCTGCGCCAAAAAGTACAGCGCCGCGCCCTCGCCTTTGGATGCGTCTGACTTGGCATCCGCATCCGCATCAGACGGCGCCTCTGCTGTCGCAACCGCCAGGTACGCTTCCACCAGCGCCGGCAGCGTCGCCTTCTTGAACGCGTCCGCGTACAGGTGCTTGAGGTTGGCAAACAGCGACGGGATCCCGCGGTCCAGCATCGGCGTCATGTACGCCTTGGCCCGCTCCTTGAACAGCTCGCCCTTCAAAAAGTCCAGCGGTATCCGGCGCGCCGCGTCACTCCGCGGGTACTTGGCCGCGTACTCGTCAAAGATGGCCAGCCGCGCCGCCTCGTTGTCATCGTGGCCCAGATCCAGCACCTCCACCAGCCGCTCGTAGTACAGCGCCAAGTCCGGGTTGCGGTCGATGAGGGCGCGCCAGGCCGCGGCAGCGTCGGCCTGCCGCTCGGGCCCCAGCTGGCTGAGGTACTTGGCCCGGCGCTCGAGCACGGCCAGGCGGTCCAGGCTGCGGTCAGCCGCCGCGGTCTCGAGGTGGTCGAGCGCCCGCTGGATGTCGCCGGTCTCGGCGATGATGCTGTTCTTGTACAGGATGGCCTCGGAGTGCTCAAAGTCCGACTTGGGCGGCGGGTTCTTGAGCGTCTCCTCGTACATGGTCAGGATGTGCTCCGCCTCGGTCAGGTTGCCGTCCAGGTGGTGCGCAATAGCCAATGCCGTCCAGTTCTGCCGCGGCTGCGGTCGCGCCTGCAGCATCGCCAGCCGGCTCTGCACGTAGCCCGGGTAGTCGCGCATCTGCACCTGCAGGATGGCCAGGTCGCGCTGGATCTGCGGCGAGTCCGGCTCCAGGCGCAGCGCAAACTTGTACGCCTTGATCGCCTCCTCAAAGTTCTTGTTGGCCCGGTACAGCAGCCCGTACACGTGCCAGCAGATGTGCGACTTCATGTCCGCCGTCAGCGCCTCCTTGCCCAGCGCAAACGCTTCGTCCGTCTTGCCCTGCGAGTTGAGGATCAACGCTTTCATCGCCATCGTGTCGCCGTGCTTCGGGTTCTTCTTGAGGATCTGCTCCGCCGCCTTGAGGCCGCGCTTGTACTGCTTCTCCTCATAATTGCGGATGACCTGGCGGAACAGGTTGGCATCCCGTGTGCTGAGTTGTTGCGGCATGAGGGGCGGAGGTTCGGGGTGGTGGAGCGAATGGGAGATGTCGAGCAGGTCGGAAGAAGGGGAGAGAGAGAGAGAGAGAGAGAGAGAGAGAGGAGGGGAAGAGTAGGTTGATCGAGCACGAGACACCCGGCGCAGGTAGATTGTGAGCAGGTCTCAGGGAGACGATAAATCAAAAACAGATAAAGAAAAACAAAAGGCGAAAGGTGCCGACGGGCTTGGAGAGAGTGTGTGGACAGCTGATGTGGATTAGCTGGATGCAGCCTTGGATGTATTACTCGTACGGTGGGATTTTTGCCCTTTTTTTTTGCTGTTGTTTGGGGGAAGCTTTCGGAGCGCTGGTTATTCCAGAGGAAAAGTGGGTCTTGATGACAGCCAAGACAGCGCATGATACCGAAAGCAGAAGAGACAGGCAGAGAAGCCAGCCAAAGAGCTGTCCAAAAGTAGAGATGCATTCAAAAATATCCTGTAGCTATGCCGCCTTTTCCGTGACTCCGTAGATGCCAGCGTCGTTCATAAAGTACATCAGTTATACATCGTTGCCCAGCCGTTTTGTCAACCCGTCTTCTCCTCTGCCCGCTGCCCACTGTCCAGATTCTTCAACGGTCTATATCCGTAGCTCTCATGCCCTTCGCTGCCATCGTGCCAGAGCTGTTTCCCAGCTGACGTCTCCACCGCCTCCGCTGCCGTCCACCGCCAGTCCACCGCACCGCGCCTGCAGCACCTGCCACGACCGCGCCCGCACAATCTGCTCCACGCCGCGCTCCTGGCGCATGAGTGCCGCCAGCAGGTCGGCCTGCGGGTCGGGGAGGGAAAACCGGCGTCGACGCAGGTATGGGTCGTCGCGTTCGGTGAGGATGCGGCCGGATTTGGTGGACGGCGAGGTGTCGGATGGACTGCTGGACTCGTCGGCGGTCTCTGCCGCCTTCACAGCCGCCTCGGCCACGCCTGTGCAGTACTGGATCACGTCCTCACGGGACTGCCACGCCGGGAAGAGGACGGCGTCGCGGAAGGCACGGCAGGCAGTGGCCGGGGGCGCATTGCCTGCTGGCAACGACGGCAGCGGCGCGGCGGGTGTGGTCTTGTGGGCGGTGGACGTGGGATCGAACCCGGCGCGAGCAGGGGTGACAAGGGCATTGAGGTGTTGGGTGATGGTGTCGTCGACAGTACGGGCAGCGCGGAGGAAATCTGGTTCACGTCGGTGAGAAAAGGGAGGAGGGAAGAGGGAGGAGGGGGCAGGAGGGAGTACCTCTTAATACCACAGTCGAAAAACAGAACTGCGGCGTCAGGATTGGCCGCGTCGGGTGGCTAGCCATGTTGCTGTCTGTGGGTGTTGGTCCAGAAGGCCGGGTCGGCCGGGAGGCGCCCGGGATGGCAGAGTCGGTGTTGTCTGCACCAACTGCCGGGGCCGCCGGGTTTTGCGACGACCACAGAATGCTCGCCACAGTGCCGAAGCTCGCGAGACGGAGAAGCGTCGTGGTAAGAGAGCGGGAGAGTGTGAGCAAAGCAAGCTGGCAAAGCGCTGTCAAGTGGCGTGGAGGCAATCATAAATTCTTGGCCAGCGTAAAATAATACACCGTAGTGGGGAGAATCAAGCCAATGAGAAGCAATGATTTGTGCATTCACAGCTAAGCTTCTCTGCCAAGACATCGACTTCATCCATCACCCATTTGGGGTTCTCTCCTGCCCCTTGGCAAATCATAACATGTCCTTGATCTCATTTCTCCTAAGCTTGTTCCGGCACAGGGGTGAGCGGTTCGTCCTCCTCGATAACATGCCGCACGTTGCCCACCGCCAGCCTCTCCATCCTGGTTTCCGTCTCTAGCGTCCATGTCCCCATATGCGGTGACAGAAACACCTTGTCGCTTGCCAGCAGCGCCTTGCGAACGTGGGGCTCGTGCTCAAACACATCCAGTCCCGCGCTGGCCACTTGACCGGACTGGAGCGCCGCCAGCAGCGCCTCCTCGTCGATGACGGATCCGCGCGCCGTGTTGACGATGACGATGCCCTTTTTCATCTGTGCAAACTGTTTGGGGCCCAGTAGGTGGTGCGTGCTGCTGTTGAGCGGCACGTTGATGCTGAGCACGTCAGACTCGGCCAGCAATCTGGTCATGTTGACGAACTGGGCGTCGCCCGCAGCCTGCTCTAAATGAAGCGACAGCTGCTTACGGTTGTGGTAGCGCACGCGCATACCAAAGGCAGCGTGGGCCTTGCGAGCAACGGCGGAGCCGATGCCGCCCATGCCCAGGATGCCCAGCACTTTTCCTTCCGGATCACGGCCCAGCGGGGGGTCGATAAGCCCCCGCCACTGGTTCGTGCGGATGCTGGCCAAGGCCGGGGCGAGGTTGCGCAGTGCTCCCAGCATCAGGAAGATGTGTAGATTGGAAGTGCTCTCGTCGACGACTGCGGGCGTGTTGGACACGAATATGCCGCGCTCATGGCAGAAGGCAACATCGATGTTGTCGTAGCCGGCACCGTTGTGGCAGATGAACTTGAGCGACAGCGGCAGTGCGTCCAGCAACTCGGCGTCCATGCGGCCAATCCGGCTGATTGACTCGAACGTAGAGTAGGCGACCATGACGCCATCCAGCGCGCCCGAACAGCACTCCTCGAGAAAGGCACTGCGGTTCGTCGCTGTGGGCACCACAATGTCGGCAATTTCAGCAATGTCTGCCCACATCTCGACGGCGCTGTAGAGGATATCAGTCGGTGCCAGATGGTGTCAGCCGCGTAGATGACCGCACTCACTGCTTAATAGTACCCAGCTGCAGCACTTTTACCTTGGACGATTCCATGTTGGCCGGGGTGTTGTGAGAGTGGCGTCTTTTCAAGTGATGTGCAAGCTGTGATGTAGGTGAACGAAAATAGCTGGAATGAAGACAGTGAGCAGAAATGGTGAGAAAGGAGTGAAAAAGTTGCCTGAACTAAGTACGAAGGGTTGGGAGTAGATGGGGGGACATGGCTAGAGAGAGAAGGGGAAGCTGCGAGGGAGAAAAGGGCATAAACAGGAAGCGACGGGTGGTTGGGGTAGACAAGAAGGAAGGAACGGTTTGGTGTGCAAGAATAATAATAGGAAAGAACCGCCATGGAGCGCGGTGATCAAGGCTTTGCCTTTGATGTCTCGAGAAGGAAAGCGTAGCACACTAGGAGGAAGCACCGAGTGAGCTAGCGTGCAAAATGGTGTCTCATAGTTTTTATTTTTTGAGGCTTGGCCGTCGCGTTTGTTGTTTGCTTGCTATTTACTTTTTCCCCTTGTTTTTGTGCTCAGGTGTGTGCACGATAGATGGCGGCGAGAAACCACAGCCAGAGGAACAATGGGAAACCTGATGGACGGTGAATGTGCATTATGTAGAGAGAAAAAGAATTTAAGCATCAGCCACAGATCCAGAGACAGTTCTAGATCACAGTCACCTCATTGTTCTTCCCAAGACGATGCGTAGCGGAAGGAACGACATATATCTTTCTGACCCCCCCTTCCCCTGGTCGACCGTCACAGGTCCCTTCATGCTATGCTTGCCAGCCGCTCTGGCGTCGGTCTCCGACAGCCTTCCGACGGGCCAGACGTGGCATTTTCAAAGTATGTCGCTGTAACATCTTGCTGCACCATGTGTATTATGCCGCCAGCGCGATCTTTTTAAACATTACTTTGCTCCATATTGTTTGTTTACCTGCCCAACTCTGAAGCCCCAAATACAGATCCCCCCAAACGGGAACCATGGATTAGCAAGGAAATAGACGATCATATCATACACGTTCTGCCCATGCAGACGTTTTCCGTGGGCGGCTTCTCGGAATCGATCCAGGGGCAGAAACAGAAACACACCCCTTTAATCCAACCCGAATAGGCCAGACGCCCTCAGTTTTTGTGCTTTTTTTTTCACCCAACCACGCCGTGTATATGTCCCACAATGGATAAAAGGAAAGACCAAGGAAAATCAAAAGCAATATGCACACGCGCACATCATATCACTCGTTATGTCGATTGTATGATACAAGCGACTTTGGTATATGAGAAAAAGAGAGATGATAACAGAAAAAAAAAAGGAAACGAGTGAGCGATAGCTGATTGACGCCCGATCACTTACGGCCGCCGAATATTGTATCCTGGTTGGGCAAATGCCATAGCGCCCAGCTGGGCAAACCGCCGGACAACATTCATGGTGCCACCGTGGTCCTGGCTCTCCTTGCGAATGAACTGTGCGGACACAAATAGCTTGCTGCGGGGGTCGGCTTCGTCTGGGTGCGTGGACAGCTCCGCCGTCTCGCTGGGTGGGTAGCCGGCCGGGTACCGAGGCGCCAGCTCGCGCATGACAGTAATGGAATAGATCACGTCTCGGTTCTCGCGTCCATCCAGCAGGTTGCGCATCTTGCTCAGTGCCTGGTCACGCAGTCGTGTGACGTTGTTGCCGGGAGTCGCGCTGACGGCTGCGTCGTCTTGCAGTCGCAGATATTCGGCCAGCCACCACCAGAATTTGTGCTCACGGATGCGGGCTCGGTCGCCCGACCGCGGCGGGGGCATGCACGGGTTTGTGTGCAGGCTTCCGCCAGACAGCAACGCATCGATCACGGTAAGGCGGTTACGGGCCTCGGCCGCATTGTCCGTGGCCACTGGCTCGTCGCTGGGGAGGTTGACGGTGGCGGGCGTCGCGTAGGCCATGCTTGCCAAGGACCACACAACCCATAGCTCCATGGATGCGGCTGCCAAATTGTTGTTGCTGTTATTATTGTTGTTGTTGTTGTTGTTGTTGTTGTTGCTGCTGCTGCTGTCTGTGGCCTGAACATGGCCCACAGAAGTCAAAAAGGTCGTCAAGATGCCCAAAAGGGCTTTGTTTGTGAGCAAGAGGTTCACGGGGTTGGCGGTGCCGCTTGGCTTGAAATTGTACCAGTAGGTCTCGAAAAAGGCCGTCAAGCCGGGCATGTATATGTCATAGTACATCTTGACGAGATCATCCCGCAGCTCGCGGCTTGGCGGTGTGCTTGAGGCAGGGGGTGCAGGCCCGGTCAGACCGATGATCTCGTCCACCTTCATCTTTGTAGCGAGATGGCGAATGCACACGGGAACAATTCTAAAGGGTGCACTTCATGGACCTCTGAACACGGGGCCCGATAAATCGGGATGCCCGCTATAGTTCACGCCTGACGATACGATGGACCGAGGCGAGTAGACGCTCGTGTTGAGGGCAGCCGTGGCAGCCGCTACAGCATTCAGAGACGGGCTCCTGGATGAGGGGGCAGAATGCGCGGGGTGGTATAGGCTGGGGATGTTCGTGGGTGACGATGTATTCGAAGGCAGGGAGGGGAAGGCGTGGAAGGAAGACGGAGACTTTACAGCCGAGAGGGTGCCAGCGGAGGCGGCGCTGGGCGTGATGGGAAGGGAGGTCGACGTGAGGGCCGCGAGGCTGGATGCGGCGGTGGTCAGTGGAGGCGCCGACAGCGAGCCGGGCAAAGAGCCGGAGAAGGACCCAGAAAGGGGAGAGGGAAGAGGGGGCGGCAGGGTCGTCTGCAGGACTCCGGGGCCCTGGGATTGCTGCTTGAATATGGGGTCGTAGCCGGCACACTCGCGTTTGGATTTCTTGCAGTTGTTGCAGATCGGATGTGTTTCGTCGCACTGGGGTTGAAACGTCGTGTTAGCTGGTTGGCTTTGATCCCAGTTTTTTTATTTTAAATTTTTTTTTTTGCTCGTGACGCAATAAAATCCCATTGTTTTGGGGTTCTCTGCGGAGGCGGTGAAGGGCAGTGGGGGAATAATAAGGGGCGGGTGGCCAGGGGAGAAAGAATGACAGGGCTAATGGAATTCGGCCCAGGCGGTTGAGGCGCATGGCGTTGCAGGAGTTCCCCCCCTATCCTAGCTCCAGGAACTAGCGGAAGGAGCGAGCTTAGGCAAAGGCACGTTGACGGGACGCCGTTTCTGGGCCTCCAGACCGGGTCCCAGCAAACTGGCTCACAGCTCCAGTGCCGATCCAGCTGCTAGAACCGCAGAGGGCTGCAAGCTGTCGCACATCGCAATTGCCGTGGACTTGAATCCAAAAGAAAAGGAAATGCATTTCTAGACAGGCAGAGAAAAAGTAGAGATTTTTTTTTTGGCTTACCTTGATTCTTCGCCTTCGGCAGGTCATGCAGCCTGTTTTTGTCCGCCGCTTGATCTCCTGTTCAGTATGAGCGTTCCGTGCACAGCTCCTGACGCCGTGAATATGAATGTTGGGGAGGAATGCATACCTTTTTGTGTCGCTGCATCGTGCCGATGGGGCCGGACGGCATGCGGATGTCGTGAATGTGTCCCGCGTGCCCTGCATACCCAAACGGCGGCAGGCTCTGCGACGAGATCCCGTACGGCGACGGCATGAAGAACGGCAGCGGGGGTGGCAGATTGGGCGGGCCTGGCAGATGGTGCATGCTTGGCGGTGGTGCCTGTGGCGGCGCCGGGGGCTGCTGCAGCGGATCAATGGACCGCATGCTCGGCAAGGGTGGTGGAGGATGCGCGGGAGGCCCGACAAGCGATGTGCGGTAGAGATCGCTGACGCCAACGCCGAGGATGCCAGGTCCGCTGCTGCTGCTTCTGCCGCCTCCATTTCCACCGCCGCCGCCGCCGCCGTGGCTGCTGGTCTGCGGCGGGTAGCTGTAAGGGGTTGGGTACGACATCGTGTTTGGGTAACCGTAGCTGCTGGTGCTCGGCAGGCGAGGCGGGCCCGGTGGTTGTGGCGGATGGTTTGACATGGCGAAATGGGGGGAGTGTGCAGGAAGGGGAGAGGGGGGGGCAGGGTGAGCAAGAGGAGGAGGAGCGGATCGTATTCGGGCTTATGAAGAGAACGCGTGAGGGCGCGCGGTCGAGGCTCTTTGACCTTTCCCCCCCAGGCGACTGCAGCAAGCAAGGCGTTGCCCGGAAGGTGAGAAAAGCGAGAAACGAGAGGACAATGCGAGCGGAATGGCCGCGGCAGCACGTGCCGTGCTGGTCGTGTTGTGCAGTCACGCAGTCACGCAGTGCTCGTCAGATAACGTCGAGGCCGTCGAGAGTGAGAAGGTGGCGAAAAGCGCGCGCAGGTCGGCGGCGTGGGCTCGCTCGTGGCTCGCTGGCGGCTAGCAGACAGGATGGCTGCCAGTCATGACTCCGAGCTGGCCGCGTCTGAGGTGGGCTGCTATGGACGCTCTCGGGGGTCATTGGCCTCCTGGATCTGGTCTCCTCGTGGTCTCCTGCTTTCCAGGTCTGGCCCTCCTCCTCGGCTCTCTGCTCGTGTGGTCGTGGTCGCCGTGGTCGCCGTCGTGTCCGCCGCCGTCTTCGCTGTCGAAGTCTGTAAAGTCGGGCAAGGGGGGCGAGGTGAAGGATGTGCCATGTCGATGTTTTAATTAGGTGTGTGGTTTTTATTCTCTTATAAGTATATATACTCCGTGCGGTGGTGTATATGGAGCCTCGATTTCGGGGGGAGAGGCCCAATGGGGCGTGCAGGGCAGAGAGCCAGGGACGCGACCGTGGGCCGGGTCTCTCCTGGGGAGGGACTTGGGGGGGGTTTTTTTTTCTAGGGGCGGTATCTTACTGGGTGGGGCGTGCCAGTCCAGGGATCCAGAGGCGTGAGGCCAGTAAACGGCGGCTTCATGCAATTTGTCGCCTGAACGGTTAGCCAGAGGGAAGGATGCAGAGCACGGTGTACGAAAAGATACTTACTCGTACACTACCACGGCATGCACTACCACGGGCATGCACTATGGGGGAAGATACAAAGATACGAATGCTGGGCAGGGCAGGCCGCGGCTGCCGTTTCTTGAGCACGAGCGTTTGGTAGCATTTGGGGCCCCTTGGTAGCACTTGCAGCGTGCTCGCCTCGTATCTTGCCAGTGCTAGTATTGCCGTCTTCCTTGCCTGTGCCTCCTATTGTCCCTGCAACCCTTGCTCGTAATATTGGAACAATGCGAGTGCCAGCTTGCAGGCCGACAGGCAGACAGGCAGGCCGCCGACGGGAGCCAGGGAGAGAGGGCCAGCTCGTTTGTCTAGCGCTGCGACGCTGTTCTTTTTAAAGTGCCCTTCTATTCCACTTTTTGCTTCCAGTGGCGTGCACAAGCTGTTGGGTTGTGTCAAAGACACAATGCTCACTGGGACTCGAGTCGCATTGATGGAAGATTGCTGCAAAGGTCCCCCCCCCCTCGCTCACGTCCGGTATGTACTTCGTACACCCGCACCTCTCCTTAATTTGCTGGCGCCCGCTCTCGTGTTCTTCCCCTTGCTGGCCCTTGTTGACAAGCCCGCACAAACCCGTCTGCCGTTTGTTTGTTCCAAGTGCTAGTCCAGACCACCCCTTGCGTCGCGCACTTCCCCCAAACCAGCAATCGGCCCCATTGCGCCCCCACATCGGCACCCGAATAGCCTGTATCGTATTGGCTGCAGCCGGTTGCTGGGTTCTCTGTAGCGTGTGCGTGTGTACGAGTATGGGCATACTATCGAGGTGGTCAACTTCAAAGCGTCCTGTCCGTCCGCCCTCCCACGCCTCTCTCTCTCTCTCTCGTTTTCTCTCGCTTTCAGCTCGTGGCATGCTCAGGTTGTCAGCCGGCGGGTCAGCTGTGCCGGCCACACCCAGCCGACGATGACTGGCTGGATGAGGAAAGGGGGTGGGTGGTTTTGGGAAGGATGAGGGTGGTGTGGCGGCAGTGCTGGCAAAGAAAGAACTGACTGATCATCACCACCTCTCGGGGCTTAGTGGGTAATAACGACGGTGCGGATCATCATTCCGCGGCACAGAAGAGCAGACGGATCAATGAGAGGGCGAGAAATTTTCGGGCTCGTAAGGAGGATGGGCGTAGCGCAGACAAAGAAGGCGAAGAATCGCGTGTTTCCCATGTAGGAAGTCGGAGCAATCGTGCTTCTTCTCGCTACTCGTCCGTGGTGGGCAGGGACGGGAGCCAGACGCCGGCATTGTGCAGCAGTTCCCCCCATCGTGCAGCGCCATTCGGCGTGCTTCTGCACGCCGCAGCAGGGAGGCGGGGACGACCAGAAGCAGGACAGGGACAGGGGCAGTCGACCAAACGAGGCTGCTCGCTGTGCCCCTCTTGCGGCCCTTCTTACACGTGAAGCGATGATACATTACAATACAAGTGAGCCCTTTCCCTGGGTCCAGCTACGTATTTCTCGCTCCGTCCGTCATTCCAGAATGCTCATATTAAATGCCAAAATCCGAGCCGCGCGGGCAGAAGCGACCGCCGATGGGCTCTAGCGATAGGGCCATAAGGCAACGTAGCATCTCGGTCGAGATGGAAGGCCAACCAGTCGATCCGCCCAAGTCGTCAACCTTTGGTCTCTTTGTGCTTATTTGTCGTGTCGCTCTGGCGCCATGCGAGCACGGGACGGTCGCTTGCTCGCCCCTTCCTTCGCGTATCTGCACGATACGCTGGCCATTTGTCACAAGGTACTTGCCAGACACAGACACGGCAAACTCCGTCCCTTTCATTGGCACTTCCATTGGCACTTCCATTGGCACCTCCATGTGGCCTGGGGCTGGCTGAAAAGGGTTTTCGGACCAGAACCCGTTTGGCCTAGGGCTCGCTTAGAAAGAACGAGACCACAAGCCAAGGATGCCGATCTGGTGCCTTTTTTGGCTCTCTTCTAGCCCCTAACCTGCAGCGGAGCTGACTCCGGAAAGGAACGACCGAAACCCAGTAGACCCAACAGGATCCAACAGAAAAAAGGAAAGAAAAAAATACCTTCTAGTCCACCCTTCTAGCGTAGCGGCACCTGTCAAGTGACTGGGGGGGGGGGGCGGCCGTGTCTGGCTTTCGCATTGTGGCTCCTTGGGGAAATGGGCAACGGGCAAACGGTGGCCCTAAACAGAGACCGTTCAAAAATGGCAAGGTGTCTCAGGTTCTCCACACCATATTAGCGCACCTGCCTTTTTATTGTCTACATTCTCGTAGTATTTTTTATAATGTATTTTTACTCTTTGCGTCTACGCCCTGCCGATCTCGTTGTCGGCTCCAAAACGGAAAAAAAAAAATGAATGCATCGTGTTGTGCAGGCCAAATGACAGGCACACATGTAGACAAAAGGAATGCGCTAGGGAGACTGTACAAAATTGCATACGATGCTGCATCCCAGCGTACGGAGCAGTTCGATATGTCCGGTCAGAATCCCTTGTTCCAACGTTGCACATTCCTGTCAATAAGCTCGTGTGCCCGTGCGGAACAGGAGCCGAAAAGGCAGTTTTGTTGTTTACAGATGGCATCGCCACTTTCTCAAACGCTGCACCCAGTTCGAGTTCCCGTGTCCGTTTCTGCCCTGAGCGTATTTTACACAGCACATGCAGATTCCCTCTTGAGCCGTACCAAGGAGAAGTCCGCACCTTCCCCTTCCTCAGTCGGTCATTCCGCAGCCCAGTTGGTCTGCACCTGCTTCCTTCCACGCTGTCTCAATGTTTCCAATATTTACATTTGATTGTCTCTGTTGGATGTCTGCGACGTCTGCATAGTTTACATTCCTCGCTCATTGGCCGGCAGTTGTCTCTCAGCCACCGCACGCCCCTCGTATTGGTTTGCACGCACGATCATTAGCCCTTTGTTGCCTTCTCCTGCTGTCTCGCCGAGAATTGGCCCGATAGACCGACCTCATCGAGCTGAAAATATTTCAAACATTCAAGCAGTCGATTCTCCCCCGTTGGGAATCACCTACGCAATGCCTCATATCTTGCCAGCGTCTATCACTGATATCATTCGGTGTGAACGGTGGCAATGTAGAGGAGCATTAAGAGGAACAATGTCACATTGCAGAAAGTGTGCTGATCGTTACTGCAGGCTTTGCGAGGCGACATCTATCACCTTGTGAGTAGCACGCATCACAGCGACAAGTCAGATTCCGCGACTCGCCTCACGAGCAAAATCGTGGATGCCAAGATAAGAGTGGCCATCAATATATGATATTATCGGGAATGCTGCTAGTCCTCTGTTATAACCCTTCCGACCATGGGTGATGGCTTTGTCAACCCGCCCATCCAGAAGTGCATCCAACTATTGCACTTGTCTGTCTTCCTGATATGATGACTTCCACGCCAGCTTTTAGAAGAACCAATTGCACCAGGTCTGATTTCCGAATTGATCATGGAAGATCATCGTTCCTCATCCTCCGCTACGGTTCTTCTCTTCGGTGACCCCGACGGCTACCATTTGCCCTTTTCGCGAGCCCCATTGACAGAATTTTTTTAGGCGCAGTTTCTTCTACATACAACGGACCCGTCAAAAAGGCGGCAAAAATGTGGCAGAAGAACTACGTAGTAGCTGAAGTTCAGCTACGATGAAGCCAAAATGGAATGACGGTGATGTCCGATCTATCCAAAGTAGATTCACTGTGGATTCACTCTGGAAAAATCATAATGTCAAACAAAAAGCAAGGAAGCTGAACCAGAGCATTCGACAAATATATATGTGATGACTAACGTTGACCGATCTAGCAAAGAGTACAGATGGATGGTAACACTCCCGCGTCTATCAATGCCACCTATTTAACTTTGATAAAATACCGCCTTGTGGTCGTGATATCTCTCTAATTGTTTACTCAGCAAGAGAACTCACAACCCCCGAGTAATTACTAGCCACCCATATTCCCTTATTCTTATACGCCATATCTGTTGGAAGAGTGTTGGCTCTTTACCCGTGCTTCCACAGCGACAACGCACAGGATGATCAGAACACGGCATTCAGCCCGTTTTATGACCGTGGATCGATTCCTGGTTATTTCACAGACATCAATCTATCGTGCCTAGCCTATGGAAACAGCTTACTAAAATTTAAATAATAGCTGGGTTGTTGACAGCAGCTGCCATATCATTAATAATTAATTATTTAACCATCAAAATTTCGTCTCTATCTCCTTGTATCTTGCTCACTCACAGCTATACCTGCAGGTCTCATGGTCATTTATTTCCACCTCGTTAGCAGCCATATTTTATTTATTTTCAATCATTTTACTGAGCCAAATATACTGTGTAATAAGTAGAACAATGTCGACCACAACATTGCCCCAACTTCTGATGCCATGTGGTTGCAGGGACAAGGGTAGAGGATAATACGATGGTCTAGAACATGTCTGTCCATTGCCGACGATTTGGAAGCAATATTTCTGCGTCTCTTGCCATGACAAAGCATTTGGACAGTGCTCGTGACTTGCTACCAAGTTGCTACAACAATATCTAGTCATCCTGCTAAATGAAAGGGGCTTCACGCCTGCTCTGGCAAACGCCCACGCAATATGAGGAATGTGTGGTTGAAATCTACCGGTAATCAGCCTGTGCTCCTGGTTCCACTGAATGGTCTAGAACCGTTCCGACCATCGAGCTTTCCTGGGACAAAAATAAAATGGCTGTGCATCTGCAAATGCAATGCTACACGAAAATGAACGCTGGCCTCTGCACGCTAGTTCAGAAACAAAATCAGATCTGCTAAAGATCTGCCAGTGAGCATGGAGGAGCTTTCGCCCAAGAAGGTAGGGAACAGAAACGATGGAGAGGCAGGGGTGGAGACAGGGTCTCAGCGATGGTCCGGACTGTTGATCCTATCCGCAAATCCGTTGCGCATGAGAAGAGTCAAATAATACAAGCAGAAGCTTAGACTCTGTCACCCCTGCTTGCTTCGTACGATGATCAACGGCAGCTGGGCGGTGAGATAAAAAAATTATACAGCAAAGTATTTATCTCATTCTCTCTGTATTTGGTAGTTCCTCGGGAGTGTTGAAACCAAACTCATGCAACGCGCCAACGCCGTGTACATTTCTCATGCCCCCCTGCCCCCCCCGGTGGATATTTTGGGGGTTTCCTTTTTGTTGAAAAATCTCGTGGACTTCCTTTGCTCCCAATTTTATCCCTTTCCATGACATGAACAATTTTAGGTGTCGAAAATAAAAAGCAACCAGGTTAAAAAAAAATAGAGAATAAAACGCATGGCTCCTCTTCAATGCTGTTGAGAACATCTGGCCAGACGGACGATTGCATCGCCACGGCCGAACAATGGAAAAATGCAGAACAAGAGAACCGAACCGAGGGTCGAGACGGCTCAGAGACGCTGCGCTCCCGGTTGAAGGGGGAGGTGAGCGGTGGTGATGAGGATTGCGACGATTTTTTTTTCTTTCTCTAGTAGCGGTAGATGTCGGCCTTGAAGGGACCCTCGATAGGCAGGCCGAGGTACTCAGCCTGGACCTCGGTGAGCTTGCTGAGCTCCACATTGACATGATCGAGGTGCAGCTTGGCGACCTCCTCGTCGAGGATCTTGGGCAGGACGTAGACCTTGTTCTCGAGAACGCCCGTCTTGCCGAACTCAATGTACTTCTTGGTGAAGGCCTCGTCCTTGTGCTTGAAGAGCTGGATCTGGGCGAGGACCTGGTTGGTGAAGGAGCACGACATGACAAAGGAGGAGTGGCCGGTGGCGCAGCCCAGGTTGACGAGGCGGCCCTCGGCCAGCAGCAGCAGGTGGCGGCCGCTCTTGAGCTTGTAGCGGTCGACCTGGGGCTTGATGTTGACGTGGGAGACGGCGTTCTTCTTGAGCCAGGCGACGTCGATCTCGACGTCAAAGTGGCCAATGTTGCAGACGATGGCGTCGTTGGGCATGGCCTCAAAGTGGCGGCCGACCAGAATGTCGCGGCAGCCCGTGGTGGTGACAAAGATCTGGCCGACCGAGGCAGCCTTGTCCATGGTGGTGACCTGGAAGCCGGCCATGGCGGCCTGCAGGGCGTTGATGGGGTCGATCTCGGTGACGAGAACGCGGGCGCCCATGCCGTGCAGGGCCATGGCGCAGCCCTTGCCGACGTCGCCGTAGCCGGCGACGACGGCGATCTTGCCGGCAATCATGACATCGGTGGCGCGCTTGATGCCGTCGACCAGGGACTCGCGGCAGCCGTAGAGGTTGTCAAACTTGGACTTGGTGACCGAGTCGTTGACGTTGATGGCGGGCACCAGCAGGGCGTTGTTCTTGAGCATGCGGTACAGGTGGTGGACGCCGGTGGTGGTCTCCTCGGACACGCCGTAGCAGTCCTTGAGCATCTCGGGGTACTTGTCGTGGACGAGGTGGGTCAGGTCACCGCCGTCGTCGAGGATCAGGTTGAGCTTCTTGCCGTCCTTGAAGGCGACCAGCTGCTGCTCCAGGCACCAGTTGTATTCCTCCTCGGTCTCGCCCTTCCACGCAAAGACGGGCACGCCGGCGGCCGCAATGGCAGCAGCGGCGTGGTCCTGGGTCGAGAAGATGTTGCACGAAGACCAGGTGACCTCGGCGCCGAGAGACACCAGGGTCTCGATCAGCACGGCGGTCTGGATGGTCATGTGCAGGCAGCCGGCAATCCGAGCACCCTTCAGCGGCTGGTCGGCCGCGTACTTGGCCCGGGTAGCCATGAGGCCGGGCATCTCGTTCTCGGCCAGATCAATCTCGCGGCGGCCAAAGGCGGCCAGCGAGATGTCGGCGACTTTAAAGGTCTGGGCGGGAGCAGACATTTTGAAACTGAGGTCTGGAAGCACACCGAGTCAGTCAAATGAAAGATGAAGAGGCAATGGCATGAACAATGAGTCGGGCATCCGTGAGAATACAACTGCCGAAAAAAAGCTTTTACAAGCTGGCGGGGTTATATCCGGGGAGACAGAGATAACGGATAATTGCAGCCGAGAATAGCAAACGTACCTGAGTGTGGAAGGGGATTGAGCAAGGAGGAACTGGCAGTCTGGGGTAGAGAAGAGAGAAGAGAAGAGAGAATGAGGAATTTGAAATGAAGAATGAGATTAGAGAAAAGTAGGTCAAGGGGAAAAGGAAAGGGGGGAGGAGGAAATGGACAACAAGAGTCTGATGGTTTGGTGGGGTATGGACAGAAAGGTGGCAGAAGAGAGGGGTTGGCAGAAAAAAAAACCGAACTGAGAAAAAAAAAAGAAGATCCCCGCTAAACTGAAAACGGATAATGTAGAATGATCAATCCCGTTTCATGTAAGCAACTGTCAGCAACGTGCAGAGATTGTACGGGGCAATAGATGATCAGAGCGAGCTTGTATTAAGACTCCTATTCTTATTCTTCCGCACTGTTGCAGTTACTTTTTAGACAATCGTAGTCCCAAAACGCCTGGCCAAATGCAAAAGATCGTCCCAGCCCATGCCTGACTGTACAATGCCCCTCCCCCTCTTCCCACCCCTCCCCCCTGAGATGCCGCTCTCTACTCCGGCAGCAGATTGCCCCGCACGGCAAACATTTTGGCACTGACGTTGGCGGTAAAGCCGTCGACCTGGCGGCCGTACTGCTCGACCTGGCGGGCGTTGAGCATGCCCTCGAGGCGGCTGGGCTCCTGGGGCAGCTTGAAGAGGCGCTGCCACTCGTCCTCGGGCAGGAGCTGCTGCTTGGCGGCGGCGCGCTGGGCGTTCTCGGCCTTGCGCTTGGTCTGCCAGGCGGTGATCTTTTGTTGCTCGCGGGCGAGCTGGCGGTGGTAGTATTGGTGGTTGTTGAGGTCGGTGTAGTGCGACTCGATGCTGTCGAGCAGCAGGTCGCACGTCTTCTCCAGGAACGGGTCGATGGAGAGGTCGAGCGCGTCCAGCGACGGGTAGGCCGGGATGGCCACCGGGTTGCGCTCAATGTCGCCGAGCGACGCCGGCAGCTCGACCTCGGGGGCCGGTGGCGGCGCGGGCAGCTGGTGGATGAACGTCGTCAGGAGGTATGAGTTGTGCACGGTCACCGGCAGCTCGACCAGGATGTCCTTGTAGGACAGCTTGGATTTTTGCAGGCTGTTTTTGTTAGCACCCTGGACCAATTTGAAGGGAACCAGATCTGCCCACCTCTCGGTTGTGAATTTGCCTTCCTTGTAGGCGGCCATGAAAGCAGTGGTCAGGCGGAAGGCCCGCAGGTTGAGGGCGCCATGCGAGCTGCGGCTGACGTCGTAGACGAGGGCCACCTTGCTGGCGCCGCCCGAGGTGTCGCGCTGGTAGTGCACCATGTTCTCGATCAGGCTCATGTTGACAAAGTTGCCCATGGTGGCGCTCGTGTAGAAGCCGACGCTGTTGGCGTCCACGTTGACCTCCTTGAGGTGCCGGATCATCTCCGTCTGGTAGGCAATGTTGGCCTTGGCCCGCGGAGCCGCCGCCGCCAGCGCCGACGCGTCGTGCTGGTGGCCGCGCTCGTTGGTGCTGGCGGCCTCGTGGGCGGCGTCCAGGGTGGGGAAGGGAAAGGTGTTGGTGACCTCGAGCACGTTGTTGTTCTCCATGCCCACGATGACGCCGGTCGCCGTCGTCGGGAAGGCGGCCGAGCACTGCTTTGCGATCTTCATGACGGCCAGCGCCTCGACCTGGACCGACTGGAAGGTCACATCCTTGAGAGCATCCGTCGCAGCCATGATGGGCGGTAGTGTGTGGAGACGGAAAAAATATGGGAGAGACGCTGCGGTTCGGGTTCAGTCGACGTCGGCGCAAAAGCGGGCAAAAAAAAAAAATTTGTCGTCGGGGGTCGCGGGAAAAGGAGCGTGAGTTGCGCAGACGAGGGCCTCGTTTTTCGGTGGTCAGCGATTTAATCCGAAAATACTGAGATTTCGCTTTTGTGGGTTTTGCTCTTGCATGAGGGTTGGGCGGTGGGGGGCGGCAGAAACTGTTGACCATATGCCCCTCCAACGTGGGATGTCCCGTGACCATTGGCACTGAGGCATTTCAGCATTGGCGGCATTCCGCCATCGTCGCCATGATAAGTTGGCCGATTCAGGAGAGCGCAGCCGAGACGAGAACACAAGAACAACCGCCATCCTCTGCTCAAGAAAACAAGACGTGGATGGACACAAAATGCGACATCTGGGCAGCCACAAGATGCAGCCGTCCATTCACCGTGCTTTACCTCGCGTTTTCTTTCACCGTCGCTGTCGGCTACGCAATTGGGTGTGTAAATTCTCACCAGCTTCAGTTCCACTTTCGGAAATCTGGCCAGAGCGGGAAGCACACCATCGCACCCCTTTCCACCACGCCCTTCCCCCCCTGCCCTCCACTTCCCATTTGCAAATCTCCTCGAGAGAGAGAGGCTACGAGGTCGCTAAGACTGATTAGTGTAAATGAATCTGTTCCATTGATCTTGTCGAAAGAAATACGTAAAGGTGGTGAGGCCCCCCATGCAGCCATCCCACACAAACCCCCACGCCCTTTTCCCTTCCGCTCGACCAAGACTGGTCCTTGCAGGGGGCGCTTTTTCGAGCTTAAAATAACGACAGGTCCCGTTCCCATCTTTCCGGTTCGTTTCTCATTACTTTCATGTTTCGCGGCTCTGCGGCCAAACAACATTCCCCCCCCCCTGTCGAATCTCAGTCCACCCACGGCGTCACCGACCAGCTCGCCACGTCGTCGTCAATCTCCAGCCGGTACCGCTCGATGCGCCACTCGCTGTACAGCGCCCGCACCGCGCCCGCGGCCGTGCGATGCAGGGGCCCGTGGCCAGCGCGGCGCGCGTCGTCTGCCGAGTGCCAGACGCACGTGGCCAGGTTGCGGCCGTTGGCGTCGGGGTTCTCGAACCAGTACCGCAGCAGCCCGCCGCTGGCGGTGGCCTCGGCGTGGGCAGCCTCGTCGAGGCGGCCGAGGTCGCCGTAGTCGGTGGTGGGCGGGATCTGCGAGCGGAAGGCGACGACGAAAAAGTGGCTGCGCTTCCAGCCGGGGGGCGCAATCTTTCGGAGTGCCTCGATCACGGCCGCATAGCTGAACGACTCGCTGTACGGCGCCGTGGCGTAGTCGTCGCGCGTCTTGTCGAGGACCGTGAGGGCGCGGGCCAGCAGGCGCACCTGGGGCTCATACTCGGAGAGGTCGAGCAGGTGCTCCGGCGTCTCATACGGCGACGTGACAATGTACCGCACGTTGTCGTCGGCCGGGTCGCCAGCCTCTGGCGTGTCGACACCCACGAGGGCGACTTTCTCGTCAAGCGACGGGGCGTCTGCCACAGTGACCGCCAGCGTGGACGAAGCCATGTTGAGAGGAAGAGGAAGAAGGAAAGAAAGAGAGAGGGCTTGTGCTTTGGACAAGTGTCAAGTCAAGTCGACGAGTGTCGAGGTACGATATTGAAGAGTGAAGGGTTTTATGGATGGACAGGTGGATGATTCAAGTGCACGACACAATGATGAATGGATCACGACAGGCCTTGAGGAGGACAACACCTCCAGGAAGGCACAGGCAGCTCTCCTCTCCCATTCTTTCCCCCCNAGGGTGCGGGACGAATGGCGTTCTCCCGCTGTATCAGTGGCACCCGCCCTGTTGACATCCCGCTGGTCGATGGCGAGCTCGGATGGCTTGCCCGTCTCCGCTGTTCGGCAGCCGCGTTGGGGAGGGGCTATTGAATTTGCGGAATATTTTCTTTATCTAGTTCTCTTATTTCAGGCCAAAAAGGTTCTGCTACCGCATGGTGTCTGTTGGTGTGTACGGTTCTGGTGAAGGCGGGACCCAAATCGGGCCTGCCTTGAATGGAGCCACCAGCAGTTTTTCCGGCCTGGAGCCAATCGCGCCATCGCTTTTACCACTGATACCATCCACCTTCCCCGGTGGGTACGTCATTAGCAACGGTGTTGGTGGCAAGCACGACTGTCACTCTTGCCGTTTTTTTCTTTGCTTTTTTTTCTTTATTTTTTGTCATCTGCATCTTTCCCGTCGCCCTTTTCTCTGTTGCTTTCATTGTTGCAATGTCCGACGTTCGGATGTCGGTGAGGTGGGAGCGAGACAATCTCACTAACGCATGCAATGGATCCTTCGTGCAGCAAGCCCATGCGATGGGCGCAACGCTGCTATCAACAGAACACTTGCATCAGACGGGTTCATCTAGACGGAGTGGGATGTGTGAACTCGCAATCTAATCTATGGAATCTCTACAGATATACATACATTCGCCTTGTGTCCTTCCTCGATATACATTTTTTTGAGATCCTGATCGTTACATTGATACACTTCGCGGCAGACTCTTGCCAGTTCCTATCGCTTCCCCCACCGGTCGCGGCCACAACACACGGATGCGCGCCGACCGACAGCCGCTGGAGGGTGACATTGATGCAGGCGTGTCGAGTCGAAACCGACTGAACGCTGCAGCCGACATGGCCGGAACCGGTCCGATTTGTTGCTGGCCTTTCCTAGACGGCCTGGGCTTTGTGTGTGTGTGTGTGTGGCTCTCCGTATTCCTGCAGCTGGACAGTTCCCTTGTCTTGCGTAGAAAGCAAAATACCGCATACGTCAGCAGACCTGTCATAAACCGCCGTCGACTTCGCGCCCGTGGCGCAGCCATGCCTTGGCCGTTTCGTAGGTGCCCAGATAGAGCCCGCTGCCGACAAACGTCCAGCCTGCCCGGAGCGCGCCGCCGCGGAACAGCCCGCGGACGCCGTGGTCCCGGTAGATGAGCTGCGCCAGCTGGAGGCCGTTGGGGCGCTTGCGCAGCGCCTGCTGTGCCGTGCCCGCGCTGCCGGGCGATTCGTGCGCGGCGCCGGCCACGCGCTTGTCCTCTTCCCACGCCGCCGACAGCATCATGCGCGTCTTGACCACGTCGGTCGGCGTCGTGATCACCGCGGCCAGGGCTCCGGACGTGCCGGCGCTGAGCCCGTTGACCACGCCCGTGCGCATCAGGTCGCGGTGCATCTTGTCGGTGGACGTCATGGACGCCGGATACGACCCGTCGCCGTCCCACCACGCCCGCAGCCGCACGCGCAGCGCCTCAAACACGGGGAACTGCAGCGCCGTGTACGGCAGATTGCGCGCCACGAGCGCCGAGTAGCCCGACCAGAGCCGCCGCGACGCGCTGCCTTCGGCCCGCAGCAGCGTCTGCAGCGCGTGCAGCGAGCTGCTCGCCGTCGGCGGCCGCTTTCCCGCGCCGGTGCCGCCGTCGGCCTTGAGCTGAATCATCTGCGCGTTCTGCTTGATGACCTCGGCCGGCGCGAGCACGAGGCACGAGGCCAGCTCGGCCACGCCCGACGACAGCGAGTGCACCAGCGCCCCTGGCGACCCGCCGGGGCCGCCGCCGCCCACGACCCGGGGCAGGATGCTGCCGAACAGGCTCTTGGCGTTCTCATACGTCGTGAAGAAGACGCCGGCTGGGGCACACGCGTTAGTCGCTCGTCTGGACGGCCCACGACCTAGGCACACACTCACATGCAGGCAGCGTCGCAATGATCACGCTGCCGATGCCCTGGTACAGCCCGCGCAGCGCGTAAGCCGAGGGAGCCGCGCGCCGCACCACCGTAGCAGTGGCCGACGCGCCCGACGAGGACGTAGAGGCCTGCGCATATGTCTTGATGTAGTCGCGGCTCTGCATGCGCGTCTTGATCGTGTCCAGCGGATAGACCAGCAGATCAATGGTGAACGCAGCAAAGGCGCCAGCCTGGGAAACTCTGGGTCAGGCATTGTGCATCTCTCATTCTCTCTCGACCCCCCACATCAATTGAAAAAACCCACCAGCAGAATTTCTGCGTGCGTGTTGCCGCCGCTCATGGTGGATGTGGGCACCCAGCGGAGGCGCCCTGTGTCCTCAGTCCAGCACGCTGCCGCTAAAAGGGTTCGACACAGTGACAATGTCGGCAAGGGGGGAAGGGGGGGGAGGAGGATAATGTACAGGAGGATCGAGAAGGGAAAGGCGACGTTATTAAAGGGGGGGAGAAGGGGGGAGGGGGAAAATGATATAATGCGAGATGATCTGATAAAACAAGATAAAACACCGTTGTTGGGTAATCGCCACACACCCACCGCCCAAACCAGGAAAAAAAAAAAAAAGTTCCAAATTATGTCACGGCTGAGCTCGTTATATGCGACCGGCGGTGAGCTCGGAGCCTCGGAACTACGACAGATCCGTTTGCGTGCGTTTCGCGTCTCCTCATGCCAGACGATGCCGCGCTGTCATTTGCTGCTATTTTTTTTTTCTAGCTGCAGCGTCAAGAGAGGACTTTCTACCGCTCAGGTGACCCTTCCCGCTTGGCGAGGGATTTATACAACGGAGTTCATCGCTTCCGTTTGTGCAAACCCGGCGCCGAACTGTAATCTGCAAATGTAGAATAAAACGAAGAGAGGGTCACGAAACCTTGCAGCACGTCTTGGACATGTGTTTGACTTTTGCCACTTGCGATTACTAATGCTGCATCATAACAATAGATCTACCTCCCCGCATCGCCAACCTTTTGTAGACGTGTTGCCTGCGACACTAAGAATCTTCCGCCTCGGCGAATTTTGCCCGATCCGCTCGCTTCTTTGGTGCTGGCATTGCGTCGCTGGACTCGTCTACGCCGTTCTTGTTGTTGCTGGACTTTCTCTGGCGCTTGCGTTTGCCGGTGACCAAGTTCCTGGCCTCGGTTTCATGGTTGTTGCTTTGACGGCCGCTGTCGCAGCCTGCAGCCGTGGTGGGTATGGCTAACGACTCTCGGATTCGCAAAAGTTCGAGCCATTTGCCGCTGACCGCAATGTCGGTGCGATCGGGAAAGTGCTGCTGCGTGAGCAAGACAACGCAGGCCATGCTTAGAACCTGGCAGACTTACCTTCTGGCAATACTCTGGGTCTGTAACCAATGCGCGAGGCAGTCCATTCAGCTTTCTGAGCTCGTCGGGGGTCCAAGGGTCGGTCAGCGCTTTTGATTTCCATAATTCACTCGATCTTAAGAGTGTTCGTTGCTGCAGCGACAACGGGGGTTGTATGTTGATCGGCTCGGTCAACAGTAGACGTATGTCATATGGGCTAGATGCTTTATTCGTCTCGTTTGCAAAAGCTTGATGCAGGCTTTGGGGAAGTATCTGCGGCGCATAATAGGAGTACTGATCTGAAGGTTGCGGTGATGTTTTTTTTGCTTGATCTGTGGAAGACTTGTCTGAGGAGCGGCCAGTGTGCTTTTCGGGTACTTCGGGTACCGGGCTAGGGGCACCTTGGATGTTTTCTTCGCTCTGCCTCCTTTCGGTATGCCGGCCAGTGTCTTCCGCTCTGCTTTGCCTACTGCTGGAGTCACCACGGTCGACCTGGTCTGCTTTCTTGTTCTTGTCGGTATCCTATTCCGGCGAGATGCAAGAGTTATCGGAATTGCTATTGGGAGTATGCCGATTGTTGTCCTGGGTCTGGCAACTGGCAGCTCTGTCTGGGTTGACATCGCCTGATTGGGTGGCTGGAGCCAAGGCCGACGGTGGGTCATAGAAATCGTCTTGTCTGGATGCCGAGTCGTTGTGATATGATTTCGGGTATTCTGATGCCAAATAGCCCTGATAGCCATCATAACCTGTTGCAGCTTCTTCCCGAGCCCGCTGTACCGTGTTCACGTTGTGTTGGTAGAAGTTATTAGTAAACAGACACTTTGTTGATTGGCACCAGAAGCCAGGCCACTGACTGCGATGCAGAGGTGCAGCCCAAACTCTAGTGGTACAACAGCGTCTGTCATCACTGTTGGCGAGAGCGATTTTGCATTTTTCCGTGTGGGTGATTCCTGTGGGCTTTTGGCAGTGTGGACAGTTGTATCTCAGCGTGACACACATGGCGCAAAGTGGGAGGCGGTTCTCTAAGACAAAATGAAAAATCTGATGTGTGTATAGATGGAGTTGAAGGGATACTTTAAAAGATGCCGATGGGAGATGCCTGCAAGACTGTGGATGTTGACAATGAAAGCTGAGGGGAAAAAATTCGTCGCTGTATTTGTTTTCATTTTGCAATTGAAAAATTCAATGCTAACACAATAGTTTACCCAGCCTGCTTACTTAAAAGCAAGCCAGATGACTAACATAGGAAGTCTACGTACAGCGATGATGTCAAGCCTCAGATACTGAACTCAATATAGAATTGTAGTTTAAAGTGATAGGAAGCTGCGTGCGTGCGCAGCGACGCTACGCCTTCCTCTCACCCGGCTGATCTGTCCAGCATTGAGAGCCAAGTGTGGCCATCTCATGACATACACTTCCTTGGTTAAAAAAGTAGAGCTTGGAAAGCCTAGCACACATTAAAATCTTAAGACAGAAAAAGTAATACTTCAATTAACGAGTGGCGGCTTAAGGACAGTTAATGACGAGACTGCACCTTGGTAGGAAGGCGTAGTGGTGGGCCATCATAATGCCAAAGACGTGCATAAACGCACTGAATAATATGACACGGTGCGGGACGCGTCAGACTTGGATGTAGCCCACGACAGGGCCCTACAGGTAATGATGCTGGGAGAAGAGGAGAGGGAACAATCCTCCTGACAGCCTCCTCACAGTGTTCAGGTTGGCGTAAAATTTTAATATCTCTGCCGTCTATATGAAGCCTTGTTAAAATGGCCATGATATGGGTCATAACAATATTGATCGACACAAATTGTCAAGGCTGCTGCTGCTGCTGCGTAGGTCTTTTTTGAGGGGGGGAGTTCAAGCTTCAACCAACTGTTTTCAATGTGATAACGATCCTCCAATCGAAAAACAAGGTTCTGCATAAAATCACGTGGAAGTCGTGCATCAAAGAAGATAACATTCGGAGGGGCATTTACCATTCTGTCGTTTCCTACAACCGTCCCAAGCAGGAAATTGAACAAATGTGCGTGATGTCCGTCTCAACAGTCCAGGTGTTCCAACTAGGGGTGGGATCCCAGTTTTCGAGACTGACAGAGCGCGAAAAGCTCTATGCGCACCACATGGCACGGGCTGCCTGGCATGGGACGAGAATCATCCTGCGGCAAGTATCGCCTGAGGCACCTGGAATCCATGACTTCATTCTGGAGCTCCATGCGTCATGCTCTGGAAATTATGAAAGTCTTGCAAACAGTGATGACGACGTCTCTTCGGATGACGTCCGTCACCTTCTCGTCTATGCCGGAACCTTTCTGTCCAATGTTGGGAATTACTATGTGAGAACACGTTTCTTCTCTTCGTCTACTCTAATTATCGTTTTATTGACTAAGACGTGCAAGGGATCTGGAGATCAAAAGTTTACCACGGGTCTGCCTGTCGGTGTTCTTCAGAAGCTGTCAGGGCGGTCCCAGAAGCTGAAAAGTCTGTACGAGAAGATCAAGACTGCTATTGACGCCACTCCTCCTTTTGGTCTTGGCTATCCGGGCAGCGCGACACAGAGTACATACTATCCAGGCGGGAACACAGATGACATGACCAAAGATGAGGTCACTCTGGTCTCGGACAATCTCGAGGCGATGCATATTTTCCCCGAGAATACGCGCATCCGCAAGTTGAAAGAGGGAGACAAAATCGTCTTTGAGGTGCTTGTCGCCTCGATCGAAACGGACAAGACGGACAATCAAAAGACGGAGAAGCTGTCCAATGGGTCCATTCTCCGGTTCGTTCGCGGTGACCACTCTCAGGAGCTGTCGCGTATTTGTGACGAGCTTGCTGCGGCGTCCCAGCAGGCGGCCAACGACACGCAGCGGCAGTTCCTCCAGGACTATATTGCCAGTTTTCGTACAGGAAGCCTGGACGCGTACCGGGACTCCCAGCGCGCCTGGGTCGCCGACAAGGCGCCCCGGGTGGAGAACATCCTTGGCTTTGTGGAGCCGTATCGGGACCCATACGGCATCCGGGCCGAGTTCGAGGGACTGGTGGCCATTGCCGACGCCGGGGAAACAGAGCGGCTTACGGCTTTGGTCGACGCTTCAGACACGTTCATCCGGCGGCTGCCTTGGGTCCCCGAGAAACATTCTTCGCCTGGGGCCGACCAGGGGAAAGGTCCCTTTGAGAAGACGCTGTTTGAGCCGCCCGACTTTGCGAGTATTCACAGCCTCGCCTACTGTTCGAGCATCATCTTTCCGGGGATCAACCTGCCTAACGTATGTTTTGTCCTGTTATGTTCTTGTATTTCTTTGCTTTTTCTGTCTTCTCTTTGTTGTATGCAACTAATTCGTCTAACAACCCAGTACAACGACATCCGTCAGGAGACCGGCTTCAAGAACGTCATCGTGTCCAACCGCATGGCCGCCGAGAGCCACGCTCAGCCGTACCCGTTTATTGATGCCGCCGAGATGGACACCTTCAAGAAGCACAAGTTTCCGGCCTACTACTCGTGGGTCGTCCTTCACGAGCTGCTGGGCCACGGCACGGGGCGCATGTTGATGGAGGCCGACGACGGGTCGCACAACTTTGACATCAACCACCCGCCCTACGGCCAGCCCATCCGCAGCTGGTACAAGCGCGGGTAGACCTGGACGGGCGTGTTCCAGGACCTGGCGACGACCGTGGACGAGTGCCGGGCGGAGCTGGTGGGCGCGTACCTTATTGGACGACCTGGAGCTGCTGGCGCTGTTTGTGTTCACGGACAAGACGGACATCACGGCCGAGGACTGTGCGTTTTTCTGTCTTTTTTTTTTTCTTTCATTTCTTGGGAACAATAACTAACACTCCCAGTGACCTACAACCTCTCTCAGCAGCTCGGCGTCGACGGCCTGCGTGGCCTGGCCAACTTCAACGTCGACAGCGGTGTGAGTAGCTGACAACCGTGTTTGCTTGTCTTGAAATATCAGACAGCTAACGACTTGAACTGCACAGAAATGGGGCCAAGCACACAGCCGAGTACCGCCAACCACTATCACTCGTGTCGCGTTTCTTCTGCTGACTTGTGTCTAGGCACACTTCGCCATGCTCAAGTGTCTCCTCAGAGACAGCGACGGCGCCGTCATCGTCCACCACGACCATGCGGCGAACAGTCTGACTGTTCGCGTGGATCGTGCTAGAATTGTCTCCCACGCCAAACCTGCCCTCGGCCACATGCTGCTGCGCCTGCACATGTACCGCTGCACAGCTGACATTGACAGCTGCTGCGCCTACTACGAAGACTTGTCCCATGTTGAGGACGAGCACCTGGCGTGGCGCGAGACCGTCCTGGCCAGCAAGCCGCCGCCCCTTGTGTTTGTACATGCCAATACCTTCTTGGAAGACGATGGACGAATGTCCTTGAGGGAGTACGAGCCCACCGTCGAGGGCATTATCCAGAGCTGGGCCGAGCGGCGTGTCTGATGGCCTTGATTTGGAAGACGCGTCGACAAGCGCTGCTGACAGACACACGGCGTCTTGTCTCTTCTTGTTTGGGTTTTCGGTTACAGTGCCATCGCTGGAGCAGGCACACCCAAGGCAGCCCCCTCGATGTCATTAATCGACGGCATGGCATGCACGTGTGTCGTACGTATCAATGGTGAGACCGCTTTTCAGGAAACTCGAGGGAGGTATGGCACGGCATCGCAGAAGGGCTGCTGTTCCACACGATTGTAACCAAGCCATATGGGTCGTAGCCCTTGGTCGGTTGAGGGTGCTGAAACTAATTATCTATTCAGTCTGTCCAGTAACACTTTACAGCGACCTCTTTATAAAACATCCGACCTTACAGAACCATCATGACATTGTACATTGCACATATTCAAGTCTGATGCACTGTTTTCATCACTGCATTCCATGTTTAGTTGGGGCTTGTCTGCTATCACGAATGAATGGGTGACAAAAAAAGCGGTTGCCGGGGCATCTCCTAGAAGCGGAAAATGGAATCCTTTAAAGGGGTGCTGCAGAAAGAGGCCGAAACGTACACCCGCTGCTTTACTGGCGCGTTTCTACCTCCCACCGCACGTCTTTTTGCACCATCACGCGCATGTTTGCATGATCCTCCACACCGTCGCTGTCACTGTTCTGCGTGGTGGAGCGCGCACTATCGTTGGCTTCGGCGTGGTGGTTGTGCATCTTGCCGCCGTGGACGTTGGTGGTGAGCTCCATCTCGTCCTCGTCAGGGCGGGTGCGGAAGCTGTTGGACTGCATGGCCTTGCTGTCGCTGCTGGGTGCGAGGCGGCTCCAGCCGTTGCTCTTGGCGGTGTTGGTGCCGGGCATACGGGAGCCGCCGATGGTAACGAGGGCGTGGCCTCCATCGGCCTTGCCGCCCGAGGGCGGCAGGCTGGCCTTGTTGGAGGCCTGGCGGAACCAGGCAAAGCGGGAGAAGAGGGGACCGTAGGTTGGGAGGCAGGCGCAGACGATGCCGATAAAGGGTTCGCAGCAGGACCAGACAAAGACCTCGGCCATGGCCCAGACGACGTCGCTGCTCTTGGTAAACTGATCGAGCGAGATGATGCGGACGATGCTGGCGACGCACACACTAGGAGAGGGAGGCCAGGGTCAGTACAGGGTTTCGAATGGCAGGAGCAGTTCGCAGGAAACTCACAAAGAACCGAGCATGAGGATGCCACACACCAGGGCCTTCTTGCCAGGCGGCATCTGGAGCTTGTAGACTGGACGGTTAGACAAGGACGGGACAGTGCTGGCCTCCAGGAGACGTACCGGTGGGTAATGGCACCAAGAGGATGAGGACGTCGATCAACATGGCGCAGATGCCGTTGATGAGGAAGAATTTGGGGGTGTTGATGCAGGTTCCGACGGCCAGGGGGTTCGTATACTGAAAGGTTTGAAGTTAGAGAAGACCAAAATAATCAGACGAGAAGAGGAAAAAAAGAAACAAAACACACCTGCTCCCAGAAATAGGACAGCGGCTGGCAGGCGGCGAGGGCCGCCACCGTGATGGCAACAAAGTAACCAGCGACAAGGGCAAAGACGAACCACCACATGGCGTCGGTGCCAAAGAGGCGGCGGTAGAAGAGCAAGATGGACGCCTTGGTCAGGCTGACGCCGGCAACGTAGATGAGCACAAAGGCAAACAGCGTCTTCCACAGGTTGTTGAATTTATCGGTGGTCATGGCCCAGAGATGCTGGCCGCCGCCAAAATGCACGCCGAGGAAGCAGCAGACGGCCGTGCTGATGGCCATGAGCTGGGGGGCGTTAGCAATGGATGGGTCTTTTCAGACACCGGGTGTCCCTACCAGCGCCGCAATGGCAAAATAGTCGTCCACGGCCAGGAAGGCGAAGGAGTTTTTCCGCGTAATCGAGTAGCGGCAGCCGATACGCACGACGACGGCGGCGATGCCAAAGGTCATCACCACCACGACGGGCCAGATGATGGAGTTGTTCTTGTTGTTACACAGGTCGAGGCCCGCAGGTGCAGGCCCGAAGTCACCCAGAGGACACTGTGTGCTGGACATGGTGTCGATGCAGGCGCTGCACACCTCCTGTCGTTGCTTCGTGAATTTCGCTTCGTGAGGCTTGTTGGCAGGGAAAACAAAAACAAAGGCACACAAAAGCACAAAACTAGGAAAACACAAAAGAGCGTCCGAGGAAACGAAAACGAGAAGAGAATGGCCTTGACGGGGCGTGAAACACAATGACTGCCAAGTATTTATCAGAATAAAATGCCTTGTGCTCTCTCCCCTTTACTCCGTCGAGGGGGTGACATTGAACTGGCAGAAGACAGAAGCTGCGGCAACAGGGTATATTGGCGGCCAACTTCTGATGCCCTCTAACAAGGCTGCCATGCACAAACCGCAAGGAGCAGCGCCGCATAACAGAGCATGGCGATTATAGCGGTATGGTTATGTTTTACCATGACCGTGGATGGCAATTCCGCATGCAAGATGCCACTACAAAGCCCACAAATCTGACCCTTGCAACGGCTGCTAACCCATCTAACACATCTGCTGGAATCCTTCATTCCCACAGACAGGGATTTCCCCCAGTAGCGGCAAAAGGGGAGCCGGACCGGTGTATGTATACGGGCAGGAGGCTGTGTCAACTAGACTTGAAAAAGACTAGTGTGAGGCGTGCGGGCCGAAGCACTGAAAAGACGAGCCGAACCTAGGAAACAAGCACGAGCAGAGCAGAAAGATAGCCTTGATTAATTCCAGTTTATGCTGACAATAGCAGGGCTCGCACCTGACCAACTCTCCCGGCATTGAACGTGTGGTTGTGGACAAAAACAGGGCAGCCATTCTTTCTTGAGCAGACATAACCTCGCTTGTTGACAGCATTTCCTTCATTTCGGCGCCGAGAGAATGACAGGTCAACCGCGGAACAAGGTGTGTGCCACACACGACTCCTCCCCTCCGTCGCTAGACCGTACAGGGTACCTGAGCCATGCAGTGAAAAGGAGAATAAGCCTCACCGACCAAATGAAGAGAGATAGCTGTATCCATCTTTTGGCCGTCCTAGTCCAACTACGGCATATATACGTGCTCTGCCGGGCGACAGGAGTGTTCCGTTGTCCGCACCTTTCTTTTTATACCGTCCCCCCTTCCTCCCGCCCCTTTGGTTATGCCACTTTCCAAGGAAAAGCTTGCGTCTCCCACTTCCAGTTCATACTACCCCAAACATTATTAAAAATCACGAAACATGGCCTCCCAGCAGCATCCCCCCAACTACGTGCCATTGGGCACCCAGCCCGGCTTTACACCCCTGCGCAAGATCCGTATGGTTGCTGCGGGTGCCGGGTTCGGCGGCTTGAGTCTTGCCCACAAGATCCAGCATTCCCCCAAGCTGGAGGATGAGATTGACCTAGTCGTCTACGAGCGCAATGCTGGCATTGGTGGCACATGGCTGGAGAACAGCTACCCTGGTGCTGCATGGTATGTCTCATCCTTGTTTGTTTGTCAAGGTAACTTTGTTGACGATGGTACTATAGTGATGTCCCTGCACGTGAGTTTTCCCCTTTTCTTTTTCTTCCTTTTCTTTTCTTTTCTTTTCCTTTTTATTCTCTTTAAAAGACACAGGGAAGACAAAGAACCAAATATCCACACTAACCGCACAGATGCTTATGTCTTCCCCTTTGAGCCCAACCCGAACTGGTCGGCCTTCTACGCCGGCCAGCCCGAGATCCTGGCCTATATGCAACACACGGTGAAAAAATGGGATCTGCTCAAGCACGTGCAGCTCAACACCGAGATTGTTGAGGCCATCTGGAACGAGGAAGATGGCCAGTGGAAGCTCAAGATCCGCACCGCCGACGGTGAGGTCCGCGACGATGTGGCCGACATCTTTGTGAACTGCACCGGGTTCTTAAAGTACGTCTAGATTGTGTTGTGAGCCCAGGAACAAAAGCTGACCATAAACCGCAGCAAGTGGAAGTGGCCCAGCATCAAGGGCCGGGGGGATTTCAAGGGCAAGCTGGTGCACAGCGCCCGTTGGTGCATAGAGTCCCGTCCCTGTCCAACCATCTTTTCCTGCTAACCTTCCAGGGACAACGCCGAGTACAAGAACAAGCGCGTGGCCGTCATCGGCAACGGCGCGTCCGGCATCCAGATCACGCAAGCGATCGCGCCCCATGTCAAGAGCATGGTCGTCTACATCCGCAGCCCTACGTGGATCTCGGTCAACTTTCTCGACGAGCTGACCCCCCAAGGCCACCAGTTCACCTATACGGAGGAGCAGAAGAAGAAGTGGCGGGAGGACCCCAAGGCATTCTACGACTATCTGCGCGAGGTGGAATTGCAGTATGTTTCTTTCTTTCTTTTTTTTCTTCCTCTTCTCTTTCCTTTCCCTGGCTAAATCATCAGCCTTAATCGCTATATATTCGCCCTCATCAACGGCCACCCTGCTCAGGCCATGGTCGAGGAGCGCGTCAAGGAGCGCATGCACGCGTCGCTCGCCAACGTGCCCGAGCTCGAGAAGAAGCTGACGCCGACATGGAACGTCGGCTGCCGCCGCCTCACTCCTGGCGACGGCTACCTCGAGGCCCTGCAGCAGGACAACGTGCGGCCCGAATGGACAGCCATTGACCGCTTCACCGAGAAGGGCATCTTGCTCACGCCGGACGCCGAGGGCGAAGCCGGCCGCGAGGACGAGTTCGACCTCATTGTCTGCGCCACCGGCTTCGACACCACCTTCATCCCCAACTGGAAGCAGGTCGGCCGCAACGGTGCCACCATGAACGAGATGTGGAAGGACGACCCGCAGGCGCTCTGCAGCGTGCACGTCGTCGACCAGCCCAACTACTTTGTCGTCAACGGGCCCAACATTCCCATCTCCCACGGCACCGTGCTGGCCATGATGGGCTGGGTCTGCGACTACATCCTCGACTGGACCAAGAAGATCAACCGCCAGGACATCCAGTGCGTTCTGTTCTCTCTGCTCTTCTCTTCCGCATGCTAATCCTCCAGCTCCATCGCCCCCAAGCCCGAAGCCGTGGACGACTACAACGAGTATCAGCAGGCGTTCCTGCAGAACACCTCCTTTGCCGGCAAGTGCCGCACCTGGTACAAGAACGACAAGATCGAGGGCCGCCTCACCGGCGTCTACGGCGGCACCATGATGCACTTCAAGCAGGGCCTCGAGTCGCTCGGCGGCGAGCACTTTCACGTCAAGTGGCGCTCGCCCAACCGCTTCCACTACCTTGGCGACGGCACTGCCGCCTGCGACGAGAACGGCGCTGGCGACGTCGCGCCCTACTTTAACTGGGAGACCTTCCAGAACGTGTACAAGGGTTTCAGCGAGACTCTTTGAGGGAGAGAAGAGGGAAGAGAGCTGGGTCGCGTAATTGTGGGAATGTGACATTGTAGTTTGCTAGAAAATCCAAATTGTTTCCGAGGGCGCGAACGCAATCTTCCGTCCAGGCCCTCTGCCTCGGCTACCATACTTTGTACAAAGTACAGAGTACTCCGCAGTACTTGAATGCCGTAGAGTTGCAGGGATGCGTTGTACAATGCATTACGACATATGCAAGTCCCCCCCCCCCAGAAAGACACCCCAACATTCACATAATTATCACTGCATCGAGATCGTTAGAAGCAGCTCAGACTTTGCACACAGCAATCCTTTGGTCTCCGCAGCCAAATACCAAGACGAGTACTCTACGAGGCATGCACATTTTCTCAGCCCTGTCCAATATCTGGTGGCCCCACTTGCGGCGAAGACGCATTGGCGCCGTAGTGCATCCCGCATGGGGTTAGAAGCCAACGCGGAACGGGCAGATTTTCGCCAAGATGCGCCCCGCTTATATTGTCACAGGCCAATTCGGGTTGCGTCCGGGCTTCGTGAGACTTGTTTTATGAAAAGACCATTGCACCGACAGCAGGCTCTTTACTATGCAAATATAATATTTATACAACACTGTATCACTGTATGCTAGAAACTCTACGTTAGGTATGGTAAGCATACAGACACCAGCCAGCTGGTAGAGGATTCGACTGCTCTCCTATTTTTATGTATTCTGCACATCTCGAAAACAGGGATCCCCTGCCACGAGTGCCAAGCTGTCGTTGGAAGGCCCAGACCGACAGAAACCCATAAATCTATGCCACTGCGGAGTTTAAAGTAAAATCCCGCCATCTCTTTGCAAACGTTGTCGAGTACGTCTGCGGCGGAACTGACCGGCTTCTACCCTGACGGTTACTTTGCGGACAACCTGAAATTACCCCAAGGCGACTGTGATTGCTACGAAGGATCGAAAAATATGCATTTTGCAAATTGCGATCATACACACTTCATCTCATCATTTAAACTCGTCACACTGTTGGTACCCATATGGGGTCGCAGAGAGCCTCGGGAAACGAGTCCGAGCCCGAGTGCATATACCCCCCGTTACTAAAAAACACTAGCAGTTCCTCGTCAGATTCGTGATACTTGCTGCATATTTAAGCGGGGGAGTGCTTGTGACTGTCTATGGTTGTGCTTTGGCACGGCCATTTTCTTCACCGACTTGTAGGGTCCTGTTGTTCGGTCACCTCTTAGAGACCGTCGTCGAATAAGGTGCCCCATGGTCTGGCCCAGACAGGCCCAGCTAGTGGCTTCCTGCGGTCTCTGCAAAGGTTGGCACCTTTGGTGGACTTCATTTACCTGTTCATTTTGAAATACACCGCCTTGCTGGTGCAATTGCTATTTCTGCCTCCGTCGCAGTTGCTGTCTTTTGTTGTTGTTCTACCAGACGAAAATGTGCATTTAGTGGCTATCATGGTGTGACCACGCTTTATTTCTGCTGGACCTGATCTGAGCTATGGTTCAGACCATCGGCACACCTTCATGGTCTTGACTGGGGCTGCTTAACTCTGGGGTAAACAGTGCGTCTCCTAACAACCCTGATGGTAGTCCATGGAGGCCTTGAAAAGGCAACAATATGCTCTATGAAAAAGGGATAACTTACTCGTATTTTATATGCCACAACGTAGTATTCAACCAGTTCTGTTACGTACTTATCAATGCATTCTTTGTCTGCAACTTCCTTGATCATGTTTGTTACGTGCTTCGCGTGAGGATAGGTAACCAGTACGGCGTCTTAGCCGTCACCGGGCTACTATCTACGAAGTAGAAGCAATAGCTGAGTTGGTGAGCATTGTAAGAGATGGCCCGTCAACCGCCGAAGCGGTCGATGAACTCCCTATTTATATTCGCTATCTACAAGGGGGTTCTAGGAGTGGAGTCCCTGTTAACCGGGGTCCTACCAGCTACTGTCTACGAAGCAGAAGCAATAGCTAAGTTGGTGATAGTAGTAAGAGTTACCCTGGTTAACCGCTGAAGCGGCCAGGGGCTCCCTTTTATATTCGCTATATATGGGGGCTCCACGAGTGGAGTTCCCACCTCAACCGAGGTCCCAGCCGCTCGTACTGAAACCGGCTATCGGCAACAACTCAATTTTGTGTTCGCTCCCCATCCTGTCTCGCACAGCATGGGCATATGCAACCATCTTTGGTTACTCGGCGTGGATGTGTTGAGATCAACAAGGCCCACAGAAGGCCGCCAACCAAGATTTCGGACGATCGGTTCCACGACTCGCTGCCATGGTCTAATAGGCCCTACTTGAGCCTATGCCACCTTAACGGCATCAAGGGCCACGAACAGGCCCATAATGGAAACCGCCTGGTAAGCCGGCGCTAGATCTCCCTTGCAGCTAATACATGACTTGTTTTCCCAGTACATGCAATAGAAGAGTATCAACAATTCTCATTTTATGGATAACATCCTTGATGCGCAATCGGCAAACTCTTTGCCTCGTGCGTTGCATGCCTCTGGTCTGGAATGGATGGCCGGACATTCCATGATTGTCGGATGCCAATTGAAGAAGCAGTAGCAGTCAGATATACCTCGAAGGCGACCGAATTGTTCCGGAAACTCTTTATAATAGAAGAGACTTTATAATTTGTTAGCATGCATAACCGGCGAACATTGTTAAGAGGCTACTTTCCTAAATAATACTTTTCATCCGTATGTGGTAGTAAGTACATTAAAAGGTTGCCATAGGATGCAAATTGAGTGAACGTGCATCAGACAGAAGCAACTTAATAGATCACAGAAGTTCGCTCGGGGCCACTTCAAAAAGCCATGGCTAATTCACGACTAGAACGATATCAAAGTGCTTGAAATATTAACTTCATTAAGTTCTTCATGGGGCTTTCAATGTTAAAGTGTCTCCTTTTCTCTTTTTCTCTCTCTCTCTCTCTTTTTTTTTTTTTTTTTGGCTAGAAAGGCACTGCAGGTCCTTATTGACACATCATCATTTAGGCCAATAAAGACGATACTCAACGCCTGGAAACAACAATTGGCTCCGGGGCGAGGTAGGTTTACTGATTGATTGCCTGCTGACATTCGGTTGCAGTCTACAATCACAGCTGTGATTGGATCCATTCATCCTTGACAAGCTCCCCTGCAGTGCTCCGTTTCTCTGGCATCCACTGAAGCATCTTCTTCATCAGCTGTAAAAACTTGTCTCTATCCTTGTCTCCCTTCAGGGTTGTCTCGATAGCTTCAAGCGAGGTGGAAGGTGGCAAAGCGATGCCGGCATCGAAGTCTCCTTTGTAAAAAGGTTAAATATCTGATCGTCAACCATCACATTGGTGTATGAAAGTATGACATACCTTTCTCGTTGAAGAATTTACTCTTGACAGTGCACTGGGCGACGAGTTCCGGGGGTGGCGGGCCAAGAAGTGCGATGAGGCTGGCAAGGTGGGCGCGGCCAGGGTATGTCTTGTGTTCTGGATCTGTGCCCGAGAACAAGTGCCCGCCCTCAAATATGTCCCAAACCAAGCAGCCAACATTCCAGATATCGATTTCGTATCTCCAAGGTATCTGCAGGATCATTTCGGGGGCCCGGTAGAGATCGGGCTGGACATCAACGCGGTTCTTCTGCTCGCCTGACATGGTTGAGCCAAAGTCGCACAGAACCGGTGCGCCGATTTCCTCGGGAACATCCAGCTGTCGTGACTCGTAAAGAAACCGGCCATCTACTTCCTTCCGTGCACAGGGGTTCTCCAGCTCTTCCCGCTCAAACTTTTCTAAGACGGGGTCGTTATCCTCTAAGCTGAACACAATGTTGTCGGCCTTGATATCGGTGTGTATGAGGTGGCATTCTGTGTGCAAGAAATCCAGAGCTGAGAAGAGATCATATAGCACCATGCCCAGAACAGGTGGCGGGAGACGGCCTTCAGGGTTCTACTCAAGAACCTTGGCCACGCTCTCCCACAGCAGCTTGTGCACAAGGCAGTGGTGCTCTCCGTCGGAGCCGGTGACTTGAAAGTTGTCAAGGAGAGACCGAATCGCGTGCCGTCCAGGGTGCGACGACATAGACGACGCTGCAGCTATTTGCTTGTATGTATCGATCTCCCAGTTTGCACCGGCTCCAAAGTCCTGCATACGAATAAAGATCTTGAGCACAACATGGTTGTGTTTACTAGGCGTCTGTCAGCAAAGGTGACCACAAGATACCGTTACGCCACTCACTTTAGATCTCTGGCCAGCCAAACAGTGGAAACCGCGCCGAACCCCAGCTTGCCCACGACCTGGTATCGGGAGCGAAACACCTCACCGATGCGAACAGGGTAGTGCCGTGCAGCCACATAACTTGAGAGAGTCTCCTCCTCGATTTTCTGGTCGGCACGAATAAGCGGAAACCTTTTCGTGAATACACGGGGAGACAGTGGTGTCCGACGGACCAGCTTGGGCATCAACCTGGTAAAGAAGGACATTGCTATTGCTAGAATTAAGCTCATATATAAGTGCTAACCGGACTTTCCTAAATTCAGGGGCGAGCTACATACTCAAAATAGTGGATTAGTAATGATAGTCCGCTGTTACTGGCTTTTTTGCGAGAAGAGCGATAGTTCTGCCGCAGACTAGAGTAAACCAAGAAATTCGTTTACGAGTACACCAACACTGAGTTTTTTTGCCTGCAGCATCAACGCTCTGCGTGACCCCTGGCTGGCAGTATTCGACCTTTGCCGGCCTGGTTGGAGTTTGACTGGTGTGCACTCGTCAGCCAATAAAACTGAAATATAGGACCCGCATATTCCCACAGTTGTTTAACGCCCAGAGCCCTTAGGCTGTTGCCGCCCAGGAACGTGACGGGAGGTGGAGCAATATCTATCCGACCCATCTTTCACCGTGCCGCGCGCGTTCGGATTACTCGTACGAGTATTATTAGTCGTCGTTTCCGTTTACTCCATCTATAGACAAGAACAAGAGGCCAGCGCCTAGCGAGACGGTATTGTTTCGGAAATGATCTTTTTATATATTTTCTCCCATTTAATAGGACAATATAGCGCCAGGCTACCAACCTATAAGACGCCAGCTTGAAAGTGTGGGATCTCTTTGTGGCAATGCATCATGTATATTAGGTTTACATCGTGCCCGTTAAGCCCAACTGCTGAGTCGATGAAGACATCCTTTTCCAGATCTCGCAGGACAAAAATCACCCCCAAAACACAGCTTTTACTCGCGTCAGCCCGTAGACACCTGAGGGTAGCCTCCTGCTTCCACAGACGTTTGCATTCATTCATACCCGTCAATCCATCATCCATCATCCATCATCCAAGCGCTAGACACCCAATCCAAGTGTTCTCTCACCTCCTCATCGCCAGGATCGGCAACCATGGGGTGTTGGTTTCTCGCCCCCGACTTTACCTTCAGCAAGGATGGCCCAATCCGCCTGGGAGCAGTCCTCAAAGACCCCAGACGGCCCACGCTGATCCTTGCCGCCCCCGGAAACGGCCTCCCCGATGACCTCGCCCTGCCGGCGCAGAGCTGCATCGAAGAAACCGGCCACAAGCACAGCCGGGATGCCGCCACCAGCGGCCACCTGTCTCTTTGGGCCGATTTTCTGAAGCAGGCATCAGCCTCTGCACACGCCGACCTCTCCCGCAACCACTCTTTTGGCAAAGCCGACCACCAGGTCTGGATGTTTGACCGCGAGTTCAGCGGCGCCAGTCTACGGCAGTTAGTGGCCGTGCCCAAGGTGGACCGTTACATCCACTCGGGGTTTCTGGCTTCTCGACGCCCTGTTTATGTGATTACGGGCATCCGCGTGGCCAAGACGTCGTTTGAGGTATCATCGGTTTCACGTGCCACTGCTGCCGGAGATGGGGCCGTGGCCGTCGGCGAGCCCTCGGGTGCCACATCCCTTGGAGCGGGGGGAGGGGCGCAGAGGACGAGGCCGGTGGAAGACTCGTACAACACGGCGGCTGGGATTGTGTTTGCATACCAGGTGCACATTCTACGGTCGAAGAGGGACGGCGACGTGGAAGAGGAGCTGTTTTCGCACAAGGCGGCGTGATAGGCATGGGCGACGGCAATGCCTCGGACAGTTTTGAACGAGTCCAAGTGACACCAAAGGTGCTGCGCGAGAATTCTAAAGAACGTATCGCGGCGCATGAATGCGGCGAGGATGCATAGAGTTTTGCATCCAATGTTGTGTCTGAAATTTGAGAGCGGCATGCCTGTATATGACTCTATAGAAAGAGAGCCGTTTATTCCTCCAAGAATGCATAGCTGATCTATCCACATCTGGCCCTCTCTCCGTCGACGATAGACTTTAACCTTTCAAGGAATCGATAATAGCACAAATTCTTTGCAACCTTGTTTTTCGACTCGCGAAGAAGTGCACAGGGTTGATGAAGTAGGTCCTACCAGGGCCCGGAGTCGAAATTTTGCGAAACAAAGCCTCCATGCCCTCAGTGGTTCGCAGTTTCTGAACGATATGTTGCCTATCCCCTTGACTGTAAGCTCCGCTGGACAATAGGACCTGTGCATACAGCAGCATGCTAGCTGCGATACCGGCCGCTACCGCCGTGGAAACGGAAGACCCTGGCTTGCAGATTTCTGGTCTGTAGTCGCAAAGATAATTGGGAATGGTGTCCCCAAACGTAGCAAAGGATACTGGACCATCTAGATCGGTTGCCGGGTTGGTGGCGGCCATGACACCCCAGCTGGTAGCCGCCCGGATCGATATGACGTTACTGTAGCTGGCCGGACGGGTAACATCCTCGTACACTCCAGAGTTCCCGGCCGCGGCGAGGAATATGACATTGCCCTTTCGCTTGTGGCGGACGTTGAGGATGGACGCTTCGATGAGTCCCTCCTCGTCGTCCACGCCGAAGGACATCAATATTATATCGGCCTCACAGTTAATACCAGCCCACTCGATTGCCTAACCCATAATGCCGTCATAGTCAGTATGGTCCGCAACGTGGAGAGGGATTTTCTGGGAGTGGCCCGTGGCCGCTGCGATCTTACCTGGCTTACAGCGCGCTCACTTCCGTCCAGATCACCACCATCCGACACTCTGGCCACATACAAGTCCGCAGTCACTGCAGTTTCGATAACCAGCTTGGCCATCAGCGAACCGTGGCCATACGAGTCTTGTATACCCGTGGACCGGTGAAAGAAGTCCTTCCAGGCCTTGACGCGGCGCTTCCGCCTGCCTGTTTCGTCGTCTTTGAAGTATGGAATCTCCATATTGCATCCAGAATCCAAGATTGCCACCCGAACCGGGCGTATTGCCGGCATGATGCTTGCTGCTGTCGTTGCTGTCGCGTAAAGTTTGTATATATGGATGGCAATTTCCTTCAGTCCCTGCAGCCACTCTTCTGGACGAAAACTGGTGCCAGATTGATATGCAGGGACCGTCGACGGTATAAAATCGTCTATTGGGTTTGGGGCCCCGATGGCCGAATCTTGAATGGTATCTTGGTGATGGGGCTGTTGTTTTCTTTTGATATTAGTAACATGATCTTGTGCAAAAGAGCTCGCCAGCTTCTGCAGCGGTGAGACCACTTCTTTATAGAAAATATTCCGTCTAGTTGCAGCTGTCATATCTGTGAAGGCCTGTCTGTAGGGCAAAAAGTTGCTGCCGGTCATACAGGCATCGACTGCTAAGTCATATGTGCGTTTGCCTTGGTGGTTTTCCCACGACTGGCGCCGCAACTCCGTGAGATGTCTGCGGGCAGCGCTGTAGTCCCTGTTCATCTGGCCGACGAACCCCCTTTCAGTCGACCTCAACTGACACGTTTGAATTGGACGGGCCAAGCTGATCTCCAGGAGCAAGACGGCCAGTGCAAATATGCGTGGGCATTTGTGGATGAGGCTGGCGGTAGAACACTCGTCTAGCTCATACTCGCTTTGTTCAAAGGGGATCGATATGTACATCTTGCAGGGCAGCTCTTCGCCCGAGGCTTGGTTCTGTGGCATAAACCAAATGTTGCGGCTGGTCCATTTCGCCATCATCAGCTTGGTGTCGTAAAATTGCCAAAAGGCGAGTGCGACCGTGTAAGACAGGGCAACCTTCTGCGCCACGCTCAAGTTGTACTCCTGCAGCACACGCTCCAGAGGGATGCCTTCTCCGGCTATTGTGTCGTGTTGCAACTCGTGAACGGCATCGTCCTGGAGCAGATGCTGGCTTCCAAGTTCCAAGTGTATCCGAGCATAGGTTTGGTCTGCCAAGATGTTACAGATGCTTGATGCCTTGGTCTTTACGTCTTGCAGCGACGAAGAATGTGGACTTTCGGAGAGCCGCACCTTGCGCTTCCGAGAGTCGCAGAGACCAATCTCCTGCCAGTACTCGAAAGAGTGAGTAGATACGACAATGTCGAAAAGTGCCGCGTCTCCTTCAGTGTGTAGAGGTCTCCCCAAGTAGAGCCTGACTGGGTGATATCGCGTGACGTGTCTGTCGGCGTTTACTTCCGTCACGTCTTCGCACAAGTCGCAGACAGAATACCTCCAAATGGATGCAAGCATCTTTTCTGTCATATGATGGGAAATCCCTTCGTCGTCGGTCATAGCACCCTCCTCGAAGGAGTCGGCGGGCAGCTGGTATAGGATGCGTTTGCAGGCCTCAATCACCTCTTCCTTGTGGAATATATCTGCATCGGAGAGGAACATTGCAACTGTTGTCTTTGCTTCGGCCTTTTTTATTTTGTCTCGGTGACGACGCCTCACTTCAGCCAGGGAAGCAAGCGTGTCTGCAAGAGGCGGCCTCGTCGACTTCCTGGAGCGTGGCCACTGTGATCCTCTCTGTTAGCCAAAAAGAAAATCGCCAAATCCGATCCAGTGGGATAGAGTAATATGAGACTTGCCGTAATAATAGCTTCGAGGTCTGAGACAAGCTCTTTCTCCAGGTCTTCTGCCCGAGGACTCGACATGAACGCGTCGCTCTTGGGGTATCTTGACACAGCACAGAGCTTTGCCAGCAGATCCAATGCCGTCTTGTCCACGGCAACGCAGGATCCATCCATGAGCTCATTGGCGAGGCCATTGATAAACGAAGCGGCCCACGCCAGGACTTCGAAGAGTGGCACATGTTGTGTACCTCTGGAGACTTGTCCATCTTCTTGGGGCTGCGCTGGCACGAAGTCGACATGCGATCCGGAGGCCAAAACTTTGTCAAAGAGACGTAGCCCTGTGTGTGTCTGGATTGTCGTCATGGTAGCAAATGGTACTTTGGTTTGCGGTTTCAATAAAAGCCTGGCTCGGTGTTTATGTTTTGTGGAAAAGTCTCCCGTATGTCTCCCATGCGGTGCAACTGCACCGCCTTTAAGCCAATGAAAATACGCGCCGGCTGTTCCCCCTGATCACCCAGAGTCATGCCATTGCTACCGTGGGGGTTACAGAGTGAGGGGCTCGACCGGGAGATGCTCATCAACGGCGGCTATTCCAACGCTGTTAAAAACAAGATCGGCCTTGCCACAATTAGAGGGATTTCCTCGAAGCGTCCACAGAAGATGGCACCGGTCAACGAAACCATGCCTTCCCAAGGGCCTTTGGCTGTCCTGGCCATGCTCATTCGAGAAGAGTTCCATCACTGCCTGGAACAGAAAGCAAAACAACAGAAAGCTTCACAGATTGACGACTGGGTCGTGGTCAGAACGTCGGATTTCAACCTATGGGTTGGCGGAGTCGGTGCAATGGCACGCAGCCAGGCCTCTCTGGACGCCCGCCTTCAATCATTTCCTGACATGATCCCAGCAGTGAAACGTCTTTTGCTTTCTCTCAAGCAGTCTCTGGAATTATATAAGGTTTCCGAGAGTGAAGAGGAGCGCGCTTCGCCAAAGGAGGTTGTCGACATGGTCATCGAAAATCTTGCCACGTTGGCCACCTTCATCAGGCAGACTGGAAAGCGCTCGCGTCTCCAGAGAGCCGACCAGACGTTCGATCCCAACCGCCAGCGACAGTTTCAACCGCACCTCGAGTGTATTGTCTGTTCTCGGCCGTCCAAGGATGGCCTATTCCGCCCAGTCTCCCAGACATCTCCTGACTGGTTGCGTATGACTCTCACCATGCTGGAAGAGGACAATCCCCCCTTGGCGAAGTTACAGAGGCGTCTTATTCATATAAATCTCAGACGGAGGTATTGGTTCCTCTGTGCCCAGAAGCACCCAGAGAAACTTGCCGGGGCCTGGCCTCTCGGGGAAACCCAAATGCCAATACTCCCGAGACAATAGACGCAATCGGCGACAGTGCAACCAGGTCTATCCCCAACAAACACAGGAAACACAGGAAGCGCGGCCAATCTAGTGCAAAAATACCAGGGGGGGGGGGGGGCAAGAGGAAGCTACAAGGATGGCGTCTGGAGAACGGGGCCGCAGACTAAAGATTGTTCCAACGATAATTACCTCGATTTTGGCTGACACTAAGTATCCGCGGCTCTCAAACCCTGATAGGAGAGCACACAAAACCCCCAAATGCCCCTGTTGTTGCCAAACACTGCCGGCAACGGTGCACGAAGACACCCAGGCATGGAAGAAACATCTTGTTGGTGACATCCGACCATATACTTGCATTGCTGACAGCTGCCCAACGCCAAACATTCTTTACAACACTCGACAGGAATGGGAGAACCACGTGAATTCAGACCATGGCCCTAGTCGATGGGGCTGCCCCATATGCCACGATACGAGTATGATATTCTCCAACCTAGAGGCCTTACTGGATCATGTCACAGATGAGCATGTCGATACGATTCCAGAGGAAAGTCTCGAGACGATTCATAGTTGGGGAACTGTCAAGTCTTATGGGCTCACCTCCTGTCCTCTGTGCAACTCATCTGGATCTCTTGACGACCCAGAACTTGTCGATCACATCCTTAAGCATGCGCACGACTTTGCTCTACGGTCGCTTCACTGGCCCGAGACCCCACTTGCTACATACGGAATACCAGGTACCTTCGATGAGACAATATCCAATGAGAACGATATAGGTGTCTGGGTGGAAAACGTCAACAGCTGCACAATGGTAGACCGGGAAACTATACAGCTCGACCTCAGGACTTGTGACACGACTCTTCCAGCTGCCAATGAGGAATGTGAACGGAGCACCTTTGATTGCTTCGGCCAGGGCGGGGCGAATAACGACTACTTTGCAGAGGTCTCATCACGGGCCATCTCAAATTCGCAGGACACCTATTCACGGGTCATTCATTTAGGAACCATTATAAGTTTTCTGGGCACAGTAACTGCCTTTAATTGGACACATTGCTTCGAAAATCTTGCCTTTCCAGAAATGTACAGTTCATTCCGAGCTGTCCAATCCACCACGTATGGAACGTGTCACTGGCTGCTCGAACACGAGACGTATAAGACGTGGGCTGCTGGCGACAGGGGATTTCTCTGTATCGAGGGACCACCAGGCTCTGGAAAGACTAAGCTATTACAATATGCCCTTGACAGTGTGACAGCAAGGCTCAACAACCAAGGCATCGCCCTCTCCTATTTGTCAATGGTCAAAGTATGCATCTTCAACCAACATATAAAGGCCTTATTAGAGGGTTCCTTCATCAAATTGCCGGATATATATGCAAAAATAAGCCTCACAATCTTGCCCATGTTGCTTCTCGACTACGCAGCTATAAATTTTGGGAGCAGGCCAGGGTGGAACATTTGATATTTCGGGTTGCAAAGTGCAGACCGATATGGTTATTTATCGATGCTCTGGATGAAATCTATTCAAAAAGCGACCGCGACTACGTGCTCGTGTTCCTGTCTTGTCTTTATTCAACTGGTGTGTCGGTTCACATCTGCATTTCATCCCGTCGCAGTCCGGAACCTAGCGGAGAATGGAAATCTCTGCGGCCTGCTGATTTCAATGGGGAAGATATTTTGGCTTATATACAAGACCGGCTCTTCACCTCCGCGTTGCCAAAATCCTCCAAAATCCCACACTTGATTTTGCAAGGTGCCCAGGGCAACTTTCTGTGGGCGCGCATCGTGACAGACCGAGTGGTTGTGTCTGCCACAAACAGAGTAGCACCAAGTGCGATTGAAGACATGGTTTGATCCTTTCCCTCGGGCTTGGAGAAATTGTATAGGTGTTACGTGCTTGACTGGCGATAGGGTAACCGGTACGGCTTCTCACCCGTCACCGGGCTACCGTCTACGATAGTAGAAGCGGTAGCTGAAGTAGTGAGTATGGTAAGAGATGCCCCGTCAACCGCCGAAGCGGTCGAGGGGCTCCCTATTTATATTACTATCTACAGGGGGCCTCTCAGAGTGGAGTCCCCGTTAACCGGGGTCCTACCAATAGGGCCGTCTTCGATGATCTGAACGGAGAGTCGATGGCGCTCATACATTGGCTCTGCTTTGCTGCACGACATCTTTCCCTAGACGAACTGCGATGGGCTCTGCTCGTCTATGGAGACTCTCCATATCAAACATTGGAAGACTGTGAGAGCGCAGAAGAGCTCCCTTTCGACAGCATAGAAAGCAGAGTCAAGACACTGAGCCGCGGTCTTGCCGAAACGGTATCATCATCCGACATGCCTACGGTCCAGTTTGTTCACCTGTCGGCCAAGAAGTATCTCCTCGATGAGGGCCTCAACCTATCTATTTTGCACCCCGATGGAATGGCTACTTTCTACAAAAATGTCAAGTTCGCCCATTTTCGGCTGTCGAACGTCTGTATACGTTACTTGGCCATGGAAGAGATTAGGGATTCCACACTGACAAACTCTGATGCCTTGAAGTCTGCATTTCCCCTATTGCATTATGCTATAACGTCGTGGGTGCATCACGCTCAATTGAGTTTCCAAGGCTCTGCCCAGGTCTCTGTCGAAGCCTCAGTCGCTTGGCCGGACAAAGCTCTTCTGCAGCTGTGGACGCGGATCTTTTATCTATTAGAGCCGTACTCCAGATCTTGCCCGCCGGATGGAACGGAGCCAATACACCCAGCATCGCGATATGCTCTACTTCTGTGGCTACGAGAGATTCTGGATAGTGATAATCAGATCAATAGTCGAATTAATACAAGAGATGGCGATGGCCGAACTCCTTTCTTGTGGGCAGCCGACAACGGGCATGCAAACGTTGTCCAGCTATTACTTGACAAGGGTGCTGCTGTCGAAACACCAGATGATGATGGACGAACACTACTCTCGCGGGCAGCTAAGAATGGCTATAAAAACGTTGTGGAATTATTACGCAGTTGTAGCGCTCGCTAGAAGACGTCAGAATCATCACTACCACCCACAGAAACATGCCTCTTTTTCATGGACAACTCCAAAATGTGGCTCGAGGCTCAGAAACTTGCCTCATCAGAAAACAGCCACACGCTTAATATGGTGGACTCTGACACCCAACGTGGGAAGTTTGGTTTCTAGGCTGTGCGACGGCCGTAACCTAGGAGCTTCCTTTCTCTACGGTAAGCGGCCACCGCCTAACTATATATTGTGATAGTTGGTTGAGTCAGGTCTCAGAATTAGGCTCAACGGGCTTGCCCCCAACAATGACAATGAGATGGCCAAGGTCAACGCTATGGCAGTCAACCTGATCTCCCTAAAGCTACCGAGCTTTCCGCCGAGGCCCTGGGAAAGGACGACATTTATACTTCCTAAGGACCATGACGTGTTTCCAGCCATCGTGAAAGTTCTAGGACATGATATTCGCGTTGAGCTCTTGGAAGTTGGACTTGCATCCCGAGTTCCTTGTGGCTGAACGTCAGCTGCGCTATGGCGCCAGAAACGAGGCGCTCTCCCATCATTTATACATGTCAGGGGTCGCATAGAGCGAGCTGAGGTGGCGGCACGTCAGCGACAGCGGACTGCACAGCAGTCAGACCCGCGCCAGAATGGAGGTGCCAAGGATGTCCAGCGCGCCGTATGCGTGCAGGTCCGACAGCAGGTGTAGACTTCGCGGTATTATGCAAATGGCGAAGATAAATGGTGACTGTGGTAAGACACAGATGTGGAAATTAGGAGATACAAGCTTTTGGATTTAAACTAGGAAGGAGAGCTTGCTCATCCCGCAAGCAGATGGCGGACAGGGGAGCTAGAGCAAAGGGATGTATTATAAAAAAAAAGGAGAGTGGGGGGTCGTTCCAAGTTAGCGATGAAGATTGTGTAAGGCAAGCGGTACGCTAAGCTTTAAATAAGGTGAAGATGATGCCGAAGACGGTATGAACTATATTGTTAGTCTTCTTCTTTTACACCCAGCTTAATTTTGTTCCTTTAAAACCTTCTACTTTCTTAGTACCAAGTCTTTTGCCTCTTGGTAAGCTTTTAAAACCCTTTCATATATCTTATATAAGACACAATGCAGAGCTTTGCAAGCGAGAACAACAGGAATAGGATTGATATGTGGTCTTGGGGCGGAGTGTGTTATAATAGAACGAGAGTATCAACTAGCAGTGGATACGACATCGAGGTGGTACGAGACTATTGAAATCAGCCAGAGTGATAGTATGGGGAAGGTTACTTGATGAATGTGATGACGCGGTAGATGCAATGATGGCAGAAAAACAAGTTTGCTAGTTAAGATGGGAGAAGATGAAAGTCGGATGACATAGCAAGGATGGGGGCAAGGACTAGGCAGCGGTCTGAGAAAGCCGGTCGGAGTTTTTGACAGATGTCCAATGCAAGGCGCGCGGGAGAAGGCACGCAAAGAGGCGAAAGCCAAGGGCTGACTGACCAGGGGGGGTAGGGCACACGGCTTCCGGACAGGGGACCCACCCACTCACCCTCATCCGGACACACGCGTATATAGATGGCGACTGGCCCCTCCATGTCTCCGATCCTTTTTCCTTTCCTTGGCCCTTTGTTTTATTTTTCTTTCATATATGATGAGCTTTCTTTCCTTTGCCAGGCTGCTAGCAATCCACGCACACATCACAAACAACGTTCTTTGACTTTATAAGAGGAGCAAACGGGGCTTCCCAGTTTCTTGCCCGTCCTTTCTTTCAAACGGCCATTGCCCTTCGGCAGACACTTATACAAACCAACCCAGATGGCAATGTCATGGCAAGCCAGACGTCCCTCTCATCTCCCAAGGCCAGACATGACCAGAGAAAGACCAGCCACTTGGCTATTTCGAGAGCAGAATCCTGCCACTACCTCCAACGAATGTGGCCAAGATCCTAGAAGGGATATCATACGGCCCAGTCGCCAGCCTTCTCCCGCACGGGCCATGGCCTATTCATCTTCTGCAACGCCTTCTTCCAAGACCACCGCAATGGCCAGGACATTGGCGGCCTCTGCGCTGCCCACACAGCCGCCATTTTCGTCATCGGACCACGGCAGACACCCCAGACAACAACAACATAATCTGGCGGACACAGAGGCACATTTGTCGCGCAGGATCTTGTCCCGGGCCCCCAGACCACCCACGTCGTCTCAGCCACGCTTGCCAGCACCATGGGCAGACACTGCGCCAGGCTGGCCACCAGCGCTATCCGCACCGCAACGGCTGGGCCAGCCGCCCAGAAAACTGCGCAATGACCGAGATGAGGCGATTTGGAAAAAAGAACGCCCCCATCGACCACTAGGCCGACAGCGGCGGATCACCGAGTTCGAAGCACCGCACCGGGCAGCAGCAGAGGAGCACCGGCCATTTTGTGACTGCGGCGCATGTTGTGAAGATTGGCCGTATTATGATGACAAGTGGGACAAATGGAGCGAGCGGGACCGGCAGTCCCAAAATATGGCAATGGTCCAGGCAGCACCAAAGCCGATGTCCAAGATGGATGCACAGCGTGAGTTGTCCAGATCTCCTGAATCGCGGGGAGTCGTTTGAGAGGCTTAGTGCTGACAAAGAGGCACACAGTCCAGGCAGCAATGGCCTACATGCAGCGGCGGCAGCGGGCAGGGTGAAGCGGGGCCCGTGCGCAAAAAATTTGCGCAGAGGGTTGCCTGGAAGGCTGGCCTGGGTGCCTTGCGGGCCCTTGTACCATATACCGAACTAGGGAAGCCTTTGCTCCAACGGTCCTGTAGTCTAGCGGTTAGGACATTGGATTCTGAATTTTCTCATCCAACTTCCAAGAGCCCCGGTTCGAGTCCGGGCAGGACCTTGCATTCTTTTTTTGCCATTTTTTCGACTTTGCTTTTTGTATTTTTTGTATCGTAGTATTCTTATCCTTCTTTTCTTATCAATGTCGAAATTTTAATGCAGGCTGAAAAGGATTGCATTTCCCAAGATTTCTGTTTTTGCTACGTGCTGCCATCTCAATAATGTCCTTTATTTTTTGAAGTGCGCATGTTGCTTTTCTATATTACTAGTAGGCCAGTTGTGGCGATGTGTATTGCTACTGTAAAGATGAGTTTAGTGGAGTGGGGCAGCCGGCATTAAAACAGGGAAAGGGACTAAAAAAACCCTGCCGGACTTCAAACGAGCCGCTCGATATCCCATCGAGGCATTTCATACCTTGGCAGAAGCTCCTGCTGTGCCGTTTGCGTACGCCGTTACTTGCTTTACTCTTGGATTGAGGTTCCAGTTCTCTCAGCCAAAATGTGTGGCATTTGCGCCATCTTGGTAGGAATGCGCCTCGCAAAGAACGGATGAACGTGGCTGACGTTGCAGCTGGGTGACTTGGAGGCCGGAACGGCCGCTGTCGAGCTCCACGAGTCGCTGTACTTCCTCCAGCATGTCAGTGCCTTGTTCCCTTTTTTTCCGGTGGTAGGACTGTGGCTGACAGCGGGTAGCGGGGTCAAGATGCCGCAGGCATCGCCGTATGCCAGCGCGGACGGGTCTACCAATGCAAGGGCAAGGGCATGGCCGCCCAAGTCTTTGACGAGGGTCGGCGCACGGCGGACCTGCCCGGGTTCATGGGGTAAAACTTCCTTTTTTTTCTGCGCTTGCCAGACACGGTGGAAACGGAACTGACGCGACAGAATTGCCCATCTGCGGTATCCCACAGCAGGAACGTCCTCTGCGTATGTTTCACTCACCTGTGCATGCATGCCACTGGGGGGCTAACGATGGCGCTGCAGATCGGAAGCTCAGCCGTTTTTCGTCAATGCGCCGTACGGACTGTCCATGGGCGTGAACGGCAACCTGGTGAACACACCCGAGCTGGTCCGGTTCTTGGACAACGAAGCGCGCCGGCATGTGAACACCGACTCGGACTCGGAGCTCCTGTAAGGCTGTTTTCCCTCCTCTCATCTAGCTCCGTCGCAGAACGGCTGCTCATTTCGTGTGCAGGCTCAATGTGTTTGCGCATGCGCTCAGTGAGCTCGGCAAGGCGCGCGCCAACGTGGAAGACATTTTCATCGCGCTTCGGGATGTGTATGCCCGTTGCCACGGCGCATTTGCCTGCACAGCCATGCTGGCCGGGTTCGGCATTCTGGGTTTCCGCGACCAGAATGGCATCAAGCCGCTGTGCCTCGGGTCGCGGCCGTCCGAGACGCTCAAAGGCGCGACGGACTATTTCATGGCTTCGGAGTCTGTCGCTTTGACGCAGCTCGGATTCGGCAATATTGTGGACATTTTGCCCGGGCAGGCAGTGTTTATCAAGAAGGGCGGCGTGCCGCAGTTCTGCCAGGTTGTGGAGCGGAAATCTTACACGCCAGACCTGTTTGAGTACATCTACTTTGCCCGCCCAGACAGCTGCATGGACGGCATCTCTGTGCACCGCAGCCGACAGAACATGGGCTTCAAGCTGGCCGACCGGATGAGGAAGGTGCTGGGCGAAGAGGGCATCCGGGAAATTGATGTTGGTGAGTGGCACGACATCGCTGGCTAACATTGCCCGCTGACTGACCGCGTGTATAGTCATCCCGATTCCCGAGGTAGGCCTGCCTGGCTGCTCTCTCCGAGGCGCAATTTAGGCTGACCCCGTGACAACCAGACCAGCAACACCGCTGCGGCCACCCTGGCCAAGGAGCTGGACAAGCCCTTCTCCAACGCCTTTGTCAAGAACCGATACGTCTACCGTACCTTTATTGTGCGTCTCCTTTCTCTAGCTGCATAGATTGGATGCTGACTCGTCCAGCTGCCGGGTCAGAAGGCTCGGCAAAAGAGCGTGCGGCGGAAGCTCTCGCCGATCGCATCCGAGTTCAAGGACAAGGTCGTCTGCCTGGTGGACGACAGCATTGTGCGCGGAACGACGTCGCGCGAGATTGTAGGCAGCCCAGCCGCACACTCGACTGGAGACTTGCTAACAATTTAGGTGCAAATGGTCAAAGAGTGCAAAGCGACCAAGATCATCTTGGTGTCGTGCAGCCCCGAGATCACCCATCCTCACATTGTGCGTGCTCTACTCTGTTATGCGCGATAGAACATCTGCTGACTCATGTAGCACGGCATCGATCTGGCCGACCCTGCTCGTAAGACACGGCCATACTTGTCTCTGCCCCGTATAGAAGGATGCTAATGTTTAGAACTTTTGGCCCACGGCCGCTCGCTGCAGGAGATGACGGAGGTGATCCGCTGCGACACGCTCATCTTCCAGACGCTCGAAGACCTCAAGGAGGCGTGTGTGGAGGCGGCAGACGGCGCGAGCGAGGTGGCCGACTTTGAGGTGGGCGTGTTCTGCGGCCAGTACAAGACGCCGGCACCGGCCGAGTACTTTGAGCGGTTCACGAGCCGGCGCAAGGGCAGCCAGAAGCGGAAGAGCGCTGCGTTGGAGGGCGAGGAGGGCACATCCGGCACGTCGGGTGCGGTCCTCATCGCCAGCAGCGGCCCGGTTAACGTGGCGGTGCAGCAGCGGGATGCAGGATCGTCCGACGACGGCAGCAGGGCTGGCCCGGAGCACCAAGAGGACGTCAGGTAGGCAGCCGCCCTGCAGACGAAGAGCTTGTTTGAATGCTAACTATCAACTGCAGCCTGTACAACTTTGCCCGCAGAGACTGAACGACGGGGGATCTAGATGAATAATGGCAGGGCTGGAATAGACAAGCAAAGCTGAGCCTCGGTTCTGCACAAATTGACAGGGAGGCAATTTCCAGTTATAGTATTAGACGAGACAGCTCTAGTAATTTGAAATTGATTTGCAGGCTTGTCCTATAGCGTCGTCTGTTGATTCGACGTTGGGGTAGCTTCGCCTCCGCAAAGGATCCGACGGGCTGCCAGCGACCGGCAGATGGAGCCGTCCCCCGCCCAGTGAGGCGTGTGCGGATCTGTGCCGGTTGTTATGATCCGACAGGCAGTATGAATACTGGATTGCGCCGACGTGTTCAACATGTTTGCTTTCCAACTGTTTCCGCGTTCGACATCGCACCATGGCCCCCCTTCCCGACATCCCCACGCTGGCTGACGCCCACTCGGGCATCCCTGAGTACCTGCTCGACAAGGCGCGTGCCACCAAGGCGGCCGTGTATGCGCTCAAGACGGGCCAAGGCGCCGATCTGACCATTCCGCGCCGCCGCGAGGTGCCGGCGCTGCCGCAGGGCGTGTCGGCTGAGGGTTTCGCAGCCGCAATGGCCGATTTGTGGACGCAGCTGGGAGCTGAGCACGTAGAGATAGTCGACCAGCCTCTACGCGACGGCTGGTATATGGAGCGTGAGACCCCGTCACCCCTCTCGAGGCTGTGCTCGGGCTGACCGCACCAGACCCCAACACTCACGACATGATGACGATCCTCGACGACGAAGAGTTTGTCGCGTCGGCCGTCGTCTACCCTGGCAGCACTGAGGACGTGCAGATGGTTGTGCGCTGGGCCAACAAGCATTTGATCCCAGTGTTTCCCATCTCGATGGGTCGCAACCGTACGTCCCTCCTTTTTTTTCCACTTTTACTTTTTATTTACTCCCCAGTCGGCTACGGCGGTGCGGCTCCTCGTGTGCGCGGCTCTGTGGTCATCGATCTCGGTCGCCGCATGCGGACCATCCTGGACATCAACGCCGATGACTGCACGTGCCTGGTCGAGCCCGGCGTGTCCTTTTACGCGCTGCACCAAGAGATCGAGCATCGCGGCCTCGGCGACGCGCTCTGGATCGATGTGCCCGACCTGGGCGGCGGCTCCGTCGTCGGCAACACGCTCGACCGCGGCGTGGGCTACACGCCCTACGGCGACCACTGGGCGTGCCACGCCGGGCTCGAGGTCGTGCTGCCGACGGGCGAGGTCGTGCGCACGGGCATGGGCGCGCTGCCGGGCAGCAACACGTGGCAGGCGTTCCCTTACGGCTTCGGTCCCTTTTCCGACGGCCTCTTCTCGCAGTCCAACTTTGGCATCGTCACCAAGATGGGCATGACGCTGATGCCGAACCCGGGCGGCCACGAGAGCTTTGTAGGTTGACAGGTTGACGTACCCTTTGCATGCCGAGGCTGACGCGCAGATGTACACCTTTCCTCGAGAAGAGGACCTGACCCAGCTGGTCCGTTCTGCTCCGTCTTCCGTGCTGACTAATCCACTGACGGCCGCCGCAGATCGACATCATCCGGCCGCTGCGCATCCGCAACGTGCTCGAAAACGTGGCCCAGGTCCGCCACGTCACCCAGGCCCTGGCCGTGCGCGGCCTGCCCCGGTCGGCCTACTACAGCGGCACCGGCCCCGTGCCGGCCGACATTGTCCACGCGGAAGCGGCCAAACTGCCGGCCGGCGACCACACCTGGGCCTACTACGGCACGGCCTACGGCCCGCCGGCGGTGCGGGCGCCCAAGCTGGCGGCCATTGACGCCGCCTTCCGACGCGTGGCCGGCTGCCGGCGCATCGACCCGGCGACGCTGCCGACGGACGAGTACTTTTGGTCGCGGGCGCGGATCGCGGCGGGCACGCCGGACCTGCAGGAGCTGCGGTGGTGCCAGTGGCAGGCCAACGGGGCGCACGTGGCCTTTTCGCCGGTGAGTCCGATCCGGGGCGCGGACGCGGCGCGGCTGTACGGGCTGGCGGTGCGGCGGCACGCCGAGCACGGGCTGGACCTCATGCCGGCCTTTTGCGTGGGCCTGCGCGAGATGCACCTCATTGTCGAGATTGTCTTTGACCGCACCGACGCCGCCCAGAAGACGGCGGCCCTGGCCTGTCTGCGCGCCATGGTGGCCGACGCCGCCACCCTCGGCTACGGCGAGTACCGCACCCACCTCGCCCTCATGGACCAGGTCGCCGCCACCTACGCCTGGAACGACGGCGCCCTCATGCGCTTCCACGACACCCTCAAGGACGCCCTCGACCCCAACGGCATCCTCGCCCCGGGCCGCTGCGGCATCTGGCCCAGGCGCTACCGCGGCCGCGGCTGGGAGATGACGGCCGAGAGCGGCCCGTCGTCGGAAGGATCTGGCGTGGCCAAGCCGCAAAAGCTGTAAAAGGGGGTTATCATTGCTATCAAAAACATACTTTATGTCTCCATCTGCTATGCCGCCGCCACCTTGGCCTGATACTCGGCCACCAGGTCCTTGTAGTCGGCCGGCCCGTACGGCGTCGTCGCCTCGGCCAGCGCGCCGCCCTTGCGGTAGATGGGCAGCCCCAGGTCGCCCACGATGAGGTCGATGTAGGGCAGCGCGTCAAACACAAAGTCCACAAACTGGCTGCCGTGGCCCGCCGGGTACCGCCACTTGCCAAACCGGCTGTAGAGCACCGTGTCGGTCCGCAGCGTTTCCAGTGCCGTCCGGGCCTTGTCGTCGAGGGCCACGCCGGCGTCCCGCGGCAGCGCCGGCACCACTGACGGCGCCAGGGTGCCGTCAAAGAACGACTGGATCCACAGCGCCTGCACTTGCGCCATGATGGGGATGGAAAAGTTCATGATGATGCCGGCAAAGGCAATGTCGCGCCGGCGCACAAAGCGCTCCGTCGGCGGCAGCATCGACCGGTACAGCGTGTACGGCGTCAGCGGCGTCGACGGCGTCACCGCGTCGCTGCTCGACAGCCCCGCCGACTCCAGCAGCGGCGTGAGGTCCTTGTTCTGCACCGGCTGGTCGCGGAGGCGCGGGAACCGCGCCAGGATGGTGGCGTCTGCCTTGGCCACGTCGCTCGGCTTGAACACGGGCTCGTCGGCGTCGGTAGCCCCAGGCGCGTGCGGCAGGCCCAGCTCCTTGTCGATGCCCTCGGGCAGGAACCGCAGCGGCGGCACGTGCTTCCAGCCCGTGGCGCAGGCCAGCGCATCCGCCGCCAGGATGGTGCCGTCGGCCAGGTGGACCTTGCCGGGCGACAGCTGGGCCAGCTCGGCAATGTGCACGCGGACGGTGCCGTTGCGGACGAGCTCGAAAAAGTCTGTCTCGTAGTTGAGGATGGAAAAAGACGAGGCCGTGAACATGGCCTCGCTCCACGGCTTCAGCTTGGCCGTCTCCGGGTGCGCGTCGTACTTGTTGAGCGTGATCACGTCGCCGCCCAGGATGGACCAGAACGCGTTCGTGATGCTCCGCCCCAGCGCCGTCCCGTGGTAGAACCCGCGCATCCCCGTGTACCCGTCTGCGTCGCCCCAGATGCACGGGCTGAACCACGTGAGCATCCGCGTCATCACCAGCTTCTCCAGCCACTTCTTCAGCGGCGTCACGTACGGAGGCGCCTGCCAGATCGGGCCGTGGCCAGTCGCTGCTGATCAGAACCGGACAAACCATGGTTGAGCAAAAAGGGGGACATACATCGAATGATCCATTCCACCTGCACGCCCTTGGCCGCATAGGCATACACCATGTCCCAGGCCGACTTGGTGCCGCCAAAGACGGCCACGGTCTTGGCCGTTTCGAGCGTCGCCGCGTGCTGCAGAAAGTCCCGGCCGTGGAAGATGGGCTTGCCAAACGTCTCCTGGCCGGCAAAGTGCGGCAGAAACGGCTCCGACGTCAGGCCCGTCGCCACGATCAGCTTCTTGGCCACGAGCGTCAACGTCTGCCCGTCCTTGGCCAGCGTCAGCGTCCAGCCGCCGTCGCCCTCCCGCAGCTCCGCCGACACCACAGACGTGCCGCCGCGGAAGTGGCTGGCCACGCCAAACTTGTCGGCATAGTCGGCCAGGTAGTGGTGGATCACGCCTCCCGGGATGTGCTCGCCAGGCTGGACCCCGTAGGTCGCCGTGTCCATGGGAAAGTCGGCGTACTCGTACGTGCCCAGCATGTTGTTGCTCTTCAGCCCGGGATACAGCCGGTGCTCGGCCCAGACGCCGCCCACCGTCGGCGACTGGTCCACCACGGCAAACGAGCCATCAGGGTGCAGCTGGTGGAACGTCTTTGCAGAGCACAAGCCGAACCAGCCTGGCGATCAGCTTTCTCTCTCTCTCTCTCTCCGTTTTTCCTTTCCAACGTACCAGCGCCGACTACCACCAAGTCGAGGGTTTCAGGTGCTGCTGCCATGGTTGCTTCAATGGATCGCCGTCGTCGGCAAGGTCAGCACTCAGTTCGCGTTTGGGCGATGCTTGGAAGCCTGCTCGGAATGGATCCGGTGTGGAAGCTGTGCAGCTGCTGAGGAGGACTCGTCACACTGCAGGGGGTGCCGTGGAAAATAACTGAAAGAAATATCCCGCATTGCGTGCGGGAAATAGTGGACACATCGGTAGAAAAAGGGCTCGACGTGTACCCCCTGTCTGCTGCAGGGAGAAGAGGCACGGTGCAGATTGGGCGTCGGCCGTTTTATCGACAGTTAGCCTGTAAATTGCAGTGAGGTGATGTCGCGTTCGACGTTGGACGGGGGGTCTTTGCGCAGGATGGACCTCTCACCGTGCCGCTAATGCCACGCCAGACGGCCGTTGTCAGAAGAGGACGGCGCTGTCGCCGGCGATGCGCTGGCGGGATGCTCCGCTGAGCCACCAGAGGGGTGTTGCATTCTCAGCCGCTGCCCGCGTTGCAGTTTCTACATGGTAAGGAATACAACCAGCTGTCTCATCGCGGCCGACGGGGGTGCGTTTTTCCAGTTCCGCGGTGATCTGGGTTGCAACGGTTTCTCCTTCCAGTAGCCCACCGGGCGGATCTTCCAGGGGTCGCTGTCTCGAAAAAGAACGGTCGTCGGCATTTGCTGACGCCAAGTAATGCTTCGTGCTTCTCTTCGATACGAGAACGATGATGGTCGGGTGCCATTCTTCGTCCAAGGATGAAGAAACATGAGCAATATGTCGGAGGGTCAGTGCTGCGGTCGCTTGCGAATTCCTGCAGATTTAGTGAGATGCGCGAGATGTCGGAAGGATGCGATGAGGAAAAAGAAAATCGAACGATGGGATTCCATGTCGCAATGTGCATGAGATGCCCTTATCGGCAGCTTTTGTTTTTTACACATTGACAGATCAATAGGGGAAGCAGCACTAGCCCCCTGTCGACCGTTGCCGCCGTCCACCACTAACGGGCCGCTGATTGTAGCGTCCTCCCCAGGGCTGGCCAGAAAAGGCCTCAGTTGTACTCGTATGCCCAGCGGAGGGCGCTCGAATAGGCCTAGCCGAAACGACGCCATACCACGTATTCTGCATTGAGGCGGCAGATGACAAGTCTGCAAGATTGCCGCCAATGCCTCGCACAGGACCTGCCAGAGTGCAGATCTGTCAATCTCTCTCGTTCTTCACTGTGAATTGACCATGCTGTGTTGCCAATTCCCTGTTTCTGTTTCCATGCTCGGGCTTGTTGAAAAACAAACATGCCGTTTGAATTTCGTCAGCCAGCACCAATGACAAACCAGCACGCAAGGACCATTATGTCACAGGCAAACTTCTGGTGTAGTATCTGACGGATGTAAACAGCCACTGTGCATCCTCTGCATCTTTGACTCGTACCACTTCTGGCCATTGCGCGCTCACAGAGAAACGGCGCCAGACCTCTTCCATCACTTGGGCGTGGGGGAGCTGCCTCGTTCAATCGCCGGCCTTGGCTGGCACCCACCACGCAGACCCCTGATTCCAGCACCCTGGACCGCGGTGCCTCAAGTACCTGCATGCTCGGGGTCGTTGACGCTGTTTTCTCTGTATGATGCAGCAGCACCAAACCAGACACCCACACAGCCACCCCTGTCATCTTGCCTCCTCCTCGGCTCGGCCCCACCACAACCCATGTCTCTGTAACGGCCATCCAGTTATCGGTTTTTTTTTAATACGATATCGATATTCGTGCTTTGTTTTTCTTCTTCTCTCAAGCCCCTTCTTTCCATCCCCAGACATCAAGGGGAGGCGAGCGCTGTTGAGATATGGCCGAGTAGACGCTTCGATCAAAAAGACAGCCTCTTCCCCAGATACATGAATGGGGCTCCGTCTCGTCGGAAATCCCACGGCATTGCGCGCTCCTAGACAACCTCATCCACCGCAGCTGCCATGTCTTCGTTCAACAACGAGGCCTTTGCCCTCTTGGGCGTCGGGCTCTCTTTCATCGCTATCCGCATGTATGCGCGCCTTTCGACGGTCGGGTTTGCACGCTTGAAGGCCGACGACTACCTGATGCTGGTGGCCGCCGTGGCCTACTCGGCTGAAACAGCGCTGGCCTATTCCGTGGGCATGTATTGGCAAGGGCTCGCCAACAATGCCATGACGGACGAGCAGCGGAAGGCCCTCGATCCAAGCAGTCACGAGTACTATCTTCGGTAGGCACACCGTTCCCCGATGCAAGACGCCATCTCTTTTGCTGACGGACAGCGTCAACGGCTCCAAGACTCAGGTGGCCGGCTGGTCGACATATACGTTTTTGCTCTGGACCCTCAAGGCGGCCATGTGCACGTTCTACCTGCGGCTGACGGACGGACTCGACTATCGCGTGCGCATCTACGCCGGCTTTGTCATGATATTTGTCACCTGGGTCGTCGTCCTGCTGTCCATCCTGCTGGGCTGCCGGCCCTTGTCCAAAAACTGGCAGATCTATCCGGATCCAGGGAGTGCGTTGCCTTGTGTGGTGTATGTGAAAACGGACATGTTTGTTTTGCTGACCCCCCGCCTGCAGACCACTGCCAGCCCGCCATCTCGCGCATCGATATCTTTGTCACGGTGGTCCTCAACGTCGTGACTGACCTCTACCTCATGTCCATCCCACTGCCGATGCTGTGGAAGGCCAACTTGCGGCCGGCCAAGAAGGCGGGCCTCATGATACTCTTTTCGGGCGGCCTCTTTGTCACCATGGCCGGCATCCTGCGCTGTGTCTTGATCATCACGGTAGGTAACCTTCCTGTACGCCAATCATCCACTGTTGGCTGACCTTTCAGAACCCCGTTACCGGTGCCCAGCAGGCCGGTTCGTGGGCCGTCCGCGAGACCTTTGTAGCCGTCGTCACATCCAACCTGCCCATGGTTGTGCCGCTGCTGCGACGCTGGGGCGGCCCTGTGTTTGACAGCCTGCTGTCGTACCGACGCAAGACAAACGGCCAATCGACTACGACGGGCGGACGGTCGGGGCGGTCGGGGCGGTCCGGTCGGTCCGGTGGTCCGGGTGTCTTTATTCTGACGGACAAGAACCCGCGGCGCGGCATGGGTCCGCGGTCGGTCAACCCGATCCCCAACATGACATTCAGCGAGAGCGAGGAAGCCATCTATCTGGCCGAGCAGCAGCAGCAGCAGAAGCAGCTGCAGCAACAGCAGGACCAACAGCAGCAGCAGGAGCATCAAGACCAGCAGGCACAAACACACAAGCGAAACCAGCATTCCAAGGCGGGCATCGTCAAGGAGGTCGAGGTGCACATCACCGAGGAGGAGCGCCGCCGCAGCCATACCTACTCGGACCAGTCGAGCGGCGATGGCGTTGTCGTCGCCGTCGCTGGCGCAAGCAAGGGAAATTACTTTTTGACCCAGCAGGGGCACGGCTTCGACACAACACCCACGACCGGCCGAACCACGCCGTCCGCCACGGCAGCTGCGTCGCCGCTGTCGTCGGCGGGCTGGAACAGCAAGCAGGGCCAGGGGTCGTCGTCGTTGCGGGAGAAGCACAACAGTTTGGGACGGCGGCCGTGATGGTTTTCTTACTGATTGTGTAGAATAGGTGTGTAAGATTGGTATGCGAGAAAACAAGGTCATAAGGCTCTCTCCGCCATGAACAGCTGGTCTCTCGTGGTCATAACTCGTGCAAGAGCGTTAGATTCTATCATCTATTTATAATAGCCATAGCTTGGAACTCGGCCCCGATCGCAATATTGGCCATGGAAGGTTGGCTGCTTGGGTTGGCATGACAGGCTAAGGTAACGCCATCATGTCGTGGTGCCATCAAACGTGACTGTGACAGTGTAGATATCGCCGTGGGAAACGAGCGCATCGCGCCAGTTCTGAGCCCAATGAGCCGAGCCTGCAAACCGCAAACGGTACCACTGCATGGTCAAAAGGAACGTGATGACCAGGCCGGTCAGCAAGGCTATCATGGGGCTCCACAGGAACGGATATCCTGCCTCGTCAGACCGGTATCGAACACCGGCGCCGACCGACCGTAGGAACAGGTAGAGCGCGGAGCAGCCCAGGAAGAAGAGGGCAAGCACGGCCATCTCGACAGGCAACATCTTGTAGATCCATTGCATCCGGCCCGTCAGCAGGGCCACGGCCACAATGGGCGAAATCAGGGCGTAGGCAGCCAACAAGCACACGATCCCTAGTATAATTGTGCCGAGGGAGAGAACCGCGACGACGATACCGCCAGCGAATTCCTTGACCGGCTGCGGCAAGTGGTTGACGGTCAAGGCACCCGCTCCATAGATGGACATGAACAGTAAACCTCCAGAAACAAAGGACAAGATCAAGGCAAGGACGGCAATGACCGCGATGAATGGCAGGCTCAGGTACACCAGAGTGGTGTTCCACGACGTGTTAATCTGCCAGCCGTCGCCCAATTTGGGGTCGACGGCGAGGATGTGCTTATTGATGGGTGGCTGGACGAGGTCGAGGAAGAGCCAGTAGATGAACAGAACGTGCAGTGCGACGCCCAAGAAGTAGCAGACCCTGGATAGACGGGAGAGCGACTGGTTGATCTTGGCAAGTCGGATTGAGTCTGACGCCAGCACCAGCTGCAGACCGACGGTTTCATACCGAGGAAGAGTATTGTGTCCTCCGGTGGCATCACCGGTTATCAGCCGTCTAGCAGTCTCCACATCTTCATTGATGGAAAAGCGGCTGTGTTTAGAGGGAGGCTTCGCGCGTGTCGGTCTGATGGCCGCCAAGGTGAAACCGTCATGGTTGTCATCGGCATCTACTTTTTCTTTGCGTGTCTGTCCATACCTTGCTGTGCCCAAGGCATCGCCGAGGGGTGCTTCGTCTCCTTCTTTGTTCGAAGTTGGCTGCTGGAATAGTCTGACACTTTCATCGACTTCCGAATGATTAACATCATCGCCGTCGTCTTGACTATTTTGTCCATCCGCCTGATCTTGGTGCAAACTCCATCGATATGCTTGGATGGCAGCTTCCACGGTCAAATAGGCCCCCACATACATCCAGCCCCATGCCTGTGTCCATCTGACACTCGGGTTCTGGGCAATTTTGAGGAGCGGTATGGTGGTGATGGCAAATCGGACAAGTCGAGACGAGGATGAGAAAGTCTTCATAAAGATGCGGGTGGTGCGAGAAGGCATTCCTTCATACGTTCTCGGTTTCTGCGTTTCTCCCGTGCCCTCCCCCAACTCGTCGAATCGATCTTTACCAGCGAGAACTAGAGCCTGCCTTGGCGTTATCCGGAATGCAGAGGAGTATGCGACGCATCGGATCACGAGAACAAGGGTGTCGAATGCACATAGGATGGGGGATGCTCGTAAGAAGGTACTGCATGCAAAAGGCGCTCCCATCAGTCGGCCGGCGGGCTGACTCATCATGCTGGTGGCTAGGGAAAACAGTGACAGGAAAGGCAAGGCCCAGCTAACAGCCGGGTCGGATGCCATGGTTGTGTTCGTGAAATTTGAATGAGGAGGGAGGAAGATAAAATGACGTAGAATGCAGATGAAGTTGGGAAAAACCAGAACAAGGAACAGGATTGAGGTGCATTAAGCTGATCCCGACATTAGGCGATCTTGGCATGGGGCTATACACTATGTCCAATCAGCCTAGCTGTTCAGCCTTATACATGCCACAGGGGGCGAATCGCGATAGGCGGTGACCATGGCCTGCAGAGCAGTAAATGCCGGCATGTTGTCCAGGTCGGCCAGTAGGGACTCTTGTAGCTCGCCCACGAAGATGTGTGTGTTGTTGCGGAAGGCGTTTCCACGCTAGTGAGATACGTCACTGCGGGATTACGGGGTGGAAGCGGCCGAAAGTAAGGCCGTGCCGAGAAACCCACCAAATTTAAGGTCTCTCGATCCACTGACAAACACTGACAAGGAGCTGTCCCTCCCCACCTTTTCATCAAACTACGAAGTACAAACAAAATCACCATCAACTTTCCATTTTCAAAGCATTTCGTTTACTGTATTTCATCGAGATAACAGAAGCGTTTCCCGACTATTGAAATCCGTTTTCCGGCAAAGCCTCCAAGAATATCGTTAAGCTGAAGCGGCAGCCTCAAACATGGGGCATAATAATACTCCACTGCCCATATGCTAACTTTGTTTTGGAGATCGTAAGAATGTGTATCCGAATGGTGATTAGATACACGACCTGCGGCCATACTGTATTGGAGAGTTAGGGACTGTGCAACGAAAGTGGCCGTGTTTTATGCAGAAATTTCGCCTTTCGGACTGTCTCTACACCGCAAAACTGCCCGGCGTGTAGATACCCGACACCTCCAGATTCTGAATAGAATGGCCGCAACAAGAATTCTTGTTACGTGCCGGTCGCAGCGCATGCCGGGTCCTCCGGAGGATCGAATCAAAACGATGGTGAACATAATTTGCCAACATCAGTGGCAGAGACCCTTTGATCCTGCACAGGACTTTTACCAGTCTCTCGGAAACTATGAGGTAGACTGCAACGAACGCATCTTTGTCCTCGTCGACACGGGCCCTGCTAAGTCGATAGAATACATCACGATCGTCTACCGATGGAAAGAGGGAAAACTGTTAGCTCTAATCTCCCACCATCTCCCCCATCTTTCTTAAAACTAATACGGGTTCCAAACAGTGTCCAGGTCCCGTACAACCCCATGATCAAAAATGCCCTGTCAGATTTTCCGTTCGGCTACAAGCCCGAGCGGGAACACCAAACGGACGAGGAATATCGGGAAATATTTGGCGAAAAGAAGTATGGGTTGATGATGGAGGATATGATTCGGAATAAGTGGCGATGGGGCGAGACCTGGTTGTCAGACAACGAGAAAGCGTACTTAGAGGCGCCCAAAGTGTCCGAGATAGACAAGACGGATAAAATGGACAAGGGGGACAAGTTGGAGCACGAAAGGTCAAAGACAACTATGGCAGAGGAGACGGAGAATAGGGAAAATGCAGATTCAAATAGCCCAAATCGAGCTTCGTAATCGAAGAGCATTCCTAAACAGGTCAACTGCAGAACTCATAGAGTTCACATATTCTTTTTAAAGTGACTCGGTGCAATGAGTTCAAAAAGAGTCTTTCCGCAATATTGTCAGTGTCACAAAAAGGAGAAGACAAAACCCATCTACCAAATACAATGTGCTGCTTCAATGTCAATGGGCCACACAAGCTAGTGCATTAAAATACAGTATTAGCCCTGTAGTAAGAGAATGAGGCTGATTGACAGTGGTTTGGGCTCTGGATCTTGACAATGCCGACTCCTAGTCAACGCAGTATTTGGATTCGGGCGGGGCATGAACAACAATAGCAGCTTCAGTCGGCAGAAAAACGAGGCCGACACAAAGCAAAGCATTGCCGGCAAGCTTGCGTATTAGACTGCATGCATGAGAAAACCTGAGCGCAAAACGGCGAGCTGCCCAGGTGGTGGGTTCTGACTGTCTGGCCATTCTTTAACTCTTCTAGTTGAAGTTGATGCTCTAGCAGGATACAACGATATTATCATTAGCCACGGAAATCTGTATGATGCCGATACAAGAGCGGAAGTAGAGGGATCTTATAGATCATGCGAGGTTGATGAGTGGCCACCTTGCGACATATAGGGGTCTCAGAACTAGGACGCGGTCGGCATCTACGTCCGGTACGATACACCACGAGCACGGAGACGGATAGAACGTATGATGGAATTTTTATGACCTGATCTCCTCAACACCAACGAATGCTGGCCCATCACCCTGTACCCCGATGCCGAGCCGGGCTTCGCCTTGATGCCCAACGACTCCTACTACAAGGGCGTTGTCCATCAGAACACTACGTCGTCATCTGCGGGATAAATCTTTATGTCTTTCGGTTTGAGGACTAATCATGTAGTTGGTGAAACCAAACCGACAAAAATGCGCAGCACCCCTCTCGAGCTACTCGTATATGACGACGACAATAAGCGGTCCCCTTATTTATTCATACGCCTCGTACTAAATTATCCCTGCAACCCAAACGCCGTTTACGTTACCGACGATGCAGCACGCGCCGTGCCAGCCCCGGCGAGAAAGGCTGTGGCGAGCTAGAATGCTCGATCGAAAGAACTCGTAGTATAGCGGGACTGTTTAATGTCGTTAGTTTGTGGTCGAACATAAGCGGTGGCTGCGGTTTTCCGAGCCGGAGGATGTGGTCGTCGAAAGAACAATGGAGCCTGCATTGCAACAGAGCCATGTATGACGGCGAGTTGGAGGATCTACACAGACGCGCTTCGTCAAACAGTGGAAGAATGAGATGTGTCATGTTTGCGTAGTATCTGTGACCCACTCAAATATTGATAGTGTCAATGAAATCTTTAAGTGTAGACCAAGAGCAGTTGGCAACCTAGACATACAATAAAGACGAATAGGGTGAGTTGAGAAAGTATACCACCTACACAACCTCTGCTGTATGACTGGACCACAGACTGGTCTCAGAAAATAAACATAAGATTCGTATGACAGTGATCAATCTGGCCAGAACGAAAGTACCATCCTTCTTACGGTAGCTCTAGTGGAGCGAGACGTTGCGGAAAACATAGGATTCACTTTGAAGCAGTGGGAAAGCGGCACTACCTCTACCGTTTTTGTCTGAAGCAACTGGCCGGTGTTGTCGGTCTAGCCACGCCCTTTTGTAAGAGACTCTCTTGTGGATTAGTCAATAGCGATGGGTCAGAGGTTTTGTCTGGGGAGAAAGTCACGTGCAACATACGTGCACACGTGATTAACACATCATTCCGGGATTCACAGCTGCATTCATCTCCAGAAGCAGCTAACAATACAGAAAAACGCAAAAATGGAGGCCATATGCGAGAAGCGCCACAACCTCATAAACGGGCTCACGAAGCTGTACGACCTTCTAGCGACGATGCGCTACATTTCAGCCGAGCACGTGCTGCAGCCACCGCACGTGGTACCGGCCGTGGATACGGAGCGGATGCCGCGCCTCGGGCTGGACGATGAGGTGGTTGCACTGGCTTCGCTGCTGCCAGTTCTGCGTGACGACATGGTATGGAGATTTCAATACGAGGGCACGCAAATCGCGCCGCGGTCGTGGGCGGCCTACTACTTTGTGCAAGACACCATGAGCGTCGGCATCGACCTGTTCGACTTGTGGATTGGCCAGAACGAGAAGGCCAGCCCGTACGAGCTGACCATCGGCTGCGGCAAGGGCTTCAGTGGCACCAATCTGCTGTATAATGTGCGGGATAGTATGTCACAACAGAAGTCGGAAAGCAAAACGAGGCTGACCACCCCCCAGGAACTATCGCCGAGAAGCGCTACGCAACCGGAAAAAATTCGGCCGCTGACCCCTACGGCCGACCAAGCGACATCGTTCTGGCCGAGATGTTGGCCAATCTGCAGCACCTCGAGTGGGTGTCGTTTCTCGACCCCAACGACAGACATGAAATACCCGAGCGCCAGATCGTGGAGAACCCCCTCGTCTTTGAGAACCTGCGACCCTTTGGCCTCTTCCACGAGCCTGTGCCAGTTGGCAACGACGCCGACACTATTACAGCCGGGATAGAGGTCGTGCGCCGGGTACTGGGCCCAGTGTGGTAGACGGTATGCGCGATCGCCTCAACAAATGGCGCGCCCGCCCTGCAGAAACTGTATCGGGATTGTGGCTGGGGAACAGAGAGCTTTGATGGCAATGCGCTGGAGCACAAGCGAGCCGAGTGGGTGCCAAAGATGAAAAAGATGGAGACAGGCACGAGAGGTCGCGGATCGAGGAGGAGACCGGCTCCTTTGACAAGTTGCAGCCGAACTCGGAATTCTTGCAGAGGTGGACGGCATTCTGGGCCGAGAGTGCGGGCGAGGATGCCTTTTACTCGCCGGACTAAATATCATGTATTAAGAGGTCTTTGTAGGGTCAAACTTCTATATAAAAGCAAACATAGTCCGTGTTACTTAATTCTCCATCTTGGTGGGTCTTGTCTTAATCTGTTAGTATTGATGCGTGGCCATCCACCGATACCGTGTCCGGCGGTCGCTAAACTATGCGCTAATTCTCACCACCGATAACGTGCGACCGGTCCACCTAAAAAGCACCCATCCAGACGATCTCGCTTCCGAGAGCAGACAACCGCGTGGGTCCGCGGCGCTGCCAACCGACTTGTCCAGGAGAAGAAGGACAGGACTGCCAGTGTCACATGATCTTTTGGGCGCCACTAAAGCAAGTTCTCTGGGCTTTTTTTCCTGCAGTCATCTTTCATCTTTCGTCCATACTCCCGTTATCGTACATCCCACATTAAACGCCCCTCCGCGTGTCTTCTCGCCAGCCATGAACGGAACCTTGTCTGCCTGGGTCGACGGCCGCGCCGCGTGTGAAAGTGTCGGCGAGCCGCCTGCGGACGACAAGGAAGTCATTCGCATCGACGTAGAGGTCTCGCGCACCGTCAGCGTCTACGACCTGGCCATCCAGCGCGGCGATGGCATCTTCGAGGCCACCAGCGTCTGGCGGGGCGTCCCCCTCTCCCTGCAGCCCCACCTTGTCCGCCTGCAGAACAGCGCCGCCCTGCTGGACCTGCCGAAGCTGCGGCTCGACGTGCTGCGGCGGGCCGCGGACGCGGCCATCGCCCGCTACCGGCAGCTGTACGCGCCGGGCGACGACGAAGAGCAGCTGCTCAAGATCCTGGTCAGCCGCGGCTCGGACCCGCAGCTGCTCGGCGGGCAGCTGCAGGCGCCCGGCATTCCGCACATCTGGATCTTGATCGACCCCCGGCAGAACCTGCAGCCGCAACCGGCGCCGATGCGCCTGGTCAAGCTGGCCAAGGGCGTCTCGGTGGACGCGCCGCGGACGACGCCGTGGATGCTCTGGGGGGCCAAGACGCTCTCGTATGCCATGAACAAGGCGACCTACCGCGAGTGCGCGCGCCGGGACGCCGACACCGCCATCTTTTACTCGACCGAGGGCCTCATGCTCGAGTGCCCGACGTCCTCGCTGGTCTTCCGCATCGGGGACCGCTTCTACACGCCCGAGCCGTCCCTCGGCATCCTCTACGGCACGAGCCAGCGCGAGTTCTTCGCCTACGCCCGGGCCCAGGGATTCTCGTGCGAGTACGGCCGCTATCCCATCGAGAAGCTCGACGAGGCCGACGCCATCTGGACCATGGGCGGGTCGAACGTGCACCCGGTCAGCACCTACGAGGGCAAGGCCATCCACTGCGACACGGACTTTGCCGCCGCCGTCAACACCTATGCGCGCGAGCACCACGAGGAAGTGACCAAGTCGTCGCTCGCCGAGCTTGCCGAGCACGGCATCTACTAATTGCAGCCCCCCCCCAAAAGCGCCTGTTTCCCCAAGGTTGCCGTTTTCCAACCCCCCCTCTTACGACCTTCAATATATGTGCACATTGTACCTAATATACTTTAAAGCAGTAGTTCTTGGGCCCGATATGACTAGCATACCTTCTGCATGTGTCTAGCCCATGGAATCTTTTTTAGACTGGGGGCAACGACAGTTCCAGCGGGAGCGGAGGGGGATTGGCATTGGGAGTGTGGGAGCGGTACTTTGCCAATGTAGCCCGCCCTTCTATTCCTTGTTCGCGAGTGCGACCCGCTCCTTCTCATAAGCGGCAATCTGATTTTTGGTATGGTTCTGATATTCTTGGATGACCGGCTCCAAAAGATCTTCGTCCAGCGGAGGGAAGAGGTGGCGCTGTTCCCAAAAAATTACATCCATCATGTCAATGAAATGGAATGCGTAGTTGATGAGCCACTGCATGCTTTCAAACGAATCTCGCATCCTTTTGGATAGTGGCGTGTCTCCGGATGGATTCCGCTGCTGTTCCTGCTGCTGCTGCTCCTTCTCGGCAATCGAGAACGGCGAGAAATCCGCCTAGGGTACGCTTGTACTGCGTTACCCAGTTGGGGAAAATGCCATCCATGAAATGTTTGTGCAGCGAAAAAGGTAGCAGAAACAAAGGAGGGTCGTGGGAAAAGGCGGCGGGCATGGTGTTTGTGAATTCAAAGTCGATCAAGGCGGTGATGTGGGCCGTCTCTGGATCTACCAGGATGTTGCCTGCGCACAGGTCTGGGTTGAAGATGCAAAATGGGCGAGGATCAGCCTCAGCGCGGTCTCCACTGCTGCTGTCGATGCTGCTGTCAACAAATGGCGCACAGGCGGGATCGGCCAAGCCATAGCGCGCCAATATGCACCCGCGGGCCGTCTTCATGCCGCGCTGCATATCGATGGCGTCTCCCTCTTGGAGGACGTTATATCGTACGTTGTTCTGATTCTTGCGTCAGCTTCCGGGGATGTTGATGCTGTGCAACCCCTCCTGCTGCGTACGATGCAGACTATTCACCAGGGCTTTGTACTCCGCCGCCAAGCACAGCGGGCCAGTAGGCCACTCGTGCATGGACGTATCGGGCACGTCGATGGCTATGTTGTGCATACCATGGGTCAGAGGCTGCCGAGTCACGGCCCAGGTGCCACTGTTGGTCTTGGTGATAGAGCCGATCTTGTCGAAGCGGTGGCGATTGAGCGCGAGGTATAGCGCAGCCAGCTGCTCGTAAGATGTACGCCAGCGCCTCTTGTCGGCCGGGTCTTTAGACGCGACCCAGCGCACCAGACAGCTGACCAGGGACTCGCCGTCGACATAGTCCATCAGGATAAATGGGTGACCGATCTCATTGGCGAACGAGGCACTCCAGGCGTATACATACGGCACTTTGGCGATAGCGTGCTCCTCAAAATACTGCATCCAGCAGACCTCGTTTTCGGTCTTCTCGGGCATCAGCGCGGCTGCCGTATGGACCTGCATGGGGAGGCGCAGCGCGACGTGCTTTTCTGACGTGCCAGAGCCGGCACCAGCACCTGCAATGTCGCTCGTGAGAAGCATGGGAAGCCGGAAGCGCAAGACCATGTTGTACGAGCCGCTCATCTCACCGAGGTACGTCGCCGCGCCGTCATAACCCATCTTCTGACTGACAAGCTGCCCCAACTCCCGCTGACTCGCAGGTGCAAGGATCTTTGCTTCCCAGGCTCGAAACTCGTCGATGCCAGCGTCATTGACAATGTCGTCTGCAGTGACGGTGAACCGCACTGACTCGGGCACAGAATCGAGAGACATTTTTGAGTATGTGGTGTCGTAAAGTTTTAGCAAGTCATTATTTTATTTGTTAAAAAGAGAAAAGAAAAGAAAAGAAGGAAGTGAAAAGGGGGCTGAAATTCTTATTCTTTTTAAACCTTTGTAGCCCTATTTGCCTTAAACAAAACGAAACACGCGTCTTCCATCCTCAACCTGCCCAAGGTATTATGATCTCTCACAAAAAGCCAATTACTTTGCAGGGCAGGACCCGCTTATACGTAATACGCCTGTACGTTGGATCTTCAGTGGTTGTGCCTCGTGTATTGGAGATTTTGAAGACTGACAGTTCAACAGAGGGTTAGGATGATTGCGTTTCGACGGTTTTCTATCGGGCTGGGCTGCTTTTCCCGACTTTCTAGAGTTATGATCGTGAGTCTACATATTGGGAGCGGGGAAAGGAGTTCCGCCTTTTCTCTCTGCACACATGTCGACCGACTTTGTGCTAACGGCTGCGCTCTTGGAAGTTTCACCGCCTCTATCTAGGCAGAGCCAGCAATCCACGCAGTGTAAGAGGATCTGTATCGTAGACACGGCACGGCGACATTTGCATAAAAACAGCTCTTCTTTGGACCTGCCCCCTGTTCCACTTCTAATTGACCACCCACAATGCACCCAAGACCCTTACGAAGTCGCACCCTGCAAATGACGCTCCAGAATGACCAAGCCACTGTTCACGGCCTCTGCGTTTGTCCAAACCGGCCAATTCTTCTTACAACCGACCCTCCTGCAGATCTTTGACTATCTTGTCAGTAATCTCGTTCTGTTCGTCCGCATAAACGGCGTATTTGCCCTCTCTCGACTCCTCGATCAGTTTCGACACCTCCTCGAACAGCGCCTTCGCGTCTGGAATCTTCTCCGACCCCTGCTTCCAGGCCGATTGCGCAATGATTCTCCGAGACCCCAGAGCCTGAGGCGACGTCGCACCCAGGCAACCGACAAGCCACTTCAACACTCTGCGCTCAAGCGCCTCAGCCTCTGCATACTGGCCGCGGTCGAAGAGCAGGGAGGACAAAGAATGTTCGAGGGACAGATTGGTTGGGTCCTTTTTGTTCTTGCCGTCGATCATCATGCACAGCACGGCCTCCACATCCGAGTGGCCCAGAGCGAGCTTGAACGTGTGAATTCCGAGCCAGAGCGTCTGCCAAGCTTTGTAGTTCACGTCGTAGAACGTCTGCGGCGCCGCGGTGGCGTCCTCGCGCATCAGCTTGTCCTGCAGCAGCTTGAGCAGCAGCTCTTGCTTCTCCTTGATGGTCTGCGTGCTGTTGGGGTTGATGGGGAAGGACTCAAACTCGGCCGGGGTGACGGCCTGGATGAAGTTGCGCGCCTGGACGAATTCGAGGTCGTCCCAGAATTTGTTGGACGGGACGGCGCATTCCCAGCGAAAGTTCTTGGCGTCGCCAATGTCCTTCTTCCCGACAGAGTAGCGGGGATCCTCGGGCTCGGGAGCAGGTTTGGAGGCGGCAGCTTGAGTGGTCATCTTGAAATTGGGCAATGGTAATGGCCGGTGAAGAATTGGGCCTTCTTATACGTTTAAGGCGTTGTCGGCGAAAGACTTGTATTATGTAGAAAAGGCAAATGAATCTTGGAGATTCACTCTGTACATAGATAATGAAGAGGCGACATCTAGGCCTTCAGTTTCGATGCAACGGGCTGCATCTAGGCAGCAGCTTTCTTTATTGGTTTTTTTCGGGGGGGGGGGGGGGGATACAACGGCAACATCCTGCGTTAAAAGTGTTGAATGCAAGGTCTACTTAGGGATTTTTTTTATGGTGACCAGAATGAATAGGCAAAGAAAAGTCCAATAATAACTGTCTGTCTAAAAGAGAGAGAGGGGGGGACACGGCCCCTCCCTTCTTTGAATAAAGGCTAATTTTGCCTCACCGCACCGCTTTGTGGCCTTGTGGCGGTGTGATCAACCAACGGCCAGTTTATCTGTTTGGCTTGATCCTTGACAGAAGTTGTTAGCTGCTAGCCAAGCCTGTTAACATCTACCTCCCTACTATGTTCTAGCGGATGTGGCGTGCTTGAAATCCCTCCCGAATGCAACCTGGACTTGTGCTGCCAACTTATGCCCCTAGAGTCAGCAAAGCGGCATGGGATTGTAAACATGCGCAGCACTAAATGTGTGCCACTTTCGAAGCTCTTAGTTGAATTTCGATGTAAATTATTGGATGATTGACTTCTATCTGAGAAGTACTTTGTAATTTATGGCTTGGATATTGTAAACTTTTACCAGCCGAATGGCCAAAATGGATGACATGCAACTATTACTACCTTTCACCACTGGTAACACAGTAATTATTAACGGTTAATAAATTCAATCATCATATTGTAGCTTATTTACCGTATATTTCATAAGCTTTGCGTAAGTTTTAACGTAAAAATAAGGCCACGCTTAAGCTATTATATACACAAAATACACCGTGATTTGGCGTGGTGGTTGCTGAGTCAAGCCGGCCATCTTTGCAATTCATTAGCGGTACGAGAAAGATATGACCCCAAGGTCGTCTATACGAGTAAGCAGCTTAAATTACACAGAAGTTAGCGGGCTTGTTAACAAACATGCTTTTCTCATATTGGAGTTGCGAGTTGACTTGTTAAAATAGTAGTCTTAACATGAAGAAATCAATCCCGAGCCCAGTCACACGTCAGGGAAGAAGCGGCCATATCCATCGCAAGCGTCTGGCCACTTTGAGAAACCGGCCGACGTCAAGTCCCTGCCGCGCTGCAACCTCGGCCAGTTTAGTGTTTTTTCCTGGATTGACCACTTCCCTGACGGCGCTGTGCCGCCCCCCGCAGAGGGCAGCCGCAGCCCGGTAAAAGCCCCAGCGCAGGGAGAACTTGGCAAGCATGTACCCATAGGCGAGCACGCTGCCGCGGAGGACTGGGAGGGGCGCAATGGGGAAGCCGTCGTAGCGGGCGCGGCTGATGGAGAAGAGAACATCAGCTGTCTCGCTGAGCTGGAGCAGGCGCGAGGGCGCCTGGTGACGCTCGCGAAGCTCTTCCCGGAGACGAGCTCGGTGCCACGCGCGTGGGGTCTGGCGGCGGAGTCCGAGAATGGCGTGCCAGCGAAGGAGGAGCGAACCTTTCGGGGGGAGCATTGGCAGGTTCGGAGACCTCCGATTTTGAATTTCGAGGCGGCTGGATTTGCTGCGGTGGGGGGATTTCTCTTTGCTCTTCTCTGTCTCTGCATCCAATCGAAGTGGCCAGTGTTGTGTACGTGATACAACACGGGAAGTTGCTGGCCGTCTTGACGCAAAGATGCTCTGACGGTGTGCCTTTTTTCTGGGCACAGGGTGTAGAGGTGAAACCAGTGGGCCAATGGAATCATTTGCGGTGGGGCGAGTCACTTGTAACCAGGCGTAGAGTTTTGACGTCAAATGCATACAAAGAATACACGAAAGGGGGGGTAAGCCACTGTAGTCGGGCGTAGGCACTTTCTTCCCGTCCCAGATGACATGTCCGATGCATGTAGGCAATGAATGGACGGGAGAAACCCGGTGTGGTGTAATGTAGGCCTCTTCATTGTAGTGTAGGCCTCTTTATTCTGCCTTGTGTAATACAAACAAACAATAGACAAGAAGAAGAAAGCATATATTTAAGTGCCAAAGAGATGGACCATTTCTGCTTGACCTTGAGCTTCAAGCCAGCTAGCATTGCTCTCTCTCAAATACAGACAAACAAGATGGCAAGCAACAGTGTTATTTCAACAAGCTTCGACCCCAAGTCTGAAGCAGAAAAGTCACATGCTTTGACCAGCAAGCCCACAGTGATTGGCTTGTACGGTATCACTGGATGCGGCAAGACGTATCTGCTCAACCAGCTGAAGCAGCGTCTCCCAGCCGATGCTTTTGCGTTCTACGACGGTTCGGCTGCCATTTCCTCGGTGGTTCCGGGCGGCCTTGCTGCATTTAAGCTCCTCGCCAAAGAAACGAAGCAGCATTACCGAGCGCTGGCCATCCAGAAAATCAAAGACGAGTCGGCCGCGTCTGGCCGGACAGCCGTTGTAGCTGGCCATTACATGTTCTGGGACGACGAAAATCAGGCGCATCCGACACTCGTCGCGACACCTGCCGACTGGGATGTCTATACACACATTATCTACCTCCGCGTGCCGGTCGAGCTTGCCGCCCAGCGCCGCCGCGACGACCAGGACCGCCAGCGGCCAGCTGTCAGCGAGACGCACCTGAAGCAGTGGATGGAGACGGAACACAAAATGCTGCAGGAGACGTGCCTTGTCCACAGCATCCTGTTCTGCCCTCTCTACAACAGCGACGATCTGCTAGACCGAGCTGACGTGTGGCTCCGCGACTTCCGGCAGCATTCAGAGGCGAGCAATCTCGACTGTGCCCGGCGCACGCTCGACGCACAGCTTACCGCCGTGGGCGGAGACCGCCAGCAGTGGCAAACGGCCCTCGTGTTTGATGCCGACCGGACGCTGGCGGAGCAGGACACGGGTCTGCGGTTCTGGGACCGCGGCACGGCAGGCGGCAAAGATCCGCTCAAGACCCTGTTCAGCAGCCATCTGGGGTACTCCTACACGGCCTTTCGCCAGGCCACGCTTCTATACGAAGGCGAAGCCTCGCGCTGCCAGGAGGCGGGGTTCGACCGCGCGTGCGACCGCGTCGCCGGCGAGGTGACCGTGTATCCGGAGCTGGCGCAGCTCTTGGGCCAGGCAGCGGCGCAGGCCCACGTGCTGGTGGTCGTGCTGACCTGCGGGCCGGCGCAGATCTGGCGCAAGGTGCTGGCGCCGCTCGGCAGCCACATTGTCGTCATCGGCGGCGGCCGCCTCGCCGACGGCTTTGTCGTCACGCCCGAGGTGAAAGCGGCGCTGGTCCGACACATCCAGGCGACCGCCGGGGCGGAGAAGCGTCCTCTGCATGTGTGGGCCTTTGGTGACAGCCCGCTGGATCTGCCGATGCTGCGGCAGGCGGACGAGGCCGTCGTCGTCGTGGGCAGCGCGGAAACGCGCAGCCGCAGCATGGAGGCCGCGCTGGAACAGGCGCTGGCCGACGGCCTGCGGGCGCGCCAGCTGCTGATCCCGACAGCGACGACGACGATGGCGACAACACCGCGGCTGGACACCGAGCGTCTGCCCGTCCTCGACCTGGCCGACACGGCCACCGTGGACGCCCTTCTGGCGTCCCGTCGTGACAATCCTCTGCACGTCGTCCACGCCAGCGATCGACCGGCGGCCCGGCTGCTGGCCACGGCCACCCGCGACGCCTCCGTCCGGGGTCCCGAGCTGCGGGCCGCCCACCACCGGGTCGGCTGGTACCTGGCGCTGGAGCTGGTGGCGCCGCTCGTCGGGCTGGAGCCGGTGGAGGTGCCTCACGTGCAGGGCCGCACGACGCAGGGTCACGTGCTGCACGGCGAGGCGATGCAGACGACCATTGTGGCCCTCATGCGCGGCGGCGAGCCCATGGCGCTGGGCGTGAGCGAGGCCTTTCCGCGGGCAGCCTTCCTCCACGCCCGCCATGCCGAGGACGTGAAGCCGGCCTACGTGGTAGACAAGCAGACGGTGCTGCTGGTCGACTCGGTGGTCAACAGCGGCAAGTCGCTGGTCGAGTTTGTCCAGCGCGTGCGCAGCCTGGATGCGGCCGTCCGCATTGTCTTTGTGGCCGGTGTCGTCCAGGCTGGGCCCATTGCCGACGACGGCTACCTTGCCAGACACATTGGCCAGGACCCCCGGTTCACGCTCGTGGCGCTCCGTCTGTCCCAGAACAAGTACACGGGGTTGGGCACCACGGACACGGGCAACCGACTGTTCAACACGACGCATCTGGATTGATTTCTCATGTCTCTTGCCTGATTTGATCAATTAATTAAGATACGGAAGCCTAAGAAACCAAATAAAGAACACGCTATGAAATCCAGTCATTTCTTCATCCTTTGCATCATGATTCGTCTCCGATCAGACGGCAATGGCCGCCTTCTGGTTCCGACAGCAGTCCACGGCCGTGCAGAACTGCTGGTCCTTTTCGGCGCTGGCGTTGGCCGTCGTCTTGGGAATGGACTGGCGCGCTGGCCAGATCTCCTCGCCGGCGGCAACCTCTTTGGTGTAGTGGTCGATCAGGGCCTCGCGCACCTTTTCCTGGAAGAAGAGGGGGCCCTGCTCCATCTTGGGGTGCAGCTCGCCGTTGACAAAGACGCCCGCGTTGATGTTCTTCTGCGCGTTGGCACAGAGGTACTTGTCCTCGGACATGATGCGCTTGTACATGTCGCTGATGACAGTAAAGTCCTCGTCGCTCGAGTTCTTGTTGCGGAACACCTCGTATCGCATCGTCGCCCGGCCCGGCCCGTGGGGGAGGAAGCGCTGGATCATGATGAAATGAGGGCTATGGTGGTTAGCCGCCATTCTTCTATTCAGTCTTCCACGATAGACTCACGAGATATTTGTCGACGCATTGGGAAAGTAGTAGGTGGCGGCCACCCGGAACCCCTTGGAGACCTGCTCTTCCGTCGGGCTGCCAAAGTGCTGAATGTACGACTTCTTGGTCTCGACGTAGTACGAGTTGAGGTCGGCAATGGTGGGAATGTCGGGGTGGGCCACCTTGCAGTGGTAGCACTCGTTGTAGTTGTCCGCCAGGATCTTCCAGTTGTACTCGCCCTCCATCTCCCAGGTGTGGTCAAAGACGTAGTCGTCAAAGTTGTAGAACGAGAACCGCTCGTGCTGGTCCACCGTGCCAAAGGCGTCCGACCAGGAAACCTCGGGCTTCTCTTTGCTGTCCATGTTCACCCAGATGAACCCGCGCACATCCACATGAACATGGATAGGCAGCAGGCCGTTCTTGGACTTGTCAAAGCCCGCGAGGTCCTGGTAGCCAGGTGCCTTGGCTAGGTTGCCATTGAGACCGTAGGACCAGCCGTGATACTTGCAGGCAAAAAAGTTGGAGTTGCCCTGGTCGCCCTTCTCAGGGGGCAATACAGGGAAGGCCCGGTGGCGGCAAATGTTGTGAAAGGCGTTGATGCTGCCGGTGCGGTCCTGGCAGATGATAAAGTCGAATCCTGCAACCTCACACTTGATCCAGTCACCCTTGTTAGGGACCCGGGCCTTGTGCGTGGTGAGCAGCCACTTCTTCGAGAAGATGGCCCGCTTCTCTAGCTCGTACATTTCAGGGGAGGTGTACCATGGGGCAGGCAGAGCGCGCACTGAGCTCTTGGTGTCTGGAGCCGCACTGCTGCCACCCAGGCCAAAGTATCCCTTGAGTAGTTGAGTCATGATGAATAAGGCTGATGTGAAGGATAAAAGGGGTCCAAAGCAACAGACTAGTATTGATAAGATTTTCTGCAACACAAGCTACTAGACACGAAGAGGAGAAGCCTTGAGAGGAAGAGGGTAAGAGCTGACACGCCATTTTTCATTTGGAACGAGACCGCCCTTCTAAATACTCGTTTTCTGTGAACCGTGGCCGCCGAGTCCAGCTGGCCTACTCGTGTTATCGCGTGGACTAATACGGAGGCACAACATGGACGCGCCAGATCCAGTCTAAGACGGTCTCGACTCCGGTGCAAATCGCCGGTCACATGATCGGCAGTCTTATCTGTCGTGTCAGTCACACCCCCTTGCCGCTAAAGCATCCTCCACACCTCCCCTTTGTGTTGATAACGGGCTAGGGAACCACTTTATGTCTCACGAAAGGCCCATATTCCCACCATACTGAACATTCCCAGCCCGCGAAGGAGGCCGGTGTCAGGAGGCCAGCGTCAGGAGGCCAATGTCAGGCAGCGGCATGTCGGAACGCCCGATCGCCAGGTTGGGGAATTCTAGTCAAGCTGCTCATTGTACCCGTGCCGCAACGGCAACAGCAACGGCACATGCTGACAGACCCGGCATTTCAATTGTCTTCGGCATTACTCATTTTATTCACGGGAGATGAGGGCATGCAATAACCAACAAGGAGGCAATCATCTCTGTGAGGATACAGTAATATCTTTTTTTCTCCGCATTTACATCGCATGACATTCAGATTCTATTTGGTAAACTGCCAGGGATGATCAGTGGCGAAGAACAAATCTAGGGGGGATAGTCAGCTAACCACAAAGGAAAGTCCGACAAGAGCCAACAAACGGCCTAGAAATAGAGATTGTATGAACTTGTGTAAGCGACCATAGTAACCAACCGACTGCGTGCGTAACAACAACCCGTGCGCGAGATGAAGGTCTGCATGGGTCATGCGGTACATAGAGGGTGAGGAGTCTGTTCAAGTCTCATGATTGTGATTACACCAAACGCGCTGCAGCTCGCGTCGGCTGTGCCGTCTGTGTCAATAGAATCTTTTAGAACGGCACTCGCAGAAGAGCCGATGCATCGGCTCACGATAAGGCAACAGACCGGCAATTCACCAGACTCGAGCGTCTAGATGGGTCACGTTCTGCCATTGTAAATCGAGATCGGACTTCAGAAGCATCAACATGACACACACCGACAGGAAAATGCCGGGACGGTCTTCTAACGACGCCGGCGAGGGTAATCTCTGACTGCAGTCCAACCTCTTTGTTTTCATTGTCGGGGTTTTCAGCCATGTCAGCGGTCAACTGATCGGTTAGCGGTAATTTCGGCACGGAAACATATGCATTAATCTTTTTTTTTCTTTCTCACTTTTATATTAAAAAACGGGTTGCTGTTTCCATCCATGCACGTTGTCTGGACAAATCTACACACACGGTGGTCACCGCTGCACAACCGACTGCACACACCCCCAAAGCAACCCGATCTTGAGCGGTATCGGCCGCACGCTAGTTCGGCAAGGCTAGACCGGGGATGGAGAATCAAACCCCACTCGGTTTCTCGGGTTGCGAAACCGTGAAGCCACGACTCTCTCCGCCATGCTGATTCTCCGAGCGTGGGACTGTCACCCCCGAACCGACGAATCGAAGAGGTTATTACATTGGGTTACCAAGACGGGCCGGCTGCAATTTATTCAGGAATAGCAATTCTATGTGTCGTTGGAGAACATGACAAAGGGCAAAACAACGCTTTTTCTTGCTAAAAGTGATTAAACATAATATTGCTGAAATGTTCGCCCTCCCACCAAGCCGCACTTCGGGTCTCGCCTATGGCCGACTGTGTGTCGTACCCCATGTCACCCATGTTGACAAACTGTGCCGAATCGGCGTAGAGCCACGGCGTCGTGCACAACGTCAGGCTGTCTTCGACAGGAACCTCGTCGTTGACCGTCTCCCGTGCCGAGCTCACAGAGTCGGGTTGAGCTGACGACGCCCGACGACTGTTATGACTATTATGGCTGTTGTTATTGTTGCTGCTGTTGCTGTTGTTCTTCGGCACGGTAGGCGCTTCTTGGCCGCCGTCGGCCGTGTTGATGGTAATCTCGGGCGATGTGGCCACGACGATCTCGAGCGTCAGGTTCTCGCTAGCATCCTCGTGAGTCACCGTAGGCACGAGCGAGGGGTCTAGAAGTCCCGTGCACGGCATCTCGGGTGCGTCGGCAAAGTCGGCCACCGAGTTGAACTGCAGAATCTTCCACATCAGGGGCACGCTCAGGTAGATTTTCGAGGGCATCCAGTCCTCCACGTCGGTGCTCTCGGAGCCGGCCGCGATGCGCGTCATGCGGTCCAGGTTGCGGTCGAGAACGCGGCAGGCAGCCGAGGTGGGCAGAAAGTTCTTGAGGAAGCGGCGGCACTTGGCAAAGTCGTTGTTGGACTTGTGCTTGAGCCGCGTCGCCGCCGCACAGCAGTAGTACAGGTGCACGGTGGCGGCAATGGCGGCCACGTGGCCGAAGAAGGGATCCGTCAGCGGGATCTGCTTGTCCACGACCATGTCAATCATGCGCACGATCCAGGTCGAGTGCAGCAGGGCCAGCTCCGACGACCGCCGCCAAAAGGTGTTGGGGATGGCCAGGTTGGGGTTGTGCTGCGCGCCGACAATGTAGAGGAAGGGGTGGTTCAGCACCATCGGAATCACATGGTACGTGAACTGCTCCTTGACCCACGGCTTCCAGTAGTCGCGGAACATCTTGAGGTCCTGCACCTTGCGCTCGTAGAACTTGACGCTGTCGTAGCGGTGGCACATGGGGATGCGGTTCTCCGTCTCCATAAAGTCGGCCACCACCTTGGCGTACGTCGAGTCCTGCCGCCACGGCTCCTTCAGATGGTTGCGCGCACATTCGGATACGTACTGTCTGACCTGGGCCCAGACCGAGCCTAGATGAATCGTCGTGTTCCAGATCCCGGGTTCGTTGGGGTGCGAGCATCCCAGGTCATCTCTGGGGAGGCTGGGGGCCCTTGGGTCGTAGTCAACGTGGTGGCCGCGCGAGGGAGAATAGATCGGCCGCCAGATTTCGGTCGGGATGCTCAGCAGCCCCTCTTTCCGGCCATAGTATTGCTCAAGCATGTGGAGGCTCCAGAACACTCTCTTCTTTCGGTCTGCGAGCGGGTCTTCGGTGTATGCAATCTGCAGATCCATCATGGCAGACCGGCACAGCTGAAGGGCTAGGCCGAGGTAGAACTGGCCGAGGTGGACATTGCCATCTGCAAGTATTAGTTTGGATGGGCGATTGGGCAAGGATCAAATAAAGCACGACTTACCGTTGAACCCCGAATACGACATCAGGCACAAGCTCTCGAGCGTCGGGAGGTCTACCGTGCCGTTGGCGATACGAAGCATGATCAGACTCTTGGCAATGTTGCCGTAGAGAGGAGCCTTCTCCCGGTTCTCGGAGAAGGACAAAGTCAAGCCCAAGATGCTGCAAGCAAGCTCGTCGGGAAGCGCGCCAATGTCATTCACGTCTTGTCGTTCAAACAACCAGACGGGCTGTCTGTGACAGTGCTCAAAGTACAATGAAATGCCCACGGCCATGTCTGCCGAGCTGGGTCGCAAGGCCAGGTTATCAGACGGCTCGGACTGAACGGAGGGGAGACCAATCGCGAAAGATGGAGCCTGTACGTGAATTGGTCCTGGGCATAATTTTTCTGAAGTATCTGTACAGTCTTCTAGGACTGAATCGTGTCGCTGCGGCTGCGGCTGTTGCTGTTGTGGACGAGAGCCTTGGTGTGGTCTAGAAAAGGGTCAGCTTTGCGATGATACCAGTTGGCAAGAGGGACATGTGAAATACAAGCTTCCACTTAGCAGGAATTCCAGCTTATCCTCCAAGTGTGCCAGCCTTTCTTCCTAATGGACTGTCAAAATGTACCAGCCAGCGCGATGGGAGGCATCTGTGGTCAGACGTACCGATGGGCCGCCTTGGGATGGCCTCATGGCCGACGGATAAGAGCATGACTGTTTAAGCCGGACACAACTCGAGCAAGCCGGCTTCTCTCCGGGGCAGCGGGTTTTCTTTCGCCTGGGGAGTCAGCGTGACTGCAAAGAAAAGAGCAGCATGCATAGCAAAATAGACACTGAAGACACACCTGCAGGTAAGACAGGCATGGTGTGATCGCCGCCTTCCGCGAGAACTGATGCTAACGGTGGTTTCATCTGGCGACGTCATCAGGGATCTTGACAGCACAGGGCAGAAAAAAAACCAAAAACATGGGAAAACAGGGAAAAAACCAGGCACCAGCCAAGCAAAAGCTACCTAGGGACGGGGCTTGCTGTTCTAAATATTCACTAGGAGTTCTCTGTTGTAAACCCCGCAGCAGTGATTGGCCTTTAGTAATGTGATAGTGCGGGGTATATCCACACTAATGGACGGGTATCTCTGGCGGTCTCCACTAGGAAGCCGTATAAGCCAGCCCGAAAGAGGAAAAAACATCCGTATAGATATATGTAGAGATTGTGATTGGAGAGATAAAGATGCAGGATGTCCCACTTGATACAGGCCGGTGTCCATACAAGCCCCATGCACACGTATTGCATCCACGCTTATTGCCGCCGTTTCATTACAGACGAATGGTTTCCTTTCTATTTGAGACTACAATCTCGGGGCTGGATCAGCCAGATCTTTCATCTCGGCTCGTGGCCATTCAGGGTTCAGAGCAGGGTCGGGCCGGTGCCTGTCCCAGGCCCATTTATCAGACAGCTCTGGAGCCAGCTGGCCCTCTAGCATCTGCACCACATACTTTCCGAGAATGGGAAAGAACTTGTACCCGTGGAAAGAGCCGCAAGTGGCAACGTACAAGCCCTTGGCTCCTGCGTGTGGGGAGATGATAAAGTCACCGGTCGTGGTGAAAGCGTCCCTATCAGTCACAGGTTAGTCGGAGACCAGTCTGTCGGAAAATGCGACTGCCAGCGACTCACCAGCAGATACGATGCTTCCCCAATGCCCAGTGCGCCCCCTTTTCCCCGTAAAAGGACCTGTTGGAGCGATCAATGTCCTCCTTGAGCTTCTGCGACACTTTCCACTGCCCGTAGTCCCGCTCGTCTGGCGGTGCCGACACATAGCGACCCGGCAGGACCTGGCTCATGTTCTTGAAGATCTGGCCGCCCCACCACTTGAGCTCTCTGTCCTTGGTGGGCGGCAGACTTCCCAGGAAGGGACCTTATCGGGTTAGTCCATTGCATTTCACATGTAATCAGGTTGTGATAAAAAAGGCGAGGTACCTTCTGCTGCGTCGTATCCTTGGAACCCGACTGGCATGCTGGCGTAGGTCTTGAGCTCCTGCTCATCCAGCGTCGCCATGCCGGTGGCGATGCCGCCGGCCACGATGCGTGCTCCCGCGCTGAGTGCCTCTACACCGCTGCGGGCGGCGCTGTACTCGAGCAGCTTGGACGTGTAGGCGCCCGTGCTCAGAATGACGTGGGAGGCCGACAATACCTCGCCGGTGGCCGTCTGGACGCCCATGCAGCGGCCGCTGCTGCTGTCGATCTCGAGCGTGGCCACGTCGGCCACAACGTAGCGGACGCCGAGCTTCAGGGCTTCGCGCGTGATCGCTCGCAGCGATTCGCCGGCGGCGGCCCAGCCGCTGGTCTTGTTGATCAGCACCTCCTTGGCACCGGCATAATCGGCCTGGTCAAAGAGGCCGTCGTACAGCGCCTTGGCCTCTTCGACGGGCAGGGCAAAGAGATCGGCCTTGCGGCCGAGCTTCTTGTAGTTGCCAATGACGTCCTGGGCGTAGTTGTTGCGGCAGATCCAGTAGACGCCCACCTCGTGAAAGTAGGGCTGCCAGAGCGGATCGGACCGGAAGATGTCCTGGGCCTCGAGGGCGAGGCGGCAGTAGATCAGGTCTTCATAGTCGGCGCGCACCACCTTGTTCCAGTCCCACGAGGCAGCTGTGCGGTTGTCACCATCGTAGGGATCCCGGTCTACAATGGTCACAGACGCATTGGGGTACTTTTGGATGAGATGATACGCCGTAGAGACGCCAAAGACGCCAGCTCCCACAATGAGGTAAGAGGCCATGCTGGGACAGGATCAGGGGCAAGGTCTGATTTCTGGTGCAGCAGCGCGCTATTGGCAGGATCTTTGAAAAGGGTGGAGACAGATTGAGTGGGGTAGGAAGGGAGAAGAGAAGGAAGAGAAGAGGCTTTCCAATGGACAAGTAGAGAAGGGAGATTGCAGCGTGCCAAAAGGAGGTTTCTGATGCATTGCTTGGCCTCGGCCGTCCATCGGAGCCTTTTATCAGCCCTGCAATGCCAAAAATAAAGGAAGCCCCGATGTTGGTTCGCACCGGTGTCCAACCCCGTCCGAGGTAGCATCTCCGGTGGAGCAACCGCAATCCGATCACGTGATCGGCACCAGCTGATAACCTTTGGGTCTGTGTATCCATTCCTGCCATTGAACTTGTGCTATCTACAAGACATGTTGACAGATAAGACGAACTGTTGAATTTGTTTATCTCGGTTCTTCAGGCCTTCTGTCTCCAGTTCATCAGGCTAATTGACTGGTCAAGACTTGCCAAACATGCATCTCTTTTCCACGTATACTATGGGAAAATCATTTGTCACTAAGAATGAACGGGCGATTTAGGCAAAAAATGTGTTTCTCTCAAGCTGTTCGTCCCATAAAATATGCGCCCACACAAACGGCCAGTTACGTAGAGGGTTTCGTTCCCTACACGCTATTGCCCGATTCCGTCTTGATGCCGGCCCCCCCGCTGATCACATCACCAGGGGTCTGAGATTCGCTTTGCACAAATGCCTTGTTTGGGGGGTTGTCCGATTTGACTTGACTTCTGCTGATTTATTAGTGATAAGAACCTGAAGACGACTAAAAATAAAATCGAAATAAAATAATTGAATAAAACAAATAGCAAAAAAGGCTTAACAAACACTTACTTCAGCTGCCAGTTGCCCTCGCCCCAACGCTTAAATCCAATTTCGGCTGTGCTGTGATTTTGGGTGATGAAGTAGAACATTTCCATGGGCGACAGGGCTTTGGTCTTGCCAATAGGCGTGGCCAGTGCCAGGAAAATGTTGAGCAGCAGGAGGACAACGAGCACGACGGGCACGGCGATGACGACCTTGAGGTCGAGGGCGGCGGCGTTGGTCGTCCAGACGACAAAGTCGCCGGTGCCGGCAATGGGCTGGCCCGAGGTGCTCTGCATCTCATTTCCGACCTTTTGGTTGGCGTTGATGGGGTAGAGTGTGGTGGACGTGAAGACGTTTGTGGTGGCGACGTAGGCGGCGACGACGAGGCGCTGGAGGTCGCTGGCAATCGAGTTGGCTCCAGCGTCAATGGTGCGCCCAAGCGTGCTGCCACCCGAAGAAAGCGAAGCAGAGCCCAGGAAGGAGCCCATGTGCGAAATCATGGGCACAATGAGCGAGTTGCTGAGGATGGTGTAAACACCATCGGACAGATGCACGCCCGGGAGGTCGTTGAGGCCGCTAATGTTGGCCTGCTTGCCGTGGTACGTCCAGACGGCGTCCTCCCAGCACGATAGCGCAGGCCGTCTGGCCGCAACTTTAAAGGGGGCCGTGTTGTTGCTCACCGTGGTCAGGTACCACGGGTCCGTGCTCGCTGTATAGCTGTACTTTCCCGAGGCCGATGTGGCGGCCAGCCATGTGCTGTTGCTGCCGGGCAGAGTGCCGGGCAGTTCTGCGTTTGTAGACAGGAACGTGAGCGCGGGCAGCGGACCGTTTAGGGCCGACAGCGTGAAATTATACGAGGCGTTGTCGTCCAAATAATAGACCTCCTCATCGAGACAGTTGTAGCCACTGGTGGTCTCTGAACCCACATACCAGTTGTACTCGGTGAAGCAGGCGCCCTCGATGTTCAGCTTCAGTTCCGGGTAGTGCTGGATGCCCATGTCGGCGCCCGTGACGCTGTAGTTGTACGTATAACGGTATATGGGCGGCGGGTTGCTGCTGTCGACCGGGTCGGCCGTGCTTCCACCCCAAGTGCCGATCTGGACGGGGCGGCTGACGAACACGCTCTTGCTCAGCGAAGCCATGGCCGCCGTCGCCGTTGCGACCGCGCGCAGCGCCCAAGGCGTGCTGAGAATGAAGCGGTTCAGCACCGTAATTTCGTCCACATTTTGCTGCTCGGGGAAATACACGACGTCGGGTTTGACCGGCGCCACCGTGCCGAGGATGATCTTGGGAGCCACCAGGATGCTGAGCGCCTTCTGGCCCGCGTACAGCGCCAAGGCCACGGCCAAGACCATCCACATCTTCACACTGGGCGTCGCGCGGCCGTCTTGCGTGACCACGCTCATGAACACGTCCGTCGCCGCACTTAGCAGGTTCGAGTTCTTGTTCCACAAGCTAGGCATCAAGCTGTTAAACAACTGGTAGTTCTTGAGCGCTCCCTTATTCTGTAGCATCACTGCCACCACCAAGCCCACCACCAACACCCAGAACTGCGCCACTAGCAGGTCCAGCATTAAACTGTAGGCCGAATTGAGCTGGTCGGCCACGCGGTTGGGCACAGCAAACGCCCACTTCGGGCCGTCCTCGGCCGGGTACATGAACGATTTCCATACCAGCCATGTGCCGTTGAGCTGCGGGCCTGTCGTGATGACCATGATGTAGCGCGTATGTTTGATCTGCAAGAATAAACGTGGGCTTGTGTCGTTGGATGAAAAGTATGTCGACAAGATAACAGACAGACTGGCAGAGGGAGAGGGTGGAGGAGAAGAACACGACCTGGGGGGAAAGAATGGGGTTCTTAAACTAATGAGATCATTTTCAGAGGCACTCGAGTGTCTGTTTTAATCAGACAGTTCTGGGTGCACAGTTTCCAAGTTGCAAGCACTCTTCCGCGTTCAATAGAAAGGTGCCAGCCTTGCCCTCCGTAAAAAAAGGCGTTATATGATCAGCATTATTATTTTTCTGTACAGGGGGCCAATTCAGCTGGACAGGACACCTTACTTGTGCCGTTGTATTGTTTCATCGCCGACCTGCTTGAAGAGCCGCTGACTTTGTCGATAAATCGTCATTGGCGGCCGATGCAACGCTGACTGCTAGCCATGATGCGTGACTGGGTACTGTACGAAATGGTGGGCACATGGTTGGCGGAATGCATGAAGTAAATGGAATGGTGTCTGCAGAAACTTCTCTTTTGCAATTTCTTGTATTATGATCTGTCAAGAAGACGCGTAAGGGGGTGTGTATGGGAGGGTGAGAAGGGCATAGGGGGGCGGCAAAGCTGACTCGGGATCAAAACGCTGATTGCACCCGTCAAGTGATTCTTTGGAAAACATAAATCTCCAAGAATTTCTCACCTACACCAAGCTTGTTCCTTTACTTTCCAGGCCTTCCCTTTTCAAGCAGCCCAAACCGACGCCCTTCTTTGCCTATTCATTCGTTCTGAGTAGTAGAAAGTCAACTCCCGTCATACAGGTACACATACACTCGCTTGCCTGCCCCTTTTGTTATTCGCCATGTTTGTTCCATCTGTTGTTGCTGTCACGCTGGCCGCTGTTGTGGTGCCAGCTGCTGCACAGTCTTCTGCACTGCAGTCTCTGTATGATGCCTTGGACAAGAACGGAGCATCCAACTTTGCTGCCGCAATAAAGTCAAATGCCGACCTGGTCAGCCTGTACAGCTCCGGCGTCGTCAAGACGGTCTTTGCGCCCTACGATGACGCCAGCGTGCCCTCTGACATCTTGCGGCGCGCTCTCTCCAACGCTCAGATCCAGATACAGTCCGGTCTGAGCCAGTTCAGACAGGGCCAGTCCAGCATCAACGACAATGGGGGCAGCGTCTTCCCCACGGCCTACCAGTCAACCAAGATAAGCGATGGCCAGCAAAATGTCATCGCCGACACGCGGCCGGCCAACTCGACAGTCATCACCAAGCGCCATCTCCAGCAGGGAGGGCTTTTCGCTGGCTCTTCCGTGCGCCGCAACTACACAACTCCGCTCCCGTCGCTGCTGCGAATCGACTCTGGTCTGGGCGCTGTCTCCAACATTATCAAGGCGGACATTCCCTTTGACGGCGGTCTCATCCAGATTGTGGACAGGTAAGAAACTCTCCCTCGTTACACATGCGCAAAGAGAAAAAAAACCTGTTAACCAAAATAGCTATTTTACCATCCCTGTTTCGCTGTCCTCGACGGCCTCCCAGACGGGTCAGACCACCTTCAACAGCTTGGCCAGCAGCAAAAACTTGACCACCAGCCTCAACAATGCTGAAAATGTTACCGTGTTCCTGCCGTCCAACGAGGCCTTTTCTGCTGCGGGAATCAACGGCAGCTCCAGCGCTACCACTTCGCAGCTCCTCTCCAACCACGTCGTCAGCGGCTTCGTGGGCTACCTCCCCACACTCACCGACGGTCTAACCCTGAAAACCCAGAACGGCGAAGTTTTGACGGTCAGCGTCCGCGACAACATCTGGTACATTAACGACGCCAGAATTTCCCAGGCCAATCTCGTTCTCGACAGTGGCGTCGCCCATGTGATTGACAAGGTGTGTTTCCATCTGTTTGATTTTTCTTTTTTTGTCTTTTTTTTCTCAGCCGTATTACCACCCAATATGTTGTACCTATAAGATCTGCAATTATGGCTCTAATCAGTTTTAGGTCTTGACGCCCAAGCCGGCCGTTGTCACGTCATTGGCCGTTACCACGTCAAAGGCTGGATGGACCCCTTTTATGTGTGCCACACTGGCATTGCTCGCCCTGCTTTTCTAATTGGCTTTGATTTTTTCTCTCTCTGGGAGAGCAAATTTCAAGCACGCATAGGTACCAGGACTCCCAAGGGCTACACCATTAATGGACGAGCACGAGTAAAGAGATGTGTGCGCAGTGGGATACCTAGTGCAGCCTTTTTCTTTCTTTCACAGCACAATACGACAGCTGTCGCCTTTATTCCTAACCCCTAAATATTTTGGCCGTCGCATGAATTTGTTGAATGTATTTTTTCAGCCGCATTTTGTGGGCCTCGTCTAATAATTTGAAGTTCTACATAAAACGTGATCCCTGCGGATTAGTGTGTCTGGTTCTAGAAATTGTTGAAGAAAAAAAGACAGGCCTTGGCCCCCATTGGAAGGCATTCATCACGCCAGCAATCCCTGCCAGCGCACGAGGTCGTTTTTGTAACATGTGGAACAGCCTCGACCCCTCCTCGTATCCCAAATAAGAAAGCTCAGCTTCGCGCTGCATGGGGCGCAACGGTGACAGATCGGAAAAGAGTCCAGCCTTCTCGTCTCAAATGATTTTCCTGCTTATGGCGTAATAATTTTGGCATACGGGCAAAGAACTAATTGTTATTTCATATTTCGGCAATTACTGTCACATATTAGGCAGCAAAATGCTGCAGCCTTCCCTCCCACACTTCACGAGAACCCAATGTTTGACCCGCACACGAAAACAGTTATTCAAGTTGACAAGATTATCGTACGTGCCCTTTTCCGCCTTTACCCCATTCATTTAAAGTCGTAGAGTTTCGCTGATTGTGGCTACACTCCAGCTCCTGGCACATCCAGACCCAAACACAATATCGAGGGCACAATCAAGCAAGAGGAAAGAATAGCCGAGGTATTTGACGCGTCATCTTTTGAACAACAGTAATACGCGTCCTTTCATACACGATGGAGTCAAATTATGTAAGAACATGAGCACGGGCGGGAGTGGATGACCAAAATGAGCAAGGATCATCAAATCTTACGGGTGTTTTGTCTCGTGGACTGGACTCTTGCATGCCTTCCGGGGTTCAAGCCGAAAAGCGGCATTGTCCCAAGTATCGACAAAAATGTCATACACGGTACCAAAGTTGAAATACCATTCTGTTCTATGCAGCTCGTCCATCTATACTGACGTTTTTTTACTGCCACCTTCCCTGTTTGTCCTTGCTGAGCTGCTCCGTGCCGCGCCTGGTCAGACGGGGTCCTACTATCCCGAAATGTACTGCCCTCGTTTCAGTGTGAGCGCACATCATTCCTGGTTTAGCTGAGATTACGGCTCTGCTTGATTTTTTATGTTCATTTGCCGACGATTGGACACGTCTCGAATAATTATGATTGCCTTGCCACACTTGCAAGATTGATGTCTGTTGGATGAAGTTAGGATCCTGACGATGAGAGCACAGCTAAGGTAGGTCTCTGGCACGGCGGTTCGAGATGCTTAGTCGTAAGTTTCATCTTACTCCCCTAATGACCGAAAAAGCTTAACAAGCAAGGTAGGAAGAAGCCTTATTAATAAAAACACACAAAGCACAAATGCAAAAACTCAAATGCAATAATGGTGAAGCCTGTGCCCTATCAAACCGATATGATCCACGTTCTCGGGGGGGGGGCTAGATGTCTCGGCGCATGAGAATTATCTTACATTCATGCAAGATCGGGCACATCTACTTCAAATATAGAAAACCACTGTTCCTAGACTATTTAAGATGACCAGCTCAGCATTTTATGGCCCCCGTTGCATAGCATTGCCAGGCTCGGCCTGTGAATTGCGTATCCCAGATATAGGATCCTCTTATTTTCTACAGCCATGTACTTGTGCAAGGATACCTAAATGGCGTTTAAAGATTCGTGGTGACTTTGGGTTTTCTTCTACGGGGCCATTTTAACCCGGGGGCGTAGTATCGTTTTCTCAATCATGTCGTGTTCTAGACAGGGCATATGGCGATGGGGTTTCAATATGAACAGTGCACTTTGATGTGAGAATAAGTGATCAGAGAGAACATATAACGTGGCTCATGGACAACCTCGGCAAAGAAAGAGAAAGAAGGCCAGATGGAAAGTGCGTGTCGGGGAGAAGCTGAACAAGCCCTGTCGAATCCCTGGCTCCAACATGTTTCGTTTTCCGGGTCGGTCATGACGACCGGAAGCGCTACCGACATCAGGAGATTCCTGTGCTTGGTGGCTGATATAAATAGACAGGCTTCGGAACCTGTTGCCCGAAAAAATGTGCGACGTCGGCCTCAGCGACAGCGGGGATCTCGCCAGTCAGTGGACCTGGAACCCGTTATCTCTAATACAGAAGTACGGCGGCTTATCACCGCCAACGCCGATCACGTGATCGCATTCGTGCATAGAGACACCCCCTCTGCGGTCGTCGTTGCCATTACATACGGCATGGGAGGAGGTTAGTAAGACATATGCAGTACTATATGATAAACGTCCTCACGATGGCATTGTTTGCTGCCTACCCCCCTTAGCCTCTGTGTATCTGTTTGTCCGTGTCCTTTCCTCCTCCTCCTCTGCCAACATTATGGCGTCGCCTCGTGTCGTGATCATTGGTGCTGGGATTGTCGGGGTCAACATTGCCGACGAGCTCGTGTCGCGTAAATGGACAGACATCACTGTGATTGAGCAGGGCCCGCTGGACAACCCTGGCGGGTCGACGTCGCACGCGCCTGGGCTGGTGTTCCAGACCAACAGCTCCAAGACGTTTGCGCAGTTTGCCAAGTACACGGTGCAGAAGCTGCTGTCGCTGGACTGCTTCAACCAGGTGGGCGGGCTGGAGCTGGCGGTGACGGCCGAGCGCCTGGAAGACCTCAAGCGCAAGAAGGGCTATGCGGCATCGTTTGGCATCGAGGCCGAGGTCGTCAGCCCGGAGCAGGTGGCAGCGCTGTACCCGCTGGTGGACATGTCACGCATCGTCGGCGGCCTGCACACGCCTACCGACGGGTTGGCCTTGGCTGCGCGGGCTGTGCAGGTGCTCATGGAGCGGACCCGGGCAGCCGGGGTGCGGTATCTGGGGTCAACGACGGTGACGGGCATCGACCACGCAGACGGCCGCGTGTCGGGCGTGGTGACGCGGGAGGCGGGCGTGGTTGCAGCCGACATTGTCATCTCGTGTGCCGGGTTCTGGGGCGTCGAGATCGGGGCCATGGTCGGCCTCTCCATCCCGCTGACGCCGATGGGCCACCAGTACGTCCACACGACACCGGTGCCTGCGCAAAAAGGTAAGAACGCCGAGCCCAATGGGGCACGTCTTCCCATTCTGCGGCACCAGGACTACGACCTGTACTACCGCGAGCATGGCGATCACTACGGCATCGGCTACTACGGGCACCGGGCCTATCCCGTGGTGGCGGCAGACCTGGGGGCCACGCCCGCGCGGGTCACCGACGAGAACATGCCGTCGCGGCTGGCCTTCACGCCCGACGACTTTGTGCCGGCGTGGGAGCTGAGCCAGGACATCCTGCCGGCTCTCAAAGAGAGCCAGATCGCCAGCGGCTTCAACGGCATCATGTCCTTCACCCCCGACGGCGGCTCGCTGATCGGCCGGGCACCCGGCTTTGACAATTTCTACGTGGCCGAGGCCGTCTGGGTGACGCACTCGGCCGGTGCGGCGCGGGCGCTGGCGCAGCTGCTGACGGACGGCCGGTCCGCCATCGACCTGGCCGAGTGCGACCTGGGGCGCTTCGAGACGGTGCAGCTGGCGCCGGCCTACGTGCGCGAGACGTGCTGCACGGGCTTCGACGAGGTCTACGACGTGCTGCACCCCCTGCAGCCGCGCGCCTCGCCCCGCGACCTGCGCGTCAGTCCCTTCCACGCCCGCCAGCGACAGCTCGGCGCCTTCTTCCTCGAGGCCGGCGGCTGGGAGCGGCCGCAGTACTTCCAGGCCAACGAGACGCTGGTCGGGAGCCTCCCGGACGCCTGGAAGCCGGCCGAGCGCGACGCTTGGTCTGCCCGCTACCAGTCGCCCGCCATCTCCGCCGTCGAGGCCTGGAAGACGCGCACCGCCGTCGCCCTCTACGACACGACGCCCATCCGCCGCCTCGAGGTGTCCGGTCCCGGCGCGGCCGAGCTGCTGCAGCGGTTGGCCACGGCCGACGTGTCCGGTCCGCCCAGCACCGTCACGTTTGCGCTCCTGCTGAACGACCACGGCGGCATCCGCAGCGACGTGTTCGTCTCCCGCCTCGCCCAGGATCTGTTCCACGTCGGCGCCAACGGGCCCATCGACCTGGCCTACCTGGCCCACGAAGCCCGCCTGCAGAGCCGAGAAGCACCCGGCCGTGCCGTGCACGTGCACGACCTCACCAGCGGCCTGGCCAGCGTCGGCGTCTGGGGCCCCCTCGCCCGCGACCTGGTCCGCCTCGTCAGCACAGACGACTGGTCCGAGGCGGCTCTGCCCTACCTCCGCGTGAAGCGGGCGCTGGTGGCCGGCATCCCCGTCTTGGCCACGCGTCTCTCCTACGTCGGCGAGCTGGGCTGGGACCTCTGCACCACGGCCGACCACGGCCTGCGTCTGTGGGATGCCCTGTGGCAGGCCGGCCGGCCCTACGGTGCCGTCGCTGCCGGCCGCAGCGCGTTTGATGCCCTGCGCCTGGAGGCCGGCTTCCGGTCTTGGGGCGTCGACATGACCACCGAGCACGACCCCTTCGAGGCCGGCCTCGAGTTCGCCCTCTCACCCGGCAAGACGGGCTACGTCGGCCAGGCGGCCCTCGTCGGACGGTCGCGCGAGAAAGCGGCTCGACGACTGCGCGGACTGGTCCACGACTCCGGCAGCAGCCACGCCGTTGTCATGGGTAAGGAGCCCGTCTTCGTCCGCGGCCGGCCCGTCGGTTACGTGGCCAGCGCCAATTTTGGATACACCCTCGGCGCACCCATCGCTTCTGCCTACCTGCCCCGGGACGTGATTGATGGGGACGTCGTCGAGGTCGAGTATTTTGGCCGCCGCATCCCGGCCACCGTTGCATCTCTACCCCTGCATGAGCCCGCCGCGAGTCCGTACGGCCCGATAGTCCCGTCAAGCTTCTCTTCCAAGTTGTAAATGCCCGCTTTATCTACATTAGTTTTCTAATCATGACAATATGACCTCTTGCTATCTGATTGTTATTCTTGTGTTTGTAGCTCGAGTAGGGAGTATACACGTTCTGCTGATAAACGAGCTGTATGATCCGTGTTAGAAATAGTGGTTGAGATGTGTTGTATTATAGCGTAGATTGAGTCCCTTGCCCTCCTTTTAGGAGGACTACGGGGAGGGGGAGACTAGATTATTATACACGTAGACCACCCCAAAAAACCGTTAGCCAGTCTGCTAGTTGATCGAGGCCATCAATCCCGGCTTGCTCGTCTGCTGTATATCCCCATTTATTTCTCTTCGAGATATCCACGTCTTTGTGATGAGCCAGCACTTTAGCGGATTCGACATGCTTTTTTGAAATAGCGAAGAACAGCATATCTGTACTGACAAAGATATCGGGGTGGCTGAGCAAAGCCAATACAATTTCTTCATTCTTCTCATCCTTGTCTAGAGCGTATTCGAGTGGCGACTCAGCTAATTCGTTTCCGGAATCTTGGAGAGCCTCGATAGCTCTGGGCGTTTTTGATGACAGAAAAAGGTTGACATAGCTAATCTTTTCCGAATCAACGGCGTAGTACAGCGCTGTCCGACCTATATAATCGCGATCCATCAGGTCAGAGTAATCCATGATGTGTTGGATGTCCTCAATTGGCAATTCGCCCTCGAAAGCCGTCATTAATAAAGTTTTTTCTAAGTTGTCCTTTTGTCGCCAGAGTCGCTCGTGAGTTGTGCCGTCTGAGCCGAGAAGACTTCTGAAGATGGAGTGATGGCCATTGTAGACGGCATACCAGATCGGGGTCCACCCACGTTTATCTAAAGGTTCGTTTCTCAACTGTCCCGTCTGTTCTTGGAGAAATAGAGTGCAAATGTTGTTCCTTCCAAGGCCTGCAGCGAGGTGCAAGGGTGTGTATCCTCCTTCGGCTTGAGCTGTGAGCAATAAATTGCCCCTAACGTCACGCAGGATTCTCTGCACCAGATCCATATCGTCAGCGATGACGGCTAGATGAAGAGCCGTGTGGCCAAAAGAGTCGCGCTTATGAAGTGCCCAGAGCTCTTTGCTTTCTTGCCAATCCCCCCCGCGTGGTAAATTTTCAGATCCACCACCTTCAATATTTTCAAGCACGTCGTCAAACCCCAAAAAGGACATGCCTAAAAATGTAATCTCCCAGGCATATCCACGTAGAGTTGTTGGAAATATGATGGCTGCGCTGTTCCAAAAGTCTGGTTCCTGGAAATAAAATGGTAGGCCCACCGTTCTCGCCGTTGAGATCATGCGATCGATACCAACCTGCCACCATGCCTTAAGGCGGGTAGATATATCATAACCATGATGAAGCTCATAGCCGTACTTATCTTCATTATATAATACTTGGGAAGCATAGACGGCGTCGCTCACACTGGGCTTTCCCTCCAAAAGTTCATTGGCTCTCGAGAACCACCGAGACATAGAGTCAAACCACAAACCACCAAGTTCTCGACCTATGTCCGGATTCACAATCGTTTTCTGGAGTTGCCCCAAAAGTAAACGCTCTGCGGAGATAGAATCTGCATCCAAACTCTGGAGCCGCTTCGCTATGGTGTCTCGCAGGCAGCGCCGCATTCCAGGCATTCTATCTTTAAGTATATTCAGCCGCTGGCTTTGTATCGACGGTATCTTGCTGCAAAGTTGGTTGCGCACATCTTCCAAATTAAGACGCTCTGTGGCCACGAGCTGGAGCATGCACACGGCGTCGGTCCTGCAAGACAGGACGTTAACACTCTCCCAGCAGTGAGAGCGCAGCTTACCTTACAAACAAGAAAGGTCCACTGTAGACTTTACGGAAGCCTCATAGTCGACAGAGACGCTACTAGCTGAACTGTCCCAAGCCACAGAAGGGCCTCTGCTGTTGGATCCATTCCGTGATCGAGAGCGGTGACGTTTCTGGCCCCTCGGTGATGATTCGGAGGGTCCATCAGGGTTGGTTTGCAGTTGCGGCCGGGACGGGGCTCGCGGCCGGGACGGGGCCCACGTCGGCTCCGAGCATGGAAAGTTCTTCTTCTGGCATCTCTCGCATTTTGTGGGCCATTGCCGGGGCTGAGGAAGGCACTAAATGGAGATATTTTTGTCAGCGATTACCTTCTGCCATTTAGTGAGCAGCATGCGCACCGACTGACGGTCCTTGCGACACTGTGCACACTTTGGCTTTGGCCGTCGGTCTGGCCTGGCTGGGCCAGACATTGTCGGGGAAGCGCTGTGAGTCTGTGCGAAGACGGACCCGGTGTGCTGGAGGAATGCCATAATGTTGGATGATAAGTTGCAGGTGGAAAAGTGCGCGACTCCGTCCTTTTATGCTCGGAGCGAGACGCATGTCAGGCACACCAGTTGGGTCTGTCATCGCACCCATCATCGCACGCTCTCTGACTCCTGTCATCGTACGCATTAACCCCCCCACACCACCCTCGCACGTCGCACGTCGCACGTCGCACGTTGCATCTCTGCGAGAAATGCGCCCTGCGCCGCACAGGCGAGAAGGGGTGGCAGGAGGGAAAGAAGCCGGTCCCAAGGGCGAGGGTCTGGTGCTGTTCTTTTTGCTGCTGCTGCTGCTCTTGCTGGGCTTGCGGAAGCGCAGCGACGGGCTGGACTTGCACTCGGCCTTGAGGCGCACGCAGCGCTCGCAGGGTTCGTTGCCCAGGCGCTTGCAGCTCAGCTTCTGGGCATGGCAGCGGTTGCACGCTCGGCGAATGGGGCCATCTGCCATGCTCTCTGGTCTGTTGTTTTTTGTTTTTGTTTTGTTTTCTGTTGTTTTCTGTTGTTTTGACACTAGATCAACAACCAAACAACTTACACGTCATATCACATCCCGACAAGTCAGCCCATGTATTGAAAGCTGGCCTCTGTAGGCCGCTATTATTGTGGAGCCACACGCCCGGGCCACAGTTCCGCCTTTTTCAACGGACGGAAAGGAGATCAAGTTTCCTGGGTGGACAACACCTACACGCTTATATGTACTTTTGTACACAAAAAAGTGGATCTTCCCTTCTTTCAACAACAGCTAAGGATCATATAAGGATCATATAAGGATCATAGCACTTATCGCACGCATCGCACACATCGCACCCTATTGTACTCTATCGCACCTTCACCTGTGCCAGGAATGCCATTGGGTGGCAGGCGCAGCAGCCACAGGCCACGCCCAAGTCTCAGTTAAAATGGCGGACTTGCTCCTTACCTTTAATTTTGTCTCGTTTCTGTTCCATTCTTTCCATATCTGCAAGCACTCACGACGCGAAGACAATCCCAATTAGCAAGCCTTGGCGTGAATTCAATACCATATATTGCCAAGCAACATGGCGCCGGTGCCGTCGTCTAATGTCTCCGCTATGTCCCAGAGCTCGACCTCATTCGACGCAGAGGCTCTCATGGACCTCGTATTTGGCATAGTGGCATCGATTGCCAGCATCATTAACGTGCTACTCGCGTTTTGGACCTTACGCAAAATGCAGCCGCCCACCATGTGATTTGACAACCCTCTCCCCCTTGCGAACGTTCCGTTATTAACTTCTTTAGCCACGCCATGTCGCCTATAGACTTCAGGCCGACTTCTCTTCAAGCCCCGACGGCCGAGAACTCTCATTTCGCGTTTACAACCACGACGGAACAGGCCCATGTTGTCTCGAGACAGCAGCGCCGTGATTCAGGAGCGCCGTCCCAGTCACCTCGGCCCACATCTTCCTCATCTCCTCTACCATTGAATGGCATTGAAAACCCCGCGTTGGTGGATAGGTCTAACACGAGAGTTGGTTCCAGCTCGGAAACTGACTGAAGCTGTGAGGTGGCGTGTGAAGGAAAGGATTGGTTATTATTTTAGATCAATATAAAACACATAGTATTAGCCTATCCATGTCCTTGGCCATTTAGTTCTTTCATCGACTAACAATATTTTTTGCACCTTCCACGTCCGGTCAGGCTACATTCGGCATATTAACTGTGGTTGTAAAAAACACTCCTGGCTTTCACGAGTCCGCGACGGTTTCATACAACGTATGATGAAGGGGGGTAATTGAAGGATATATATATATATATTATTATCCGCCTTTCTCAGCCACTCCTGGCTATTGGCGACTAGCTAGACAGAACCCTCCTGGGGAAAAAACTGCCACAGATCTAAGTGGGTGTATGTTTCTAGTTACAGTTGCGTGTAGTGGGCCACGAGTGGCCACCATGAAACAAATCAGACCAATTAACAAGCCAAAATAACATAAGGAAAATAGGTAGCATGAGAGTGCTGCTAGTGCTGTTGCTTTTACGCCGGCGTCGGCGACCGTTCGAGCTCTCTCGCTAGGCTATACTCCGGGAGTCTGCCGCTCCGGATAAGCCAGCGAAGGAGTGGTCGGGCCGTGAGGCTGGTCTGCAGGCGGTGGCCTAGGTCGGCGGACGACTGCGGCCAGCCAGGTGGCCGTGGTGGTGCTGCTGTGCAGGTTAGGAGGACGTGGGCCGGGGTCTCCTCCTCGGCGCCGCAGCGGCATGTTGGAGAGTCCGCGGCTTGCCGCCGGAAGAGATAGGCGCGCAGGCCGACGTGGCCGGTGCGGATCTGTGTGAGGAGGCTGCTTTCGGCCTTGGTAAGGTGGAGGTGGCGGCGCCGGACGGCCTGTGCCGTCCAAGCCGGTGTTTGGGGAAGGATATATAATAGGGTAGAAGCAATATAAATAGAGTTAAGAAAATGTTGATATGCTGATTATGGCGGGTCATACAGCGCGAAGAAAAAGAGACAGGCAGCGTAATCAAGAACACGTTTTTTCCGCTGTCTCAAACTAGTTTATTTTGTGCAAAATTGATGCCCAAGGTACTGCTGCCTCCATGCAGCTCCCTTGTAGTAATTAATTACAAAGATTCCAAGGGCCATGAGACATAACCCGCCCATAAAAGTGAACGTCCAGCCGATGCCTACTTTGCCCATCAAGTCCTACAAGAATGCTATCATGATAGCTGCCATCGTGCAACGCACCACATTTCTTGAAACTTGTGCAGCAGCGGCTGTTACATGATTCTTATCCACAGGCAATGTATTATAGATCTGCTCCTTTTTGACGACGTGATGCTTTGTTGCGCCGGAGGAAGGGGGGGGGTGAGAAGAGGGGAGTAGGAGGGAGAACTCCCTCTTGTAAACAACTTGATGATATTTTTTTCTTCTAAAAAATTATGGAAGAGTTCTTGATTCTCTTTTTTTCTTCCTCCTAGAATTCGTGCAAGGTCCTCGTAATTATATCAACCCAATATAAAAGACGAATCCTGTCATTCAAAATTTTCTATTTCGTACGGAGGCCTGTCCATACCTGCGCACGCCTGTGCTGCTCCTGTGCTGTTCCTGTGCTGTTCCTGTGTTGCTCCTGTGTTGCTCCTGCTGTGGCTTGCTTAATGCCTGCGCGTTGAAATTTTGGTGTCTCTTTTCTGCTTCCATCCTCACCGCCCTACTATACGTACACGGTATCGTCTTGCGCTATAAATAGCTTTATAAAATGTATTTTACATGTGGAAATTTACTTAATAAGGTGTTTTTTAAGGAGGAAAACTTTCTTGTATGAGATATAGTACGATTACTGTGAGTTTGGGGGGATAATAAGAAAAGAAGGGAATTTGTTTGTTACGACCTAGGATGGTCCCCGCGCCCTGGGCACACAAGACCGGCGGCAACACTTGGTAGGAAACTACGAAGAAGGGATAACATATGGGTTACGTGACGGATCATCGTGAGACAAAGTGATCTAGCTAGCCAGTAGGAATCATGGTGATCCAGATAGCTAGATAAGAGAACACGCTCGTTTCCTCAAGCCCTAGATAGGAAGAGCACCGGCTCTTTAGTGATTAACCTAAGTATTCAAGTACTCAGTCACTTGAGTAATCAACACAGCTTGTGACCTGAGTATAGTGTACAGCAACAGTTAAGCCTTTACCTCTCTGTTAGTATAAACCTTTAGATCGTACTCTCGGCCATAACAGATACCAGCTAACAAATATATATAGCATGTCATAGTCTTAGGTAATACAATTATTCTAGTATAAGCTAGTAGAAGGAAAGTAATAAGTGTTAAAGGGGGTTAAGACTTATTAAAATGTAAATGATTAACTATAAAGAGAATTATAAAAATAAATCATGTGGTTATATGTAGAATCTCAGTTGCTCTTAAAAGACTTGGGAATTTATCCAGCGGAACTATTGTAGCCTAGGTACAAATAAATCCTGTGGACTTATTTAGCGGAACTGTTACAGCCAAGGTAAAAGTTCCGTTGTTCTTAAAGATCCTAGGTTTTTTTACAGCGGAAATATTGGATACTGGATAAAAATAAATATGTCATGACCGAGGGTACGATCTGAAGAGTTTATGCTGGCAGAGATAAAGGCTTAACTGTTACTGTGCAATATGCTTAGGTCATAAGTCTTGTTGACTATTCGAGTGTGGTCGAATACTTAGATTGATCACTAAAGAGTCGGTCCCCTTCCTACCTAGGGCTCGAGGGAGCAAGCGTGCTCTTTTATTTATCTAGCTGATCACAGGCGGTCGCTGTCTGATCATAGCGATCGTGAACCTTGCTCACGATGCGATCACTGATCAGCGATTAGTGATCATCCTGTGATCATTTGGACAATGACTAGTCACGTAACCCACATGACTTTTCCTCGTCGTAATTTTCTACTGGGTGCGACCGCCCGTCCTGCGTGTATATGGCGCGGGGGCCGTCCAGGGTCGTGACAAAATCCTAGGAATAAATTCAGCGGAATGTGATAAACACGGGTTTCTCAAGGGATAAACCATGGGTGTCAATGGGGTTTATGTTAACAGGGTAGTTATGGCTTGAGCTTTATTATTATTATCCGCCTTTCTCAGCCACTCCTGGCTATTGGCGACTAGCTAGACAGAACCCTCCTGGGGAAAAAACTGTCATAGATCTAAGTGTGTAGGCTTTCCTAGTTACAGATGCGTACAGCAAGCTACGGGTGGCCTCTTGGTAAACAGACAAATGGGAAATAAATAAAATAAACGAAAATAAAGAGGGTATAGCGACATAAAAGGAAAACGAGTGTGCTGGTGCGTTTTAGGCCGGCGACGGTAACCGCTCGAGTTCCCTTGCTAAGCCGTACTTTAGGAGCCTGCCGGTTTGTATAAGCCATTAAAGGAGTAGTCTAGCCGTAAGGCCGGCCTACAACTAGCGGTTTAATGCTTTAAGTATTTGTAGCTAGTTTGATGGCTGTGGTGGTGTTACTGTGTAAGACAAAAGAACGTAGGTTAGGGTCTTCTCTTTAACGCTATAGCGGTATGTTAGGAAGTTTGTAGCCTACCGTTGGAAGAGGTAGGTATGTAGACTAATGTAGCCGGTGTGGATTTGTATAAGGAGGCTGCTTTTAGCCTTAGTAAGGTGAAGGTGGCAGCGTTGTACGTTTTATACCGTCTAGCATAGCGTTTGTACCGCTAAGGATTGTGTAGAGAAGCTGTTACTAGTGTTATACTGCTAGCTAGCCTTTTACTTATTAGTAACAATAGTTTAATCGGCCTTTTTAAAGGCTGGTAGTTAGGCTATAGTTGGTATTAAGCGTTGAAAGTGTATTAGGCGTGTGTAGAAGACTGTATTCTAAATAGCCTAAGCCTTTGTTTAGTACTTTAGCCGGAATAAGAAAACAGCGTAGCGGTAAGCAAGGTAAAGGCTTAGTGGCAGTATCCTAGCTTTTAAGTAGAGGAGGTGGATTGGCGTAGACCGATAGGCGTTAAGGACGGTGTAGAGGTAGCTGTGGAAGATTGTGTTAAGAGAGGTTGTCGGCTAGCGGCGGTTATTGTCTTTTAAAAGGAAGACGCTAGCGCTGTATGCCACTGTACTTTAAAGTACTGTTATATAAATTGTACGGGCCTATAAGAGCGTATAGCCTTATGTTTTCCTGGTAAGTCTTGTAAAGGCGTAGTTTTACGTAACAAGGCGGCGTTTTACTTGTTAAAGGTGTTTTGAAAAAAGGAGCTTTTTATTAAGCTAAATGTTAAGAAAGCGGACTAACGGTTAAGGGGTAAGGATTGTATTATAGCAGATTGTAAGTGTTGTTTTTAAGGCTGTGTGTGTATAAAAGAAGTAAAGAAGCTGGCTTTTTGCTAGCTTAAAGATAACGCCCTTTAGCCGTGCCTACGTTATAACGGTAGCCTAAGATTTACGTAGAAGGCAGTAGTAAAAGCTTGTTGTACGGCTAATAGTAAGGAGGTTAGTGTCGTTTGTAAATTTAAGAGTAATAACCCTTTAATGTTAGTAAAGGGCTTAATAAAGTAGTAACGTAAAGAGGATAAATAAAATAGGCAATAGTGGTAATCCTTACAGGACGCTAGCGTTAACAAGCTATACTAGCAATGTTTTTCTATTAAAAGCTAGCGACGTCGTCTAGCCTAACAGGTAGTTAGATACTTAGTTGATTATTTATACTAAAAGGTAGAGAGTATGTAGTGTGTAAGTAAGCCACTTGTAGTAGACATTGTTAAATACGCTTTAAATGTCAAGTTAAACAAAAGAGGCTATAGCGTTGTTGCTTTACACGTACTGTACGGCATTAGTAAGGAGGCAAGCTGCAAGCTTTGTTAATCAGTAACGTCGGTTACCTATTTGGCCTTTTAAAAGGAGGTGGTTCTCTTCCACTGTTTTAGTAAGCCAACAAGCTACAATAACCTTAATAACCTTATCGATTATACTAAAGAGTGTAATTAAGCGCCATCCTTTAGCTTCTTATCTTTCTTAGGCGGTCTTGTTAGGTTTTAGAATAATAATTATGTAGGATACTTTAAAGTATAACAGTTAGTAACTAAGGGAAAGGCTAGCGGCGGCGACATTACAAAGCTACAAGAAGAGAAAGTTGCTATAGGCGTAAAGAAAGGCGTTAAATATTTAGTCTAGTTTAAAGGCCTTTTGTAAAGAAGTACAGTAGACTACTTTAAAGACCTTATTTAAAAAGACGTGCTAGCTAATAAAGATACAGCTGTACAACACTATAAGTAATAGTAAAAGCGGTATAGCGTTTAACGTTAGAAAGAAGTAGTAGGTAAGGATCTTAGCCTTATTGTTAACATACAAGGTGTAAGTGCCGTCTAAGCGTTATAATAACAGAAGTAACGGTAAGGTAGAGGGGGTGTAGCTTTATAAGCAAGCCCACTTCTTAAGCCTTTATAAGTCTACGTCCTTAGCCAAGGCTTTAAATAGTACAGCACGCTAGTGGTAGGCGCCCGCCTGTCTAAAGGCGCGCCTTTATGCCTTCCTCGCTTCTTTTACAGCGTCTTTTACAGCTGTAGACCGGTTGTTAGCTTGTACTATCCTTTCTGTAGCGTAGAGGGTGTCGGTAGCGGCGGCGGTTGCCTTGTCCTATCTTGGAAAACGTAGCCTTTAAGGTAGCGACTTAGCTAAAACGTACGCGTGTATAATACTAATAAGCTTACCGACAAGGTCGTTTGTTTGGTTTTTTAGTTCCGTAATAGAGAGGGGTGGAGGCGGTGTAGGGAGGAGGATATTTTGTTTAAGGGCTACGGCTTTATCTTAGTTAATTTAAGCTTAGTAAAAGCTGTCCACTAGTACTAAAGGTGCCGTTGTTAAGATAAAGCAGGCCTATAGTGTATGGTTAAAGCTTAGCTAGTTAAGTATAAAGTGCGTGGCTTAAAGCAGGGCTAAGGCCTACATGTGGTTAATCGTTAATAGCTGTTGGTAAGACTAGCCGCTTTGTAGTTGTTATGTTAGTATACCTAGTAGTGTAGTTATAGCTTGTAGTATTTACTTAAGGTTAGCTTAAGGGCGTTGCTATTTTGTGTTTTAAATATCTTTTGTAAAAAGACAATATTAACGTAAGTGCATAGCGAGTGGGCCAGCATAGCGAGTGGGCCACCCAACCCCCTTCACACAACTATTCACCTTCAAACATCAATTCCTCAACGAACAGTCATGACCGCGCAACAAAAGGAAGCACAGATACAGATTGCCCTTCAAGCTCTCCAAAATGACCAAAAACTTAGTATTCGTGCAGCTTCCAACATCTTCTCGGTTCCTCGTACAACCCTGACCCAACGACGTCACGGCACGACTGCTCGCATCGGCAGCATGCCTAATTCTTCCAATCTGACTCTGTTGGAAGAGGAAGTCGTTGTACGAGAGGTGTTTGACTTGGATGCGCGAGGATTTCCTTGTCGGCTCAGCGATGTCGAAGATATGGCTAATTTGCTCCGGATGACGCGTCATGCACCACGCGTTGGACACCGCTGGGCGGCCGGCTTTGTCAAGCGACAACCACAGCTCCGTACGCGTTTATCGCGCCCATATGACTACAAGAGAGCTTTGTGCGAAGATCCAAAGCTTATTGGCGCGTGGTTTGAGCTTTTTCAAACCACAGTCGCGCAACATGGCATCGTTGAGTCGGACATTTGGAATTTCGACGAGACTGGCTTTTCAATGGGCCAGATCACAGCATCCTTGGTCATTACCTCGTCCGAAAGACGTGCAAAGGCCAAAGCAATACAGCCTGGAAACCGTGAATGGGTTACTGTGATCCAGGCCGTCCAGTCGTACGGCTGGGCCATGCCGCCGTTTGTTGTGGTAAAAGGCCAAAATCATCTCGAAGACTGGTACCGCAACAACCCATTTCCACCCGAATGGGTGATTACAGTAAGCGAAAACGGGTGGACAACGAACGAGCTTGGTCTTCAATGGCTCCAACGCTTTGATCAATACAGCAGTCCTCGTACAACGGGCCAAAAACGACTGCTGGTGTTGGACGGCCATGAAAGCCATCACTCGATGGAATTTGAGCGGTATTGTAAAGAGAAGAACATTATCACTCTTTGCATGCCTCCGCATTCCTCTCACCTACTCCAGCCGCTTGATGTCGGGTGTTTTGCGCCTTTGAAGCGGTCGTACGGCCGGCAAATCGAGAAATTAATGCAGGCTCATATTCACCACATTACAAAACCCGACTTCTTTTCTGCATTTCACGCTACATTTTTCAAGACTTTTAGCGAAGGAAATATACGAAGAGGCTTCCAAGGAGCAAGGCTAGTCCCCTTCGACCCAGAAGCTGTGGTTTCCAAACTAGATGTTAAGTTTCGTACGCCATCACCGCCCGTGTCCCCCCTTTCAACTACCGACCTTTAGACCTCTAAGACACCACAAAACTCGTGCGAAGCCACTTCACAGTCCGATTTTATTAAAACCAAAATCGTCCAACATCAAAACAGCTCTCCAACCACAATTCTTGGCGCAATGGATCAGCTGGTTAAGTGTACGCAAACCGTGATGCACAAAATGGTGTTGATGCAAAAACGGGTCAGCGAACTAGAAGCGGCGAATCGGACGATAAGCAAACGCCGGAGGGCTAGAAAAAGCCGTCTACAGGAAGGAGGATCACTTAGTCTACAGGCTGCGACAAGTTTACTAGACAACAAGGACATAGAAGCACAGTTAACGGCGGAAGTGCTAGCAAGTCGTGGCGAAAGAAGGACGAGGGCGGCGACCGTACGGCACTGTAGCGCGTGTGGCAACTCGGGACATAATGCGCGGACATGTCAGGAAGATAGACAAATGTCGGATGTACATAATTCTGAGTGATTTGAATTGATTGACAATGTTATGGCGTTGTTGTTTAAGACAGAAGTTGTGTGAAAGGGGTTGGGTGGCCCACTCGCTATGCTGGCCCACTCGCTATGCACTTACGTTAGCGTTAAGACTATTTACGTAGTGTAACGTTGTTTATACTAGATGGTTGTTTTTATGTACGTTTTATACTATAATAACTACTATTTGTAAGGCAAAGGTAGGAGTTATAGTACGTTTGTTGTTGTAGTTATACTAAGGTAAGCGGACGGTAAATAGCGGCCTATACTGCTAGTACGTTAGCCTTTAGCTAAGGTGGCTTAGTAAAAAGGGCAAGAGTAAGAGTAGGCCAAGTGTACCTTCCAGTAGTTTAGGTAGCGTCTCTCCTTCTAAGACTTGTTACAAGATAGACTTTTGTGGGCGCCTCCGTAGTGTATACAACGTAGAGGCTTTCAGCAACCTTGCGCTTGGTGGCCCTACGTTTAGCAGTGGTGGTAAATTTGTGGCTACGTGTCCTTCTTATACAAGACAGCGTAGTAAAAGCAATAGTCGATAATAACGCCCTTTCTAACTAGTAAGGTAGCATTAGTATTGGTGGCTACAGTAAGGCATAAGCTGTTGGCTAAGGCTGGCGGGCTGTCTTTACGGATTATAGGGCGTGTTTACAAGACTAGGTAGGGCGCTTAAAGTTTAGTGTGTAAGTTTTGGAGGAGTGTGTTAGCCGGTATACTGTAAAGGACGACTCTTAAGCCGGTAATTGTAATAGCTGTACTAAAAGCATTGGCCTAAGTTACGTCCTTTATAAACCACTGGTTTGTCCCGCTTGGGAAGACGACGGCGCTGTCGCCGCTTAAAAGACAGCGTACCCTAATAGCTTGTACACAGTCTTTAGCAGCCGTATTTACAGTGTTAACAATAGTTTTACAAGACAGCAGTAACGTTATACGGCTAGTATAAAGAATAACCTCTTTGTGTAGTAGTAGTTTAGTTGCTATCGTGTATGTGTTACTATAGTAAGTGTAGGGCTGTGTTTGTTGTAATAAGGGGTTGGTTTACGTTGTTAGCTTAACCGTGTATGTAAAGGGTGCGCTTGTTGTGGTTAAGGCGGCTATAGTGTTTAAGCGTAGTGTTGTAATAGCGTAAAGTGCTTAGAAAGTAACGGTATAAAATAGTCGTTATAGGATTATGTTGACAGTGGCGTTAACAGCTACATCTACCTTGTACATAATAAAGAGAGCCGTAGTAAGGGCGTCTACATAGCTGTCTAAGATATTGCAAATGTTAGTAACGTCCCTAGGTATAGTTGTAGTAAGTGGTAAAGGAGTAGGCGGGACAGCGCGTATGTTAGTAGTCTTAGTCGGGATTAAAGGAGTGGTAAGCGTAGTGCCGTAACCGACCGGCGTAGTAAGTACGGCTAGCACTTTGGCAGCCGTACGGCTACGCTTAGCCGAGAACCGCTAAGGGCCTTCAAAGACGACGATGACGTCTCTCGTGGGCCGGGGCGGGGGGCTGCTGGCCAGCGTCGAGCTGTCGGCCGTCGGGGGGCGAGCGCGTTTGGTAGCCATTGTCGGGGGTGGCAGGGCGGGAGTGCCGCGGTGCCGTGTCGTGGCGGCGCGCGGCGCGCTAAGCGCGGCGGCAGGCATGCCGGGCGATGCAGGCGGAGGGGGATTTCAGAGCTTGTGCAATGAGAGGATTGAATTTGACAGTGGTGAACGTGGTCAGTAACATTCCCGGTGGCCGTATGCCTGGTTTATTATGGCTTGAGCTTTTGTACAATATAGAAAGGGCTCTTGTCTGGTATAAGAGTGTTATGTAATAAACCTAGGGAGACCCTTTAAAGGCCTGTCACGTTGTTTCTCCACCTTCGGTGCCACCTAGTTTATATCAATCAAGTCTCATTCACAAGGCCCTCTTTACGGGGGCGGCCTTACGCTCTGGCGAGGGCTGTCCGCCTTGACGGGGACGTCGCGCTCGAGGGCGTAGGCTTTACAATGCGTTATACGCGACCGTACCGTACTAAGTGTCGGTAAGGCAGATCTTTTATTGCTAGTAGTGCAGTGGTAATTCGCGCAGCTCATTAAAGTTTAAAAGCTGTGAGGCTATTCGTGACTGAATATTTAGATCGACTGCTGAAGAGTCTGGCTCTTCCTATCTACTTGCTCGAGGAAGCGAGCCTGCTCTTTTATCTAACTATGGGATCACCATTTGGTGAGCTGGATCACTGATCCCAGTGATCCCCAGTGTCCAGTTACGTGCATTCTTTCCCTGGCGTAGATTCTGCCGTGCCTGTCGACCTTGCATTCTCCTACTATCCAATCATTCCTTCTTTGTCTTCTGCTTTCGTGGGTCGCTATTCTGGTCGTGACACCTGCGTGCCAGCTGGCGCTGCCAGCTGGCACTCCTAAATTACTGCCACTATACACCGCTGTCGCACATATGTCACTGAGCCACACCCGCCTCCTGAACGTAGCTCCTTAATAAACTACGTCTTCGTCTAATACCGCCTGCCTCCTACCTATGAATGCGGGGTAATGAACATTCATCCTGTTCACAACCTCGCTTTACCGCATCCTCAAAAAATGCCTCAAGCGACCAAGGCAGAAGAAACCCAGTCACAGGGTTATTACGAATATGAATCGCTGCGAGATAAGCACTTTTGTCGGTACTTGATTCTTCAGCCAGCCAGCACAGAGACCAATCCCCTTGTTTGCACTCTGCACACTGCCCCTCTAAACGAGTTTCCCGAATTTGAAACTATCTCTTATGTTTGGGGCAAGCCATTCCAGAACCAGCCTATTACTTGCAATGGAAAGATCCTCCGCATTACTGCCAGCTTACGAGATGCCCTGCGCCAGGTCCGACTAGCGGAAAAGCCTCGGACGCTCTGGGCTGACTCGATTTGTATCAACCAGTTGGATCTCGGCGAACGAGGGCATCAAATATCTCTAATGGGTGATTTATACAACAAGTCAAGCTGCACGCTGATTTGCTTGGGTAGGTTTGACCATGCCCATGCACCCATTGTGGCAAGTCTTGTGGCAGATGTCGACAGCATGGTGCAGAATGTCTTTGGGCGAGCAGGCTTCAGCTACGAATGGAATAGCTTTCCACTTGCCGACGAGGGAAATCCACTTGTTTCAGATAGCAGGTGGGAATCATTTGCTATCCTGTTGCGGCAGCCTTGGTTCAGGCGGGGCTGGGTGGTCCAGGAAGCCGCGCTTAGCTCGCAAACACTCCTGCTATGGGCCGACACCGAAATTGACTGGTGGGAGATGATACGAGCGTATACCTGGTCGAGAAAGAGGGCGCTGAAGGCTTCGAATCAACAGTTGCGGCTCTCAAGTCTGCACGTTCTAGGATTCCATATTCGACGAAATCGCGAAGCGATTACTTTTTACCCCGAGGGTGCTATTAGCCGCCTAACCTTTTTAGAGATCTTGGACTGTGGCAGGTCATTGGGTGTGACAGATCCCAGGGACAGGATTTACGCCTTTCTTGGTCTTCCGAGTTCCGACAACTGTCCCGTACGGCCCGATTACGATGTGCCGATTTCCCAGGTGTATCGTGACTTTGCCTACGAATACGTGAGGAGAACCGGAGATTTAGATATATTGCATTTCGTCCAAAACAATGACAGTGCACTCGAAGACAACACTGCGTCTTGGATCCCTCATTGGAATATAAATCTCTGCCCAACTGGTTACAGCCCAACCAACTACAACAAGCTTAATGAGCGCATTATGCCACGACTATCGTATCCCAAGGCAATGGTGTCACAGGATCAGAATACTTTAGAAATTCGAGTGGCAATCATGGACACTGTGGAATTCGCTGGCCGGACTTTCGACAAGACGTGTACGACACCTGATGATATCGCCTCGCTTTGGGACTCCGTCTCAGCAAGATCAGCCAAATCGCCCTACTCTTGTTCTCCTCTGCGAGCTTTCGTTGAAATATTTCGTTGTGCAGTTTACCGAGGGCGATTGACGGAGTGGGAGAGGCTCGAGTCAGCTTACATGCGATTCTTACAACACGAGCTTCACCGAGGAGACGCTTCGTATGATGATGCCCAACGTTTCCATGAATTGCGAATGGAGGATGTGCATAACAGAAAGTTTATTGTGTCAAGTCGTGGGTATCACGGTCTAGTGCCTAAAACTGTACAACAAGGTGATGCATGTTGCCTTATCTTTGGAACTAGGTCGCCGTTTATCTTGCGCAAGACAGATAGAGACAGACACTACAAGCTTTTGGGATCGGCACTTTTTCTCGGTAAGGGAAGCGATCATCACGGATATCCTAGCGTGATGGGAAAGAATGACTTGGACGACTGGGGACTAGAAGAGAAAGATGTATTTCTTTGTTAGGGCATATTCAGATACCGCTTCTAGAACCGTACCTTGATTACAGAGGTCTTATCCCCGGCACGGCGAATGTAGACTACGGCCGCGCTGCAGCTCCCTTTGTGTATAAGACGGACACCGCTCGGTGGGCCAGCGGTGAGGCTGCCGCCGATAACGACGATAATCCGAGTTTCTCGTAGTTGGCTGACATCTTGATAGCCGGGCAGAGTAGACCCACCTCGGCGGATTCGGAAACGCCGGAGTGCCTTTTTAGCCGGGCTCTCCAGCTCATCGTCTGTAAATAGTAAACATGATGCCAGTCCCCCGCGGAGACGTGCAGTGTAATGAACACGGGTTTCTCAAGGAATAAACCTGGGGTGTCAATAGGGTTTATGTTGACAGGGCAGTTAAGGCTGGGCCTCTGTGTGTAATATTGAAAGCTGGGGTTGGTGCAAGTGTTTAAAAGCTGCGAGGCTATTGCAGTATGTGACTGAATACTTAGATTGACTACTAAAGAGTCTGCTCTCTTCTTATTTAGTCGAGGGAACGATCCTGCTATTTTATATATTTACGCGATCACCAGTGATCGGCAACGTAGTGTCGGTATTGGTGTTTTTCCGTCTAACTAGTGTTCCTTTGTCTAATTATTTTTGTTGCCTTTTGCTGCAGAACGCGGGGGCCGCTTTCTGGGTTATAACATAAATACGGCACTAGGCAAACGCCGGAGAGCTAAAAAGACATGTGTGCGGCTTAAAGGATCTCTTACAGTTCAAAAAGGGCATGATTTACTAAATGAAAAGGGCGCGCAAGAGCAAATACAGTAGGAAACGTAAGCGAGGAGTGCTTAGCAAAGGAGGGCCTAGCCGGGCGGACGGCGCTGTGGTACTTGCGGCGAGAGAGGATGCAATGCGCCCACTTGTCTGAAGGAAGTAGAGATCTGACGTATATAGTTCTGAGTAGTTTAAATCGATTTCACTTGTTGTGGTTGCGTAATGACTCTTTTCATTATGAAATTTATAGGAAGTACACCACTCGCTTATGTGCGCCACTCGCTCATCAATTACGTTAAAGAATTAATATAAATATATATTATGCCATGACTATAATGCAAACATTAGAATTCATTTTCGCCTCCTTTAAGTGTAAGTTTCAGGCTCCCCAAGATGCAGTTGTGATTTTTACCCATAGCTGTGGCGCAGTCAGCACAGGCTGCTCAGGCCTGTGCTTCCCTGTGCTGCCCTGTGCAGAGGTGCTTAGCGTTTGTGGCAGCGTGTTGAGCGCCTGTGCTCGCCCCAAAATACGACGTTGGATTGGCAGGACTAAAAGTGACAGGATTCGTCTTTTATAACAGAACGGCAAAAGGATCTTCCGTTTTTGTAGGCCTAGTTGTAACGCCTGCGCCACCTCGGTAGCCATCGCGTAGACTGCGGCGGCGGTTGCATCAGAAGGTCATCGGTTCCCATCCGTCCCAGGTCCTTGCGTCGTCTCTGCACGGCCCGCAGCCGGACCGTGTACACATCCTTCTCGTCTTCCTCGTGTGGCGGAACGACGTCGCTCTCGGCCACATACACCACATGGTTTTTCTTGGACCATGCGGCAATCTCCTTTTCCGATGTGTGGCCTCGCCCGACCATCTCGGTCGTGCCGTCCCGCAGGTCCACGGCGGCCATGGCGTCCACGAGCAGGCGCACGATGTCGACGCGCCGGGACGACATCCACCTGACAGACCGCATGATGGAGACCATCAGGAGGATGGCGCATGCAGCACAGAGAATGGTGCAGAGCGTTTGAGACTATGGGTGGGAAACCGGTTATCTCAGCCTATGCTAGCGAGCTCCCACAACCGCCAAGTTTTCCAAAACAGTTAATCAAGTCAGTTAACTGGGAGACTTGGTACGATGACGAAGAGGAAGACATTCGCCTTATAGACTGGGGATGGTCCTATCCTGTGAATCAGACTATCAAGAACCTTGGGCAACCTATGCACTTAAGACTGAAACTTTCTTTTCGCCATCCTTCAACTATGAGCATGATTTGTGGAGAGCCGGTTCTGTGGCCTATTCTCTATTTTATCAAAGACCGCCGTTCTCTTATTTCTGCGACAAGGATCATTTCTTTATTCGCAGGTTAGTGTCAAAACTCGGACCCCTTCCATCCAGCTGGCATAGCAAGTGGGAAGAGATGAGGAAAGATAATAAATATAAAGAAGAAGATGGTAAGTTTCCTGCTTTTTCTTTTAAACATTGTCTTCCTAGACTGCGTTATATTGACAGTGACTTTGCTTTTAAAAAAGCAAAAGCAGTGCCTACGGAACTCATTCAAGACACGTTTGAATCTCGGCGACAGGAGATTGTGCAAAATTGTAACAGTTCTGATATCTATGAAAAAGACGAGTATTCAGAACTAGACTTTGAGGCGCTCAAGTGTCTGTTACAGCCGATACAGGGCCTAATGCAGCATGAACCAGAAAAGCGCATCTCGTTACGGAAGGCTGCTTCTTATATCGAGTGGACGGATTACCGGAAGAAGGGAAGTAGCCTAAGTTAAATCTACTTTATCGTTGGCGTGACTACAATATTTGATATGCCGGCCGTCGACTAGAGAACTTTGTCGCTTTTGTAATAGCCTTGGTGTCACGGTGGACAGGCAGGCGGGTAGGTAGGGACGAGATCAGGGACAGAAAGGCCTATTCGCTAGGCCAGTCTTCTAGATGACACAAGTAAAGGCCAGGTTGATAAAGAAGACGGAGCTCAAAGAGCTACGCTCAGGGGATAGATACAGGCAGAAGATATATCCGCAATAGCAGTGTACGGCGGTAGTAATCCCGCGGTGGTGTGCAGTGGCAGTAATACAAGGGCTGGCACGACAGTCTGTGGCAGCTTTAGTGAATAAGGTGTTGTGGTTTGACTAAGGGCTGGCTTAGTTCAAGGTTAGCCTAATCAAGATGATCAGACCGCCGTGTTAGCATTACTGCTGCCGTGCACCGTTAGTGGATATATCGTATCTCCTCCTTAAACGTAGCTCCTTGAGCTACGTCTTGTTATTAACCTAACCCCCACTTGTACCCCTTAAAAGAACCCTTCCCGTCCTTTATCTCGTCCCTACCCGCCTACCCGCCATGACAAGAGATACGTTAACTAGCCGTTAATAAAGGTCTTGCTTACCATGGACTGAATACGAACACGTAAAGTGCGCACGGGAAACGTGCGTGATTAATACGTAAACGTACCAGACGACTGGCAGACTGCCTGTGATATGAATAGCTTAGATAGAACCTAACCCTTCCAAACTGAACGCGTCGTGAAGGTCAAGAACTAGTTACCTATCTACACGAACAGTGTCTTCGCTCTCTTAAGTCTTCGTATCCTTTGCCTTCACGTCTACTATCTTCCAGCTCCTTTGCCATAACGTCTCCAACCTACATCGCCTTTCACGGTGGTTTCCACTGGCGGCCGTACGAGAACGAGGTGGAATAGATTGCCATTGGGGCCAACCGGCTGGAGCTGAACGGAGATGAGAATCTTTTTGCCACGATGGACAGCCAGGGCAAGATCAAGGTCTTTGCCACGTCGAGCCTCGGCCTGCTGGCTGGCGTCGCAGGACCCAGTGTTTGACATTGTGCAGCCCGTCTTGCTCGACAAGAATTTCCGCGTCGGTCGGCTGCTCTCTTCCCTGTCTGGCGACCGGCCCATCTTTCTGTCTCGGTTCTCTTGGCGGCTTCCGTCAGGCCCGGCCAAGGAACTGTTTTGCTTGCCAGGAGACTGGATCAATCGAGACTATCTGGCCTGTGTTCTGTCTGGGACAAGGAGAAATCGTTTCTCTGTCCTCGGAATGGAGAGGTGTCCATTGTAAAATGTGTGGCATTGACCTGAGTCGTCATGTAGTAAGCAGCATCGATTCACATTCGATGCAATTCACAAGGTATCTTACTACCATTCATTTATTTACTATGCATTGCTTAGACATGCTGCTAACAATACTAGACAGATTGCGACTGTCCATCTCCCCGTGTATTCTGTTGGCCAATCCGCTCACTTCCGCTCGGCGCGGTTCTCCTTGGCCCGCACAAAGGGCTTCGCGACCCGGAAGAACATGAACATGGCGGCCACCAGCATGGGCACCAGGGCGATGCCAAAGCTGGCGTAGTTGGAGAGGCCAAAGACGTCGTCGCCGGATCCCTGGCGCGTGGAATCCTCAATCATTTTCTTGATGGTGTCGACGTAGTTGCGGATGGCGGTGGCGTCTGCAGTGACGAGGCTGCTGAGGAAGACGAGACCAACGGTGGCCGTGACAAGATCGAAGAGAGCCATTTTGTATGCTGGAAAGACGTGTGTAGAAATATTTGGTCTCGATGATCAGCCAGAGAAGTGGATGACTGGCAGACCATGACTTACAGGGCTGTTTGGACGAGGGCGTGGTAGATATCGCAGGCAGTGAGTTTGTGTAGTAGATGAAGTTGGGAGATGAACTGGGATGCATTGTTGTTCTGCGAGTCTGGCGTGTTGACAATGGGATCGAGGCGCCCATCACACGGAAGGAGCTCTGGGGTCGTCCACAGCTCTTGCCATCTTGGCCTGTGTTGATTATGCCTTCCATATTTGGTCATGGTCGAAGGCGCTTTCCTCGAGCAGTTTTAGGCAAGGGCACAACGTTGACAATTAGGGTGAAGCTGCGCTATGGTCTCAGCATTGATTGTCGGTAACCTGTCCAGTAAAGACGCTTATTCTTACAGTCCTTGCCACCCGATGCCCTTTGCCTTTGCTTCTCCTGCTCCTCCTCCAGACAGAAGATTCCTATCCGATGCAAAAGTATCGCAGACAGAAAATGGACAACACCACCAGAAGAATGACGAAAAAGAAAAAGTCCAAACGCCCAATATGATCCACCTGCACCCTCTCCATGAGCCTCCATGTGCCTAAATTCGAGCAAATTCACATGCTTGGTTCAGAGTGTCATTTCCTGCGCCAGTGCCAGTGCCAGCGCCAGCACATGCTGATGCACCATCTTATGCCGCCGCTGCCCTAGCTCTGGCTCGCAAAGGTGGGCTTGCCCTTGGCGTACTTGGTCACGTAGAGGGTGGCCTGGCGGTCAAACTCGCTGCGCTGCTGGCGGTACTCGTCGGCGATGCGGGCCTCGAGGGGGTCGTCGGGGAGGGGCTCGACGAGCAGCTGGCGCAGGGCCTCGAGGACGTCGCGCAGCTTGGAGGCGGGCTTCCAGTTCTCCGACTTGAGCATGGAGAGGCAGACGTTGCCGAGCGAGTCGTTGGTGATGTTGGGGTGGTAGATGCGGGTGGTGAAGCGGACGACGGGGGCCTTGAAGGGGTAGTCGGCGGGCAGGTCGAGGAGGACGCCGAACTGGCCGCCCTTGTAGACGGTGGCGTCGGGGCCCTGCAGGACGACGCGCCAGTGGTGGAGGTCGGCTTCGGTGGCCAGGCTGACGGCGGTGCCGGCCGGCGGGTTGGCGCTGCAGTCGCCGAATTCCTGGAAGAAGAGTCAGCGGGCGTTGAAGAGTGGCAAAGGGGGGGGGCCTACCTTGGCAATGCGTTTGGATGACATGGCGTAGATAATGAAGATGGGCAAAAGAGAAAAAAAAGGAAAACAAAAAGGAAAAAGGAGAAGAAGCAAGAAACAGAAGACGAGGTCGGGCTATTTCAGGCAACAAGGGGAAGAAGCTCTCACACAAGACGCGCCTTCCTCAGGAAGCAGTGTGAGCTGGTCAGACACAGAATGGCAGGGGCGGGGCACCCACGCAGAAGCTCCCCGCCGGTGGGGCAAGACGACGCCACACTCAGCCACAGCGACGGCATGAAACAGCAAGTCATCCCGGCCAGCACACCAACACACCAACAAGAACAGCCAACCAAGAACAGCACACCACCCACCCACCCACTCACCCACACCCACACACACACCCACAGACGACACGCCTCTCCCATTGATCCTTGGGCCCCCTTCCAATGAGCGGCCTCCAGAGCGACCCGGCGGTGGCGGCCGCGTACGAGGCCGTGCGGTCGGACGCGGACGCGACCAACTGGCTGCTGATCGCCGACGTGGCCGGCAGCAAGGGGACGCTGGGGCTGGCGGGGACGGGCAGCGGCGGGCTGGCGGAGCTGGCGGCGGCGCTGGACGACAGCCAGGCGCAGTACGGGTACGCGCGCATCGAGTACGCCAACGACGCCGAGTCGAAGCGGGTCAAGTTTGTGCTCGTCGTGTGGATCGGGGCCGCCACGCGGGTCATGCGCAAGGCCCGCGTCAGCGTCGAGGCCGGCGCCGTCAAGGAGGTCCTGCGCCACCACAGCATCCAGGTCGACGCCCGCGACCGCACCACCGACCTGGTCGAGGCCGACATTGTCGCCCGCCTCCGCAAAGCCGGCGGCGCCGACTACAACGGGGGGCGGGGGTAGCCGGGACGCCCAGGTAGCCCAGCCAGGCAGTCCGACCAGGCAGTCCAGGCCCACGGACCGGACAGACACAAGACGGAGGAGGCAATCTGAATTTGCAAAGCGACGGCGTGTTTTCTGGATAGTGCTCTATGTAAACAATGGCATCTTTCCTCGTAATCATACAAGACATCTCCTGGAGAGCATCATTTGTCTGCTTCCGGCTCCACCATGTCCACGTCGTCGCGGTCCGCGTCGGGCGTGGCGCCGGCCGGAAAGAGCGATGGCGGCACGTGATCTTCGTAGTCGGCCGGCACGTCGCTGAGCTCGCTCTCGTCGTCGGCCGAGTCGTGCACGCTGCCGAGCGGCGACGACGCCTCGCTGGGGGGGGCTTCTGTATCGGCGGCGGCGAGGGTGACGTCGCCGTCACCGTCACCGGTGGCGTCGCCATCACCCTCTCCATCACCCTCGCCCTCGCCCTCGCCCTCGGCCTCCTTCATGTCCGTGTCGGCCTCCGCCTCGTCCCGCCCGATGCTGGGCCGTCGGCTCTTGCTGCGGGTGCTGCGTGCCCGGCTGCGTCGGTCGCGCCCGCGCGTGGTCTCGGCCTCGTCGCCGTCGCCTGTCGGCCCTTCGCCATCGCCTGCCGCCCCCTCGCCGTCCGGACCGCCGCCCTCGTTCTTCGCACTCGACAGCGAGCCCAGCCGCGTCGAGCGTCGTCCGCCCGCCGCTCCCGCGCTCGACGTACCTGCCGCCGCATGGCTGCCGTTTCCGTTTCCGTTGCTGCCAGCCGCCCCTGCCGCCGCCGCCGCCGCTTTCGTCACTGAATCGCCGAGACGAACAATCGCCTGCTCGGCCTTCCGCAGCACATCTGGTCGCCGCACGCCCGGGGCTCGGCCGCGACGAACAGGATGGTCACCGCCACCACCACCACTCGCTCCATTGGCGATGCCAGAGCCCTGCCTCTCCATCTTTTCCGCAGCCAGATGCGTCCCCGGGGCTTCCGATCCGGCGCGTGATGTGCCGGCGGCGCTGTCGCGGTCACCGGCACCACCACCAGTCTTATCAGACAGCAGATTAAAGGTGAGCATGATGGCGGCAGTGGACGAAGCAGCAGCAGCCTCGGCCTCGGCCTCCCTCTCCTTCTCGGCGCGCTCGGCACGCTCGGCGGCCTCCTTCTGGCGCAGCCGGCCCTCGATGATGACGGCCGGGGCGTCGCCGGGAAGGGTGGGGCTGACCTGGGCAAAGATGACGCTGTAGCAGTCGCTGATGAGGTCGTCGATGGGCCCGGCTTTCATGAGGTTGCCGTTGAGTTTCTTGATCTCAATGGCCTCGCGCATGGCGCTGAGGGCCGGGTGGTCCGAGGCCGGCTGGCCGACCCATTCGGTGATGCGCTCGGACAGAATCTCAAACTCGTCGGGGCTCACAGTCTTGAAGACGTCGTCGACGGCCGAGGGGATGGCGTAGGAGCGGCGCAGCAGGCGCAGGTAGCTGATGACGCAGGTCTGCCACAGATCGTTAAAGTGGTAAAAGTCGGCGCCCTTTTTGCGGATGCGGCGCAGCAGGGCCTCGAGGTTGGCGCGGTCGGCGAGGACGACGAGCAGGCGGGTCATGAAGCGGACGTACTGCTCCGTGTAGACGTGGTGGCGTCCGGGGCGCTCGGCGTCGCACTTCCAGACGTTCATGACCATTGTTTTTGTGAACATGGACTCGCGGAGGACGTTGAAGGCGGCCTTTGCTTTTTCGTTGCTGTTTTCCGTCTTGTCCTGTCCGTCTGGTCTGTCCTGTCCGTCCTGTCCGTCTGGTCCGTCTGGTCCGTCTGGTCCCTCCGGTCCCTCCGGTCTGCCTGGCTCCGGCCTGCCTGGCTCCGGCCTGTCGGCCTCCCCAAACAAAATCCACGCGTGCCGCATCATCATGCGGTGCTGCCAGTTGGACTTGTCCTTGTCGCGCAGGTGCCGCAGCGACTGCACCACGAAATCGTCCCAGGCCGCCGCGTCGTCGGCCGCCACCGCCACCGGCTCCCCCCCCCGCAGCGCGTACGGCTGCCGCTGCAGCAGGTCGGCGCCGACCTGGCGGCCCAGGGCGCCGCGGCGCACCAGCTTGTCGACGATGGAGAGCATCTTGTAGTGGGGCTCGAGCACGGGGTCCTGGCCGTGGCGCGGCTTGGGCAGCTGCATGACGAGGCGGATGCTGGTCTCGAGGGCGGCGATGACGTCGTCGACGGTCGGCTGGGCGTCCCGGGCCGAGGCCGGCAGGTCGGCGGCCGGCTTGCAGTGCATCTTCCAGAGGCACTTGGCCAGCATGTAGGCGCTGCGCCAGCGCCCCCGCTCGCCCTTGTCCTTGTGGTAGTAGCGGGACCCGCGGCCGGCGAGGGCCAGGGCGCGGCGGAAGAGGCCGGCGGCGTACTTCCAGGCCATGTAGTCGGTCATCTCGCCGTGCTGGCGGCGCTTGTAGGTCGACAGGGTGTCGGGGGCGATGAACCAGCGCTCGTGGGCGGCGTGGCGGAAGGCCTCCATGGCAAAGGGCTCGCGCGTGCTGGCGTACATGCGCAGGCCAAAGTTGTGGTAGAGGTCGTGCAGCGCGTCCACGTTGGCGCCGGACAGCGCGTCGGCCCCGGCCCGCCAGTACGACAGGGCCAGCGTGTAGCAGTGCACGGCGCTGCGCTGCAGCTTGACCAGCTCGCCGCGGTCCTTGTTCATCTTCTCCGCCGACCACAGCACCGTCTCGTCCAAGTCGTAGTCGGCGCACTCGGCCAGCCGGAACCACGCGTCCCATCGCGCCGGCGTCAGCTGCAGCTGCAGCCGCAGATACTGCGCCCCCACCCGCAGGTCGTCCGTCGCCCCCGGCGTCTGCCGCCGGTTGAGGTCCACGCCCTTGAACTTGGTCAGCGCCACCATGCCCAGCAGAAAGAACCAGCCGCTGCGCGCCAGCACCGCGTCCGCCGTCGTCGCCGTCGTCGCCGGCACCGCGTCCAGCGCCACCCCCCCTCGCCAGGCCTCGAACAGCCGCAGCGGGTGGATCGGCCGCTTGAGGTACTCGGTAAAGTAGCGCAGGTTGTGGATCATCTGCGTCGTCGACTTGGTCTGCCCGATCGCCTGCTGCATGTGCTCCACCGTGTTCTTCAGGTCCGACTTGAGCAGCTCCTTCATCGGAAGCCCTCGCGCCAGCGCCGCCACCTTGTCCACCAGCGCCAGCGCGTCCTGCCGCTCCAGCCGCTCCACCGGGCAGCCGTGGTCCTGCACCTCCGTCGCCCCCACCCCCAGCTTCAGCCCGTGCAGGTCGTACAGCACCTGGCCCACCTGGTCAGCCCAGTGCGGCAGGTCGCCCATCCGCAGCAGCTCCGACCGCGCCATCCGCAGGAACATCTTGTTGGCCGCCTTGCAGTGCTTGCGCGGGCCCATCGCCTCGTGGATGGCCCGGAGGAGTCGAGCCAGGGGGGGGTTGTCGCGTTTCTCGTCTTCCTCTTCTTTCTCTTTCTCTTCCTCTTCTTTCTCTTTCTCTTCTTTCTCTTTCTCTTCTTTCTCTTCCTCGCCTTCCGTCTTCTCCTCCATCCCCTCCTTCGCCACCATCGCCAGCAGCGTCCACGCCCGCATCTGCATCTCGTGCAGCTTGTTCACAAACGCGTGGTACGTCTGCGACGACGCCGCCGCCGTCCGCAGCCCCGCGTGCACCTCGTCCTCGTACACGCTGGCCACGTGCAGAATGCAGCAGAGCCGCACCAGCGCCCCCAGCGACGCCTGCAGGTGCGCCTCGTCCACAATGTCAAACACGCTGCCGTCCTGGTCCTGGGCCCCCAGCATGCTCAGCGCCTGGCTCGTCGTCTCGTCCAGCGTCTTGAGCAGGTGCACAAACACCTGCTGCCGCTTCGCTTCGCTTGCTGTCGTCGTCGTCGCTGCCGTGGCATCGGCCCCCAAGTCCGCCACCATCATCTCGATGCTCCGCAGCTGGCACGACAGCACCTTGCTCGGGTAGCCAATGTCCCGGTACGCGTCCGCCAGCCGTGACCACAGGAAAAACCGCAGGTGCGTGTTGCTGCCCCGCACAAACTTCCACAGGTCCCGCAGCTCCGCGCTCGCCACCTCTGCCACCGGCTTCGCCTCCGTCGCCTCCGCCGCCCGCACGCACACCGAGCTCGGGTTCAGCACCGGCTCCAGCCGGTGGATCACCGCCACCGGGTCCTTGACCTGCTCCTGGAACAGCGCCATGAAAAAGTCCTTGGTCGTCAGCTTGCTGATCTCCCCCTCTGCCGCCGCCTGTGACACCTCTGGCATCACCACGTTGTTGGGCAGCAGGATCTTGACCGCGCCGTCGTTGCCGTCGTCGCCGTTGTTGCTCGAGCCGCCCTCTTCCAGCCACTGCCGCAGGCTCTCCCAGCACGCCAGCGTGTGCTCCCGCGACACCGCCTCGCCGAGCGTCGTCGAGAACACGCACGCCCACAAGAACCGCCGCTTCAGGTCCGCCGCTGCCTTGCCTGCCTCCCCCGGCAGCGCCCGCGCCAGCCCCGACGCCACGTCCATCCACCGGTCCAGCCGATACCGGATCTCCAGCCGCACCGCCTGGTCCACCGCGCTGCTCGGATTGGTGATGCGCTCGTACACGTCCAGGTACAGCTCAAAGAGCATCTGCACCAGCTCGTGCAGAGGCGACACGCCCGAGCACCCGCACCCGCCGGGAGAGGCCAGCAGCTCGTGCTGCACCCGCTCGTAGATCGCCTCGTCCAGCCGGTTCAGCACCTGCACCACCGCCCGCTTCATCGCCTCCGACCAGATGAGCGTCGTGTAGCTCATCGACAGAAACATCACCCACTGGTACGCCACCTCCTGCAGCGTGAACCACCCGCTGTTGATCCCCTGCACAAACGACGGCAGCCCCCGCAGCTCGTCCAGCGGCGCCTGTGCCCGCGCCTGCTGCTGGCTCGCCCGCGTGTGCTCCAGGAACGCGTCCAGCCCCAGCACCGGCGTCGCCTTCTTGCTCAGCAGAATCTTGGCCCGCTCGTCCTTGTAGCTCACCAGCGCGTCCAACATCTCTTTTGACGCATGCCCTCGCAGCTGCATCCTCTGCTCTTCACTCGCCCCCTCCTCGGTCGCCTCGGTCGCCGCGATCAGCTCCTCCAGCTCCGCGATCGCCGGCACCCCCAGCTTCGCCATCTCCGTCTGCAGCAGCACAAACAGCTCGTGGTCGCGCTCCTTCAGCGGGCCCAGGTGATCCGCATACGCCGTGCTGGCGTCCATCGTCTCCTCCGCCAGCGTCTCCCGTCGCCGGATCCGCTTGCTCCGCTTCGTGTCGCCGTTGTCCTCCTCGCCCGCGTCCGGCAGCCCAGCCGCCGACTGCGACCGCTTCCTCGACTGCGACGTGCTGCGTTCTTTGGCTTCTTTGACTTCTTTGGCCTCTTTTTGCCCCTCTTTCGCTGCCTCTCTTGGCACCTCTTTCTCGACCGCCTTGTCTTCTGTCGAGTCATCTGCCGTCGTCCCCACCGCCACATCGTCTTTCTCGGCCTCGTTCTTCCTCTCGTTTGCGTCTCCGCCGGGTGCTGCCACTATTTCTTGGAGCTGTTGATCAATCTCAATCTGCATAATCTGGTTGTCGTCCGGCATGTCCGGCGCCTCAATCACCACCGCCCTTCCGCTGATGCCAAACTCGTCCACACACTGCACCATGGCCATGCCCAGGTCCGCCCAAGAGGGGCTCGTGAACTTGAGGACCATGCGAGACGTCGCCGCCTTCTGGCCCGACGATGCCGACGACGGCGACGTTTTCGGCACGGCAATGCCGCGTGTGGGATTGGGCAGCCACGGCATGGGGTCCATGTACCGGTGCAGCGACGCCGCCATCTGCTTCCTGAGGAACGGCGCCATGATCGGATGCGACAGAGCAATGTCGTCGGCAAGCGCCTGCAGCTGGCTCCGCAGCTGCTCGCCCGCAAAGCCTTCCGCCAGCGATGGCGGCTCCACCTCCACCACCGCCGGGTCGTCGTCCACCTCAATGGCCGCTTCCAGGCAGTACCTCTCGATGCGAACGCTCTGCAGAAACGCGGCTACGCGCGCCGACCGCCGCCACAGCTCCGCATCCGACGGGTCCCGGTCGAGAGCCGCGTCAAAGTCGTTGAGCGCCTCGCGCGCATCCTCCTGCACCGCTGTCTCCTCAAACACATCCCCGGGCGCCTCCGCATCTTTTTCTTCCGCCTGTGCATCTTGGACAGCCTGTGCCGCTCTCACCCGCGCCTTGTGCCGTATCCGGTCGAGAAGGAATTGCCCGTGGTTCTTGTAGGCCAGGTAGTACGCCTGAGGCAGGCTGCTCTCCGAGGCGTTATCCTCGATGACCGCCGTCTCCAGGCCGAGGCCAGACGAAAATGTCGGCGCCGAGCTGAGCGAGCCTGGCTGGCGCTCCGTGCGCTCGTATTCCGTCCGCGCATCGGGGTATTTGAAGATTTCCGACTGGAACAGGAGGGCGTAGGCCTTTTCGGCTTCGCGAAACGATCGCGGGCCTTGCGCGTGGTACTTGAGCGCCGTCTGGTAGAGCTTCAATGCATCGTCCGTCTGGATGCGCCGTGTGACGTCGACTTCGTCCTCGACATTATCTTCGGGCTCGACGTTGATCGCCACGAAGGCGGGCTGAGCAGGAGTGAGCAGCGTTGCCACCTGCAATGTGAAAAGAGCTAGCTTACCATCGTGGAAGAGAGGTCGCGACAGCATACGACCACACAAGATAACTAAACAGGCAATGGATACCAAAGAATATGCCGTCTCCAGGCACGGCGCAAATGAAACAGTCGCGTAACAAGGAATGTCCAAGTGGTGATAATGTCAGGCATCGCGTGAAGCTTTGGGAGACGCGAATGCACAAGCATCGAAATTTGCACCGCCACAGTCGCGCATCCAAAGTGTGGCGCTAGCTACCCTTTTGGGGATATTGGCTCCTTCTATTTTCAGCACGTATGAGACAAGACGTGTCTACAGATTTCTCGCTTTCTCTCCCTTGCATTGTACGATGCCACGATTACAATTGCATGTCCTTTTCTGTGGGAGCGATGTACAATCTACATGTCCATAGAAAGGCGGGACAGCAAAACAGCTGCACGAGTGGATGACTGGTGAGGTTGCAGAGATCCGGGTAGCAAATACGGGTACATTATTACAGCAAAGGTCGTCCTAGAAAAAGATCGCAAACAGAAGGTGCCAATGATGCCACTTCTGCAGGTATAAGGAGAACGTTGAATGAGGCAACGACATAAATAGTTATCCCTGGCCACGGAGTCCCGTGATCCGGAGGGTCTCCCTGTGATGATTGGCCCACAGTCACCATTGCCTCCACTTTTTGTTTGTGCGGCTAGGCGACGCTTTTGGTAGGCTTGAGACCAGTTTTCCTTTGCAGGGTCGCGAAAGGACAGAGATCACCACCAAACACGTCGACCAAGGCGAATCTTGCTCTTTCCTCTCCCGCCTCCAGCTGTGGGATTGGCACATCCACACCCGCTCGCGCTTTCGGCCTGAACCGCACACCCGTGCCGCCTAATCCACCCTGGTCGAACCACGAGACCCAGCTTTTGAAGCTTGAACGAGCAGCGAACAGCCTCCATTTTTCAGAAGCTTTGTTCTTGTCCAACCCCTTCTTCCCCTTTCTCCTCTTGCTTTTTTTTTTGTCTTTTCTGGGCTCTTGTGCCTATTCTCGCCTTCCACAATGGTTGCGCCCGCCGTCCCTGAGTGCGTTGCCGCCTCCCCCCGTCGCATCTCCAGAAATCCCCCTTTTTTCCCCCAGAGCTGCCCATCTAACCACGTGTCGCATTCCCCAGGATTACGGAGGAGGAGCTCCACGAAGCGGTCGAGAGCAGAACAGAACAGCTTCTGGCTCTCCGCGAGCTGGGCCCGCCCGACCTGGTGCACCTCGTGAAGCAGCCGATTCGCGGCAACGGCCGCCAGGTAGGTTTCCCCATCTAGAGCGAAGTGTGGGCGAGCGCGTGCTGACTCTGTTTTTTTTCTCTCTGGCCAGATCGGTGTCTACCACCATGTCACTGGCGTCGATGCCTCGTCCTCGGCCAGCCTGGCAGCTTACATCAACACATTGACGTACCGCGAGCCCGGCACAACCGCAACGACCAAGATCACCGAGGGCCTCTACTGGTATGCGCAAGGCGATGGAACCATGCGACGGAATGGGATGCTGACCGCACAGCTGCTACAATGCCTTGTCACGACTGGACATGCGGGTACACGTGACGATCCCTGGCACGGTGGAAAGCTACTGCTTGGACGAGCGCGGCGAGAAAAAGAAAACGACAGACGACATGTGGCTGGAGGCCTACCTCTGCAGCGTGCTGCGGGCGTACTCGTACGCCGACGACGGCAGCGGCGACACGATCCGCAAGATCATGGGGGTGCGACGGTTCAACCCGATCACGAACACGGAGACGGAACACCGGTTTCTGAATGCGGCCGAGCAGCTGTTCTTCCGGGGTAGGTGCATGGACGAAGTATGGGCACAGGCGCGCCGTGGCGCAGCGTAGCTAACTTGAGCAGGCTGGCAGCTCGGATCGGACTCGACGGTGCAGGTGCCCAACGTGGTGTCGAACCACCTGGTGAGCGGGCTGCTCAAGTACTTTGAGACGACGGGCCGGTACGCGTCAGGCATCAACCTGTTCCAGAAGCTGCGGACGCAAAACGTGGAGGTGGCGTCGCTTCTGGCCAAGGTGCTCTTCATGGGCAGCGAGGAGGTGGAGGGTGTGCGAGTGCTGTACGAGTCGCTGCAAGAGGACCCGATGGACTACGTGATGCTGGACACGCAGGCGGCGTTTCTGCTGCGGAAAGCGCGGACCGCAGCGACGGCAGAGCAGAAGGAAGAGCGGCTGCGCATGGCGCTGGGATGCGCGGACCGCAGCACGGTGGCGGCGCCGAGCGAGTTCGGGACGTGGGCCCGGCTGGCCGAGGTGTACGTGGCGCTGGAGGACTGGGAGAACGCGCTGACGATCCTGAACTCGTGCCCGATGTTTACGTACCAGGACAAGGACGCGCCGGTGATGCCGGAGCCCAAGGAGGTGTCGCTGCCGATCCTGGCGGAGACGCGGCTGGACGAGCTGGACGGCGAGCTGGAGTCGCGGTACGGCGAGCAGATCGACGCCAGCCTGCTGAACCTGCGAGCGTCGGCGTACCGCGGCACGTTCAAGCACGCGTACAACATCCTGACCGAGATGACGGCCAAGATCGGCTGGGACCAACTGCTCAAGATCCGGAGCAACGTCTTTGTCATGGAGGACGAGTACCGCACCGAGAAGAAGGACGTCGGCTCCGTCGCCTCTTATCCGGTGCACGCCACGGCCAGCCACAGCGACAACCACAACGGCGGCGCCAAGGCGAACAATGCCAGCACGGACGCCCTGCGCGGCACGCCCGATCCGCCAACCAACGGCGACAGCGAGCCTGCGGCCGAGACCGCCGCCGCGCCAGAGAACGGACACGCCAAAGCGACGGGCGACGACAGCGGATCAGACGTCGAGGAGGACGACGACGACGAAGACGACGGCTCGCATATCGAGGTGCCGGTCAACCACGGGGTCGAGAAGCCGACGACGGCAGCCGAGGGTGGCGACGAGGACAATGTGTGTTTCCCCTTCCCCCCCCCCCTTTTTTTATCGAGACAACAATCGCTAACGGACAGACGTCGGAGGAGCACCTCTCGCGGCTCAATAACAAGCGGCTGTGCGAGCGCTGGCTGGACAGCCTGTTCATGGTGCTGTACGAGGACCTGCGGGTGTACACCATCTGGCGCACGCAGATGGCGCAGTACCGGGCGCAGGCGATGCAGTACAAGAAGTCGGCCGAGGAGTGGGAGATTCTGGGCCTGCTGGCCGAGCGCCTGCACCACGCCGACGAGGCCGTCGAGGCCTACCGCGCCTGTCTCGCCCAGCGCTTCAGCCCGCGCGCCCTCTCGGGCATCCTGCGCGCCCTGCAGGCCGGCCGCCTCACCTCCACCGGCTCGCCCGCACCGACCTCTGCCTCGGGCCGTCTCGCCGCCCCCGTCGAGACCGTCGCCGCCGTCATCCGCCTCGTCACCTGGCAGTACCGCTGGTACTCGGGCTTCGCCCCCGCCCTCCTGCAGACCGTCCGCGGCCTCATCGAGGAGGAGGGCGGCGTCAAGGTCGGCAGCCTCATCCAGGCCACCAACCTGCCCCAGCCCGTCCTCGACCTCACCCACCACTACGCCGCCCTCTGCGCTGCCTTTCACAGCAGCGGCACCGACGGCTACTGGGGGGCCGCTCGCTGATGCGCCAATGCAATAGCGTAGGAAGAGACAGCACACCTGTAGAAGGCCGGGGGGTGGGGGACCTTAGACGATAGCCTGGGTTGCAGGGCCTCTGTATTATTTTCCCTTAGCACTATCATATGGCGCGGCCCATCGGCTGGCACCCTTTTTTTTGTCTACCTTGTGATCTCCTTTGCAGCGGCCGTATGCCTAATATATACACGCAATACCAACACCGTCCCAATGCATGATGCTGCAACAATGCTGTCCAGCCCGGGCGATGGGCTGGTGTTCCCGTGTCAGGGCGCCTCTAGCCATCGCACCGGTCCTGGTTATGCTTCTCTCTTCCATGCTTTGATGCTCCATGACAAATGAAATGAAAAAAAAAAAGCAAATGAGAAAGAAAGACAAACAATGAAAAGACAAATGGAAAAAAAAAAAGAAAGATACTAATGACATAAAAATTGGCGCCGTATGCCTGTTTGTCGTTGTGTGATATGGTATTATAAAAACAAGATGCTGGTCGTGACATTGTGAAGAGGAAGAACGGAAGAAAAACAGAAGAAAAAAGAAAAGAAAAGATAAAGATAGTTCAAAAACGTGAGCTTCCTGTAGACGCTCAGTCTTCAGGATCGTTTGCAGGTGCAGCACTACATCACCTCGGCTGTCGGCCGTCGTTCGCGCCGACGGCGGAACAGCGTGCCCTTGCGGACGGCCGTCGGGCTAAGAGGGCCATGCTCGTCGTCGTCATCGCCGGTGCCGTGGCCGCCAATGGTGCTGCTGTCGGCATTCGCCTTCCGCGCCTCCTTGAGCACGCCGCGCTGCTCGCGCCGCTTCTCTTCGATATTCTCCTGGCTCAGGTGGCCAAAGCCGTTGCGCCGCCGGAATGTCGCTTCCATCACCATGTTGCAATCCAAAAGGCGCCGCGGCAGGCCCTGGACGACACCGAACATCTCCATAGGATCGGCGACGGCGCGGATCTCCGCCTCGCCCAGCTTGAAGATGGCCAGAGCCACCCGGAACAGCGTCTTGCTGCCCTCGTAGAAGAAGACATCCCACACGCGCAATGTCGTCTCGATGGGCAGCGTGCCAATAAAGCAAGACATGAACCAAGCTGTCATGCACAGGGTGATGGGCGGCAGGCGATCGGCAGACGCAGACGCCGCCAGGTTGTCGCGGCCCAAGCCCATCTTGGGCAGCTTCATTTTGCGGCCGAGCGTGGCGTGCCTCGTCACTTCGTGGCCATGCGGCCGCATCGCAGTCGAAGGATCCTCCAGCTCGCCGCCAATCTTGGCCCAGACATTCGGCAGCGACTCCTGCAGAGACGTCATCAGAACGCTCAGGTCGACCTTGGAGCCTTCCAGAGACATCTCGTGGGTGCCGGGCAGATAGATGCGCGTGATGACATTCAGCAGCCAGAAGCACTGCTCCTCGGTCTCAACAAAGAGAAGCAGAAGGCCGGCCAAAAAGTTGAGGCTCTGGCAGTAGCCAATGCGCGGGTTGTATAGGGAGAAGGCGAGCAGCACGCGCCGCAGCTTTGAGACAATCGGCGGCTCCTCTGCACGGTCGGCCGTGATGTCGACAGGGGTGCCATCCTCCCGAGTATCGGTGGCGGTCATGCTGTTGTCGCCGTGCCCCGGCTGCTGCCCGCTGGTGAACTGGAATTTGACGTTGTCGGGAAAGGTGCGGTGCAGATCGCGCTCCACGGCCTCGATATCGACATCCTTGGCCTCGCCATTCCCGGCACGGTCGACCAAGTCGTCGTACGTGCCGGGGTGCTTGGCGAGAATGCTGGGGCCGCCCGCGTAGTAGAACCATGCAGCACCGCGCCACTCCGGTGGGATGCCTTTGCGGATGAACCGCTTCGTCTTCACGCTGGGCTGAGGGAAGCGGTTCGGGTTCTCCGTGATCAAGCCAGACTCTTTGAGATAGGCCACCCATTTCTTCTGCCGCCGTTCAATGTATTCGCTATACGGACCGTTCCAGGTATCATACTGCTCGCGCGTGATATACTGGTTGTGCTTGCGGAAGCCATATCGATCCCGCGCGTCGGGGTCATCTGTTTCGTTTGCAGACCGCGCGAAGAGCGAGGGCGCTTTCGACGATGCAGGCCGGCTCTCCGCGGCCTCGGGTTCCAGCTTGGCCATCAGTGGAAGAGGGCCAGGCACGATGCGATCATCACTTTCCAGCAGCTTGGCCGAATCACGCTTCTCTCTCTCGACCTTTTCGGCCGGCTCGGTTGGCTCGGTTGGCTCAGTTGGCTCAGTTGGCTCAGTTGGCTCGACCTCCTCGATCGGTTCAACCTGCTCGTCAATCCTCAGAGATGAGTTGCTCCGACTGGCAACACTCTGGTCGAGGAGAGAACGGCCGACGTCGCTAGGTAGCGACGATGGCAGACCAGAGTTGCGGAAGAAAGCCCCGGAATCTCGTACGGTGAGAGCACTGTCATCCAGCCCTCCTTGACGGCCAGCCCGAGACGGAAAAGGCAGCGGTTGGCTTATCGCTTCCTGGATCAGTGGCCCGATCGAGTGGCTGGACGGACCCTCAGTGTCGGTTATATCGTCCTCGACGCCCGAGTCCTTTGTGTTGTCGTTGTCTTCCGCGCTTGTCGAGTCAGCAAATCCTTTCTCGTACATGCCCATTACATCCTCCACACTCAATCCTTCGTCGGGCCCCACGCCTGCGTTGGCAAACCAAGACATGGAATTTCTGGAGCTCCTCTTAGTCAGAACACTACTTCGATCTGTGCCGCTGGCGGTAAATACTGTTCCCTGGGTGGTCGATGCCGTAGTCTCGGATCGGTAGCTAGATCGATTCTCGTCGGCAGCCATCCACGGAGGGGGGTCGCGTGCGTGCGGAATGTTACTGTTTGGGTAGCCATGCGGCGCTGGGTGGGCTGGAAGGCCGGGACGCCCATGCCCTGGATACCCTGGTTGCCCGTGAGGATGGTTAGCGCCCGCGTGGCCCGCACTGCCATTGCCATCAATGCGGCTGTATGCAGCTGGGGGGCGAGGCAGGCCAGGCGATGGAGCACCAGCGGCCTCTGCATGTGGTGGGAGGTGGCGGACGGTTCGAAGGTGGTCATTTGATGGTCGATGTGGCAGCGAGGAGTAGGTGGACGAGGCCTTGCTGGACACAGACACGCCACGGGAACGATCCCGTGGCCAAGACGCCTGCGCTGGTTGAGACACGGGTGGCAGCATGGAGCTGCCGTCCAGCTGGAGCGCTTCCGGGTGTCGGAGCCGCATCATGCTAGGTGGATCGCGAGCGTACTGGAGGCTGGGCTTTCGAGGGCGGGAAAAGTTGTCCACCAGCATGCCTCCTGGAGTGGGTGGTGCGGACGCAGAGGTTGGCGAAGGAGCTGCAGAGGTCGGGAGCGATGTCGATACAGCCTCGGCTATGGGAGGGAAAATATCATTCCGCCTGTCGACAGCTGTCCGCAGGGAGACTTGGGACCCTTGGGTCGAGTTCGACGAGCGGTCGGGCGTCGGGGAGCGAGGAGCGAAAGGGTGGGAAGAAAGGGGAGCAAAGCGGTTGGAAGATGCCGCGGATGGTGAGCGAGATGGAGGTAGAGCTGCAGAGGCCGCCTGGGCGTGCGTCGGGGAGATCGGGCTGGTGGCGGTTGTCGAGAGCGAGATCGAGGTCGAAGATAGGGAGGTGCTCGTGTGCGAAGAAAGCGTTGCGTGGTCGTAGATGACGGTGGAGCTGTTTGCCAGGGAATCCCAGCGAGGCGAGATGGGAGCAGAGGGCAGTGAGACAGGGGAGATGGGAAGCGCCTGCAATTGGGGAGAGATCTGGTCGTAATCGTCTTCGTCTTCTGAGCTGGTGGTTTGGTGGTGTGGAAAAGCGTGTTTGGCATAGGAACCAATCGTGTTCTTCTTCCGCGGCAGCTGGAAGCTGCTCCTGTTGCTGTGGCTTGCAGCAGCTGTCGACACTGCTCCTTCGTCGTGGTGGGCGACATGGGTCCCCTCGACGAAACCCAGGGGGTCTTTTGCGTCTGAGGCCGCTTCGGAGTGTTTCGACGGGGGTTGGTGTCGCAGTCGGTTCGCGTACAAGCCAAACTCGCGTTTCTTCATGCTTTTCTGGCGTCGAAATGCCGTGGACGAGGCTGACGATCCGGAAGCGATCGAGGAGCTCCGTGCTGGGCCCTCTGCGTCGGCTGCATAGGCCACATCGTCGTGATCTGGAAGAGCCGGCATGGTTGTTGTGGCGGCAGGAGGCGACGCGGCATGACGGTCACGGCCGTGGCAGCTGGTCAACAACAAGAGGCGAGGGCGGAACTGGGCACCACGATGCCGGGTGCCATACTTTTTCTACAGAGATCGAGAGAGAGGGAGGGAGAAGGAGAGAAATGCAAGCACATGTCCAGAATAGTCTGAGGATTGGCGGTTTCCGTTCCTCTCGGTTCCCTCTTTTTCATTTTCTTTTTTTTATTTTACATTAGCATTTTTCGCTCTTTCCGTTTCCTGAACAGGGGTGGGAAAGAACGCCCCCCCCCCCCCCCTAGAGGTACAGCAAGGCAGGCACGTAAACACGCTAGGCAGGCGCTACGCGGGGGACAGTGTTAGTGCAAAACGGTGGTGTACGGCGCTAGAAAGTGGCTGCAGCGGGAGGCTGCTGGTGTTGGGTACTTTTCCACGCGTTATGGCGACTAACAAGCACAGGAGAGTGGTGCAGCTCCGCATTTTAGAAGGAGTTCGTTGGGACCGGAGGGCCATGTCATTCCAGGCTGCAGGCGAGAGTAGCACTGTACTATGTACGGTGGGCGCCAGAATGCCTGCTGCTGGTGCTGCTGCTGTTGGTGCCAACGCCGCTGCGTCAACGAACGCGTAACGCGTATCTTACCTCAGAAATGAGGATGGACAGCAGAACCGCTGCATTCCGTCATGCAAAGGAACCGTGTGGTATAATAGACCAGTCACAGCACAACCAACCGCATGGAAGTGCGTGATTGCACCGATTTTCGGACCAAGGTGCAGTTGCACGATGAAAAATGCAAGACAATGGCATTTGCTATAGCCTGCTATAGGACCCTACTTTGCGTGCTCTGCCGTCCCATTGTCCGGTATTCTGGGCGGATGATCAGGGGCATGTGGGCAGGTGGGCAGGTGGGTGCTTGTGCTTGTCCATTGGTTTCAGGGGCGCAGATCGCTGGACGGCACACCAGCAGGTTGTGCTAGACAGCAGCCTGACGCACAAAGTAGAAAAATGCGACAAAATATGCATGCTTTTCCTATGTAAACAACAGGCGCCAAAGCAGAGCTGAGACACGCAAAAGAAACAACAGGAATTAAGAAAGTGAGCAAAGCGAGCAAGCGAAATTTCGGGCCTCGCAGGATCATGCTTTCCCCGTGCCTTCACCACCTTTTTTTCAAATTCGGGATATTCCCATGAGCCTGTTAACTGCCTGACATTGTTTCCTGCATGGTAAGGTTCGAACCCGTCACCACGGCTCAGGTTCAGGGGAAAATACGGTACCTGTGAGTACTTGTGTGTTGCTGCTGATCGCACCGATATCGCCGCCCTTTGTTGTATGGAAATGTATCCCTCCAGGGCGCTAGCCAGCGGGAGTTGCATCCGCCGGCCAAACCTCTGCTAAGATGTGGCGCTGTTCTGCCCTTCTTGTCCGTCCTCGGCTCGTAATTGGGGCCTTGTTGGGGTCTTGGGGCAGCGCCCGCAGTGCTTCTTCAGTGGCGGGACGGCGCCAAACCGCCTTTGTCAGCGGCGTAGCAACCCAATCTCGTCAAATGCCAGATGTGCAATACCGCCCGTCTGCACAGGCAGTATCGCCTATCCTGATCCACAAGCCTACCTCATATTACCCACCTGTCAAGAACCCTGCACGGAGCCTGCCGGGTCAGCAGGACCTTCCAGAAGCAATTTCTTTTCTGGATGTGGAATTTGTACGGCACAGATGTGTTCCGAGCTCTCTCTCTCTCTTCCTTACTTTGTTTGCTCGTACGAGTCTCGCTTGGGCTCCGTATTGTCTGTTTTCTTCCCCGTTTCTTCAATCTATCTTACGGAATGTCATCTCTTGGGTTTCGCATTTTTTTCTCGTTCTACTTCTAGCACGACATCATGCACCGACCAGGCAGATCTAGAACTGCACAACCTTGGCTCTGGACCGCTGCAATTTCCACACACGGCCTTTTGTGTTGTTTGTTTCTGACAAGCACGTGGCATCGCGTTGCCGGCGTGCTCTTTTCGCGTCCAACGCCACAGCATCTACAAGTCTATCGACCCTTCTCCGGGCCATTTCGGTCATTATCTGTCCAAGCGTCAACAAATGTGTCAACAAACTAGCATCCAAAATGGTCAAGTGGTCTCCCGTGTGCTTGCGGGGATGAGCAGTGCCGAGAAGAAGTGCACGGGCAAGACGCGTCCATCTGGCCGTCAATATTGGGTCTACAAAGTACGCAAAAGCTGCTCGGCACTTGTTAGTGCAAGTGCCGGGTCTGCCACCTGACAACTGTCAGCTGTTGCCAGCTGCCATAGTCTGAGACAAAGCCGTCACCTCAAGTTTGCTGTGCCGTCAACGCTAGCCAATCAGCGGTGTGACAACGTCCATCGGGGTGGCGTGCGCATGGACCGCAATTCGACCCATGCTGCTGTTCCCAAGAGGTACCTTACTTGCGCCCACCCTTTCTTGTTAGTCTGCCCTCCCTCACGCGCGAGCGCAATGCTGTGTGAGGAAAGCAACGCAACGGAGCGGAAGCTCCCCCCCCCTTCCCCCTCCCTTCCAGGCGAGGGTGAGCAAGTCCTCCGCCTCCCTCTCCGCCGCGGCGTCTTACTGTTTGCCATTGCGCTTCCCCCCCTGTCCGACCACCCGCCTAGTCGCCCGCCTTAACATTTTTTCCTTTCCCGTCCACTGTATCCAGGAAGCAGCACTCCCTTCGCCCAGGTTTTGTGTCTTTCCTTCTCTTTTCCGTTTCCTTCCTCTCCTGTTTTCTCTTTTCGCATCGCTTTCCCTCCACTCAATACCACTGATCTGTTATCTTTCAACGCGGAATTCATCAACCTGCCTTTTCTGTAACTTTGTTATCGGCCTTTAATATGTCTATCCGCAAGAGGAAGCAGGAGGACGAGGAAGAGGAGGAGGAAGAGCTCATCTCCCTTCCGAGTGGCGACGAGGAAGAAGAAGAGTGAGTAGCATTATACTGCTTTTGTTTGTTTCCTGTTCGGTTTCATCGCTCGCGAAAGAAGCTCGCTCGTTTTGAGTGTCTGTATTGCGCGCGCCGTAGCCAAGACCACGGCAAGGCTGCGCACGTTTTTGTCGCATTCGCTCATTTTGTGTGCCGCCGGGATGCCATGTCCATCGTGTTTCTGCTGTTGGTTCAATTTTGTATTTTAATCGACTTTGCGCAATGCGACTAACACGGCACAGATTCGAAGATGATGAAGATGACGATGATGACGAAGACGAAGACGACGAGGAAGAGGAAGAGGAGGAGGAGGAAGAAGAAGAAGAAGGCGACGAAGCCCCTGAAAAGGAGAACGAGAAGCCTAGTAAGCGACAGCACTTATTTTGATTCCCATCCGGATGCTAATGATGGCCGCTGCAGCTGCCCCTCCGAAGAAGAAGCAAAAGATTGCGCCCGCAGACGATGACATCAAGGTCGCCAACGGCAACGGGGTGGCGGCCAAGAACGGCACCGCTGTCGATGCTAAGAATGGGGACGCTGAAAACGGGAACGCCGAAGATGAGGATGCCGAAGGCGATGACGCCGAGGCCGACGGTACCGAGGAAGACGGGGAAGAGGACGGCGTCGATGACGCCGAGGCCTTGCCCAGCAAGGAGCTCCCAAAGGCCGTCAGCAAGCAGGCCGAGGCTCCCGCTGCTGTCGAGAACGGTACCAAGGCGGTGGCGGCTGGCGGCGACGAAGAGAACTAGATGTCTCGGTAGATGGACCGTCCAGTTTTGGTATATCGGCCAATATAGCACTGCCTTTTGGTTGTCCTCTTCTTGTTCTTGCTCTTCAGATGTGCGATTCTTTTGGAGCGAGTCGTGCTGCGAATCAGGCGCCGCCTGCTGAAGCTGCGTGGGATTCCCAGCTCGACCTTTCAAGTCGCAATAGGCTTCATAGATCGCAGCATAGCGTCATCTGGTCGCGGCCATTGTGTTGGACTTGAAATGAAGCTTTGATCTGATTGAAATGGCGGTCCTGTTTCATTATCGTGCTCCGTCTTTGATGTTTTGCAAGACAGATTGAGGCTTGGAGCCGGAAGACCGCGCAAAGGGAGATCTACGCCCAACTTTATGTATGGTTCGTCTGTAGTTTCGAGCCCAACCATGCCCAACATTTCTCCCTGCTCGTGCGGATGATCCTCGCGTCCGCATGGCTCGAAGAGCGGCCCCTGGCTACTTTTCCCCGCCCTAGCCGCCACGGTTGGACGGGTGGCTCGACGTGGGTGGGCCGGGACACCAACGTGGGGTGCTCAATTAGTCCAATAGAAGAGGTGAAGCAGAATCACGATTCCTCCATGTGCAATATGCTGGTCGTTGTTGACTGTATTGGATGCGTGGCAAGATTTTTTCTGTCTTTCAAGAGGATCTGTTTTCATAGTTTGAGATAGATTGTCAATCAAGTTCTTTTAATAAGCACACGGCCTCGGTGATTTGGAAATAACCATTCCGACGCTCCTTCCTTCCCAGCGAGCGACCATAGTGTAAATGAGAGAGAAAATGGCTGGTTTAAGCAGATTGCGATGTGTTCTTTGCCCCTTCTATTTCTAGACATGTGCCACTTCCGGAACAGGCAGTAACATACCTCTGCACACAGATGACCTATGCCAAGTCGTAAACACAAAAGACATCGTGAAGTCAAGACTACGATTTTTCTCACCACGCCTCTCCCCATCCTGGAGCCGCCACCTCGTCATTGTATATGTCTCGTTATTGTTTACTTGTCTCTCTTGTTTCTTCGGTCTAAGGCCTCCTCCCATTGCATATTTTGATACTTTACGACAAACAAATCTGGCATCTCTCACCTCCTTTTTTCGATACTTTCCCTTTGGTCACTCATAGTCCCCTAGATTTTCTTGCTCGTTCGCTCTGAACGTCTCTGACATTTGCAAGTACGGCCCGCCAGATCGCTCTGGTCTTTATTTTTTCTCGACTCAGCTAACAGGTTCCAGTTCTTAGCCATGCTCTTCTCCAAATCAAAACACAATCCGGCCGACGGGAACACCGGCGTCTTTGTGGGCCCGCCGCCAGGTAGCGAGGCCGATTCCTGGGTGTTTGCTGATGTGAACAGCCCAAGCAGAGCCCTTGACGAAAAAATGCATGGCAAAAGCCGCAAGATACGCTTTTCCGAATTTCTATTGACGCCGGGCCGAATCATGGTATGCCAACTCCAGACCGCAGCGAACAAGGTGGCAGGGCTCTTTGATAGGATGAGGACGAGCCGCGCGGCAGCACCGTTGGCCCACATGGCATCGCAGAACGGATCCAGCGAGACGGCCGTCGAGAGCGTACAGCAGCGGCACCATCAGCTCTACGCAGACTCTGCATATGATGAGAAAGGCAAGAAACTGCACAAAATCAAGCAGCTCATGCTCTGGCGGCCTGCGAGGGTTGCGGCTTGCAGCTCATATCGCCCCGTAGGCTGGTCGCTGGTGGCGATGCTGCCGGTGGTGCTGGTGGGCTACTCGCAGTGTCTGATAGTGTCGCTACTGGCGCAGCCGCAGTTTGAGGGGCGGTTCGGCGGAGGGGCTGCCGACTTCAGCGCGGCCTGGATGCTGGCGGTACAGATGTGCTGCGTGGGCAGCGCAATGGTGGGGGGCATGCTGGTGGGCTAGCTGTCCTCGATGCTGTCGATGCGCGTGCTCCTGACGATGGGACTGGTCCTATTTTCGGCGACGAGCCTGATCAACTTCTTGGCGCCCTCGATGCCGTGGGTGATTGTGGGCACGTTCCTACAAGGGTTGCCGTGCGGGGGCTTTGCGACGTTGGCCTGCTCGTACATTGCCGACGTGTGCCCGCTGCGCACGGGCGACGTGATGACGGCGCTGGTCAACCTGTGCTGGGTCGTCGGGCAGCTGCTCTGCTTTGGGGTGCTGTGGTCGATGGTAGGCCGCGAGGGCATTCAGGCATATCGGCTTCCCATGGCGATACAGTGGATTGTTCCGCTTCCGGTCATCATCGGCTGCTAGTTTTCGCCGCCGTCGCCGTGGTGGCTGGCGCGCCGGGGCCGACTGGCGGAGGCGCTGCATGCTCTCCAGCGGCTGACCCCTTGTCCGCCACCGGAGCCCACAGCAGCACTGACTACACCGCCGAATAGCGCGGTCATGCAGCTGGAGGAGATCCGGCAGGTGATTGCGGTAGAAGAGAACGAGATGCAAGTGGGCTCATCGTACAAGGATTGCTTCCGGCCGGTCAACATGCGGCGGACGGAGATCTCGGTCATGGTCAGTCTAGGCCAACTGCTGGTGGGCTTTGCGATTGCTAGCCAGCTGGTCAATTTTATGCGGCTCGCCGGATTGCAGAGCGGCGACTCGTTCAAGATGGCATTCTGTGAGTTCCATGGTACTCACCCTTTTCTGAAGATGAGCTGACAGACAGTCAACGCGCTTATGCTTCTGGCGGGAAATGTGTTTTACTTTCTGCTGCACGCTCGGTTCTCTATCCGGACGATCTACGTCGCCGGGCTCATCCTGATCTGGCCGGTCCTGCTGGTGATTGGCATTTTGGAAGGACTGAAACGCGGCATGGTCATCCAACACCAGGCTGGCTCATGGAGTCAGGCGGCCCTCTTGTTCGCATGGTCGTTAATTTTTGGTAGGAAAGCGGCACTCTGCCTTTTCTTGCTGGCGGCGGCTGACAATGATACATGCCAGGGGCGACTTTGGGACCGACGACCAACACGATCATCAGCGACACCAGCGCGTCGACGCTTCGCACCAAGACGTTTGCGCTGGCACGGCTGGCCAGCGACATGATGAACCTGGCGCAGGCGGCAGCTGGGCCTTACATGCTAAGCCAAGAAAACGGCAATCTGCAAGGATACGCAGCCTTCCCGGCGGTGGCGGCGGTGGCGGCGTGGATTCTGTGGGCGTATCTGCGGCTGCCGGAGACGGACGGGATCCCACCGCGGATCGTGGACCAGCTGTTCCAAACGGGGGTGCGGGCGTATCTGCGGCTGCCGGAGACGGACGGGATCCCACCGCGGATCGTGGACCAGCTGTTCCAAACGGGGGTGCGGGCGCGGCGGTTTGGTGCAGAAACAAGACGACTGCAAGAGACGGCAGCCCACGGAGTGGAAGTCTAGGCCGAGAAGCTCAACAGGAGACGTAAGTATGACTAATATCGGTATTATTCCCCAAAACAGATGCTATTATTTACTTGCTGAAGGATGCGTGCAGAAATACAATACAAGAAACAGAAAACAGGAAACATGCCCGCGATGATATGTTCACTTGTCTCGTAACAATGAGCAATGACACTATTGCGTGTTCCTCGTGCCGTCGTATCTCGTGGGAGGTGCCGTCTATACCTTTTTTTTTTTGAACATTTTTCTTTTCTTTTCTTGATCCGAGTTGTGTCGCCGTGGCGTTTTTGCACCGTCTTTTCGTCTTCACGTCGTGCTAACTTTGCCATCGCCACCACCGTTGTTCTTCTCACTGGCCGCCGTACTGTTGCTGCTCTCGTGTTGACTGTTGTCCAACTCGTTGGTGCTGCGGACCGGCGCCAGGCTCACTAGCACCCGTCCCCGGCGCATGGTGCGCGACTGTTTCGGGGTGGACGACGCCAACGGTACCTTGGGCACTGGCAACGCCATCGTCTTTGTCGCTGTCGCTGTCGCCGCCTCCGCCGGTGCGGGCGAGAGAGCCGGTGCGAGTGGCCGCACGGGCAAGGCAACCGGGGTCACGCTGCTCTGAGTCATGGAGGCGGGTACATTCAACGCCACCGTCATGAGGCGAGCCCGAAAGTCGGCTTCGGCGTCAACGCTGCGCTTGCGCGGACGGCGTGGGCGGCGCGGACGGGAGCGTTTTGTTGCAGCCGCGGCCATGGAGGATGGAAGTACAGGCGGGGCGGCAGATGCCGCTGCCTCTGCTGCTGGACGCGCCGTGATGGGTACCGGAATGATGGTAGGGGTGAAAGCGGTCGCCACCACGGCTGCTGCATCAGCTGGATCCGGGCGGCTTCTCTTCCGGGGCCGAGTGGTCGCCCTTTTTGTCGGCGTTGTCTCCGTCTTAGCGTCCGTCTTGCTTGTCTGCTGGTCTTCCTCACACGGTGTCTTGCGCTTGCTCGGTGAGTGCGGGGGTGTGACAGCTGGCGGGTTGGCCGGCGGGTTGGCCGGCGCGGTTGTTTGTGATGCCGGCACCGCATCTAGAGTAGAGGCCGGTGGCAGGGGTGGCTGCTGCGGCTTGGCAGTCTGCTGCTGGCGCAGCTGCTGCTGGTACTGGCGCAAGGGTTCGGGGATGGGCGGTGGCGGCGGGACGCGAGCCACGGGCGGCGAGGTTGACGGCCGCGCATGCTTGCTGCCGTCTCCAGCAAAGAGGGCCACCAGGCTGGGACGGAGGGGATGCCCGGTCGTGATGATGGGGGGGATGATGGGCACGGACGGCGGCATGAACATGTTTTTCACCAGCGACGACGCCGAGTGGCTGCTCTGGCGAATGTGCTGGTGCTGCTCGGGAAAGCGAACGGGGTCCAGCAGGCTGGGCGTGAATGCAGCGGGTGCCTGGATGAGCGCAGGTCCCAGGCCGAGGCCCAGGCCGTGCAGACCGTGCAGGCCGTGCAGGCTATGCAAACTGCTCAGCCCATCGAAGCTGGAGGCGGCTGTCGTGCGGGCAAAGGCGCCGGACATGGGTATGAGGTGGTTTAGGGCGATGTTTTGCATGATCGGTTGGGAGGTGGTGGCGTTGTCCGTCGAGCTGGACGGTGTGCTGCCCGGCGTGCTGGCCACGATGATATTCCCCAGAGTGGTCGACAGAGATGGGGATGTCCGAGTCGCCTCTATAAACAGCTGGTCCACGTCGAGATTCGGTTTCTGCCAGACCAAGCCGACACTTTCGCTGCTGCCACTGCCGTTGTGTGTCGAATCCTGACCGACAGACAGAAGCGTACCACAGACGACGTCCAGTAAAGGAGACGAAGATGGGCTGGCGGCAGCCGCAGGAGAAGCCGCAGGAGAGGCAGCCATCATATCAGGGGCCGCCGAAGTGGCAGACATGGTAAAGGCCATGTCAAAGCTGGTGTTGCTGGTGTTGCTGGTGTTGATGCTGCTGCCAGAGGCTGGCAGTGCCAGCATGGAGGGCGGCGAATAGGGGCTGGCAATGGACTGGCTGAGGTCCAGCAGGCTCGGCATCAGGGGCGAGAAGTTCCTCGGTATCAAGGGCAAGATGTCCGTGCGGGCTGGCCAGTAGCAGCCGGACGTCGTGGCTGGGGGCGGCAGCACGTCCATGGGATACCACGAACTGTATGAGGCTGGGTGAAACGCCTCGTTCAACACAGGCAGCTGGCCGTCCTGGCCGCCTGCTGTGACAGGCGAGTCGTGGAGGCCGAGAGGAGCATAAGAGCCAGCCGTCTCGGGCGCGGTCGTCTCCGGCACATGCATGGTGAAGAGAGAGACAAGCAAGCACTAGACTGAGAGAAGGTCGAAGTTTGTCGAGGGAGAAGCGCCACAGCGTTGGCCGAGGAGGCTGTCGTATTTAAATAATAAAAGGAGCACTGACACGGAGATGAGCAGGATGACAGGATGGTCAGGCTGGCTGTGAACAACGTCTGTCTCTCTCTATGGCTACCCCCTCGACAACATGGCCAGGGGATGCGCGCTTGGGACGGCAATAAGAATCTAGAAACGAGAGACACAAGGACACGAGAGACACGAGGGCACGAGAGACACGAGAGACAGGAGATGAGGAGGACGATCTGGCGAGGTTGCCATTTTCTTTTCTTTTTATTCTGACATTCCTTCCTGCACAAAACATTGGCCTACGATGACGATCTTTGTGCTCTCAACTCGCCAACCTCCCCCCCCCCCCCCCCCTCCCCTCCCTTTCCTTCCCTCTCCGGCTGCCGGTCCGCAAGTGGCATCAAACCCGAGGAGGGAAGCGAGGACGATGAACAGGATGCCGTAGCTTGGTTCTAGCTGCACGGACAGATAGGCGGATTCCCGTGCCGGGCTGGGCAAAGCGTGTGCTTTCTACCAAAGATGCCAGTCTGAGACAGCCGAGGAGATAGCTGTGCCCTAGATTCTGCAGCTCTAGCAAGAAAGACCAGACAATCCAGCGGCCTCGCATCTTGACCAGTCACATGGGATGTGACGAGGACATGGCAGGATAAAACAAACGTCTCGTGTATGCTGCAACGTCGCTGACCTAACGGGGCGGCAAAACAGAAACAAGACAGACGGCTGTGAAATGAGAACCACCAGACTTTTTCTGAGACAGGGATCAACGGCTTCGCGTGCTGTCTCGCACGCCCCCTGTCTCCCCCCATCTCTGTCCTTTGCTCACCGACCTGGCGACCCCCGGCCGCGGATACGGCACGAGCCCTGCATTAGCAAGGGCCAACGTGTTGTGGCTGGCTGGCTGGCTTACTGACGAACTGGCGAACTGACAGAGTGGCCGACCAGGGTGGCAGGTCTGAGAATCAAGGCTCTGGGCGCGCTTGGACATGTTTTATGTCTTGCTTTTGTTTTCTCTTGTCTGGACAATGCCGCGTGCAATGCCGCGTGGGAAACAATGGCATGGACACGCAGAGACGGACAAGGGAAACCAGATGCGCTTCGAAGCGAAGAGAGGTGGGAATGATGCGGCGCCAGGAAGAGGCAATCCGTCCACCCGCGAAATGTGAGGCGAGCGTGGCAAATGTTCGCAGCCGTGTGAAAAGAACAACATCAAAAAAAAAAAAAAGACTACTGCTCACCGGCTGCAGGCAGACCCGCTGCATGAGCGAGGCAAGCAGCTCCTGCACGCCCGGTGGCTTGGAGATCGTCCGGGGGTGCCATTGTACAAGACAGAGCCGTGATCATGATGGTGGCTGTGGGCGGTGCTGTTGCAGGGGGCGGCACATGCAAGCACACATTACATACTATGTAGTATGCTCGGCAGGTGTGACGCTGCACAGCTCGAGAAATATCACTCTTCCAGGACATCCAACCTCGCATGGTTCCCCCCCCCTCTCGTTCCTCCCCACCTCCCCTTGTCACCACCGCCAATCTAGCGGGCTGATCACTTTTTGCTGCATCTCGTAGCTGGGGAGAGAGCCCTGGGCAGGTGTGTGTGGGGAGGACCTCTACATACATAGTACTAATAGTATGTGAGTAGTAGTGCTCATATGCCGTCGTATTTTTATTTTTATTTTATTTTTATTTTTATTTTGCCAGTCTGACGGCTGGCTCTCGGCGACCCACGACCCAACCCTTGCGTCGCCGGTCAACAAACGGGGGAAGCGCACCCAGTGAGGCGTCCAGTGACAAGTCGTCCCCCCGGCACGGCAGGTCGGAATGGCACCGTTGTACTGTGAGCGGGGAGGTTGTTCCGTGTGGCAGGAGCCGAGAGGATGAGAACCAGAGAAAAAAAAAATGAGCGATCCTATAGCATTCGGATGCGACCTGACGGAGAAAGCCGTGGGTCTCTTCTTTTTTTTTGTCTACGTGTAATACTGGAAGAGACGGAGAAGCACAGACATCAGGCATGTGTGTGTGTGTGTGTGCATGTGTGTATGTACAACAAAAAAGTCCCTTGCGGCAAATAACCCGGCGGCAGATTACACTCGTACGAGAAAACGGTCACTTTCCCGCGGCACGTCGTCCGTCAGCCGAGAAGGGGGGGAGGGGGGGAGGGGGGGAGGGGAAGCAGCAGGGAGGGGACGCATCCGATTCCAGGATGAGGGGAGAAGCGTCGCAGTGTCTGTTGGCTCTTACTGCATTATGTCGAAGAGTGCATGAGCTGGACAGACGGAGAGACGGACAGACGACGAGTACGACATGCTGTCTCGGCCTGCCCTCGTGTCAAGACCCGACAGATCAGAACGGACAGGGTTCATGGACCGAGGCCTGCAGGATCTGTGCGAGCGGCCGCAGCAAGCAAGGAGGCAAGCGTTTGTGCACAGCGCAAGACGTTGTGCAAAGCTCTGCCGTCTTTCTCACGTTGCCCGACAGCTGAGACACTGAAATAATAAAAAAAAAAATGAGCAAAAACGGGGGCCATCAGGCGATGGAAACATGTCAGAATAAGACACGGCCGTCTTGGTCGGTCCATCCGCCCGTCTCTGTTTGGCGACAATGCGTCTCTCGCAAAAGGAACCGGTTGATAGGCCAGGACGCGCCCATTGGCCACGTTGCGGGGGACACTAGACTCTCGCCTTTTTTTTTTTTCTTCTTCTTCTTTTTTCTTTTTCCTTCCTTTCTTTTCTTTTTTCATCTCCTTCTTGTTTTCTCATTATTTATTTATTTTTTCATCTCCTTTTCCTCCTTTTAGCAGTTAGCTCCGGTGGCTGTCATTGGATGGCCAGAGACCGACCCAATGAGAATTCAAAAGGAACAGGGTTTTTGTCTCTGCTTTCTTTTTCCGTGTCTCACTCCCCCTTGCTTGGTGTTCCTCCTCACCCCCCCTTCACCGCTCCTTGGGCTCTCTTGTTTAGTGTATGACTGTCAAATTGTCAATCCTTATTATTATTATTTTTTCACCTCGACGATCATGAGAGAAAAAAAAATAACGCACTGCAAGAAACGGAATGTGGCAATGGTACTTTCGGAAGCACATGTCTCTGCCAAGCCGTTGGATGCAGACCCTTGACTGGTCTTGGACACCCTGGTAATATGCCCCCCCCCCCTCTCAAGGATGGACTCGCCGGCGTGCGAGCCGTTCGTGGATCCTCCGTCACGCACACCACCACAGGCAGAGACACCAGAACGCCTCCCCCCCTTGTCTGGTGATCTACATGTACAATGTACCATAGTACGAGGACGGTATATTGCTCGTACGGAGTAGGCAAAGCAGGGTTGACGAGGAGATACTTCGTACTATTTACTTCGTACTTGGTAGTTGAGGAGGAGGGGGGGAAGAGATGTGATCGCCTTTCCACCCCTCCCTCTTTCCCTCCCTCCTCCCCCCCTGTCACAACCCTTCTGGAGAGGATCTCTCCTGTGCCGCCGGTGCTCCCTCGCGTGAAAAAAAAAGAGCTATTGCAAAATTTTGTGACCTGTCAACATGGCCGGCGCTGCTTCCGGGGAGAGACGTGTTTTTGCGCAGGGCGGCGCTCACATCCATATCAAATCAAATCAAATCAAACCACCTGAGAGAGAGACATAACCAGGGCTCGCTTCGCCTCGCTGTCTCTCTTCTCTCCTTCCGGCACGGGGCAGGCCTTGGCGTGGCGGGTGGAGGCGACGCGTGCTTCGGTGAGCCAAGTTTGTCCCGCGGGGTGGAAACATACACCCCCCCTTCCCTTCTCTTCGTCGTTGCAGCGAGTAAAAAACTAGGTTTGATACCAAGGTGTATCCGTGAAGAATGCCAGACGGTGGCGAAACCGCGGCAGACGGCGGCCACATCTGCGGCACAAAACGACAAAGTGGAAAATGCAAAGGATTCAGTGGACACGCTAAGCGAATGGCGGGCTGCAGCCCTGCGGCAAGACATGCTAGCGAGTTCAGCTGAACGGCACAGCACAGCGGCACAGCACAGCAGCACAGCACAGCAGTTCGGACGCTTACTGTTGACCATGCAATATCATAATGTCGTTGGTTGTCGTGGGCGGCCCGTCTGTCTAATGTCCTCTATCGTCTAGATGCATCTAAGAAACACAAACAAAAACAAGAAAGAAAAAACACAAAATAGAGAGAAAAACACAGGAGAGAGAAAAGAAGAAAAGAAGAAAAGAAGAAAAGAAGAAAAAAAAAAAACCTAAAAGCTGAACAACGCGCTGCGTCTCTTGCCTAGCGGGTACACAATCAGCGCACTCAGGAAGAGACCCACGGTGATGCCGATGGCCACCTGGACGACGCTGAACAGCACCGAGAACGCCACGCTGTTGACCCCGTCGCTGCCCGAGGTCGAGCTCGACGTTGTCGAGTTGTGGGTCAGCTGGTTAGCCGCGCTGATACCCGACAGCAGCGACCCATTGACGGCCAAACCCGACGGCACCTGCACAAAAATGGCCGGCAGCATCGCCGCCGCCGCCAGCCCATAACCCATGACCTCGGCGCTGCCCGGCGCCTTGCGCTCTGCCACCACCGCCGCCGCCTGCTCTGCAGCCACGGCTGCCGCCGTCGCCTCGCTGCTGGCGTGCATGCCAATGCCTCCGGGCCCACCCGCGTGTCCCGGTTGGCCTGACTCGGTGTGGTTGGTGTTGTTGTTGTTGTTGTTGCCATCGCCGCCCAGTGTCGTGCCGCTACTGCCGCCGCCGCCGCCACCACCACCGCCAACGCCGCCTTGTCCCTCCTCCGCCCGAGCGGGGTCGTCCGCTGGATACGGCGCCATGTCAAAGTAGCCGTCCGGGTTCTCCTTGGAGGCGCGCGATCCGGGGCGGCTGGTGGGGCGGCTCGAGAGCCCGCGCCAGCGGTGGCGCTCGCGGCGGCGGCGAAAGCGCTGCAGCTGCGGCTCGCCGTAGCGCGACCAGGCCAGCAGGAAATAGCGCTCAAAGTAGCGGCTGAGGCGGGCGTACAGGTTGGCGACGACGCCGACGCACAGGGCGCCCAGGGTGTTGGGGATCTGGGCGTTGTTGTTGAAGTAGCTCGAGGCGTACGTGTTGACGGCGAAGCCGGCGACGGAGATGAACACCATGATCGGGATCTGCTTCCACTTGGCCTGGTTGATGATGCACAGGCAGATGGTGAAGAGCGGCACAAACAAAAAGTACCACGGCCGCGTCAGCGGGTCGCGGCAGGCGGTGGCGCTCGTGGCGCCGCTGTCGATGGCCCCGTACACGGCCGTGCCGATGGTGATGCCGTAGCCCAGGAACAGCGTGTAGATCATGGCGTACACCATGCGCACCGACCCGGCCACAATGTTCTGGCTCTGCAGCTCCAGGCTGGCGCACAGCACCATGTAGCCGGGCAGGATCAGCGCGATGGACGACTGCGCCAGCGCCGAGAAGCAGAACAGGTTGCCGCCCCGCAGCGACCCGGCCGCCCGGGCCAGGAAGGAGGTGATGACGGCGGCCGAGATCTCAAACACGTTGGAGTACATGGCGCTTGACGGTGCCGCCCACAGCGCCAGCGCCCCGACGATGCAGCCCAGCACAAAGGCCACCGGCAGGTCGATGAAGCGGCCCTGGAAGGCAAACGGCGCCACGCACACCGACGCCAGCCCGTACACCGGCACCCGCAGCCAGCGCTTGAACTTGAGCTTGCGCTTCATCACCTCGTCCAGCCGCGCCGCCGCCTCGTCCACCCCGATCAGGTCGTGCACCACCTCCTTGTACACCGTGTGCACGTCGCGCAGCTTGCCCAGGTCCACCCCCTGCGGCGCCCGCACCAGCTTCACCTCCGCCGTGTGCGTGCTGCTGTCGTCGAAGCTCACCAGCATGCACCCGGGAATGTACAGGAACTGCGCCTCGATCTCGAGAATCCGCGCCGACATCTTGAGGTAGTCCTCCAGCCGGTGCGTCGGCGCCCCGTACATCATCAGCGCCCGGCACAGCTTCGTCAGGTACCGATGCCGGCTCAGCACGTGCGCAATGTGCACCGTGATCCGCAGCTGCTCCTCTTCGCGCCGCCGACGCCGCCCGTTGCCGCCGCCGCCGTCCCCTCCGCGCGCCTTGGGCGACGCCGCCCCGAACAGGTTGCCCGAGTGCCGGTTGCGCTTCAGCGGCGGCCGCTCGCGCTTGACCCGCTCCGTCACCGCCGAGCCAATGTCCGCCGACCCGGTCGTGGCCAGGATGGACGACGTCCCCAGCAGGCCTGCCGACAGGCTCGTCGTCGAGCTGGTGAAGCGATGGTGCGGATGCCAGCTGTTCCAGGGCTTCTGATCCGTCGCCTTCGGCGGCTGCCCGGCACCGGTATCCAGCGACAGCTGCGACTGCTTGCCGTGTCTGAGGTTGAAGAGCCCGCTGAGCCGCTTGGGCGTCTCGCGGCCGCCGCCGCCGCCACCACCACCACCACCACCGCTGCTGCTGCCGTCGACGGGCGACGGCGATGGCGGCCGCGACGACAGGGGCGTGCCCGCCGGCGTGCTCTGCTCCGAGCTGACCAGGCTGGTCCCGCCCGACCGGCCCGCCTGCTCCGTGTTGTACAGCCGCAACAGCGACGACAGGATGCCGCCGTGGTACTTGCTGGGCGGCGGCACGTAGTCCTGGCCTTCGTGCCTGTACATGGTCGGTGTCGACACCCCCGACCGACTGTCGCCCGGTGTCGTCAGCGCCGCGTCGTAGTGGAAGCTGCTGTCACGGCCGCCGGCTGCCGCATCTGCAAACAGCCCCGGCTTCGGCATCCGGCCGATGGTGTGCGACCGCACCAGGTGCAGCGCCGTCGCGTGCGGCAGGTCCAGATGCGGGCTCTCGTCGCCGCGCTGTGGGCCCCGGCGCCGCCGGTACAGGCCCGAGCCAGCGCCGCCCGACGAGGCCGCCTTGGCCGCCTCCCGCGCATCCTCTTCCGCTTCCGAGTCGCCGTCGATCGACGTCGCCCGCGAGACGGGCGTCGAATTAGCACGCTCCACGCTCTGGGCGAGCCGATCTGCCCGCGCCTTGGCCGCCATCTCCGACTTTTGCTGACGCGCCGTCGGAAAGTACGACGGCTCCGGCTCCAGGATGATCGGTGGCGACGTCGGCTGCGAATGGCCCGGGCTCCGGCTGCGGCTGATTCCGGGGCTCCGGCTTCGGCTGATGTCGGGGCTCCGCCCGCTGCCGCTGCCGCTGCCACCCGCCTCTGTACTGCCCCCGGCCTTGCCCTCATCCCGCAGGATGCGCGACAGGGCGCGGGTCAGCTCGTTGTGGTCCACCCCATCATGCGACAGCTGGTCCGACTCCTCGGCCACGTCCTCCAGCGGCAGCAGACCCGACGAGGACCCGGGCCGCGATGGCTCCAGCGACTGTTCCACGTCGCGCAAGGGCGTGCCGCGGTCTTGCGAGAAGCCCACGCGCTTCTTCTCTCTGGCCTTGCCCGACGTCGGCGTGTTGCTGTTGCTGTGCGATTGGGGCAGCCCGGGGGACGCCGGGCTGGACGACATGGTGTCCGTGTCCTGCGAATTGGGGAAGGGGGGCAAGGATCAGTGGCGCTGCTTGGTTCGCTGCCGCTCCTGGCCGATCTCACGTCGAGGCTGACGAATGGCGTATCATACAACCCCAAACGGGAAAGACATGCGGCTGATGGAGACTGTCTACCCGGCCGCGGCTGGGGACGAACGGGTGAAACAAAAAAAGGAAACAAAGAGAAACGACAAGGACGGATTGGCAACGAGCAAAAAACGAGCGAAAATGAGAAACGAGAGAAACGAGAGAAACGAGAGAAACGAGAGAACCGATAGACCAATCTAGATCCAACCGAGATGCCACCGTGCGGCTATGAGTAATGGCTATCCATCCGGCAAGGGGGCGAAAAAAAAAAAGAGAGAGACGCGCACAAAGGGCGGGATTGCTATGCGGAGAGAGAAAGTGAGTGTGTTTTCAAAGGCCCTTCTGTTTGCCTCTTCTGCTGCTTTTGGGGGGCGCGGTTCCCACCCTTTTTTGTCCATCTAGGCTTCGTTTTTCTGGGTCCTGGGCAACAAGTGCTCGTATTGGGTTTTGCGCCTTGATAAGCAGGGACCCATGGAATAGGGGCGAGAACCCGCCGCATGAATACGCAACACTTGCTGATATGGCGACTTTGTGCGCTGCCTTGCTTGTAGGGCATGTAGTATACCCATTTTCGATGCCCCAGCGCCTCCCGCGGACGACCGCTTTTCTGGGGTCAGGGCGCTGGCCAAGGCAGCCGCGATCGACACCTCGCCATCTCCTTCCCTGATCCAAGCAAAACAAGGCAGGACAAAGAGACCCCCTCCTTCCTCGCCATCATCCATTCCATATCGGGCCAAGCAGCTCGACACGACACGTTGCACGTGCAAGCAGCTTTGGGGGCATACAAAAGCTGCTACTCGTAAGCTACTGCTCGTATGTAGAGTAAGATACAGTGCACAACAACGGCTGACGGGGGATGCGCCACAGAATGGCTCCATCTTGCTATCCTGCCAAGAACATTGGCCCCAAACCCTGGTCAATGCAGTGATGCGCAAACAGGGAGATGCCAAATGAGCCCAAGCATTTTCTGATTGGGCAATCCGACCGATCTACATTCGAGGGCAACGGTGAGCACCGCGCCAGAGAACAAACAAACTAACAAACAACTAAACAGCAACAAAAAAAAACCCCCCCAAAACAGGAGGGACAAAGAAGAGAGCGAACAAGAGAACAAGAAAGAGAGAGGGCAGCTCGGCGCCGAGTCATGTCCACAGTGCGACAGCACCCAAGGTCACCTGTCTTGGCAGTACGAGTATCGTCTTTGTTGGCCTAGACCCTTGGGTGAAGCTTGCCGCGCTAGGATAAGAGAGATAAGACCCGCCTTGGCGCCATTGTTTCTCTCTGGTTTCGCCCTGTCATTCCTGTATCGAAATGCAACAAAGAAGGAGGAGGAGAGAGAGGCCAGACCCCAGGAATGTGTATGCGTGTGGCTTTGACTCTATTGTGCGGCGCCCACTCTCTATTACATATGGAATGCCTCAACAGACATGCCATGCATGTTTCATCCTGTCGAGGCCAGGACACAGGACAAACCAGAAAAGCGGGTCTCGCTTAACCGATTACGAGTCTATGCACTGTCACTTTTTTCTTTTTTTTTTCTCTTATCCGTGGGTCCCCGTCTCTTGTTTTTCCCCTCCCCCTCCTTCCCTGGCAGGAGCAGTCACCTCGTACAAATGACGAAAGGCAATAAGGGGACACACACACGACAACTCGGATACGCGACGCGGGAAAAATCGTGAGATGCACTACGGCGACACACCGGCGAATAAGACTTACATGGGCACCATAAAATAAAAAAAACGGGTGAACACCGTCGGGTGAACCGCCGTCGGCGGGCGGCCATCACGAGAACCCGTGGGCAGGTGGACTAATGGCCTTCTTCGCTCGCTCCAAACCTTCCGCGATCGACGGCGCACCTTCCCAGGCAGACTGTGGGGCGTGCGTCTACAAAATGGAATAACCTCGACGTCATGGACTTACTCTGTACGAGCAACCTCGTACTACTATGCTACTTCGTATGTGGTAGCACCTAGCTTTGCTGCAAAGGGCAGGCGCGACCCCTGTCGGGACCAGTCGCCCCCGAAAGCTCCGGCGGGGTCCACTGGCCATAGCTCTTCGTGCGAAGGAATCCGCCACCCAAAGGGGGGCCCACCTCGCTTGCTTTCCCCAGGCTGATCTCGGAGGAGGGGGGGCAACAAGGCAAGCGACAAGCATGAGAGCATCACGGGCATATGCCCAGGGCGATCACGGTGTTCGCGATGCTTGTGTCGTGCCGCCGGGCTAGTCTCACTATCGTGAAGTACGGAGTAATTCCGCTGCCCTCCAACCGTCGCTCCTGTCCCTGTCCGAAGGCCGTATTACGCAAGCAGCGGCCGCCACAATACGAAATCGACGGGGGGCCGTAGATATGGAAAAACCGCTCGCGTTCGTGTTGGGGATTCTTCTGGAATCCTTCCTATTCCTATTAGCCATCGTTTTCATGAGAAGATTTTAAAAACGGCTGTTTCGATGCGTGATTGTGTCCGCATGTGGCTCTGCGTGTTTGCGACACCAGACAACCATCGGCCTATTTTGGCTCGGGCTCAGGTGCCGAGGCACCGAGGTCGGTGCTGTTCTAAACGGGTATCTCCTTCAGAGGGAGAGCGCCGTACGTAAGTGCCTGCTGTCCGAGTCAGTCGTTAGTAATAGCGGTCAGAAGTCGGGTCTCGGTGCTTGCAAAAAGAGCAGCCAAAATTGGCCTTCATTCTGTGTGTAGCGTGCGTGTTCGTCGAATTTATGAGCTCCCCCATCTGGGAAAGAGCCAGCTTGGAGCTGGTCTTTTGTCCTATTTGATCTCAACAAAATACCCAAAACGCCTGGTCTTGGGCCTAACCGTTACCATGACGGTATCCAGGCCCTCCCAAAGCCCATCCAAACAAGTATCCGAAAAGGGCCAATTAGAAAAAACACCACCCCCTCCTGGAACCCCAAAATTACAAGGCATTCCTAGCAATGGAAAAGCGAGACGAAAGCTTCACCTCTCTCGAGAAACGAGCCTAGGCCCATTTCCCAGGGGAAAAGCTGCCGCCACCATGAACCACTGGTGCTATGTGCCGCACGTAACCGAAAAAAAAAAACCCCCCATCCGACCCCAAGGCCGGTAACAATTATCATCCTGTGTATTCATGTTCGCTTTGTCCGCCGTGTGTGCCCTTCGTAGCGCATTCTGCGCTCGCTCTTTGTGCTTTTTCTTCGATCGTCTGGCCGTGATAAATTCCGTGAATTGCGAATTCTGCTGCCGGTGCTGCCAGCACCACCGATGCTGCATGCGCCTACATCGTTGGGGCGGTTTTGCGCCGGCGTCTTTTTCTTCTGCTTGCATTCTCGGTGTGTACGTTTGTGTCCGTGTGTCCGTGCGTGCGTGTGTGTCTGTGTGTGAGAGAGAGAGAGATCTGCACCTGTTTATACCGCATTCCCGACAAGTCCGAGCCGCTGGCGCTGGACCGCTCGCTGCATGAGGTTGACGTTCTCTAGCAGGCTCTGCCGCTCTGCGCGCAGCTGCTTCCGTTCCTGCTCGAGGGCGTTGATGCGGCGACGCGCCATGTCGAGAACTTCGGCCTTGCTCATGCGACGGTCGTCGAACTCGCCGTACCGCGAAGAGCCTTCGGCATCAGCCTGGTTGGCCGGGAGCACAGCCAGCAGCCGCTCGAACTGTGAGTTGAGCCGGTTGCGGTACTGCTTCTCGACCACGTTGTGATTCTGCCGAGCGCGGCGCTCCTCTGATGTGAGGTTCTCGGCATTGGCGTCAGGTGACGAGGGCGACGAATCTGGCGATAGCCCGGGGTTGTCCTCTGACTTGATGACCGGCTTGGGCTTGCGGCTGGCGGTGCGGAGTGTGATGTTGTGATTGCCACCGTAGCCGCTGTTGGGATGCCGGGCCGAGGCGTTGGAGTTGTGCGACGAGGTGGATGACGCCGACGACTCGGACTTGGAGCGGCCGTCGTTTCGGTACTGCGACTTGGACGACGAGCTCTTGCTCTTTCTCTTGGCCACCTTTGACTTGCTGTGGCTGGTGGGTGATGGGGGGCTCTTTGCGGCGCGCTCTGCCATCATAGACGACGTGGCAAAGGCATCATCAGCCATGGCGTAGGGGCTGCCCTGGTCGGCGCCATCGGCTCCCCACGTGGGCGAGTTGCTGTTGGCGAGAGCCGTGGGCGATAGGAACCCACCGAAGCCGGGTCCGCCCTCGCTGATGGTCGTGACGGGCGAGTTGAGCATGCTCGGTGTGTTGTTGGTCCATTCCATGAACTCGCCGCCTCCTCCAGCGGCGGCGGCGGCGGCAGCCTGCGGCTCCAGGAAGCACTCGTACGAGGCGTCCTTGTCGTTCAGATACTCTCCAGGGGCGTATGTCATGCTGGAATAGGCATCATCGGCTCCCCAGACAGGGCCGAAAACGTTGTCCGAGGTGCTGTTGGCAGTGGTTTGGTACTGCAGGTGTTAGAGAAAGTAGACAAAGACCGGGTGCGCGGAGAATACGAGAAGAGCGAAGAGACACGGGGCACCAGATATAATATTGGTTCGTAGCGCTGATGCGCACAGAATGGAAAAAATGCAAAATGGCGAGAGCTTTGGGGCCGAGAGGACTCTTGCCCCTGAGCATACGAGCGCTGGGTTGTCTGTCCCGTGGCTTCGTAGAATTTCAATAGCTCCCAGCAGGCAAGCTGCATCTGGCACAAGGCGTTCGGACAGCATGATGGACCGATCTACAGCACATGGCCAGCAGACAATGTCACGGTCTGCTGCGCGGTCGTGCCGCCATTGCTGCGGCACTTTGTGCATTGAGTGTAGCGCCGTGGTCTTTGCCACTGGGCCGCTGTCACGATGAAGAGTGAAGGGGAAGCAGGATGCAAAGGCGACAAGTGTTGAGAATAAAAACAATAAAAAAACGAACGACATAATCGCCTGACACTTGTAGGAAACCCCGTGCTGTAAAGCAAGAGAACGTGGTCATACCTTCATGGTGTCCAAGTCTAGGTCGTCCTTGAGATAGGTAGCAGTGAGTTCCGAGTTCATGTCGGAACGTGTACGAGTTGGATGGTGGTGCAGGAATTTGCGCGTGCGCAGAGGGGTGAGGAGGGGTGAGGGGTGAGGGGCGAGGTGAGGTGAGGCTGGCCCGTGATGCCCAAGTGAATGATGGAACGGGCGGAACGAAAGGCGAGGCCGACAATATACAGTGGCGGCAAAACAAGATTGGCAGTGAGAAGCCTGACGTGAAACGCAAGATAGAACTTGAAGAGTGACGATAGAAAAGACGCGTCTGGCCAAGATGGGAGATAGGAAAGGGGCAAGGGGTCAAGAAGTAGTACGGCTCTGGAACCGCACTGGAGCTGCGCGAACGGATGACATGGAAGTAAAGTTGATGATATTAGCCCGGTTGTGTCGCCACCATAGAAACCGGAAGCCCCTGGCAGATGCGGTCGGGTTCTTTCGTCACGTCTGCTGATCTGGACGTCCCGGGCGCCTTCGTCTTTATACTACTCTGTCCCACAATACGGCATTTCCTGGGCGGAGGGCAGGACGAGAGGGAGGGCAGGGGGGCCAGACCGGCTGGTAGGCCGCTGGGCGCCATTGGCCAATGGCAGGTGGCGGTGGCTTGCTCAGCTTCGAGCGGGCAGGCGCTACTGTGCGGTTAGACAACGCTTGGGGCAGCCAGAGAAGGGAGGGAAGGGGTGAGGAGAAGGGAATGTGGAAGGGGTGAGAGGCAGAAAGGGAAGGGGTGGAAGGGGTGGGACAGGAAAGCACAATGGGCGCTGAAGAACACCCTCTCAGTCAGGACCTGCTGCCCCACTCTGGCAGGTGTAGCGGCCACGCTTCGGGTGCCAATGCCCTTTCTAGACATCGCATTTTCAAGATCGCGATTCTGCGCGAGACCCCGCCGAAAATTAAGAAGTGGCCCGACTTCGTCGAACTGCAGATGGCACCACGCCAAACAGGCCATATCGTGTCATGGCGTAGTCTGGAAGGGTTGCCATGCTGGAGGACGAATCGGCGCCTGTGGACGTGTGGGTGCCGTGGGCCCTCATTCGCTGCTTCCTAGCCTGCGAGCTAGGCGTTGGGCACCTGGCCGTTGGCGGCACGCACAGCCGTTGTGCAGGGTGCAAGTGCAACCAGAAGCGCAGCTGCCAGGCGTGGAAGCGCGCTATGGGAAGCCGCTATTGCATAGTATGAGAATCCCGGGCGGGTGGCATGGCTTGCGGCACAGACGCAGGGCCGAAAGCGTATGTAGGGCGCGCTCGAATGCTCTTACTCAGAATGTGCTCTGTGCTCTGTGCTCTGTGCTCTGTGCTCTAGCATCACCGCCGAGACAGTTGAGACAGTTGCACACGCTGCCCGCGCGTTCACGAGGGCAGGAGCGACCAACAACGCACACTCGTAGCATTTTCCATGAGCCCACCACTGCTCACAACGTGGTGCCACCTTGACGCACGCGGGTAGCCTAGGCCCGGCAGCGCAAAATGGAGAATTGACGGGAATCGACTTTTCCACCGCCCTTCGATTTCTCCATACTGAGCATCACATATGGCACCCTCACCCGTCGCCCGTTGATATGTTCTTGGCCCAGCAGGGTGGCCCACTAATAACACCCCTCTGACGCTACCTCGCGAGCCACCAGCAAATAGGGCCGGCGAACAACACGGTTTTCCTGCGGCACCACCAGATCAGGCAGCCCAGCAAGAGGGCGCAGACATCCCAGACAGCCATATTTGTCGACCTGCAGCCGTCCGTCTTGTCCCGTGCGTGGTTGGTGTTTTTTTTTTTTTTTTTTAAAAGGCAGAGGCATGCCCGCTGGCCAGATTGTCAGGTTGCCAGGTGCCAGGTGCCAGGTTGCCGAGGATTGTCCATTCCGACAGAAGCCGAACATGGCAATACGTCGCAAATAGGTCGGGAAAGGCGATGCATCACGATACCCATCCGCACGCGGCCCTCCCCCTCCGGCTGCTCTAATTCGACATCGGCGCAATCGCCAGGCCATTGTCATCTGTCACCAGTCTGCCACTTTTTCCACCCAAGGCAATACGCCCCAACAACTTGTTCCCTGTCGAATCCAGAAAGGTGCAGAACAAACCTGCGCAGTTGTGGGACCCAAAGAAATACCACAACGAGCATTAAAGGAATGGCCGACTCCGACACCGACACACCCAAGAAGCCCGTGGCGTGTGCCTATGCCCAAACACGGAAGTACGGAGTATGCGTGCGTGTGCGTCCGCTTGTGTGGGTGTGTGCCTGGCGGGGGAGGGGGGGTGGCAACATAGAAAGACCTGGAGAGGCCGAGAACGCCAGGGAATGAAAAAGGGCACCATGGGAGAGGTGAGACAAGCAGAGAAAACCATCCCAGCCCGTCGCCACTTCTTGCGCCCCAGCATTTCAAGAAGAACGCGATGCTCGCCGCACCTCATCCACAGTGCCTCTCATCTTGCATGCCTCGATGGAGACTGCCTGCCGACTTTCCCAGTGTTTGAAATTGCTGCAGCCTCTTGCGTGGAGGCGTGCAGATCGGCCTGCGTCCGTGGTTCCCCCTCCCCCCCTCGCCCCTCTGCCCAGAGCTTGACCAGGCGCGTTCGACAATAGCGGCGAATTCTCGTCGCAGGAGCTGTCACAGCACGTCACGGTGACGGTCCAAAGAGCCGAGCCACCGATCGATGAGTAGGGGGGACAACTTAGGGCTGCGACCAGCCGACTCCCAGCCGACGACAAAGAACTCGACAGCCCCATACCTGCTTCTGGCTTACTGACCCTCCTTGACGTTAGCCCAGACTTCATTCCGCGACGGGCTGACCTCCACCCCCCGCCGGATCGAGAGATGGTTCGGTGGCCGACTCTCCTCGCGCTGCCTGCTAATGCCTGTCAATGCCTGCCAATTCCCGTCACGGCTGCCGCACGGCTCTGGCCAACCGTCGACTTGCCCGCTGCTGATCCTCTTCGAAGCAACCCGAGTCATGATGTTCGAGACTCCCAATGAGCCCTCCCTAAGCTGACATGTCACATTATCGCCAAGCGGATACGGCTTGGATATGTGAGCATTGGGCAAGACAGCGAGTGGGCAGATGGGCAACCGCGCGACCAGGCGAACGCCCGACTGCAAACAACGAATAGCCTTCCATTTTGCTCTCCGTTTACCGCGATTGCCTACTTGTACATCTTGTCTCTCTCTCTCTCACTCTCTCTCGCCCTCGCACGCTGAATTGAAAGCAGTTTCACCATAACAAAGCCATCTTGGCTACGGACAGCAACGACTATCCCATTTTCGGGGTAGTTAGAAGCCATCTCAGTTCGGATATATGGCCTGCAAACAAGAACACGAGCACGAGTTTTCACGGAAGGGAGGGAATCAGGCCAAACACAGTAATTATGGCGGGCGTTGGTTGTGATTGGCCAATCCGAGAACCAGGATCCAACGGATTACGGGGGCTCCCATTCCCGGGGGTCATAACGTCTGGATTTGGTATGATAGTGCGCAAGGGGAGTCTAGAGCATGAAGCTCAGCGATGGTGTCTACTATATTGGTGCGGTCGTTGGTTGCGCTTTCTTCGGCTCGGACTAGAGCTGCCTCAATTGGCCAGCGCGGAAACAAAGAAGCCACCGCGGCTGTCAATGCAGGGACGGGCTGCAAAAAAGGCACCAACCCGATACAAGGTGCTTTGTCAAGCTCGGGTAATCCATAAACACCATGGGCGAAGGGAAGAATGCATCACACGCTGTAAAGAGACAGTGGTGGCGAGGCCCACAGCGCCACCCTCACCCCCACCACACCCAGAACCGTATCTTACATGTGTATCTCTTCAGCATCGCCTCTGTGGCAAAGGCCATCCTGTGGGAGGTGTGGCATCCTTCGCCTTGAAAGGCTTTCAGTTCCCCACCGTGCCACGAAGCTCAGCGATGTTTTCGATCTAGCTCTTTTTTTCAGACCTCTCCTGAAGCTTCCAGCCAGCTTCCGCTTTTCGACGATGGCTCGCTCAACCAGAAATCATTCCGCATATGCTCTCGGCTACCGGAGCAATTTGCTTGTTGATATTGCATACCATTGGGGTTCCGCATCTGGTGGAATCGCCGGCTCTGGATTTCGAAAACCGGCGGCTAGACCCCATCTTTGAGATGAACGAGTTAGGTACACTAAGGTAAGATGGCAAACCCCCTCGTCTGATTCTAACCTTGTTGTGTAGGCGTGTAGATAGACGGCATCGACGTGCGCCGTGTTCCTTCGATGGCCACATCCACAAACGCCACAAAGATCCTCTCCCAAAGCACCAACAGTTTTGAAATGGCCAATGCACACAATCGTGCCTCGGAACTGATCCACTGGAAATACAATTCCGAATTCGTCCCGTACCTCTGTGCGACAAATGCGAGATCCATCGGCGATCCACCATTGTTCGCTATGCCTCGGACTATTTCTCTCGGCAGGACGGCGTGGCAGCAGGCTGTACGCTATCTAACCTCCGGTGCCCGGATGTCGCCTAAGGAGTGGGCAAGTGGTGTTGCGGACACCATCTGCCATCTGCATACAAGGGGTTTACATTTTTTTTGTTTACACCCATGGCTCACATCCATAGGAGAATCCCAGCTGTCAGGAGATACCTTGATGGTGGATGGTAGAAGCCTCGAGGCATCAGACAACCAACAGCAACAAAGAAAGCGTTGAGACTCGAAAAAATAAAAATGGAAATACAACCAACCGTCGAAGCCGGCTGCCACCGGCTAGGAGGGACGTGCGCGTACGATTTGCAGAGCCTCCTTCCTATTCTTACACTTGGCAATTCCCGACGAGTACGAATACAGCTTTTTTTTTTTTTCGTCTCCTGATTTGGTCACACGAGAACGGCTTGCCTAGGAGGCTCTCCTAGCCCGGTCGCGAACAGCAATTGACAAGGGGGAGAAGATATTCAACTGCGATGAACGAATCATTGGTGCTCGATGGGGGGGGATGTCACCATGGTTTACAATTCAGGGGCATCGCGGTGTCTTGTCCGGCGACGCGCAGCCAATGGGGAGCTATCGGGCTGCAGATCTTGCCGGAAGCTACAGCGAACTAATCTACGGAGCACGTCCTGTTCCAAACAAAAGGTGGGGAGAATCATGGCCAGTCCAGGAAGCTTGCTTACGATCACTCTTTGTTCCTTGCATGTGAAATCGGCCAGACATGATCGTGATAAAGGAATCAGGGAGAAAGGAACGTGATGGATGGGAGGGGCGACCCGATGAAGGAGAAAGCTACATATGCACAAGCGACGATCGGCGGTGGCGAACATCAAAGTTGCCGTTCAAATAAGGAACGGACGCGAGGGGTCAAGGGATGAAGAGATGGAGGGGTGGAGGGGTGGAGGGGTGGAAGATGTAGGAGTTGACTACGCGATGTCGGCATCGAGACTCATTGGCTCGTCTGCGGTGTGGATGGATCGCGAAGATGGACGTCCTGCCATTGCGCCATAACCAGGATTAAGGACGCAGGGGCTGAGGTATGGTGGGAGATGGCATCCAACGTGGTGTTGCGATGGCTGTCATGAACTCGCGGATTATGAACTCGCGGATTGCGCTAGATATCCGGAGCGTGTAAGCATCAAGCCGGATGCGACACCGTATAAGCCAACTAGCCGAGGAGGTGAGCAGGAGAGAAGGGAGGAATCGATACGAGCTACATTCTTCGTGAGCCTGAACAGGCATGTCCAACAAATCAGACATTTCGGAGGCTCTGGAAGGCGACCGTTCTTGGCCAACAAGGGGGGAAGAAGTTGGCAACTGCACCACACGATGGTGAGAAAAACTGCTCGATTTCCCCCCCCCCCAAAAAGCCGGTACCAGTCCTCATGGAGATGCTGTCACGGCGGCGGGCTGCCCATGTCCGGTCTAGTGTTATAGACAAGGTCATGATCAGAGAAGAGAGGGCGAAGAGGAGGGACGAGGGAGGTGGGAGGAGAGAGATGAGAGTGACCCCCGATGTACGAGTGTACATCTCTGACTTCACCCGGCCTCTCTACCTTCTATTCTTCACCTCCGCCTTTTTCACTGCGGTAAACCGATTCTCAGCCGTTGGTTTACCGGTTAGGGCAACGCAAAGGCAGACTACAAGGGCCTAGCAAGTCTATTCCATCTCGAGACTGAATCTCTTCTTTCTTGCTGACTAGGTAGGAGAGGGGAAGGAAGAGGAGCAAAACGGCAACGCGGCTTAGTGTCTAGCTTGTGTGCGAGCTGTCATGCAGTTTTTCCTTGTCCATCGATAGGTGTTCTCAATTTATTTCGGCTCGTTTTGAAGATTTTTTTTCTAAAAAAAAATGGACAGGAAAAAGGGAAAACCCACTCAGAAAAAAAATTGCTGTGGCATCCTCCGCAAGAGAATTCGGCGCAACTTCTCCGGCGTACGTCACCCAGAACTGTAAATTCCACTTGAAGTAAGGTGGCCAAGTGGCTAGCCGTCGGGGAAAGGTAAAAAGAAAACGATCGAGATTTGAAAGAAAAAAATGGGTCAGCACAATACGTAATGACAGCTTGCCTCCTGGAAGGCAAGCAGGGGAAGGGTCTTCCGCAAAGGTATAGGAAGAATTCAAGTTCAGTGATGGTGATGTGAGGACATTGCATTGGCACAGAATGCGTGATTGTTGCGAAATGGGGTGAGACGTCTGCGGTAGTTATTGGCATGGACCTAGGACAGTGTAAGGGGAACGGTCAAGAGGGAAATACCATCAAGTCCCCAAGGTAAAAAAACTTTGAGAGGACTACTCCACAAAATCAAGTAAAAAGACCAAAGCTATTGATATCTCTCTTGAGGAAATTTTGAGCAAAACCCAATCAAACGATAAAAAATCACTACAGAGAAAGGGGGTCTGCTCGTTGGTTAATGCACCTAATCTCCTAAGACGTCGTCTATAGTCATGGTAACTTCTACTGGATGTTTTCAATTAGATATCACTGTAAAGACGATGAACGTCACAACTGACGACACAAAGATGCCTGTAGCAGATGGATGTCTTCTGGAACATGAACAATTTGTTGTGACACAATGCCCGCTTCCTACAAAGATGTCGACCCAATATTGCAGCTGCTGCTGTAAAAGGGAATTTATTCGAGCCAGATACGAAGCACATTCATCCTCACCTAGGACTGACAGCAATGTTACAGGTCTTGTCGCGAGTGAACAGAAGCCCCTTTTTTCACCTACATGAATCGTCATTCACTGGGCGAGTTCCGTTCTGCCCTGAATTCGTAGGAGATGAAACTTCCTTGTTGAAACTAACAGAATAATACAGAGGAAAGACATGCTGAATTATCTATCTGATTTGCGATATCGCTTGGCAGTACTCAAGAAAGTGAACGTTGCTAGTTGGAATTTCAGATGGTGGACACGAACAATGTTTCGTACAACAGCCTACAGATATTCAGGATATGAGATGGGAAGGCTACGGGTTAAAACTATTAGCAACGATAGGCATTTAATTAACTTGAGGTAACACAACATGCCAAGCGGTTCTTTTTTCCAGTTTGTCCAAGCTAAGACACCAATGAAAGCCGGTTCTTCAGGCTAGACAGCCTTGTACACGATATGGCGCGGTGGATCTGGACCATTAATTCATTCGAATTCTCGACCGCAATCATTCGCCAACTCCCTCCGCAAGTTACTCTACAATGTATGCACCAGCAGTGATACGTTTCGATGCCGGCACCCAAAACAGGCCGCTCATACACACCTCCATTCCGGACATTCATAGACGTTCATGGTGAAGATGATCAACGATGAGCCTTGGTGGGCAATTTGACTGTCACAAACAGGACACAATCAAAGACGACGCCATTCAAAAATCAAATACTATTGGAGCGTCAATAATGACTGGCAATACATGTTGTTGGAAACAGCGTCGTCATATTATGACCGAACTACCGCAATGAATGACCGATAATTGAGGCGAAAAGACCTTTCTCACAAGCTACAAACAAGCCACCCCACGAATCCGATACTGCCATCACAAACGATCTCGCCTCTCCACCTTTCTTGAGTCTATTCTAGCCCCCATTCCTCCTTATTTACCTTGATTTATCACGTGATGGGGTGTTGACGAGGCTCGCCAAGGGCATCGTATGACGATCAGTTATAATATTGCATGACAACGAACGACATTCCTAAGCATGCCTCACGTTTCACAAGAAGTCTATAGCCTTGTGCGGCTTGCCCACGCATTTGGCAGATGGATGAGGATGGCATGCGTCTGATGTCGGTATGATGCGAAAGCGAGTGCTTATTGCACACGGCACATCATTTCGCGGACTGCATGCATCGAACTGGGGCGGTGGGCTGTTATTGAGACGCATCTCTTTGGCGTAGCTCGTTGCCTCAGCCTAGAAAATCAGCAGCCGGGCATGGCATGAGGTGTATGCATGCATTCAATGCCAGAGGACATCCTACCAGTTGTGCATGTTTTATACGCATAGACAGCCGAACACCAACTGGCAGTACTGGAAAGTATTGCGGCACAGCTGATTGAGTGGATTACTGCAGTCCAAACATCACCTGATTCAATTTGTGGCATGCCAATCCCCCTGGAGAACGCAGAGGACAAGTTTTGCCCACCTTTTTCTAGAAGCAATGGGCTTTTCGTTGAAACAGAGAAACAGGTACTACGACGAGGCAGGATTGCCAACGTATGACGAGTTCGCATGCCCGCGGATCGCAATGCTCTTGTATTCAAATGCCCTGTATGCTCCCCTGCGCCACATAAAAATACACGACTGTGCCCAGACATCCCATTTTATTCATCCCGTACGCGTGCTGTCGACCATTGGCCTACTCGCGTTGCAAGACCACTATCACGCCCATGAGGCCCAGCATCACCTTTTTCAACCACGGGTGTTCTGTCAGCAGAATGGTGACGTAGCCCACAAACGGCGTGTAGCCCACGACGCTGCCGACAATGTCCTTGCGCTCGAGGTAGTCCTGTCCGCGGGCGTACAGGTCGGTGTCGTCGCCGGCGTTGTTGTCGCCCTTGGTGAGCAGCTTGGCGTGCGGCCTGGCAGCAGGTTAGCTGGCTGTCGCGGCAAAGAGCATGCTCTGCGCGCGTGTGTGGTGACCTACCCCGTCCCAAACTTGCGCACAATCCGGTGAACAATCGGGATGTCCTTGCCCTGCACATTATATACGACCACCTCACCGACGCCGTTATCTTGGAAGATGTTGCGGTTCCAGAGGAAGAGCAGGTCCCCCCGCTGGAAAGCTGGCTCCATGGAGCCCGAGAGTACGACGACGATGGGCGACGGCGAGTCAGATACAACGCAAAGGCCTTTCCAAATCTGCAGAGGGACGTTAGAATGAAAATAAAAGGGAGCTTGGCTTCGCAAGGGGGGAGGGCGGACCATGAATGCCGTGGACAGGATGAGACCAAAATTGAGCAGCTGGGCGGCCAGCTGCCGCGGGTTTGAGACGGCAGACAACATCGTAGCTGGGAAGCGCAAACAGAGACCGTATGAAGGATAAAAATGCGGGTGCGCTCGTGTGTGGCTGCGGCCGATGGTCTGCACTGTCGCGTGTCGTCTTTGCGAAGAAGCCGTGATGGCATTGTCTGGATCGAGACACGCTAGCTGCTGCTTTTGCGACAAGCCACCTTACAGAAACGCAAGCTTCTGATTGGTTGAATGTAGATGACAGAGAAAGTGGGACTGAACGGCTGGTCCACTATTATTAGCGTCTGTGTCTAGAGCAAGAGCGATCCTCCGGGCAGGGGACCTGCCGAAAGCGAATAGAAGGAGCAAGTACAGAAGAAGGCTCAAAATATTTGTTTTCCAACATCATCGTCATGTTTCCTTCACGAAAGACACCCGACAAGAACTTGCAGACACCCGTGTCTCTGACGCAGCTTCTAGAAACAACTTGAAACGAGCTGAACTGACACTGCTGTATCGCAGGCGACCACCATGGCCAACAGCGTGCGTGGGGGAACAGCTGGCATGACCACCATCCAGCAACGATTGATAAGCCAGCTTGCGTGGTCTGTGTGAACCACATGGCCATTGAGTCAAAGCGGTTACATAATGGACGTGCAGAGCCAGGTCGACGGAGCCGTGAGTGGATGGATTCACCGAGTTCAAACAAGCAGCAGGCCTGGGGGTACCGCCAGCTTGGAAACACGCCGGGGGTGGGGAGAGGCGGCGCGCGTTGCCATGAGCGGCCATTGGTTGGGTCTTGTGCCCAACTAGAGCAGAGGCTCGAGCCGCTGACAGCACGCCAGCGCACCGGTCGGCACTTGAACGAGGCAGTGCACTTTGCTGCGATCCTGGCAAGCTGGACCAGCCTGTTTCGATTCGCTGAGGCGATGCGCATGGCAGCATCTCGGGCAGCAAGAAATACGGTCGCAGAATGACCGTCAGCGAGCATTCTCAGTTGAGCTTGCTGCCTGGCGGCAACTCTCAGAGCCGCCGAGTGTGGTGTGCACACCCGCCGGGCGTGCTAGCTCCCGCCAAGGCAGACACCCTCAACGTTGCAATGATCCAGCAAACGTGCATCGGGATTCGCTGCTCAGAATCATGGAAGCAAAAAAAATTAACGAGGCAGGGCTGTCCGCCCAATCCGGGCTGTTCATATAAATACTCGCACCCCGCCTCTTTCTCTCTGCTTGTCTCTTCTCTTTTTCTCCCTCCCCCCCCCCAACACGCATCCAAAAGGACCGCAAAGGTATTAACATAGGATCGTCTCCAGCCATTCGTTCAGGTCAATTCCTCTCTGAAGACTCCTACCCGGGTCCCTGTCAATCTTTTTCTCTCTGCGTCACGTTCATTTTTTTTTTTCTCTTTTTTGTTTCCTCGCCGGTCCCTCCTTTCGGTCGATCTTTTCTTCATCTTCGTCGCTCGCTCGCTCTCAGTCGCTTCCTCCCGAACTGTCAAATCATTCTCCGCCCCGCTATCGACTCCGACTTTTGCCCCTCGCCACCGATCAGCATGTTCAAGCGTGCGTTTCGCGCCGCCCCCCCGGCGGCCGACCCGCAGCACCGCGTGGACAAGTCGGCAAGGCTGACAAAGCGGAGCGGCGGTCACGGAACAGGAGGAGCAGGACACAGCGGGCCGACTAGCTTCCGAGACGCCCAGAAGCTGTCGAGACTGCAACGGTCGCTCTCCCAGATGGACGGCGACGAGGCGCTGATGACAGACGGCTCAACCAAGCCGGCCCCGCCGTCGCCGATCGTCACCCTCACCGTGGGCCGGGAGGGCCGGCTGTTTGCAGCGCACGAGGACGTGCTGTGCCAGAGCCCCTTCTTCGAGGTGCTCCTCCGGCACAGCCACGACCCCATGTCCGGCGCGAATGGCAAGCGGATCGCCCTGCCGGACGAGGAACCAGAGATCTTTTCGGCGGTGCTGGAGTACCTCTACAAGGGAGACTACTACCCTCGCTTGCTGCACAGCAAGCAGCACAACTCTTGGCAGCTTGAGGACGCCCCCCAGCACCACCACAACCACCACAACCACGGCCACCACCGCGGGAACACGCCTGCGGCGTCCCCTGAAGTCGGTGGTGGTTACGGCGCAGCGCCGTCGGCTGTCGAACCGACCGTGTACCTGTCGAGCGCAGGCCAGCACCTGCTGCGCGACACGGTCATCTACTGTGCGGCGGACCGGTACGGGCTCGAGGAGCTCAAGCGCCTCGCCCTGCGCAAGCAGGGTCTGCAGAGCGGCATCGACGTCGGCACCATTCTGCGGAGCGCTCAGTACTGCTACGCCCACACCCCCGACACAGACAGCCGGCTGCGCGCGCACTACTTGGCCCTGATCATCCGCTGCCGCAAGACATTCAAGCGCAGCGGCACCATGCAGGCCGAGATGGAAAAGGGCGGAGAGGGCGGCAAGTTGTTCTTCGACCTGTTCGTCGCCCTGTGCAACCACCTCGACGACGTCATTGACGCGTCCAACTCCCGGACGCCCAAGACCATCTGAAGGGTGTTTTGCACTCTCCCCACCACGACGACTCACGATAATTTCAGGTTTCCTGGCATTCATTTTTCACTTTGTGTATTCCTATGAATTTTTTTTTTCTTTTTTTTGTACTTTTGTTTTTGGAGACAACCTGGACGGGAAGACGCGCCCGAGAATGGCAATACAGATACCCTCGCGATGAAAGGACGAGAAGCGTTGCTCTGAGTGAGCATCTTGGAACGGACCACAGGTGGTTAATGGGATACCGAGGGAATTGCTTTGCTTGCATGGATTTTTGTCGCACCGGGTTCACACTTTCCTCCTTCTGCTTTTTGTTTTATTTCCATCTCCTCTTTTTTCATTCGGATCGCTGCTTTTCGCCAGCATCAAACCGCTGACTTTGGTTTTCAGGGTGGTCTTTGGTGCTTTTTGATTTTCTTTTTGTTCTCGCTTGCAGCTCCCGACAAACCCGGGAAACTCCCCTCTGGAACGATCCGTGCCTAGACAGAATGCTGTCCCGGAGAAAGGAAGAAGGAGACCGGACGGAGACGAAGATGAAACGGGGTTTGTCATCAGATTGGAAGACCATTTGGGAGTCATGCTGCGTTTGCTGTGCTGCTTTTGTCTTCACTTGCTTGCGAGGTTGGCCGACCTTTCTGATGATTGATTCCATTCTTGTTTCTGTCTTGTATTTTTTTTTTGCCTGTCTCTTGCATTTCTCGTCTTGCACGTGTTCTTTGGCGTTCTTGTTTTCATGAATTTGTCGGCAGTGAGAGACGAAAGGATCAACTGGTCCAGGCTCTCTCTTGCCGAGCCTGCGTTGACAAGCTGGATGGACAGCGAGGCCGAAGGAGAGGCCGACAGAAACAGAGCTGGATTGTCCGTCTGCACTTGATCTTTTTGCGCACTTTTCTCCCCTTTCCCCCTCCGCTCCTCTGCACACTCTTCACGTTTTTGCCTTGTCTTTTATTGATGTTGCTTTTCTTGTTTTCATTCCCTTGTTTCACCAACCAAAAAAAAAGAAAAAGACAAAAAAAAAACAGCCAACGATACCCATAGGGCGCCAGGACGGGCCCTACCTCGTCTCTTCCTCTGACTCTCCACATTCAACTTTCTCTTACTGACCTTTCCCTTTCTTTCCCGTTTTTTCTCGTTGGCTGGATCTGGGCGTCCCGAACGCTGGTCTTGAAGGCTGCGGGCTGGGCGATATCCACGGAGACAAAGAAGCGACGGGATGGGATGGGACAGAAGAGAAGGGGAGCTGGCCAAGGGGGAGGCTGGTCGACAGGTAGCAGCCTTGGAAGCGACAAATTGTCTGCTCTTAAAAGGGGCCCACAGATTGTTTCTTCTTCCGACAATAAACCCACCCTTTTCCTGATTTTATGATTTTTTTGTTATTGCCATGCATCGACATCACAAACATACCAACAAAAAAACGAACCCCATCGAAATTGGACAACTACACTCACTTTTTGCGTTTCCTTTGTCAGAAACGAAAACCCGAAAACGACCAACATACAGAAAACTAAAAAAAAAACCAACAGACTGCCAAAAAGGAGGCTTCTCGCACAATGGCGTTTCTCTGCGACAGGGAGCGGACAAATACACAGCACAACAAACCATGACGAGTCACGATATTTTTCTTGCTTATTTCACTTTTCATTCTCGAGACGGCAGAAAGGGATGTATCAGGACTGGAGAGGGCCTCCTTGGCTGGACGGACCGACCCAACCTTTTTCTTCACTTTTCTCTGCCCCTCTGGTTCTCAGCTCCATGGATGTAGAACACGGCCCTCTTTTTTATTTACGGCCCGGGCAATGAGACATTTTTGGCCACCTCACTGTAGACTGCCGTCTTTTAGATAATATCCATCTGCCTATTCCGTGACTTGACCTCGCTTTTCTCTGGCTGCGGCCATGCCCACAGGCACGGTCTCGTCTCCGCCGAGCACAGGCTCCATGTTGCGCGGCTCAATGGCTGCCTGCAGCAGCGTCTCGCGCACCGCCCGCGCGAGGTCGGCGTCGCCGCTCTGCAGCGCCTCGGCCAGAATGTCGGCATGTGCGGCGTCGCGCTCGGCGAGCCGGGCCCGCACCGCGGCCGGCATCGTGGGCGGCGCCACCCAGCGGTGTGTGGCGCGGAGGTGCTGTGCATAGCGGTCGCAGGCCGCCCTGTGTGCCTGCACGGCGCGGGTCAGCGGGCCGTCCGCGGCGGCGTCGCGGGCAAAGATGCGGCGGAGGAGCGCAGGGGGGTCGAGCCGGAGGTCGGTGGTGGTGGTGCCGAACCGACGGGGGAACACGCAAAAGTAGTAGGCGGGCACGAGGTGGGCCGGGTGCTGGAGCAGGACGGCCAGGGGCAGCTGCAGGTCGGGCCGTCGGGGCAGGTCGGCCGTCCAGGTGTCGATGAGGGTCGCGTAGGCGGCGGCGGACGCGAGGAAGGGAGACGGCATGCCGGGCTGGGCCTCGGCGCGCTGGGCCTTGGCGTGCTTTGTCTGCAGCACGGCAAAGAAGCCGGCATAGGCGCGCTCGTAGGCGAGACCGGCGACGTAGCAGGGGGACGCACCGGCCAGCCACGTGGGCGGCGTGACCAGCGACAGCGGCACGGCGGCCGCCCACTCCCAGTCGATGACGCCGCGGATGGTCAGGTCCTCGTCGACGACCAGGTTGGACCACCGCAGATCGGCGTGGGCGAGCACAAAGGGTTGGTTGCTGTCGTGGCCGGCCTGGATGTCCTGGACGCAGCGGGCGACGTCCTGCAGGGCAAAGGCCTCCATGCGGGCCGTGCCCAGGGTGGTGGTGTGCGACGGGAGATGGTACGCCGCCTCCAGCAGGCGCAGCTGGGCGCCGACATAGTCTGACACCGAGCGGAAGGGGCCCTGAGGTAGGTTGGCGCGTCCGCGGGCGCGCCTCTGCAGCTCGCTGTAGGCCGCCGACTGCAGAGGGCCGACGACGGGCTCTGGTCCGCCGCTTGGGTCCGGCACGAGAGAGCCGCCGGCGTCGAACGCGAGCTGGCACTGCTGGGCCAGGATGTCGATGAGCTGGGCGTAGAGGTAGCGCTGGCGAGGGGCGTCGTCGCCGAGGAACGCGGCCAGATCCAGCGAGGTCCCGTCGATGTAGTCGGCGATCAGAAAGGCGCAGAGGAGAGGGCCATTGTCCGTCACGCCCAGGGGTTCATCCCGTCCGCAGCCGTGAACGGCCGCCACAGGGATGCTCGTCTTTTTCTTTACGTATCTTTGCCGTCAGCAGAGAACGGCACCCCCCTCTTCCTCTCTTCCTCTCCACATGCTCACCTCATCGTGGCCACCTCGCTCTGCAGCTTGGCCCAGGGGTCGTGCAGAGCCGGGGCGATGGGAATGCGCACCACCCATTTGGCCGGACGGCTGCTCTCGTCGCCATCAAAGACGAGGAAGAAGCACACGTTGCAGCTGCCGTGTGCTGGGGAGCGGAATGCGCGACACGGCCGGCCTCCATTGTGTCGGGACGCGAGGCGGTAGACGGCGTCCGGGTCGAGAGCCTCGACAAAGGCCTGCTTTGCGTCTTCGGTTTCGTCCGGCGTCGGCGGCCATATCTCTGGATCCATGATTTTGTCGGATGGAGATTTGTCGACCCGCAGGATTGCTACAGAAAGATGACGTCACATGGTGGATTGGGCAGCCGGCCAGTCCAGCCAAATGTACGGAAAATGAGGATATTCAATCCATCAAACAACAAGACGGAGGGCAGGCAAACACTCGTTGGCATAATTTCTGCAAAAGATCGATGACAAACAACACATGATAAAAATGGGCAAAATGCTCCCAGCTACGCTCGAATGCGGGCTCTGGTAGCACAGTCACGTGCGCTTGGTCACGTCTGACGTCTGCCTGTTCCCACTCGACCAATCGTCCCCCACCACAAAAGGCAAAAAAATCCTGCTCTTCTCGTTTGCCAGTATCCACCAACACGAACATCACCATCAATAACACCGCAGCGCGCATCGACATTGCAACGCGACGTGACCCAGCTTCGAGATGCCGGGCCCAGCCCAGTCTTGATTACACAACACACCTTGACATCGACAATATCTACCCGCGTATCCACGCCATGGAGTCTCTCACCACCCTCCCGAAAAAATTTGCCGGCGGCCAGCCGATCCGTCCGCGTGGTGCCCACCGCATCAACCCGATCAAGGCGATCCAGGACCGCGAATGGCGACGCAAGCAGATGGCCGCGGCTCAGGCCGCGGCTCAGCAGAATGCCGCCGCTGCCGCCGCCCGTCGTGCCGGCAGCGAGAGCGTCGGAGGCACCCCCCCACCCCCCTCTCAGTCCCAGCGACCGGCCAATGCGGCCTCGTCGTTGCGTCTGCAGTGCCCCAACAAGTCGTGTCCGAACCCCAACGTGGTCGACGGCACCTGCCGCACATGCGGTCGAGTGGCCGACGACAGCAACATTGTGGCCGAGGTGTCGTTTGGCGAGAACGCACAGGGCGCCGCTGTGGTGCAGGGCAGCTTCCTGGGCCACGACCAGGGCGGCATCGTGCGGCCCATGGTAGGCCTGGGCGGTGCCCACCGGCGGGTGGCCGGCCACGGGTCGGCAGAGGCACGGGAGCGCACGCTGCGCGAAGCGCGGATGCTGATGACGGGCTACGCGCACCAGCTCAACATCCCCGAGCACACGGTGACGGTGGGCTTCCAGTACTACAAGCTGGCGTCGGGGGCCAACTTTGTGCAGGGCCGCAAGATCCAAAACGTGGTGGCGGTGTGCCTGTACGCGGCCTGCCGCAAGTCGACGCACGCCAACCCGTGCAAGATTATGCTCATCGACCTGGCCGATCTGGTCAAGGAGGAGGTCTTTTTTCTGGGCCGCACCTTTAAGAAGCTGCTGCAGACGATCGAGGTGGCCGCGCGCGATGTGCAGCCCATCTACGTCGAGGACCTCATCTTCCGCTTTGCCGCCAAGCTCGAGTTCGACACCATGACCAACAAGGTGGCCGAGACGGCGGTGCGTCTGGTGCAGCGCATGGACCGCGACTGGATGGTCATGGGCCGCCGCCCGGCCGGCATCTGCGGCGCCTGCCTCATCATGGCCGCCCGCATGTACAACTTCCGCCGCACCGTCCGCGAGGTCGTCTACATTGCCAAGGTCACCATGGCCACGCTGCAGATGCGCCTCGACGAGTTCAAGGAGCTGCCCTCGGCCAAGATGACCGTCGAGGAGTTCCTGGCCCAGGACTTTCTGTCCGAAGAGTTTGACCCGCCCTCCATCTACAAGAAGACGGACGAGTACAAGGCGCGCATCAACGCCAAGAAGCGCTCGCTGAAGCGGAAGCGCGGCGGCACGCCTCCTCCAGCAGCAGCAGCAACTCCAGCGGCCACGCGTGTCGACGCCGACGGCTTCACCGTGCCTGAGCTGCCAACTCCGAGGACAGCGGCCACACCGAGCGCCGACGACGCCATCATTCGGCAGGTGCTCGAAAGCGGCACCGGAGGGGGAGACGACGCCATGGACGACCAGCTCGACGCGCTGGCACAGGAGTTTGGCAACGGCACGTCACCCGATTCCCCGACGCCCGACACGCCCGGCACGTCTGGCACGCCCGACCCGATGCAGCCGTTTAAGCGACGGCGCGGGCCCGACGGTTCCTCCTGCCGCACGCTTCCGCAGTCGAGCCGCAGCCGCGACGAGGACCCCGACTACGTGGACGAGGCGTGGCGGGCCGACGAGGAGAACCTGGAGATGGAGATGACGGAGGCGATCAACTCGCCGGGCTGTCTGGAGCACGCGCGCGCCTTTGCGTCGGCGGAGCAGCGGGCGCAGCTGATCATGATGGACGCGGGCCAGGGCGGAGGTGGTGCCGGATCGGGGCGATCGACGCCGGGGGCGGTGCCGGTGTCGGACAGCCCCGAGGTGGACGAGGACGAGTTCAAGGACGACCCCGAGGTGCAGTTCTGTCTCTTGTCGGAGGAGGAGGCGGCGGCCAAGGAGAAGATCTGGATGAACGAGAACCGGGCGTACCTGCGGCAGCGCCAAGAAAAGGAGTTCCGGGCCAAGATGGCAGCGGCCAGCGGCACCAAGAAGCAGACGCGGCGGCGGCTCAAGAAGCCCAAGATCGGCGAGGGCCAGACGAGCCCGGCCTCCACCCCCGGCGCCGCCGCCGTCGAGACCATGGAGCGGCGCGGCTTTTCCAAGCGCATCAACTACGACGCCATGCGGCGCATGCTGGACCGTCCGTCGGGGGCTCAGAGCAGCCGCGCCGGGTCGGTCACGGCCACCTCCATCTTTAGCAATTACTCGCAGAGCCGCGCCGGCAGCTCAGCAGGGAGCGTGCTGGGCGACGAGGGTGACGAGGGCGACGAGGGCGATGACTTGTCGGGCGACGAAGGGCCGGTGTACGAAGAGGAGACGTTTGTCGAAGAAGAGGTGGAGGAAGATGAAGACTGAGTCTACATCTCTTGTCATTTACGATCGGCGTCTGGAGGTTGAATTGTGCATCAGGATAGATTGTGCACAAGCTCAATGTTCAATAATAGACTTTGATACGGAATCAGATCAGCGATCGCCCAAGATCGCCAGGCGCCACTCCCAAGCACACATTCCACCTGTAGTGTAAATACGAAGTAGTGGCAGCACTAAGTCCCCTGTATTTCTGTGCCTGTAATCCTATCGAAGCGTTATCATCGCTAGCACCGGATTCTCGCTGCTGCGAAACACCGGTCCACGTGGAAAATCCAGCGCCCTTGCCTGAACCAGCAGGCCCGATAGTGGATCCGTCCCATCGCCCCTCCCCTCCAAGCTCCATTCCCACCCTGTTCCTTCCCCGTTCCTCGCAAATCCCCGACAAATCCTGGCCAAACTATTCCCGGCCTTGCCGCGACCACGCCTTCCATCTGTTGGTCTCAGGGCTGCGTAATGCGCCAAGCCTTGTCGGCAAGGCCAGAACCCACTGTCATTTTGCTGTGCTCCTTCCTGTTTACTCCAACACAGATTTTTCTCTCTTTTTTTCCTCTTTTCATCTGCAAACGTCGCTCGCTTTGTCGTTTTGTTTCCATTCTGCCTGTTGGCTCCAGTCGCTCGCTCGCCGCCGCAAACCGCATCCCAGTCACGCAACATTGCGATCCGCCTTGATTGCCTCAGCGTCGAATTCTCTACAACCATCCATCTGCATCAACATCCGTCCCGCTCACGCCACATCCACGCAAGTGGCCTCGTCGCACCAATGATCGCGTCTTCTGCTTCTCCTTGAAATGGGTCATCTCGAGGCCAAAGGGCCAGGCCGAGGACCAGCAAACGATGGCGTCCAGCAAGTGCCATCGCTGGAGCAGCCGCAGGGGCAGCCGCAGCACCGGTGGACGTTTGTCGATGTTGGCCGTTCCTGGTGCCATCGACTGATTTACGAACTCCTCCTCCGCCGAACCACGCTGCAGCCGTCCGCAGATGGCCGCCACATCCCTCTGCGCCTGGCCGATGCGTCCTCCCGCCCGCCCCAGCTTACAGACGAACGTCGCGGCTACGGACAAGGCTACCTCTCCAACGTCATTCGCACCTCGCGCTACACCGTCCTCGATTTCTTCCCCAAGCAGCTGCTCTTCCAGTTCTCCCGCCTCGGCAACTTTTACTTTCTCTGCATCGGCATCCCCCAAACCATCCCCGGCATCAGCACCACTGGCAACTACACCACCATTCTGCCGCTGCTCTTCTTTGTCCTCCTGACCATTGTCAAAGAAGGCTACGACGACTACAAGCGCCACCGCCTCGACAAGGTCGAAAACGCCTGCCTGGCCACCGTCTTGCGGCCCGCCGACGATGGCGCCCCGGCCGTGGCAAGATGGTGGTCCGCCCAGGTCGACAAGGGCCGCGCTCTGGCGTCGCAGTGGAAGGCCAGACGCAAGGGCAAGGGCCGGCCGGCAAAGGCAGCGGCCGAATGGCGGGACGACGAAGAGCCCTTTGACGGGTTCCGCTGGACCCATGTGCCGTGGCACAGCATCCGCGTCGGGGATGTCGTCAAGCTTGCGCGCAACGAAGACGTCCCCGCCGATATGATCCTGCTGCATGCCGACGGCGAGGAAAACTTGGCCTACATTGAGACCATGGCTCTCGACGGCGAAACCAATCTCAAGAGCAAGCAGGTCCCTGCCCTCCTAGCCGATGGCCGCTGCGCCACCATCAAGGGACTCGTCGCCTGCGAGGCTGAATTTGTCGTCGAGGACCCCAATCCAGACCTCTACCACTTTGACGGCCGCGTCACCGTCGGCGACAAGACCCTTCCTCTGACGTCCGCCGAGGTCATCTACCGCGGCAGCACCCTTCGCAACACGCCACGTGCCATCGGCTTCGTCATCAACACCGGCGAGGAGTGCAAGAGCCGCATGAATGCCAACCGCCACCCCCGCGCCAAAACCCCGGCTCTCGAGCGCGTCCAGAACGGCATCGTCCTGATCCTCGTCGCCTATGTCATCTGCCTGACCGCCGGCTGCTCGATCGGCTACTACCTCTGGCGCCAGGGCGACGAGGAGAGCTCCTGGTACCTCGCCCACGCCATGGTGCCGCCCCAGGAGATCATCATCGGCTTTGCCATCCAGTTCAACAATGTCATCCCCCTTGCGCTGTACGTGAGCCTGGAAATCGTCAAAATCGGCCAGATGATTCTGCTCAACAGCGACGTTGCCATGTACGACGAAAGCTCCGACACGCCCGCTCGCTGCAACACCAACACCATTCTGGAAAACCTCGGCCAGATCGGCTACATCTTCTCGGACAAGACCGGCACCCTTACTGAGAACGTCATGAAATTTCGCAAGATGAGTGTTGCGGGCACCGCCTGGCTGCACGAAGCCGACATGCACAAAGACGACGAATGCGACTCGGTCGACGACTCAGTCAACGACACAGAAGTGACACGTGTGACGAGTGTGACAGAAAGCACCAAGCTGGGCCGCTTTCGTTCGGCCAAGCGATCTCTGGATGTGCAGCTGACACCCATGATGACGCCATCGCGCATGGCTGCGCCTGTTGAATCGGTCCGCGCAGAGGCGGACACGCCTTCCATTGTCCTGCCCAGATCATCCATGACCGGCAGACGGTCGTCGTCACAATGGCGCTCCACCGGCCGACCAGACCATGTCCAGCCCGAGCTCACGACCGAGGACTTGATCGAGTATATCCGCCTGCGGCCACACTCTGCCTTCTCCAAGAAGGCGGTGACGTACATTCTGGCATTGGCGCTGTGCCACACCTGTCTTCCGGAAGTCAAGGATGGCGAGGTTGTTGATTTTCAGGCCTCCTCGCCCGACGAGTTGGCGCTGGTTCGAGCCGCCGAAGAGCTCGGCTTCCTCGTCGTGCAAAAGTCTGCGCAGTGTACGACGCTGCGCTTCACATACGACCAATCCGAAAAGCCGCTCGAGGAGGTGTACCAAGTGGTCGATGTCATCGAGTTCAGCAGCCTCCGCAAGCGCATGTCCATCGTCGTCCGGCGTCCGGACGGCCGTCTGTGGCTGATTTGCAAGGGCGCCGATTCCGTCGTGCTTCCGCGGCTGAAGATGGCGCCTCTGGCCATGCAAAAGGCGCAGCACGTCCGCAAGAGTGCGGACATGGAGCGCGAGATGATTCGAAAGAGCGAGCAGCTGGAGCCTCGAAGCAGCTTCGGTGGCCTGGCCACCGTCACCATTCGCAAAAGCATCGGCGGTGCGACAGCACGCGGCGAGGGCGACGAAGCCTGGGAAAAGTCCGGCGGCGTGAATACGCGCCTGGGCGCCCTGCGACCACCCCCGGCCGGAGATCGCAGCCAGTCGTTTGATATCCAGAGTCGCGTGCGCCGCTCCATTGACGCGCTGCACTCCCATCTCAGCCCGGCGGGCCGCGCCCCGTCCTTTGACATGCCAAAGCGATCGAGCACCACCACAAGTCGGCCTCTGCGCCAGCTCTTGCCCTTGTCGCCCAGGTTTCCTCCCCCCACGCCACCGCTGCCTGAAAAGTTTTCCTTTCTCGAAAGAATGGGGCCCCTGATGGACGATGAGGGCGGCATCTTTGAGCAGTGCTTTCGGCACATTGATGAGTTTGCTGCGGAAGGCCTGCGCACGCTTCTGTTTGCCCACAAGTTCATTCCCGAGGCCGAGTACCAAGCGTGGAAGAAGGAATTTCTAGCCGCCTCCACGAGTCTCACCGACCGGCAGGATCGCATCGAAGAGGTCGCCGAGGCCATCGAGCAGAACCTCGATCTCATCGGAGCGTCTGCCATCGAGGACAAGCTGCAGAAGGGCGTGCCCGAAACCATTGACAAGCTGCGACGAGCCAACATCAAGATCTGGATGCTGACAGGCGACAAGCGGGAAACCGCAATCAACATTGCCCATTCGGCGCGCATCTGTCGGCCTGGCTCCGATGTGTACATTCTTGATGCTGCCAAGGGGGATTTGGCTGGACAGATGCTGATGATTGCGGAAAATCTCGGTCTGCAAGATGCCCTGGGCGCGAATGCCATGGCCGCCGCATCGGCCTCCCGCTGGTGGTCGCTCAAGCGATTCCTGCCGTTTCGCTTGCCCACGGCCCTCCGATCGCCGCCCCGGTTCCAGAAGCACCACACGGTGGTTGTCATCGACGGCCACACATTGGGCGTCATCGAGCGGCAGAAGCACCGCTCCAAGCAGGCCGCGACTTCGTCCCTGTCCATCTTTTCCGCTGACACGGACCTGCGCGCTCTATTTTACAGCATCATCCCGGCCGTCGATTCCGTCATCTGCTGCCGCGCGGCTCCGGCGCAAAAGGCGCTGCTCGTGCACAGCATCCGGCACGGCAGCAAAATCCCTGGCGTGAGCAAGGACCAGACGCCCGGCCTGACCCTGGCCATTGGCGACGGGGCCAACGACCTGGCCATGCTGGCGGAAGCGCATGTTGGCATCGGCGTGTCGGGCCGAGAAGGCCTGCAGGCGGCCCGTGTTGCCGATTACAGCATCGCCCAGTTCCGGTTCCTGTCCAAGCTGCTCTTGGTACATGGCCGCTGGAACTATGTGCGCACGGCCAACTTCATCCTGGCCACGTTTTGGAAGGAGATGTTCTTCTACACGCCCGCTGCCGCCTACCAGTGGTACTGCGGCTACACCGGCACGTCCATCTATGAGAGCTGGAGCTTGACCGTGCTCAACACCCTCTTCACCAGCTTGTGTGTGATCGTGCCCGGCATCTGCGAGCAAGACCTCAGCGCCGAGCTGCTGATGGCCGTGCCCGAGCTGTACGCGTACGGCCAGCGCAGCCGCGGGCTCAACCCGGTCAAGTATGTCTCCTGGATGCTGATTGCAGTGAGCGAAGGCGTGCTCGTCTGGTTTGGCTGCTGGGCGGGCTATGGCGCCTTTTCGGACAATAGCGACACGGGCCTGTTTGCCATTGGCGACCTCGTCTTCAGCGTCTGCATCATGTGGACCAATGTCAAGTTATTGTGAGTGAAGCAAGCAAGCAGCACGAAGAGCAGGGCTAACCAGCGCAGGATACTCTTCACGCACTACAAAACAATTCCCGTGATGTTTTCGTTCTTCATCACCGTCGGCGGCTGGTGGGCATGGAACGCATTCCTGTCTGGGACGTATTCTCTGACGCCGTCGCCGTATTCCGTCCGCGGTGGCTTTTTTTACCAGTTCGGCCGCGACTTGTCGTGGTGGGTCACCGTATTGGTCATGGTGGCTGCCTTGGCGATGTTTGAGTTGAGCTACCGCGCGGTGCGTCGCAACATGTCCATTGCAGACATTTGGAGAAGCAGGAGGAGGTTCTGGCCTCCAACCATGTGGAGGTCGTTCTGTCGGTGGATCGTGCGCGTGGCAGCACCTAGGTCAAAGGGCAGGACTCCAGACGCTGAGGAAGTTGATCTCGATAACGACGATGAAGACGACGACAGCGAGAAGAGTCCTGCCGAGCTGCCTGCCGATGAGCTTGATCTGGCCCTGTGGCAAGAAATCGAGCGCGATCCCCATGTAAAGGAGAGGCTGCGCCTCATGAATAAGGAAGCAGAGCTGTTTTGAAAGTAGAGAGCTTAAAATGTTCATGGCAAGCGAGGGGGGCATTTTTGAGATGACGACTGCAGCAACAAGGCAACAGCGTGAGTGATGGGGGCGACTGGTGCATAGATCGTTCCTTTTTGCGATACCTTTCCTTAAGTCACAGATACCCATTCGCATATTCCTAATAGACGTGCATTCCAGTCACCTCTTCCTCGCTTCAAGACACATTGTATGTCGCACTTTGGTTCTTTCTGAAAATAAACGGTCGACAGTGGGGAGATTTGTCTCTTTACCAAGGGTCAGAATAATATGACTTTGCAGACCAAAATAAAAGTCTTTGTACTGGTTTGGGCTGATCAACTGGAGAGAGGTGAGCTTGTCGTGTGGCTTAAACCATGGTAGTGACGCTTCATCATCAGTCTTTGTACAAGGCTTCTTCAACAAGATCCGACATGGTGTAGTGGCTAACATCCGACGCTCTCACCGTCGAGCCCGGGGTTCGATTCCCCGTGTCGGAGTTTCTTTTTGCACTTTTGCATTTCGCCAATCACTTGAGTTTTGTCTCTCAAAGATGTTGGAATGATTTCTTTTTCTCTCCTTTTCTTTCTTTCTTTCTTTCTTTTTTTTTTTTTTCTATTCAAGGAGATTGTATATGGTTTCATTTTCTTGTGAAAAACTGAAGTTTGCTGTTGCAATCATTTATCTTTTCATGGTTAAATTGGGCGTAGTTTGGTTCTACAGTGTCTAGAGCCATCGCTAGATCTGAATGAAAAAGCAGGAAATGGAAGCAAAGCAAGGTGAAAAAAATCGGAAAAAAAGGGAGAAGAATAAAAGAAAAATAAAGAAATGGAGGATAAAATGGTTGCCAAAAAAAGAAGCCCGAACAAAAAAGATTCGTCCGCAGCAAAAATGCCAGCTACAGGGTTCGAACCTGTGAATCTTTCGATAATGGTGTTTAGTATATAAGCTTAAGACCACCGCCTTAACCACTCGGCCAAACTGGCACAAAGTAATGGATTTGGCAGAATTCTTTGCTTATTTAATATCAGAAAGTGCACACCAATAATGTGGCAAGCCAGACTTGCGCTTCACTTGGCTATAGTTTCTACAATTGAACAATATTTCAGCCACAAGAAAGCACAGGTAGTCGAAGTCTCTTTGGGATTACTGTGATTTTAAACAGCAAGAAAAAAAAAAGCATCTCTCCATCTGATTTCATCGTCCACAGACATAAAGACGTAGACATACAGTGTATTCGACCATTCCGCAGATAAAAGTCACAGAAAACATTAGACTTCAACAATTTCATGCCGCCGTTCATGCACACTTCAACGGGCGAATTTTTACTTATTTTTATTTGCATTTATCCTAATAGATACAATACTTTATGTACTACATTGATCTTCTGGAGATCAGTACATTTCCCGGACATGTGTAGCCCTCCTCCCTCCTTTATCAATAAAATCACGCGATATCGCTCTGCTAAGTTTATGCCGCCATGCTAAGACTATGCAGAAATCCCCGTGTGGGTAGGGTTCCTCACTGGGGCACGAAAAATAATAATTGTGCCGAACACCTTGCCCGACAGTGACCGACATGGTCGACATGTGTGACGGGGTGGTGCCAAGGACAATGGACGAGGCGACGGCAGTGGAAATGCACTGTTGGCGTCGCTGTAGCCGTCCTCGATCGACGACCAGGCCCTGACCGTATAAGACGGTGGCATAGATGTTGGTGATGGGGTTGTTGGCGTCGGAGACGGAGTTGCCAAGGTGATTTTGGCGCTGACGGTAGTCGTAGGGGTGCCATTGGTGGAGTATTCGCATTTGATGGCCAGCCAGGCAAGCTTGAATCGGATGCCAAACACCTATGCGCTCATTCCGTATTCCTGCCGCCATAGATTCCACCCCAGGACTGTCATGGGCCCGTCCAGGGCTACCTTGAAGGGGATGCTGCACGCATGGAGCTGCGGAGGGGGGCAGGTGCCCGCGACGATGCACCGCAGCCGGTCGTTTTCGATCTTGCTCAGCCTGGGGCAGGTCACCACGGGGTCTCTGCTGACGTCGTCATCAAACTTGCAGACGAAGCTGGCCGTGTTGTCGGCGCGCCACGAGGCGTCGTCCGAGAGCTCGAAGCCGATGCCGGGGGGTACGGTTGACGCGCTGGTGCTGTGGAGGGAGAGGTGCTGCAGCGAGGGCCAGCGCGTCCGCAGTTCGTCAAACAGATCGGAGGCGGCAGCGTGCGTGAGACAGGGCCCTTGCGGCACGATGCCTTTGAGGCGGAGGTCGAGCCACAGCTCGAGGCGGCGGAGGTGTGGGAAGCCAGCGAGGATGTTGCGCACATCTTGCTGCCAGTGGTTGCTGTTCTCGCTGGCCGACTCGATGTCGATGGCCAGCTCTTGGAGTTCAGGCAGCCCGTATTCCTGCAGCACCGCCAAGTTCCTCATCGTCACCGCATCGCTCTGTCGCTTCTCCCTCAGCTGGTGGATCTCGAGGGTGTGCAGGCACTTGCGGTGCCACAGAATAAGACTGACTCCGCCGCAGGAGGCCAGGTTCGGGACGTGGATGGATGCGAGACTCGTCGGCACCTTCTGAAGAAAGGTGGCGATGTCGTTGTTCGGCTCGGCAAAGTTGATGTGCTTCAGCGCTGTTAGCTTCGGCATCAGCGCCAGCGCCAGCGCCATGGGCATGCCCTCGCCCTGCAGACTGCGCAGCCGCGACCAGTCGAAGTGGTCGGCCCAGTAGTTCACCTCGGCGCCCTGTCCGCCGGGATAGCGGAGGCTGTAGGGCGCGCCTAGACACTGGTTAGCCCAGGGATAGGCGGCGATGTCGAGCGACTCCAGCGGGCGCAGCGGATGCTCGCCGTTGGCAAAGCCCAGCCCACAGTACGTGCTGGGAAGGTCGTGGAAGACGTGGCTGTGGCGCGGCAGGGCCAGGTCGAGGGCCAGATGCATCAGGCGCGGACAGGACTGCATAACCTTCTTTAGGGGCTCTGTGATAGCAATGCAGTCCTCGGCGTCGACGAACTCGGCGTGGACCTTCAGAGAGACGAGGTTGCGGCAGCGGAACAGCTGCTCCAGCAGCCGTCTCGCCGGTTCCCAGCGATGGCGTCGGCTTCTCACCGAGACGAAGAGATGCTTGCGCAGGCTCTGCTTCAGGTAGTCCAGGAACACCTGCGGCATGAATGGCAAGCTCCATCGCAACCTTTTCAGGAACTCCATCTGCGGCAGAGCATCGTAGAGGGTGGCTAGGGCGGCAGGCATGGACCCGTCTTCTTGGGCCCAGCCGGTCACCTCCACTTCGTGGACCTCCTTCAGCAGATTCTGCCGTACCACAAATTCGAGATGTTCGGCGCCATTCGCCGCATCTACATTCAGTCTGATCCTTCGGTGGAAGCACGGCCGGACCAGCTTGTGAAAACGAGGGACTGCAACGGCAAGATGTCTGACGCTGCGTGGGTTGGTGTCCTGCAAAATATCAATGATGCGCAGACACAATTCATCCTGCAGCCCGGTCAACGATGGCTCTGGGGATTTTTCCGGCAGCCCTGTCAGTGACAGCTCTGGCCTGCGATGTTTGCTTCCAAAAAATATTTGGAAAGCCTTGGATGCCAGGGTAAAGAGATGTGGAGGGTAAGAAAGGATATAAGAAAATATGGATGAGGGCGTGGATGAAGATGTGGATGAAGGTATGGATGGAGGCGTGGATGAAGGCATGGTAAGGGGCATGGATGAAGGCGTGGATGAAGGTGTAGATGAAGGCGTGGGAAGAGATAAGGCAGTTGCGGTTGAGTATTCGGAGGTTGAGGCAAGTTTTAAATTCAAGAGTTGGCACACATTAATCAGACTCTCAATGAAGTAATAATATTTCACTAACATTGAAAACACAGTGTCTACTGTCAAGTGACCTCTGTCTATGACGTTATTGTTGCTGTTATGACTATTTTCGTTGGAACGTACGCAGTGCAGCTCCTCGGAGTGCCTTTCTCCTTTACCTCGTCCACATTCTTCCCTGATTTTCACGGGTTGGCAAAATAGTAGAACGGAATATTGACATTCTCCTATTTTTGTCAATTGATGGTTAAATTAAAAGAAACAAGCATGAGGCTGACGATTGACATCAACCTTATTTCTTATCTTAATGTTAGCGCATTTGTTATAGAGGGCTAGCGTAAAAAAAAGAAAAAAAAAGGAAGAAAAGAAAAAAGACTGCACGGCCAGCGGCGAAAATCATTCTTTTGGTACATTTGCCACAGACTAGGTTAAAATAAAAACAACCAACAACAAAATCTATTTCCCTTCATGTTTCTGTGATAATGGACAGGCGTAGGGGTTATACCCTCTTTGAGCGCTTAGCTAGAAGCCTCCCTTTCATGTATATTGATCAACAAACCTCTCTTTCGCACTCTTATAGATCTCCGGTTGCTTCACTGCTGCTTTTACGTGCTGATGGCGCCATCACCTGTTTAGTAGAGTAGATTACCCCTTGAAAACTCGCTGCAGAAGCTTCCATTCTTTGGTCAGCCCAGCTCAAATAGAAACAAGAAAATGATTATAGCGAACAATAAAGTAGTGCTTTTCAAAATTAATCCCATCCCATGTTATACATTCATCCTGAATTAACGTGACACTCCTGCAGTCTAAAAGAAACACCACATGCAAACCGATCATGCTGAGACATGGCGAAGGGCTTGGCTTGAATGACACTGGTGTTTTGATGAGATACGCCCGTCTCTGCCACGTTTGCATTTAACAGCTGCAAAACGCCTATGAGGCTAGCAAGGCGTTTTCCAAGGGACGTCTAAAGACGATAGACCCCCTGTAGTAAGACCCCGGTAAAGGGGGCTCCTCGTGGAGCCCCTTGAGATAATAAATATAAATAGGGAACCCATCGACCGCCTCAGGGGTTGACGGAACATACTCACCAACTCAGTTATTGATTCTACCTCGTAGACAGTAGCCAGATGATGGTTAGATGCTGTACTAAACACGTAACACTCTGCCACGGAGCCCATCTGATCTGTCTTGGGTCTTTGCCATCGCCGTCATCAACTTCGACCTCGCCTCGGACCAATGGAAGACTGGAGCCTCGCCCACACGTCACGTGAACACGTGGGTGGTCGTGCGAGGCATGGTCTAGGTCCGCGTGCCGGCCGTCGGTGGACATCGGCTCTGCACTGTAGGCGGGCACGTCAGCAAGCGGCTGGCGGACATCGTGCGGCGGCCGCAGCCGCAGCCTTTGGGAGTGGGGATGGGGCCTTGGCCCACCTGCAGGAGGCGGCCCCATTTTCGGAGGCGACACCCGACGATCTGCCGGCGAACGTGTACCGGTACACCAACCGCCGGTCGCGGATGGTGGTATCACTCTTGTGGTTGGCGGGGGGAAGGAAAAGGGAGGGTAGGGAAATGAAGACCCGGAGGATGGTCACGTCGCAGGGAGACAATGGATGCAGGCGAAATGTGACGGACCAGACACTCGTTCTCGTCACAGGAAGAAAAGAACCAACAAAGCAGCGCTGTCGGAGGTGTCGGGGTCCCGGAATGGCTGTGCTAAAATATCGCCAGAACCTGTCAATTCCCCGCCGTCTCCATCGACGGCTATCCTTTTCCCAGTTAATCAGGCACAACCAATGCAAATCAAAGCCAATGAGACGATTGGATTGGAGGTAAAAATAAAGACTTGTCTCCAACGTCCTGCGATCTGCATAGCCTAAGAACCCTTTTACGGTTGTCCCTGTTGGTCAAGCCAATTGCAATGGCGTGTTTTCAGATGTCCGGAGACGGATAGCCGGACACTCGGAGCGGCTCGGCTGGGGAAGTGGTATAATTGTCAGGGCTGCCAAAGCAGTTGCCATAGCAGTTTCAAAAAGCAGTTTCCAGAACGGTTCCAGAACAGCTGCAGGACGAAACTGCAACACTCCTTCTCCACCATGGACGTGCTCATTGGCCTCGCGACGCGTCTCGGCCTTGCTGCTGCTGCCCTGGCCGGGCTCACGGCCGTCTATGTTGTCGGCCTCTGCATCTACCGCCGGTTCTTCCACCCGCTGGCGCGCTTCCCGGGCCCCTGGCTCAACGCCGTGTCCTGGTGGCCGGGTGTCGTGTGGACGCTGCGGGGACGGATGCCCATGGAGACGCGCAAGCTGCACGACCGCTACGGCCCCGTGGTGCGGCTGTCCCCGGACGAGCTAGCCTTCAACTCGCCGCAGGCGTGGATGGACATTTACGGACACAAGTCCGGACGACTGGACCTGGATAAGAACCCCATCCACGTGGGCGCCGTCGATCCCGTGCCCGGTGTGTCGACCATCAGCATGGCCGACCGGGCCAACCACGCGCGCCAGCGCAAGGCCCTGTCGCACGGCTTCAGCAAGAAGGCCCTGTGGGAGCAGGAGGGCCTGCTGCAGGCGCGCATCGACCTGCTGCTGCAGCGCCTGCACGTCCTGGCCGATGCCGGCCAGCCCCTGGACATTGCCCGCTGGTACAACTTTCTCACCTTTGACGTCATCGGCGACCTCAGCTTTGGCGAGTCCTTTGGCTGCCTGGAGCGCGGCGACTTCCACTTCTGGATCCAGGTCATCTTCGACGCCGTCAAGGCTGGCGCCATCGAGCAGGCCAGCCGCCGCCTGGCCGCCCCCGGCTCGTGGCTGCAGCTGCGCATCCAGCGCTGGCTCCAGGGCAACCTGGCTGCCCAGCGCGCCGACCACCTGTCCTACAGCCGCGAGAAGGTGATGCGGTGGGTGTCCCCCCAGGTCCACCACATCCATGAGATCCTGTGCTGACCGGCAGACGGCTCCAAGACTCCAAGAGCGACCGCCGCGACTTCATCTACTACATTCTCAAGCAGGGCGAGCACTACGACTTGTCTCAGGATGAGGTCATTGTCAACGCGGCCCTGTTCATGTACGTCCCCCTCTCGCCTCGATCATCCCCATTTGTTGATTAGTCAGCGTCGCTGGGAGCGAAACGACCGCGAGTGCCATGGCCGCTGTCACCTACTTCCTTCTCAAGACCCCCCGCTGCTACGCCCGCGCCCAGCAGGAAGTCCGCTCGACATTTTCCGCCGAAAAGGATATCTGCCTCGCCTCCCTCGAGCGCCTGCCCTACCTCAACGCCTGCATCGAAGAGAGCATGCGCGTCTATCCGCCCACCCCCATCGGCTTCATACGCACTGTCCAGCCCGAGGGCGACATCTTTGACGGCCATGCTGTCCCCGGCGGCACCGCCGTCTCTGTAAGCACCTGGTGCGCCAGCCACTCCGCCGCCAACTTCCGCGACCCCGACGAGTTTGTGCCCGAGCGCTGGCTCGACGACGACGAGGCGGCCGGGCGCTACGCCGCCGACCAGCGCACGGCCAGCCGGCCCTTTTCCTTGGGCCCCCGAGGCTGCATCGGCAAGGACCTCTCGTACATGGAACAGCGCCTGACGCTGGCTCGCGTGCTGTGGAACTTTGACCTGGCCCTCGCCGACGCCGCCCATGAGTGGGACACTGAAGACAACATGAAAAACCTGCAGGCCTTTAGCACCTGGCAAAAGCCACCGCTGCGCGTTGTGTTGACGGACCGGCGGGCACCTGGGAGCAAGTATTGGGGAGAGAAGAAGGAGGGAGTGGCAGCATGAAGGGACGTATGTGGAAGTGTGCCAGTCTCACTATAATCTTTTCTTTTGATACAGAAAGGAGAAACAAGGTGCAACAATGAAAGGTTATACTACTAGATACATGTTGCTCTCGACACTGGAATCTACTGGGCAGCTAGGCATCAATATTCACAATGCTTTTCATAGTCAAAAATAATTGCCTTTATTACTTGGGAATGAGGGTCAAGTTTTTCCTCTGCGACATGGCCGATGCCGAGATAACTTTGAAAAATGGCACACAAAAATGGAACGCATCAAGTTTACTAAAACTGATCTCAGCAAAGCCTCGTTGGGCACCGGCTATTTAGAGGCGGCATCGGGTCTGACTATGAGCACGGAATCTAGTTTGAACAGAGCTTCCACAGAAGATACAGTTGTCTTGAATTGCCTCCACTTCTCCTTAAAATATGCGTAATCCCTAACCACCCGTGCCCTTTTTCTTTTTCCTAGGAAGCTGGGCCTCGGGTTTCGTGTCAATAGGATTGTCAACAGCATCCTCGATGCTTTCACTCGCAACTGCACTCTTGGAGGGCATGCTCTCGCTGTCAAAATCTCGAAACGCATCGACATATTCCGCACCCAGCAATGTTCGCTGTCGCGTGATTCGACGATGAGTCCCTCCAGAAACTTCCCCAAACTCATCGTCGCTGGTTCCTGGTCGTGCCAGCTTGCCAGTAGAAACATCGGAAGAATCCAACATCCACAGATGGTATAGGCATTTCTCAACGGTGAACCGTTTCTCGGTGTTCACCATCAGCATGGAATCGATTAGATCGACTGTTTTCCATGAATCATGTCAGTTCTGTAAAATTAGGTATTGGAAGGACATTCGCAAATGTACTTACGAGCCAGGTCACCCACAGGGTCCCAATATGGAGACGGATAGTTAAAGCGACCCTGTCTGATCTGCTGCGTCATTGTATAAGGGAAGTCTTGAGAGTACAGCTCGTCCGAGAAAGGTGGGAACCCGCACAAGCAAATATAGAGAACGACACCGAGGGACCAGATGTCGACCTCTTTCCCATACTTGCGAGTGCGGCTGTCGGCAAGAACCTCAGGCGCAACATAGGAAGGTGTGCCGCAAAGGGTTGTGGTAAAATCTCTATCACCAACTACTTTGGACATACCAAAGTCTCCTAGCTTGAAATTCCAGTCTCCGTCTACCATAATGGTTTCTGGCTTGATATTGCGGTGAATGACGTACTTGTCGTGCTGTAAAGTTTTGGCTGCATTAGACCTTTCCATTTAGTGTATAGCAAGGTGCCCACGTACAAGATACTTTACCGCCTGGAAAAGTTGCGAAAAAACCTTGCGAGTCTCCGACTCGGTCAGCTTCCTTCTCGTGACAATGAGATCGAACAGCTCGCCTCCAGACACCAGCTCAGTGACCAGATAGCTGATGCCATTCTCGTGAAACGCCTCTTTCAATTCAACGATATTAGGATGGCGGATGCCCATCAAGATGGCAATTTCTTGTTTAGCAACATCGACTGCTTCTTGGGAAGTCTGGTAAACCTTGACTGCATATCGGTGGCCGGTGGACTTCTTTGTGCAGTGGTGTACGTGACCATAGTATCCTTTCCCGATCTGATCCAGAATGGTGTATTTCTGGGAGAATGTCTCGGAAACCCGGAAGGAAGAATATCGGAAGATGAAGCGTGCCTCGTCTAAGACTGATATTTCTTCGCCGTCCTGTAGCTCCCTGCGACTATTCTGGCCTACAATTGCGCCATTCACGAAGGTGCCATTGCTGGAAAAGTCTTCTAGGACAGCGACTATGTCTTGCTGCTTGACTTCAAAGAAAACAATGCAGTGACGATTGGACACAGTTGGTTTGTCGACAACAATATCTTATTGCGATTAGCAATCATCACGCATCGGAATGTTCTTGTTGCTTTTGTATACTCACCACATTTGGGATGCCGTCCAATCAGATATCCTACAGGCGACGCTTGTTTATTGTGTTGAACCACGCCGGTGACACTTTTCTTCTCCGCTTTTCGGAACCCTGGATGCTCCTTGTCGATTTCTGTAGTTGCCACAGCGCGCCTTCTTAGTACAATAGCATGGCGGCTGTTTTCTGGTACTGGGATGAGATAGCCCCAGACGTCCTCTTCTGCTTCTCTTTTATTTTCATTGTCGGTATGCAGCGCGGTAGTGTCAGGGGATGAGTTGGTGGACTCGAACACGGGAGGCAGTTCCGCTCTAGGAATTTCATCTGGGCCTGGGCCTTGTTTTTTAAAATCTTCGACCTTTAACCTGTCGGAGGTGGGCAGTGCAAAAAGTTTGTCGGCGTGTTTGTACCCTAATTTTTCAGCCAGTGTGCGTATGGCCTTCTCGTTGTCAAGCGGCTGTATCTCATCAAAGAAATAATGCCCGAACAGTGGTACTGGATCGGTTATGTCCATGGAAGGCACCATAATGACATCTTCCGGGGAGATGGGAATCATAGGAGACAACATATTGTTGGGTGATACGAACAATATGGATCCCCCGAAGATGGTAAGAAGACGACCGTGAAGCCCGATGGAATCGCCGTTGTCAGATTCGATGATCAAAAGCCAATCGTCAAATCTGTCTTCCAAAACCCCCCTAATAATGGACGGCGCATCTGTGTCACCATATAAAGAGAAATCATGTATCCGAAGGCGATGACCAATTCGACGCAAGCCAGTGCTGAAAGAATCAGAAGTGGTTGCTGAAATCCATAACACGGGGATCTTGTGTAAATGCCACAGCATGAAAGCAGCTTGAGCTGCAATCTCGGGTCCGCCAGACCCGACGAGGACCTTTCGTCGATTGCTGCTGCCTTTAAGCACTCCGGGTGTGACGCTATCCAGGAGATGGATTGCCATTTCTTCCCGCCTAGGATCCAACGAGAGGGAAAGTGGAACCATGCAAGGAGGTAACCGGTTGTATTCCACCAGGATGGCCCGAGCCGCCGAGGCCGCAGTCGCCGCAGCGTAACGTAGCCATTTGATGTCGTTATGGAAATCACCATAACCACTGACACCATTGATGACAATTTGAGGAAACACAAGGTACTCCTGAATGAGTCTAGCTAAAGCTTGAGAATAAAGCTTCTCAGGCTTGTTCTCAGGCTTCTTGTCCACGTAGTTCGCCTCTGCGCAGAAGCTTGGTTTGTTGGCAATTGCAATGGACCCAAAGTGAACAGAAGGCTGATGTGCCTTCTCACTTCTCCTAATATTCAGTTCAGTGCTCCGTGTTTGTGGTCTCTCTCGCGTGGCCGATTTCCGGATATCACACTCCAATTCGGCGCAGGTCGAGACAAGTGCTGCCGTGCAATACCGCCCTTTGACGGGGGTGCTGTCTTTGCATTCACATGTTGGCGAACCACGGTGCTGATGGTGATATTCAGACATAAAGAGTCTGTCTTCTGCTTCGCCTGGATATGCATAATAATCAGCACTCACATAAGAAAACTTCGCTTTCAGTTGTCCCAAGAAAAAGGCCGTGCTTTTCTTCAGTTTCTGCAATGACTCGCGGGTTGTTTCCAGCAGCGGGTGAACACGTTCACTTCTGGTTTTTCTACTGACGAGTACATCGCCTCGAAAAACGGGTGCAGTCTCATCTTTAGTTGGGGTCGGAGACAGGATGGTGCCCGTGCCAACAACGAGCATTAATTGTATGCCTGGCCATTTGAAAACGACTCTACATGCGTCAATGCTGTCGCTACAATCGCCGTCTATGACGACCACATTTGAGCTTCCGATTGAACCGGTCAAATAGGTCTTTGAATCCTCAATGTCGTTTTGGTAGAGTTTGTTCTTCTTGGTCCCTGAAGGTTCGTCCCAGATATTATCCATGAGGAGGCGGATCGCATCGTATACTGCGGGTAAGGTGCAAATGATGACAACATCAATATCTTGGTTATCCGCGGGTCGCAGAGGAGGCCCAAAAGACAGAAGATCGTTCTGTGAAGGGTGGGAAATTGGAAATTCCTTAGTCTGACCCAACAGGCTCAGACAAGAAGGCGCATCGCGAGTTGTAATGAGAAGCCTACCGCCGAGACCATTGGGGAGCCAGCCTTTCAGTTGCATGTCATGTAATGTCTGTGCCTCAATGCCGTCCAGAATCATGAGCCATTGGCCACGAATTCTCCAATTGAGATAATATATCAAGGAGTGCACAGAATACTCTAGCGTGACGGGTTTCCCGATCGCTGCCCAGAGATTTTCGTACGCCCTATTAACAGTGTCCATTCCAGTGGCATCGATCCAGAAGACCGAGCATGCGTGGCGTTCATCCTTGATCTGGTGGGCTAGCTCTACAGCAATGGCTGTCTTGCCGGTCGAGGCATTGCCCGTGAGGACAACTCGGGGTTGGTGCTTTGGCTGCGAGTGATCCGAGTCGAGACGAAGAGCAGATTGTTGGTGAAACAAGTACAAGTCAATGTCGACCAATATGTCGTCCCTTTCAGTGAAGTGAGGATCGCGTTCTGGAAGAAAAAAATGCAATCCGGCAATATCTTCTTTCTCCAATGTGACTTCGCCCTCTCTAGGCCAAACTAGAGCCTCGTCAAACAATTCATGGAGGTCCGTGAGCACTGGGTCGATAATGCTTTGCAGCATTTCTTCTGTGATGGCCACGCTCTCGTGTTGCTCAGCCATCATCTCGACAGCGTCATGAAATTTGCGCATGTGACAGCCAGCGAATTCGGCAAATTCCACGTTGCTATCAATGGTCTCGAGTTTGGATTCAAAGCCGAGCCGTTTTAGATCCAGCCTGCTTTGCATTATACGAGGTAACAAAGAGAGTAGCTTGTCCCAATCGGCATACCATTCTCCTCTTGTAAGAATCCAATATTCTAGGGGAAATCGGTCCTTGGAATCTATTGCCTTTGTGTAGGATATGAAACTAGAGACCCGCGAGGTGCTGTTTCTTTCGTCGTCAACGCCGGCATCGGCACGATCGGGGAGTGCCCAGAGGGAGAACTCGTGTAGATGGTGCAGAATGTGGTCGTCAATTCTAGAAGCTAATCCTCCCGTGGAAAAATCGCAAAGTGGACAAGATAAGGGTCCAATGACCAATCGCTTATTCAATTCCGCAAAGACATTTAATCTTTCCGGTTTGATCTGATGGCCGTGTGTTTCTTGGACATGCTGCGTCCAAGCCTCGACACTTGAGAAATCGCATGTTGCATTCGCATCGTCGCTGGGAGTACACAGGCTGCATGTCCAGCGCATGGAAGAATGGTCGTCCATCACATGGGCAAGTAAGTTTTCCGCAGTCAGATACATCTTGTTCGGAGTGGAACATTCGTCGATGAAGCAAGAATATGGCAGGATGTCCTGACCGACATGAGCCCTATCGCACGTTAGTAAGTGGAAAGTGGTGCGTGCCGGTTGCTCTCACTTCCAACTGTGTTCCATCTTGGCGTATGAGGAAGGAAGCACATCGTCACAGTATGGACATATCAGCAACTGGTCGAGGCCGGGTTTTGGACAGCCCGGATACGATTGCGTTGCTCCGACTCTGGTGATATTGGTTGCTTTCGACGGGGTATGCGAGGCTATGAGTTGCTGAGCATCGAGACGAGAGCCGACTTCAGTGGCCGTGGGCGCTGTTGTGACGATTGTGGGTGGGCCAACAGGTTTGTGCGTGCTGGGCGAAGCTTGTAGTTCAGACGAAGGTTTCTCGACAGCCTGCGTTAATGTTTCCCTGCCGGCTTTGGAGGAAGTTCCCCACGACTCTGCCCCCTTGAGTGGCCGTTCATGCATCTCATCCTCCCGAATAACAGGGAGTTTGTGTGACGCTCGTGATTTTGTGATAAAGTCGATGCGATGTCTGCGAAGAATATTGGCATGGATGAGCCGTTTCTGCACAGGTGTCAACCGGCCATAGTCTGAGGCTCGTCGCATCTTTTCTTCGGTTGACAGAGCCTCAGCTTGCGGGTCTAGAAATGATCTGAGAGCAATGCGGGTGAGGTGGCTCCGAAAGGATTCGTATTCGTCTTCGTTCAAAGCCGCATCAGCCTTCTCGAACCGATAACTGCTGCCGGATTTCCGGATAGCAAGGGATATTCTTGCCAGCTGATCCAGCGTGGTTCTGATATAAGAAAGGCATTCTGACAAGATGGGATCGATACTATGGCTAAGGTTGGTGTCGCCGGGTTCGTGTGCAGGGAGGGAGTTGGGGTCGCTGTAGTCCTCTGAAATGGCATCCCATGAGACAGGGCTATCGGTGCTGGATGGTGAACGTGGGACGTCGACAGGGTTCTCTGCACGATCATCATTTTCTATGACCCAAATATTAGCCATGGAAAGTTTATATATGCCGAGGGTCCTTTGCGACTTGCCTGACACGCTTTGCAGACACCTGGTCAGCGACACGGCGAGGCCGCCGAGCAGCCCCGACACTACGTCGCGTACATCCTCGTGGTTTCGTAGTCGGTAGTCAAGAGAGGATTTGCCAACGTTGGTTGCTCTGATGGCTGAGCACCAGAGGCTGAAATCGCCTTGGGCAGAACGGAGAGAGACAAAGTGGTCTCGCAGTGCCACCTCGGCGAGACAGGTGTCGAAACACTCGTTGCAGTACAATGCGGTTTCGCGGATTGCATCTTCGTTCTGCATTTTCTTTGGTGGTGATATGTGGTGTTTGGCTATTATTCAGCTTCTCCTTGTCTCGAGAATGAGAAGGTAGGAGACACCTTGATCCCGCCAGATCAGCCCCGCCATGAAACCCATGAAGGGAAGGCGCAAGGCTGAACACAATTCCGGCAGTCGCGGGGTCGTTTTCGGCTGACGTGGGGCGTTTCCAAAACGTTGCATTTCCCTCACGCCTTTATTCTGCCGTCGCTGGGATGCGGAAAGCTGGCCATGAACAGTCAGGCCTTGCCGTTTGCGCTCGCCGCTGTTGGGGCGCTACAGAAAGTGGTCCAGCCGCTTTCTCGGTCGGAACAAACTCCAGGACTGCTGCCTGGCCAGCGGCCTGGCGGCGTTGAGCCATTTCTTGCCACGCTCGGTCCCTTGTTGGTCGACGTGGAAGCACGCCTCAAAGAGATCCACGATGCCGGATGTACCCGGGGCTCCAGCGAGGAGAAGAGGATCCTCAAGCTTCTCGCAGTGTTGGAGACACTGATCAGGGCGAGTCACCATGGGTTGTGTCTAGGTTCAGGATGCAGGCTAACCTTCATATCCTCCAACAGTGGCCTGGAGCATTGAAACCGCCCCCGACAACTCCCTTTCGACGCGATAACTATCCAGACCTTGGCCGTCTCACCAAGGGCATTCTGCAGACGGCCAAGGCCAATCTGCGAAAACTGGCCACTAGTAACCACCAGCGCGCTCCAGCAGAACGCATCAAGTTTCAAAAATCGTTCAAAGCGTTTGCCAACACCTCTAAGCACTCACGTGGACCGCCGCTCTCTGACCTTACCACGGCCATTGCCACACCAGCGGGCTACGAAGAATATTCGGCATGTCTGTGCCTACTGTATGCCACACTCAAAAACTGCACGCTTCGGGCCGACACGAGCTGTGATGGGCGCTTCACGGCGAACGTTGCTTTGACGCGCATGCAGCGGCTGGATGACGGCACAGGTCAAGTCTCGGTCAACTTTTTCTTTCTTCACCGACATGTAGATTCCATGGGTGGCATGTGGAAAGAGGTTTGCGTCCGAGTTATTTTGCAAAGGTATTGTTTTCTTTTCGACTTCCATCTATTTCGAAATTGCCCTGCCTAGCACACTTTCTAACTTGACACAGTAAGAATTCCACGTCCCCAAAGGTCAGCTTTTCCAGCACGGGCTGCATCTCTCCAAAGGATTTCTGCCACCTCATCCGCCATCCAGGGCGCGGTCGGCTCATTCTCAGTGCCTCCCAGGCAGGATTGGTGTACGAGGAGCCCGAGCTGAATATCGACCAGCTGCAGAGACTGTATCTTATAAAAGCCTCTGCTGTATCGCTTGCCACTGTGTTGGAAAGACGAAAACTCGATGGCGACAGCCAGCTTAAGCTGCTGTTGTCATATCTTCTCGCCAAGGCTGTCTGGCAATTTTACAATTCTGATTGGATGGCACAAACGTGGACGAAACACACGATTCACTTCATGCGCGAACGCCGCAATGATGATTCACCTGTCTCTTCACAGAACATCTTGACGCTGATTCACAAGCCCTACTTTGCGACCGAACTGGGACCGCCTCCGCCAAGTCCGCCACCACTTTCACCAACGTCTTCAGGCAAGACCTCGGAAGAGATGGATTTCATGCGCAGATTTCCATTGGCGACGCACCGTCACCCCAAGATTCTCGCCCTTGGCATCATGCTACTGGAGATCGAGCTTGGTGAGGGCATTGAGAAGCATCGAGAGGACGAACCTCTCGACAATGGAAACCCGATCGAGAATGACGACCACTACACGGCTGGCAAAATCATCTCGTCTCCCATATGGGCGAAACGGGATGCATTCCAGGCTGTAAAGGCCATTATTGAAATGTGCTTGAAGCCAGACGTGAGCAAGTTTGGCGCCGACAACACAGAAACTCGTGCCAATCTTTATACTTTTGTGGTGGCGCCTCTCAGGAAACTATTTCAGCAAGCTTGGTCTCATGATCAAGATCCAGAGTCATTTAGTCCAGAACCGATATTGTTCAACGAAGCAGAGATTCCGACTAACGACCTAGAAACACTTGCTTCAGATAAAAATGCAGATGCAAGCAGCGGCATAGAAGAGGACCATATTCTTGAAAACTCGTACGCGATGCAACAGCCGTCTGTTGTACACAGAGAAAATATGAAGATTCCTGATACTGAAAGTGCAAAGGATTCTATTCTCACTCGGTAGGCGGTCAGCTCCTTCATTTCCTGCTGTCTTGTGATTAACACAGCATCAGTCAGAGCCATGCCGACAGGTGGTTCTCTGATTTCCAGGTGCTGCTACGGAAACACGGCCTTCTCGGTAGAAGCGCCCAGAAACGCATCAAAGTGGCTGTTCTAGATACCGGTATTGACTGTCGTGGCCCGGATTTCACCTGCGAAGATCGAGATCGCATAAAGGAGACTGTGTCCTTCCTCGACGGTGTTCCATCTCTCGATTCAGACGGCCACGGCACGCACATTGCTGCCATTATTCTCCGCCTGTCTAAGAGCATTGACCTGTACATTGGTAAGATTGCCGACTCCAGCATCGGAAAAAACAGAACCGTGTCCGGTCTCAACGAGCGGGAGAGAATTGCAGAGGCTCTCAAACATGCGCGGGAAAACTGGAAGGTCGATATGATTTCTCTCTCGTTTGGATTTCAGACCGTTATGGCTCCCGACTATATGGGTACAGAGATCAGCAACTGTCTCCACAGCAGCATAATCGTGTTCGCTTCTGCCTCCAATGACGGTGGTGAAGGCTGTCGCACGTACCCGGCCAAGTATACCGGGGTCATCTGTGCCCACTCGGCAAGCCACCAGGGGAACAGGTCCGAATTCAACCCCTGTCTTGAGGATGGTTTCAACTTTAGCTTTGTGGGCGAGTACGTGCGGCCCATCTGGCCAGCCAAGATGGCTAGAAGTGACACCACCCTGAGACATCGGTCAGGAACGTCGTATGCGACGCCCGTGGCCGTCTGTATTGCTGCATTCATGATTGACTACACGCGCAAAAAGGTGCCTGGCTACGAATGGGTCGTCAAACCCTGGAGTCCTGAGGGCATGTCCAAAATCTTCAAGCTGATGGCCGTGAAAGTGGATGGTTACGACTGGGTCAGTCCGACGCGATATATGAAATATACTATGGAGGAAAAGGTTCTTGCGGATTTGAAGCAGTGTCTACGATAGGAATGATTTGGAATGAAAATAGCTGTTTCTTGGCCCGAATCTGGATAGCTTACATCATCTTGGAAATATGAAGAGTCAAGAAGTGGACACCACAATATCACCATTCCCTGTGACATGCATAGCTCGGCTCGGCTCGACCCGCGGCAATCATAGAGCTCGGATACCAACTTCTCGGCACAAAAGTACATTTGTCATTGCTGGGCTAGACAAAAGCTAGCTACTCTCTTCAAACTCCATAACTCGCGTGTGGTCCGCCTCCTTTTCCCAGGAGCCATCACCACCCAGCGTTTCCGTTCTACGAGGTATTCAGTTCCCCCACGGTTAATTCACTTTCCAAGCAATTGCCCAATCTTAAAGTCGTTCTCTGGGTAACTCGCTTCAAACCTGGTGACCAACTGACAACATATATTTCTTCGTTATACGAGTAGTGACCATTGACTGGGCCTTTTAGCCTGAATTTGTTAGGTTGACCAATTGTCGTGAGCCCGTTAATCACCATAAAGGGAACCAGATACTCGTTCCCCCCGATGCTGACTTCTCATCGCTGTGAAATCCAACATAATCTGGCAGAACGGCATCCCACATTAAACGTTCCTGCGAAACCAAAACAGAAACCATAATAAACAATAGCAGAAAAAGTAGATAGCAAGGCCGTCACGTCAAATACGACCATGCCATTCAATGATTTAGAAGATGGAATGAAATCCTCGACCAGTAAAGGTGCGTTGCCCAATCGTCGATAGATGGATTCTCTTCCCACAAACCTCAATTGACCAGAGCCTCAGTTGTTCATTATCTGAAGCACTCTTCATAGACAGGCAGACTTCCCCCTTGTCTTCCGCGTCACTATCGGCCTGCGCTTCCGGTATGGCTTCTTCTACGTTGTGGTCAAAGTCTTGGCAAAACAGTCGCACATGAACTTTGAATAGGAGCAGCAAAGCTACCAGAAACTGAAGGTCCTGTAGGGAAAGATACTACCTGTTTATTTTGTAGAGGCGTATGCGAAGGAAGGCGTGCCGTTCGTTGTTGCAGTGTTTTGCAAGTAGTGTGTCTTCTTGAGTTGGATAAACTCAGAAATCCGCACTCAGGCTTTCAACCTCGACACAAGAGGAAATAAATTTTACTACAGAAAATTGAAGTAATGGAAGGAGAACACAAGCATATTCTTACTATACATCCACTGCAGGTTAAAGCAGCAACAGTATCAGCCACTCACGAAGATGGGAATTTTCAAAGTTTAGATTCGAGATAGGAGCTGGTCTGTTTCTAATTTACTGTAATTTCATGCGAGGGCGCATTTTCTCTAAACCCGGAAGTGCCGTTTCCTCGCTGGACAGCACTATGCCTTTTTCTATTGCAAGCCCCTCCATTTCTCGGGCGGGTGATGTACATGCTTATGCTGCTTCTATTGGAATAGGCAGGATGCAGGGGGGTGTTACAGTGCAGGCCTGTTAAGCAATTGTTACTAGCGGGAATTGGAATTCTTCTCAGCCTCCAAAACCTTCTGCCTCGACCGACGAGGCAGAGACGACAAATCCCACCCATTTTCAGACGAATGTAGCAAGAACAACACACTCTCAGACGGCAATAATGAAGGGAGACCCAGAGTTTGTCATCCTGAAGCCTGCGGCCTGGCTCGACACGGCCCAGTACGAAGAACGGATTCTCGGTGCTGTTGTCCGCTACCCGCTGAAGCCGTCCAACGACTACGTCCCCGCCGATAGGCCGCTGCAGTACAACAAATCCCCCCTGGTTGAGGGGACATTTGCCAACTTTCTCGTCGACAACACGCAGTCGGCGGCCCGCGATGCCTCGGCCACGCTCGATTCCATTGCCGGCTTTGCCTGGAAGGGCGACCGGACGGCCAGCACGCACCTGCAAGGCAAGCGGCTGCGGTGCAAACGGCTGCAACAGCACGGACAGTTCTGGGCCCAGCTGAAACAGGATGCGGCGGTGCGGGCGACCGTGCCCGGGTGGATTTCCATGTTCAACACGTGGCCGCCCTGTCTGGTGGTGGGTATCATGGTGGTGGAGGACGATGTGGAGCTGGACTTTTCCGGCAGCTCGAGCAGCGAGTGGCGCGGAGACGTGACCGCACCGGTGGGAACGGTGGCAGCAGCGGCGGCACTGGGTGGGGCAGCGGCAGCCGGCACGAGCATCGGCAACGCCAAGGTGGCGGCCGGGTCCAGCAAGCAGGGAGAGAATGTGTTCCGGGCTGCGTCGGCGCACAGCCGCATCTTTGCGCTGGAGCTGCGCATGGTGACAACGAGAACGCTGCGCAGGAACGAGCTGAAGCTTAAAGAGGACGGGCCTACAGTCGAGCCTGGGCGCTTTGCCGATGCCGAGGCTAGCGATAATGATGCGGACGACGACGGACCACCAGACCCGGACAGTCTCATTCTGGAGAACTTCACGGATGAGGAATATGCCGAGATGGATGGCTAATTTGGAATTCAAAGACCTGTAGGCTACGGCTGTTCAATAGTGACCGTTTTATAAGTTGTACGATTTAAAAACGTACGCTGCCTCGAAGAAAATTGGACTTCGTCACAAACGGGTGGCGTCGCGAGTTAGACATTTACTGAGGTTGCCGATCAGAATCCTAGTACTTATGAGAGACAGAAGCGGTAGAGGCCGACGCTCCGCGACTATTTACAGTTGACATAAGCCTTTGATTGTTGTGCAAGAGCTCTCTTTCTCCACGCATCAGGTGAAGGGCTCATTTCAGCTGCCAACGTCTCCGTGTCTACTTGGTCTGGACTGATAGCTTGTCAAAGTGGACGACAAGGTCGTCGGTGCCGCCCGTAGGCGCCGGCTTTGCCGCAAAGGGCCCGACCCAGAGCTCAGCGTCGGCCGGCAGCGCGCTCCACCAGGTGACCTGGCGCATGGGGGTGCGAGCCTTGCCGTCTGCGCTCAAGGCGTAGATCCATAGGTCGCCGCCCTCGACAGCGGCCTCGACGCGCAGCGTGTCCGTGGCGCCAAATGGCAGCGGCTGCAGGCTCCAGTCGGCCCAGGCGTCCTTGACGACGATGCCGGCCTGGGGGGCACCGTTCTCGAGCTCGACGCCGATCTTGATCCAGCGCGTGGTGCCGTCGGCCGACTTGATGACGAGACCGAGGCCGCCCTGGTCGTAGCGCTCGCCCCAGACGGCAGAGACGGAGAGCGACGCGGACACAAAGGCGGCAACGGTGGTGATGCGGTAGATGAGGGGGGCGTTGAACTGGTGGGTGTTGGGGGGTTTGTCCCAGATGTCCGTCTTGGGGGGACAGACGATGTCAAAGGGGCCGTCGAGGGGGGGGATGGGATGCGGGAGGTGGATGCTGTGAAAGGCCATGGCGTGTTTGTGTGTGTGTCGCTTGCTTGATAGTGGTGTCGGATGGTGAATTTGCTACAGCGGATTGCGTTTCTGCCCTGTTTTGTCTCCCCCCACAACTATCTCCGCCGGTCATCCAAGCGGACCGAAATGTCCGTCTCGTATCCGGCAGAATTCTGGCAGAACATCGGCAGAACCTACTACCCACGCCCTGCGCCGTATGACATCAAAAACGAATACTCTTCGGATGCGTTCAAGTCACATGTGATTCTTCTATCACGTGATGTGTCACAACACGGCTATCCCTCATGCCTCTGGCAGATGCACCCACGGGTTGGCCGGGTCTGCCCGCTCCTGCTCCTCGGTCGGCAGCGTCTTGACCACCCTGGCCGGCGCGCCCAGCACCACCGAGTACGGCGGCACGTCCTTGGTGACGACGGCCCCCGCGCCGATGGTGCAGCCGCGGCCAATGGTGACGCCCGGCAGGATCACAGCGTGGCCGCCGATCCAGCAGTCGTCGCCGATGCGAATGGGCAGCCCCCACTCGACGTTCTTGACGCGCGACAGCACGCTCGTCTCGTGGCCGGCGCTGTACAGGCCGACGTTGGGGCCGATCTGAACGCGGTCGCCGATGACAACGAGGCTGGTGTCGAGGATGGTGAGGCTGCGTGAGGTGAGCAGAGAGAGCAAGCAAGACAAGGACAGCACGAGAGACACACTTGAAGTTGATGAAGCAGCGCTCGCCGATGGACGTGTTGCAGCCGTAGTCGGGCCGGATCGGCGGCTCGATAACGGTGCCGGCGCCGACGTGGCCCAGCATCTCCGTCAGCAGCCCGTGGTACACCGAGCCGATGGTCTCGGCCGTCTCCGTGCCCGGGTCCAGCGTGTTGTAGCGGCGGGCCAGCACGCGCGCGCGGCGGCGGGCGGCGAGGAGCTCAGGCTCGACGGGCGAGTACATCATGCCCGAGATCATGTTCTCGTACTGCTCGCTCGAAGGCACGCCATGGAAGGTTCTGGCCAGAGCGATGAGCTCGGGATCTTTCTCCGTCCGAGGCATGCTGGAGCAAAACGGGCTGTGTTGTGTCTGGGGTGGAAGAAAGGGATACGAGGAAGAGAAACGGCAAGCAGAATTCCAAAACGTCCAAAACGGATTGAGCGCTGAAATGCCCCACAAATACGGTCTGATGGCCCCATTGTCGTGCACCGCCTGTGGGTTTTTCAACTGAACTATTCTCCAGGGGATGTCATTGCGATGGCTTGGACGGCAATTATTGGGGCGGAGACATGCACTTTGGCTTCATGCTTGTTAAGCACGAGCGTTCTTTATAAGCGGGTGACATTTCATGGAACACCGGACAGAGTCAGATATCGTGTGGTCGGACAACCCCAAATCCTCTTCGAGAACCAGTAACATGCACGTGGTGACAGCGCCCAGAAGAGAAACTCGGTTCCCCTTAAGCGACCGTCAGCTTTTGTACAAAGTCTGTTACGCATGTTGTCTCCTACCATCTCGCTTCTGATGGGAGGCTCTCGAAAGAGGACGATTATGCCACCGTCCCCGCGTGTAGATCAAACCACGACCGCAAAACTTAGCTTTCGGCAGTCGCATTATCCGAAACTGGAGATTGACAGACCGTCGCCTGGGCGAAACGGCCTCGTCCAGCGACTGGGCTGTGCCTAGGTCCAGCTGTCTATTTAAGTCGGCAAGCCCAGGCCGACTTGGCACAAACGTTTCTCTCCATCCCATTCCACTACCATTCTTCAAGAGGTAAGTTTAAGGGACTTGGCATTTTATCCTTTTTGGGTCTTATTAACATCACAGCTGCGCTCGTTTTCTCGATTTCTCTCGCTGGTCGACTCTTACTTTACGCTCATATCCTCTCATTTTTTATTCACTCTCTTCAACATGAAGCCTTTCACCACCCTCCTTGTCCTTCTTGGCGCTGGCGCCTCGCTTGTGGCCGCGGCGCCCAAGAACAACAACAATGATGCCGCTGCTGACGTCAACGACGCAGCCAACAACGGCGCCAAGGGCATCGACGCAGCCAACGCTGCTGCCGAGGCTGTCGCCCTCGCGGCCGCGGGCGATGCCGGCGCCGCCACCACGGGCGCCGTCTTCGCGTCCGTCGACGCTAAGTTCCATCCCACGGCCGCGGCCACGATTGTTGCGCCTGAAGCGAAGGCTACGGACGATGGCGCTGCCGTTGTCCCCAGGGCCCGGGCCAAGGGCAAGGGACGGGCCAAGGCTAAGGCCAAGGCCAAGGCCAAGGCCACCCGGGCTTGAGGGCCGGCTAGCCGGATCGGTCGATGAACTGAACGTTGTATAGGAATGAAGTGGGAAGTGGGTGGAAAGAAGTAGATAGAAAAGTAGACAAAAAATATACAAAAAATAGAAGGAAAAGCACGACTCCTAAAACTCCTCAACGTGTGCTGGGCGGACTCGACTGGTCGGAGTTTCCGCCTTCGCCCGGAAACGGCGAGCTCTCGCGGCCGGGCACCAGCGGATGCACATGCTCGACCACGCCGCCGTACAGGTCCTGGCACCACGCCCGCACCTGCGCGTCCTCGCCGGCGTCGTCGGTGGCCAGCTTGCGGCGGCACAGGTTCCGCAGCGCCGCGAGGCCGATGCGGTCGGCCGGCAGGTGGGCCATCATGTGGCAGATGGCCTGGCGCAGGTCTGGGTCGAGGTCTGGGTGGTGGTCGCGCGTGCTGGGGTGGACGAGGCGGGCGGCATAGGTCCAGAGGTAGCCGTGGCCGATCTCTGGGTCGAAGAGAGGGTCGCCCTCGTAGTCGCCATCTTCGCTGCCGCTGTCTGACGCCGGACTGAGGCTGCGCATGGGGGGGTACGGATGCGGCGGTGAGACATCAACAGCGGTCTCTTTCTCGCTCTGCGGGCTGCTGGCCTGCGAAGGGCGCCGCGTGCTCCCGGCGAGGGTGGCAAAGCCCGCGCTCTGGTCTACGCTGCCGTCTGCGCTGCCCACCACCGTTGCAGCCTGGCTCGCAGCAGTGGTGCTCTTCGGTGGCGTAGGTGGAAAGGGGGGCGACAAAGGCGGCGGTGGCTTTCCCTCCTCCGGTATGTACACCCGCACTGGAACCGGCGGGATCAGTCCCCATTCCTGGTAGATGAGAGACTGCATGATCTGCATGTGTCAGCCACAGCCGCTGCTTCAGAGCGCGTACCACCAACCTGTCCCATCTGCCAGACGTTCATCGGGCTGCCGAAGCGAGCGGCTACCTGGTAATCGAGCTCCTCTCCCGTGTTCCTGGGGACCTCTCCATAGAAATCCCACTCGTCTGTGAATTGTTCCTGGCGCACGGTCAGTGGGATTCACACAACGAAAGGGGCGGCGTTTCTCACAGGCGCAAAATAGCCGACTTTTCCGAGCGTGCGCATTCGATACGCGAGCAAACTGGACGGGTCAGAAGGAGTCGAACAGGTTGCATTCTGGGAACCTACGGGTGATTGTGGGCAAAGCTGTAATCGACTGTCTTGGCCAGGCCAAAGTCGCCCAGCTTGCAGATGGGCAGGACCGCGTGATTGGCATCTTCGCTCGACAAAAAGACTGCTGTGTCAGTGCGGATCTAAACGATGGCAAGATGAGACGTACTGTTCTGGAGGTCAATGTCAAAGTGAACAACGGCCTTGTAGTCGTCGTAGTTGTGCGCCAGCTGCTCCGTCATCACCGACTGGCTCCCGCCGGGGGCCTGCGCTCGCACCTGGCTGTACAGCTCCGGTACGAGGCCAGGAGGTGACTGCATGGCAATGCACGCATTCGTTACTGCTCGTCAGCGGATCGTGGACAGCACACATATAAAAAAAGAGAAACTCACAGCACTCCAGGATGTGCCACAGGGCCCGGTTGGGAATGTGCTCCTTGCGCGCCTGCAGCCGAGCCACCATGTCGTACAGCGTGCCCAAATTCATGTGCTCGGCCAGAACGATATGACCGTCGTGGTGAAACTCCGGGTCGTTTGCGTCCATATTGTCTTGGCTTCTCTTTGCAAAGGCCGGCTGCAGGATATGCCGAGCGCCTCGGAACGTCTGACGGTCAGCTAAAAAGAATAGAAAGAACAAAGAGAAGAAAATCTTACCTGCAGGTACGCCTTCTCTTCCGAGTACAGGTCGGCGTTTTCGCTGCGGCTCAGCGGCGCCTTGGCCACAAACCGGACCGGTGGCCTGTCCGCTCCGTCAGGCCATCCTTCAAACAGCGCGGCCAGCCCGTACCCGCCCGCCCCCAGAAGCTGCCGGAACCGGAGCCCGGTGGGAAACACCTTCTTGGCCACGCGGTTGATGGCCCACCGCTTCCTGGCCGACGGCGGCTTCGGCGACTCGCCGTGCATCCGGCTCTCCGCCGGGATGTGCCAGGCGGTTTTCAGGGCGCGCGTCCACTGCTGCCGCGACAGGTCGCGGTCCAGGCCGGCCCAACGACCTGCGCGCGGGAGGGACATCTCTACCATGGTGCGGAAGTGCTTGGTCTCGTCAAAGTGCTCGCACGGCCCGTCCTGCCCGTCCAGATACAGGTGCATGCGGACGGTGGCCCGCCGGCGGAAGCGCTCGGATGGGGGGAGGTTGTAAAATAGATCACGCCAGTTGACGCCTGGACTGCTTCCGCCTCCGTCTCCGCCTGGGCTGCCGTGGCCGCCGGGACCAGCGGCACCAGTATGGCCGGCAGACCTACTGGAACCGCCAGGACTTCCAGAGTTTCTAGGGCTGCCAGAGCCTCCCGAGTTTCGTGGTCTCAGTCCATGTGGGCTTCCCGATCCATGTGGACTGCTGGGCAGGTGTCCAGAATCATCGCCACTGGAGGATCCACTGTCACCTGGGTCGTCTGGGTTGCTTCCTGCCGCTACATGTGTGTCCAAAGAGTCTGGGTCTTTAAACTGGCCGGAAATGTCTCTGATCATGTCGCTGAGCGGCCTCAACTCACTTTCTGCTTGACCAGACACCCGTGACTCTTGCAAGCCCTGCTCTCTGCTCTCGCCGGAAAACAGTTGTGGTCTCGGAATCTCGGGTGGCTGATTCTCCTGGTCCTCATTTTCTGAATAACGGCTGCTGTCTTGATCAGGCGGGCTGACACTGCCGTCGTGCAAACTGGGCGGCCGGTTTTCCTGGTCTTCGTTTTCCGAATAACGGCTGCTATCTTGATCAGGAGGGCTGGCGTTGTCGTGCAAACTGGGCGGCCGATTCTCCTGGTCCTCATTGTCTGAATAATGGCTGCTCTCATAATCGTGCATTGAAATGTCCTCGGTGTGCGGCGCTCTGCTTTCTGAGATGGGCGTCTGGTTCTCTTTGTCGTCATCCTCCGGCTGAACGCTGCTTTCGTACTCGGAAACATTGGGATTGGCATTGTAGGATTGCCCATCTGCTGATCTGGACACACTGCTCAGCTGTGTTCTTCGACGCTTGGCTGGAGGCGCATCTTCATCTTCCTCCGTATAAACCTCATCAAAGTCTCGCTTCTGGATCCTGCTTTGTTCCCCCCTGTGCGTGTAACCACTGCCCACAGACTCTGCATTCTCGCCGGCTTCTGACATCTCCGACGCATGTGATAGTTCTTGCTCAATGGGCAGCGTATCATCCCAGTAAAAGCTGAAGTCCTCGAGCTCTGGTGCAGAATGGAAAGGTCGCTGCTGTCCAGCTCCTGGAGGAAGATCCCCATGTGTCGACCGGTCATGCTCCTCTTGCTCCTCCTCCTCTTCCTCTTCATCATCATCATCATCATCTTCTTCTTCTTCTTCTTCTTGCTCCTCTCCTTGCTCCTCTCCTTGCTCCTCTCCTTTCCCCACTTCTTCTTCTTCCCTTCCTTCTTCCCCTTCTTCTTCCCCTTCTTCTTCTTCCTCTTCTTCCTCCACCTCTTGTGCCTCTTGTTCCTCCTGTTCCTGTTCCTCTTCATCGGCTTCTCCCCCCTCTTCTTCCTTTTCCTCTTCTTCTTCTTCGTCCTCTTCTTCATCCTCTTCTTCGTCCTCTTTTTCCGGCTCCTCCTCTTCTTCCTCTTCTTGCTCCTCACCTTCCTCCTCCTCCTCTTCTTGTCTCTCTTCCTCATCTCCAATCCCGTTTCCGTCTCCCTCTACTGAAGTACCCGGCTCTGATTCTTCCACCTTCTCCGTTTCTGGCTCTGCTGACTCTTCTTGCCTTATTGACTTTGCCGATTCTGCTTGAGATGATAACTCTCTTTGAGAAATGGGCGAGCTCTCGGGAGGGTCACTTAATGGTGATGAAACTTCTTCTTTCACCTGTTCTTCTGGCTCGGCCGGCTCCGCTTGCACTACTTCTGGTGGTGATACCGATGCTGGTGGTGCTACCGGTGGTAGTGCTGGTGTTGGTGCTGGTGCTTTTTTGCACCCCCGAGATGGCTGGACTCGGGTAGGGGACTGTGGGGCCTGTCCGAGATTCCTCCTCCGTGCCATTTTTTCTTCGACGTGTGCTAAAGATGATCAATTGGGGTACGTTGAATCTATAGGTGCATTTCCGTGCCAGCTTAACCGAGCGCGTGATGTTGCGATACGTCCTTCATATAACTGCCATGAGGGACAAAGAAGAGTACAACCGCATTGCCCAAGTATTGAAGAAATCACGTTTGCGGTCAGAAAGACCGGGAACAAAGGAGCAGGCTGGACCGTCGAGCAGTTATGGAAAAGGCAGATGGCAATTCAAACAAAGGCAAACGTGCATGGATTTGGCTTGAATTTCTTGCTAAAAGTAAAATACAAGATGAATGTTTGGGGTCAAGTTCGTGGTCGAGGAAGCTACGAGAGCCGCATCCGGAAGCCTCTTTGTGGTGTTGGCCACAAAGGAGTCTGCGGTGGCAGAAGAAAGGCAAGGACGAAAAGGAGAACGAAAAAAAAATACGACGAATTGGAGACTAATTATTAGGGAAATTGTCTTGATTTGCTTGCTTTGTACAGGAGAATTCGTAGGCAGTGCCCCAAGACCAACCTTGGAGATGCCGACAACAGTGATAGACCCAACTCCCGGCCTCTGGCGTCTCTATCTTATCAACGGCATTAAGCAACGCCTTGATAAAAATGGCATCCATAGAATCAATGAGCAGAAGACGGGGGCCGTACCTGCAACTGTGTCTTCTTCCGCGGTGCGAGCGCGGCAGATCGTGCATTGGCCTGACGCAAAAGTGAGGACGATGCGGGACAGAATGCAACCCCGGTGACTCGCAAAAGATGAACGGGCGTGGGCAACTTGTCTTGAGAGAACGGGTGCCTGGTTGAACTCTCTATGCACCCACCCACCGGGATATGGAGAGAACATCTGGTCAGGCAAGAGTTGCGTGAGTATCTGGCAAGATTTGCAATGGATGAAATCAGCCTCCAGAGCCGCATGGCCGCGTCAACATGGCCGCGTCAACAGTTGAGCGTAGCGCCCGTCTGCATTGTCCACTCGGTGCGTTGCAAAACCGGGTCCGATTGTGCCATGCGAACGATGGAGCTCTCATTGGGTCGAAATGGATCCCTGCGCATGGCAGATGTCGCCATGGACCAGATGGATGGCTGCCCACGAGAGCGGGCCTCAACCAGTATGGAGCTTGCCCGCGTGGGATGATCAGGTTTTAAACGCCACCGCATTGGCAGAACAGCTGCCCTTTCAGGATAGCTGGGCAGAAAAGTAAGACGGTCCTGGTCTGCTTATCGGCAAACGGCACGAGATGAAGTCCGACTTTTTATCGGGCTGCCGATTGTGTCTTTTGGTGAAATAATGTGTAATCTGACTTGTCCGACTTCATTCTCCCGATGATTGTCCGTTGCAACCAAGACACATGCCGGCAGAGACTGGTATCTGGGTCCATCTCAAACCGTGCCAGCAGTTCAGCTTTGGTTTACTTCTGGCCCATGTCTTACGCCTCGTGCAGACATGTCCTATATATCAGCCATTCCATGTTTCTGACTTATCTATAAAAAATATAGAGTTTCCAGGAGGCACAAACCTGCATCCATTCACATTACTGCGATCCGGCCCGCTCTTTGTGCTTTCACCCACCTCCGTCATGATCCGATGTCCCAACGACGACGGCTTTGGCCCTGTCTTGACGCCGGGGCCTGACTGTTATGACTTTGACTTTACGCTTGTGTTTGAGGACTACATCCTCAGCATTGCACCATGCACCATAGCCGCGTTGCTGGCTGCACCACGCATCTACTTCTTATGGGGAGGCAAGTCCCTCGTTCGATGGCCCATGCTGAGGGCCGCCAAGCTGGTGAGCCTCTACGCCGTAACGTGCTCGTAATCGTTCTAACGGCCCCAGATCGCCTTTGCCGCCTTGGCAGCGCTGCAGCTAGCCGTGGTGTGTCTGCTGGGCACCGGCCGGGGGGTTCAAGCACACACGACGCTGGCGTCGGCGGTGGTGAGCCTGGCGACGACGCTGGTGCTGGCACTGGTGGGCGATCTCGAGCACGCGCGCGTAATCCGGCCGTCGCTTCTCAGCCAGACGTTTTTTACGGCATCGCTACTGTGTGATCTGCCGCGGGTGCGCACGCAGTGGTTTTTGCCCGGTAACAAGCTGGTGGCGGCCATCTTCACAGCTGGGTTTGCGGTCAAGGCGGTGGTGCTGGCGCTCGAGTCGGCGCAAAAGTTTGGGCACTCGGTGCTCGCCAACCAAGACGTGTCGCCCGAGGACTACCAGGGATTGTTTGGTAGCACGCTCTTCACATGGCTCAACCCGCTCTTCCTGGTGGGCTACCGACGCGACTTGACGATGGACGACCTGTGGACGGTGGACGAAGAGCTCAAGGGGGAGTTCCAATACCGCCGGCTGTTGAAACACTGGGAGAGGGGTACGCTTCTTCTTCTGCTTCTTCGGTTCTGGACACAGGATACACTGACCAGCAGCTGACTACTCCAAAAAACACTGCCTGACGTCTGCCAGTGTCGTAACCTTTTTGCCAGAGCTGGTCATGGCCTTCTTCCCTCGGTGCGCCCTCATGGGGCTCAGTCTAGCCCAGCCGTACCTGGTCAAGGCAGCCATTGTGTTCATCAGCGCCAAAGACTCGCCCAACAGCCGTGGTTACGGCCTGATCGGCGGGTATGCGCTGTGCTATTTGGGCATCGCGGTATGTCTTGCTATAGAATGGATGACTAATCACGACTAATCGACCGTGTCAGTTCACCACGCGTTGGTACATGCACGTAACCTTCCGGACGATGACCAAGATCCGCGGCGCACTGGTGACGATCATCTACCGAACGATGCTGGGGGTGCGGGCGGAGACGAGCAACTCGTCAGCAGCGCTGTCGCTGATGAGCACAGACGTGGACCGGATCACATTCACGACGTTCAACGTGGTGGACATTTGCCCCAGCATCCTGCAGCTAGCTATCGCGCTGGGGATCCTGGGCACACAGCTAGGGGCGAGCAGCGTGGCGCCGGTGGTGCTGTGTGTTCTCTGCGCAGTGGCGGCGGCGTACATCGGCAAGCTGGTGCCGTCGAGGCAGCGGCGGTGGATGGCGGCGATCCAGACACGCGTGGGCATCACTTCGGACATCATGGGGGCGATGAAGGGAGTCAAGGTATCCGGGCTGAGCGACAAGGCGGAGGTGCAGATCCAGGAGCTGCGCGACGAGGAGCTGGATCGGTCGACGGCGTACCGCAAGACGCAGGTCTGGAGTCTGCTGTTGGGTGAGTGTTGCTCTTTCTTCTCGCTTTTCTTCTCGTTTGTTTCCTTGTCTGCCATGCTCACGATCAGGCGCCGCCCCGACTCTTCTCATGCCCGCCGTGACGTTTGCTGTGTTTACCATTGTGCAGCAGCAGTCGGGCAGCAGCTCGCTAGATGTAGCGCGGGCGTTCACGTCCCTGAGCCTTCTCAATGTGCTCATGATGCCAATTATGACGCTGATGACGGCGTGGACCAACATTGCGTCGGCCATGGCCTGCTTCGACCGCATCCAGGCCTTTCTGCTCAAGGAGAAGCGGCACGACTACCGCACTCGGGTGTCACAGTCGGCTGGCAACTCCTCGCAGGCGTCGGAGAGGTCAGACACGTCGAAACCGGAGAAGCCCTGGATCCAAATCAGAGACGCCTCCTTTGGCTGGCAGGCCGATACGCCCGTTCTCCGCGACATTGAGCTCGACATCCGGCCCGGTGATCTGACCATGGTCATCGGCCCCGTGGCTTCGGGAAAGTCGACGTTGCTCAAGGCGTTGCTGGGGGAGGCTCGGCTGCTGGGCGGATCGGTAGCGTTTGCAGTGCCCGAGGCGGTGGCGTACTGCGACCAGGACGCGTGGCTGCTGAACCGGTCGATCCGCGACAACGTGCTGGCCTTTGCGGCGTACGAGCCCGTCTTTTACGACAAGGTGCTGCGGGCGTGCCAGCTCGTTGAGGACGTAGACCAGTTTCCGAAGCGAGACCTTACCGTCGTCGGGAGCCAGGGGGTCTCGCTCAGTGGAGGACAGAAGCAGCGAGTCGCTCTCGCCCGTGCCGTCTACAGCCGCAAGCCGATCGTCGTGCTCGACGACATTCTCAAGGGTCTCGACACCGACACGTCTGCAAAGTGTTTTGCGGCCACGCTCGGTCCTGAAGGTCTGCTCCGGACGAACCGCACGTCAGTCATTCTGGCCACCCACAACAGTGAGTGATTTTTGTTTCGTAGGACATTGTTGACGCAGCTGTTGATGCCGACGCAGTCCAACTCCTCCCGCACGCGGACCACATTGTGGTGCTCGGTGACGACGGACGCATTGCACAGCGTGGCAGTTTCGACCACCTCTGCTCAGTCGAAGGCTATGTCGGCAAGTTGGGCCTCAAGAAGGCCGCCATAGATGACGCGTCTCCGCAGGACGCGGCTGATGTCGAGACGGAGCTAAAGAAGGAAGGTGCTATCGAGCGCGTCGTGCCTTCCGACGAAACCACAACGCCCCAAGAACCTTCCCGCGGCAAGCGCAATGCAGACGCGCTCTACTCGTACATGCGGTCTATGGGCCGCCTGCCGTTTGCCGTGTACTGTCTGCTCACCATCTGCAACATTGGCTTTCGGACTGCTCAGCGTGCGTTTCCTGTCCTCTGCACCTCGATGTGTCTTTTTGCTGACGCTTCGACTTCCAGCTCTCTGGCTCAATGTGTGGACATCGGCCAACGAGCGAAATCCCAACGGTCGCGCAGGCTACTATGTCGGCATCTACGTCTTGTTTGGGGCGCTGAATGTGTTGTTCATGGGCTTTGAATTCTGGTTAGTGGCATTACAGTCGCGATTTTCTCTCGCTGACCGCCAGGGTCTTCATGATCATCATCGTGCCACGGTCCGCCAAGTCGCTGCACAAGCGGATCCTTGTTGCCGCTATGCAGTATGTTCCTCTTTGGTGGCAAGTCTTTTTTGAAAGCCAGCTCACAACAGTGCTCCCCTCTCCTACTTCGTCGCCACCGATGCCGGCGAGATCATCAACCGGTTCAGCCAAGACATGACCCTCGTCGACCTGCCGCTGCCCACGTCCTTTATGATGTGCTATGGGCGTGCGACTCCCCCCTCCCACCGTGTGCTCTTTTTCTGACAAGACAGAGATCATCGGCGCCATCTCGCAGATCATTTTGACGTGTGTAGCATCCAGCTACCTGGCCATCAGCATTCCCGCGCTGCTAGCCGTGCTGTATGCTGTGCAGAAATTCTACTTGCGCACATCGCGGCAGATGCGTCTGCTAGACCTCGAGGCCAAGTCGCCGCTGTACTCGGACTTTCTGGCCTCCTTTGCTGGCCTGACCGCTCTGCGCGCCTACGGCTGGACGCGTGACGCTGCGGCCGAGAACATGCGCCGGCTCGACGCCTCGCAGAAGCCCTACTACCTGCTGTTCTGCATCCAGCGTTGGCTCTCGCTAGTTCTGAATCTCATTGTGGCCGGCCTGGCCGTGCTGATCATCGGTCTCGCCGTCGCCCTGCGCAACCGCATCCGCCCCGGTCTGCTGGGTGTCGCCCTCACGTCCGTCATGACCCTCGGCGCCACGCTGAGCATGGTCATCACCATGTGGACGCAGCTCGAGACCAGCCTCGGCGCCATCACACGCATCAACCAGTTTGCCGCCGACACGCCACGCGAGCCCGACGGACCCGACCGACCGCCGCCGGGGTGACCGTCACGGGGCGCCGTCCAGGTCCGAGGATTGTGTGGGAAATACGGCGATCGCACCGTCCTGCGCGACATCCACCTCGACATCCAGCCTGGCGAAAAAATAGCCGTTGTGGGCCGTTCCGGTAGCGGCAAATCGACCCTCCTCTCCCTGCTTCTCCGGCTCTACCCGCCGGCCGCCGGCCAGATCGTCATCGATGGCGTCGATACTGGCCGGCTCCGTCTCAACGCGTTGCGCGAAGCCGTTGTCGCCCTGCCCCAGGACCCCATGTTCCTCGCCGGCAGTGTGCGCTACAACCTCGACCCGCTGGATCGGGCCACAGACGCCGACCTCCACGCCGTGCTCGACCGCACACAGCTGTGGCCCGTCATTGACGCCCGGGGCGGTCTCGACGCCCGCCTTGACACCGATTGGCTTAGCGCTGGTCAGCGGCAACTCTTCTGTTTGGCACGGGCGCTGGTGCGGCGCAGCCGGGTATTGTTATTGGACGAGGCAACCAGCAGGTACTTCTTCTTTTCTCCTTTTCTCCGCTTTCTTTTGAATTTCATCTAACAAACAGTCTCGACCGCCGATCGGAAGCCCTTGTCGACGAGCTCGTCCGCACCGCCTTTTCCGGCTGGACCATAATTGTGGTGGCCCACCGCCTGCGCACCGTGGCCGACTTTGACAAGGTGGTGGTGCTGCAAGAGGGTCGCGTGGTCGAGTGCGATGCGCCCCAGGCGCTGCTGGCGCGAGACAGCGTGTTCAAGAGCCTGTGGGACTTGCAGGAGGAGTAGCCGGTGCACAACAGATAGATGAACTACTCGGCGGTTGTCGGAATCACCTCCGCCATCTTAGCTAATAGTATAATAGTCGACAGCACGGGAAGGGCGAGACAGCAGGAACGAGCCAAGCGACGAAATCAAAATGCGCACTGGTTCGACCCACAGTCCTGCAGGAAACCCGGCCAGAGCCCCTCAAAAGAAAAAGTGCTGCCCGACACGATGATCTCATGGCGGGTTGCCCCGAGGCCGCTGCCCACTATAATACAGTCGTATGTCATGTTGTCGGCCGAGGCGTCGCTCTCAGGCTCATATCACAGGCCGTGCCATATATAGACAATACTTGGATGGCAGTATATTGTATCCCTGACGACAGTAGATGGTTGGCTAATGTCTTTTCTTTCATTCGAATTTAGGACACATGAAAGAGGCATGAAAGTATAATGTAGTGGCATTTCCCCACTGCCTACATGGGTATCAACGCGTTCTTGCCCGTTTGGCTCGGGCTCAACGAGGTTTCCATCTCGCATGTGGCGCTTCTACGAAACATCACGGTCGAATGCACATTGCAACATCATCGATTTGGCCAACCCGAAGAGAGTCCGAGTCACGGGACTTTCACCTGTCTTGACAGACGTCTATTGTAGTGCCAGCCTCTATCACGCCCCTGTCTACAGACCCGTTTATCGTTTATCGTCCTATCATTGCGCTGTTCTACTTGGCCCACTGCATGACACCCGCACAGTTGGGGTCGTTCTCGACGTACTTGAGGGTGCCGAACGCAGACCACAGCTGGCCCAGGAAGCTCCTGTTGTCGCTAAAGTACAGGTCGCCCAGCAGGGGCTTGATGGCCTCGGTCGCCTCGTCGGCCTTGTAAAAGGGGATGCGACTGTTGCGTGGTTAGCGAGGGCGGTGGGCAAATAAAAATCAGAACAGAACGGAATCTTACGGGAACAGGTGGTGCACGACGTGCTTCTCGATGATGCCGTGGAAGATGTGCTTGCCGACGAAGCCAAAGTCGCGGTCAATGGTGGCCAGGGCGCCCTTGACGTAGGTCCAGGCCTCGGCCTTGTAGTGCGGCACCTCGGGGTGGGTGTGGTGCAGGTAGGTGATGGCCACCAGCCAGTGGTGGACCCAGAGGTAGGGGACGACGTAGAGGTAGAGCATGTTGGTGGAGCCGACGACCTGGCCGACGTAGTAGAGGGCGGTGGCCATGAGCACCAGGCCCACGTCCGAGATGAAGATGTAGAGCGACTCGCTCTGGCGGAAGACGGCGCTCATGGGGTCAAAGTGGCTGACGCGCAGCCAGGCGTCCATGCCGGCGACGTCGCGCTGGAGGCTGCCCTTGCCGGCCGAGGCGTTGAAGAAGAGGTAGGCCTGCCAGCCAAAGAGCTGGTGGCTGACCAGGTTGATCACCTGCAGGATGGGAGTGTCCTCGAACAGGTCGTAGAGGCTGGCGACCCAGGCGTTGCTGTAGCTCTTGGGCTGCGTGGCCGGGACAAAGGCCATGTCCTTGTCCATGTGGCCGGTGAAGCGGTGGTGGCGGTGGTGGGAGTACTTCCACGAAAAGTACGGCACCATGAGCACGCTGTGCAGCACCCAGCCGGTGACGTTGTTGACCTTGCCGTACTTTGAGAAGGCGCCGTGGCCGCACTCGTGGCCCAGGATCCAGAGGCCCGTGCAGAAGAGGCCCTGCACATAGCCGTACAGCATCCAGGCGGCCACGCGGTACAGAGGATCCTCAATCGCCGGGATGTAGGTCAGCGCCCCCCAGACCAGCGCGCTCACGATGGCAAAGTCCCGCACCACATAGTAGTACGACGTCAGCAGCGACGGCTCAAAGCAGTGCGCCGGAATGGCATCCTTGATGGTCTGGATGTCAGGAAACTCCTGCTCCGCTACCTTCTGCGCTGTGCGTTAGCCATTGTATGCTTAATAATATGCCAGGGGGGGGGAGGCAGGGAGGGCAGCCTACCTTGCGTTGCCGGACCGCCATCTTGCCTGTGTGGGTTTGGGGGCTGGGATGGCTACGAGAGAGAAGGGGAGCGAGAAATTATAGGTCGCCCGGATCGAGATCGGTGATGCAGACAAGAAATGAAGAGGAAGGCGGACAGGAAAATTCTTGCACCCTGGCTTGTCTGCATTGAGCCAAACTTAAGGACACGACTCTCGTAGTGGAGCAGAATAGGGGTGCAGGGTTTTTGATTTTTTTGCTACGGGGACCCAACATTTTGCAAGCTAGCCCTAATTTGAAATTTGCTACTCGTGGCGAGTGGAAAATCAACAGTTTTGTCGGGATCTGTTGTGGAGGATTCGCAGGCTCAACGGCCGTGAGCAGAGAAGATTTTTCGTGCGTGCGCAGAGTGAGACAAACGGCTCAAGACAGGGGCTATTTTTCCTGCCTGTCTGTGATGTGTAATCAAGCACGTGGCGCTCCTCATCAAGCAGGAGCAAACGGCACGCACTTACCCCAAGGGCCAGCCGCGATCCCGTTGGGAGGCAGCCCAAAGTTTCCTGTGCCACAACTTTTTGCAGAGACAGGTCTTGGCACAAGATTAAGATTGAGCGGACCCATAGCTTTCCCCCAATGCCCCCCAGCTGGTGGAACCTCGCCAAGCTCTTTTGGAAGTACGGCCTGGCACCCTACCGCGCCAACAAGCTCATGCAGGGCGTCGTCGCCCAAGATTTTGACCCGCATGGACCAATCTGGGCCAATGGGCGAAAAGCCAATCGCCGTCTCAAATGCCGTAATCAACGGCAGTGCCCAACCCAAACAGAACAAAGGCTCCTAGCCCTCGTACGTTGGCATGCGTGTCTGGTGCCATAGCGGGACGTGTTGGGCACCGCTGACCGCCGCAAACTTTGCACTGGATTACGAGTACACCGCTTCTCTCAACGGCGTTGCAGCAAACCTTTCTTCACATGTCAACGATGGGGGGAAGATCTGCATGGACCCGCACCAACGGAGAATTGTAAATCCATGGCTCGGCTAGCACCGTTGATCACGTGCGCTCAACCTTGATTCCCATACGCCCAGCGATCGCCGTCTGCAAAACGTATGTCTGAGACCCCCAACAGGCATTCTACGGGGCAAGCATGGTAGGAGGTCACTCTGGTTCACAGAAGCGCTGGTCCACTGGCTGTTTCCGGCTAAAAACGAACGGGGGTCCATCTGAGTTACTTGTAGCTCACGGACACGTTGAAGGGCTTTCAAGTTGTTTTAGTACAATACCTGACCAGATGGGCTCACACAATGTTCAGAACAGTACACAAGGAAGCAATCTTCCCCAGCCATATCTTGTACGGTCTCTAGCCAGACGAGATGTCAATGCAGATGTAATTGTCCGCATATTCCTACATCATTCAAGCTGTGGGTAAGAGTATATCGAGATGAAGGGAAAATGTGCCCATATTTTGATTCCAGTTCTGCAGCGGTACGCGGACACGCCGTTAGGCCCTGCAATGCGCCGGCAATTGTCTGTCGTGGCAGGTATCACCGCGCACAACTGCGGCTCGTGCTAGGAACCACAAGGCTCGGCGTCAAAGGCGCCACCATGTGTCACTGTGTTAGTGCTTCTGACCTTGGTGACGGCGGCTGGTTTGACGCTTCTGTGATCGTGATCGCGTGCTAGATGGTACTGACGTGGATCTGTGCCGACGAAAGCATCAAGGCCAGTGGAGCCAGTGTGGCAGCAATGAAAGGACTGCCAAAGTGACCAACGACGTGAGCAGTGACAGAACTGACAGCCACTGGATAACATATCCACGATTCCTGTTATTGGAACAACACCGTTGCCCAACCAGTTACAGGGAAATGGAAATCGTGATTCCTGCTGTTGACTCGTTTATAATGGACATCTCGGCAGTAACGTTCCCGGACCTGCTTTATGCTATATCAGTGGGAAACGCCACAATTCAAACATCTACTGGCACAAGCTGATGGATGGCAGCACATCAATTCGTAGAAATGAACGCCATATTACAACGCACTGAAGTAGTAAAGTGACGGAAGACGACAGCCACAAGACCCAACGCGGCAGGTAGTAAATACCCCCTGACTTTGCAAGCTAATCTTGGTTGACTCTCTTGGCAGATTGGGTGGGCACAGGGTGGCAGGCAGTTCACTCAAAATAAGTCTAGACGCCGTCTGGGCCAGCACTCGCCTGCCAAGAAGGCGAAGACGACAGTACATTTCCGAGCAGCGCCAAAGACTGCTCAGGGATTATTGCCTCTAGAAAACTCGCGATACTCAAACGGAGCAGTGACAACCCTGCAGCTGCCTCTTATTTGTACTGCTTGCATTGTGATGCTGTGAAAGAGCCCAAAATTAATATTTGTGTATCGTTGCTGTCCAAAAATCAAGGTATCCTTCCCGAAAGTCAAGCCGCGCGCCAAAGTGAAAAAAAAAAAAGAAAAAAAAAAACAGAAAAGCGAAAAGCGCAGCAGTAAAAGCGCAACAAAAAAAAGACCACCCCGTAATTACTCCTCATTGCCCTTGTTCTCGTCGTCCTCGAGGTCTTCCTCCTCGACCGCCCAGTCCCGCCAGCCCTCGCCGCGCACCCAGCTGATGCCCTTGCGCCAGGCCGGCTCCCGCACCGCCGACGCCTGCCGCTCGTAGGCGACGCCGGCCAGCAGCACCGACGCCACAAACACGGCCACGTCGCCGCCCTGGGCGGGCGACCGCCACCACCGCCGCTTGACGCCCACGCGCCACACGCTGTCGAGGCTGGCGCGCGCCGAGTACAAAAACATGCTGCGGCCGTGGCGGCGCTCCAAAAAGGCCCACAGGCCCGACACAAAGCCGCCGAGGAAGAAGCGCTGCGTGGGCAGCACGCGCCGGGGCAGCCACGTCTGCATAAAGCACACCGACGCCCACGCCGTCGAGAGGGCGCCCGTCAAAAACGCAGCCGACCGCAGCGCCCGCGCCAGCAGCCGCTGCAGCGCGGCCACGGGCGCGTGGTAGACGGCGCCCAGCCGCGGCAGCTGCAGGGCCGTGTAGAGAAACAAGAAGAAGCGGGCGTGGGCTGGGAACGCGCGCAGCCAGTAGGACAGGTAGGTGCGGCCGCACGAGGGATCGGCCGGGTGCAGCGTCGCGCAGCTCAGCGACTGGATCAGCGGGTGCGCGCGGCTCGTCAGCGGCAGGACGGCCGAGACGGCGGCTTTGGCTTGCTCCGTGGCGGCGGCGGGCAGCTGCAGCAGCTCGCTGGCCTCCTTGTTCGGGAAGAGCACCGGGGAGGCGAAGACGGGCCAGGAGGCGCGCGCCATGGCGGCGAGGGCGTCGAGCACGACGTAGGGCCCCGGCCAGGCCCGGGCCACCGCGGCGGTGGCGTCGGCCGGCGGGGGGTGCAGATAGGTGTCGGTGGCGACGGTGCGGCCAAAGATAAAGTCGCCGTAGGGCAGCGGGAAGCAGTCGCGGTCGTAGACGGCCGCGTGCAGCAGCTGGCCAAAGGCCAGCGGCTGCAGCATCCACGAGCCCCACCACCAGGGCCGCGGGCGCGGCCGGGGCTGCAGCAGCACGCCGTTCTCGCCCACGACGGTGGCGGCCGCCGACTTGGCCAGGTTCTTGGCCCCGGCGGCCAGCGCCGACACGGAGGCCGACACGGGCACCATGTCGACGCCCCAGATGGCGCCCGCGTCTTCGGCGGCATTCCAGGCAAACTCGAGCGCGCGGCACAGCGCCATGACCGCCAGCATCATCCGGAAGCGCGCGGGCGCCACGCCGAGCGCCAGCCCCGCCAGCGACGCACCCGCCGCCGGCGCGTACGGCGACGTGAGGGTGGCGGTGGTGCGCGGGTTGCGCACGCGGAAGGGCAGCGCGGCCGGGGCGAGCAGGTGGGCGCGCAGGCGGGTGAAGAAGCGAAACAGAAGCCGGTAGAGGAGCAAAATCGTCGAGAGAGAGAGCGACAGCCGCAGGGCCGTCTTCTCCTTCTTTTTCCGCCCCGGAGGCCCCCCGCCGCCGCCCTTCTTTGCAAACAGCTTCCGCTGCAGCGCTTCGTACAGCTTCATGCCCGCCCCGGTGGCGACAAACACGCGGAGCGCGTGCCGCACCGCCCGGGCGTTGAAGTCGTCCGCCCCAACCAGCGCCGCCTGCGTTTCTTCCGCGCTCTTTTCCCCTTCTTGGTTCGGCTTCGCCGCTCCCGCAGCAGAGGTGGAGGTGGTAGCAGCAGCAGCGGCGGCACCACCGCTCTTCTTCTTGCTCCCCTTTTTCGTCTTGGGTCCGTCCATGATCCGGTGGACGGTCTCGACCGTTGGCACGCGCCGCCGCAGAATGCGCGACCGCGACAGCACGTATTTGTGCAGCGCGGCGTACTCGCGTGCCGAGATTGTGTAGCGCAGCGCATTGCGCAGGACCGTCTCGTTGGTGGCCGACGAAGCCGCAGGCCCGGCCACGGTCGCGGTCGCGTTTGTGTTCGATGCCATCGTGGCTCTTTCTTTTTTTTTTCTTTTTTTCCTCGGGGGTCAATCGTGGACAGGCGATGTCGCAGTGAAGCGGATCAGTCCGGCATCAAGGATGTCGATGGATTGTGACGACGCTGTTGATGATGACGGAAATGGATGGAAATGCGGAGAGTCGACAGAAATAGCGCGCTGCGGAGCGCACTTCGCTTACACGGTCGCACGCAGCATTGGGGAGTGCGACAGACGGCTACACGCATGCGTGCACTGGGGACGACGGGAAGACAACTGCAATGGTTGGCGCTCGAGAGAAAGGGGGGAGGGGAAAGAGACCAAAATCTCACAAGGCAAGGGCGCTGGGACCCAACGCGTCCGAAATTCACACTTTACACGTGCTGTCACGCCAACCTCGGTAGCGGATACGCCTTCCCTATTTAGGCCTCATCCTGGTCCGGCGGCCCCGCTTTTCCCCAGAGCGCGACCCAAACCAGAACTTCGCGCAATGCTATTTCATGCTACCCCAGCGACCCCTGTCCATTGTTTCTCCTCTTTCTGGGCTATCGGAGCAAAATGGCCGTGTGGCCGTGGCATGCCGGCGCGTCTACGACATTCTTCACGGTCGACATCTCACGGTCTGCAATGTATCGAATTCATGCAATCAAGATTCCATCTGGGTATCAACAATGACGAGAAGATACCGTCCATCCCCTCGTACGGACCTATCTCTCTGTTCTGTTCCCAGCTCCTGGCCTGTGGTTTTTTTAACCCTTTCCTTTCCCTGTCCTCGATGCAATGTCGATGTCGATGCCCCTTCGTATTCCCGTCTCTTATTGTATTTTTTCCTTTCTCTCCCTCTCTCTCTTATTCATAAGGATTCGCATAAACACAGCTACTAAATTTTGTTCCGTCCCAGACCTTCCATAACCACAACAGGAAACCAAACGCCAAGCGGCAATGCATAGTTTAAAACAGACCAGCAAACAGAGAGTGTGGTGAGAGGGTGAAGACGGCAAGTGCCGATCGATATGCCAGGTGGTATGTCGGTCGGCGTGCGGGGGGTTCTGATGCTGTGTGAAGAGAAAGCCGGGACAAATAGATGGGATGCAAATAACAACGCAAGAAATGTCAAAAACAGAAATCAAGATGATTATGGCGGGCCGCAGACACTTGTCTGTGGAGCCGTGGTAGCGCCGCTCAAAAAGCCAGTTCCTTCCCACCTCCCACCTCCCCCCTTCTTATGAACAGATACATGAAACCGTCAGTAACAGCAGCCCAAACCAAGCAGCCAGATGTCTATTTGGTCGGTGCAGATGGAGTCCAAGCGTGGACTAAGCCGGGCCCCTCGGCGTGGCAGGACTCTTGCCAACCAAGAATATCCCAACCATCCGCGGGATATTGGCGGGACAGGGGCGGAGAAGAGCTCTCGAGGCGACTGAGAATGACATCCCGTTCGACTGAGCTGTATCCGGAACGAATGTAGTTGGTCATCTGCACCCGGTGGCTTTCGCGAGCTGCAACGACGGCCTGGGCGACAGATTTGCGCTCGCGGAGCGACAGGGCCGAGCTAGACCGGGAGGCGTGGCGGCCAAGATCGCGGTGCCCGAGAATGTAGTTCAGGTAGCCAAAGGGAAGGCTCGCCAGAACGCGCGACAAGGCTGCAGTCGTATCGCTCCCAGGCGCGGCTGACACGTCCGCTGTCTTTTGTCCGCCGTTGACGCCAAAATCGCCAAACACAATGTTAGATGACCGAGACTTGTGCTTGGACTGAGCGTCCGGCGTCCGCGACGGCAGGCTGACCGATTCGTTGCTGCGGCTCGTCCGTCCAGAGGCCCCGTTCTGGTCATTGCTGCCGGCCTGTGTGTCGGCTAGTGCGAGATGTGACACCCACGGGAACCGAGACAGCGATGTCTGACCCTTGTCTACCGCCGCGCTTCCCGCGTGGAATGTAAAGTTGGCGGGGAAGTTGAGGGCCACAAAGTCGAGGGCCACGCGCAGCAAGTGTCGAATGCTCAAGCCCGTACCGCGTGCATAACGGAACTGTGCCAGAGGGTACGGCATCCCGAAAGCATCGTGGCCCGCGGCGGGTGCATTCGGCAGAAACAGTCCGTTCAAACAAAAAGCGAGGGCCTTTTCCACAGTGTCCCAACCAATGTGCTCGGAAGCCTTCTCGAGCGCGACCTCTTGCACGTGCTGAAGCATGAACAAAAACCCAGCCGCTGCATTTGCCAGACTCTTGTCCATAGCCTGGCTCGCCGACTCGGAATTGGCAACATCGTCCAGAGGGAATCCATACAAGCTCCGGAGCGCTTGAGCTGATGCGTCCGCAGAGATAAACGGGTCGTCCATCTTCAGAGGCAGAATGGTAACAGGCTGCCCAAGCGGCCCTGCGTGCACGTGAGTGGGGTGGCGCAGCAACTCAGCAATGGTGTAGCTCTGGGAAAGAATTGCACGGTGACCGATGAAGTCATAAGGCTGATGGTTGTCAGCCGGCGACGGCGCACGGCCCGTTGCTCCCGGAGACAGGGCCACGCTGGGAGGGACCATGTAGAGGAGAATATGGCAGTCGGCAGTTTGGTTCTGTCCGAAGCTCCCCTGTATGCCCTGCTGCAAGTAGTGCACGAGGTGGGCATCAACGACGGGGATGTTGTCTCTGGCATGTGGGTCGTTGGCGTGGATGGGGAAGGCCCGAAATGGTGACATCACCGGAGGTGACAGTATAGCAGCAGGCGGTCCTGGACCGTCACCGCGGGCAACAATTATGCCTCCGTTCTGAACTGGGACAGGGAAAGCCCCCGCGTGATGGCCGAATGCGGCCTCCGCAATATTATCGGGAGACTGTGAGCCGTGGAAGCTTCCCGCCCGCGACGGGTTGAAGCTAGCAGCCGGGACGAAGCCGTTCACATCGCCACCGCTGGACGGCACGGCATGATGGCCTTGCCAATTGTCTAATCTCACACCGACAGCGTTAAATGGAGGGTAGGGCGGGGGGCCAACCAACCCAGGAGGCGGAGGAGGCGGGAGATGGGGGTTCGGGACGGGTGAGGCGCTGTTCGAGCCACGATAAGCGCCAAACGTGACGCTGCCACTGCTAGGTTGTTGCTGGTGAAGAGACGGTTGCGGTGGTTTCAGAACCGATTTGGAAGCAGGCGTGAGTGGGACTTCGCCGCTAGGGAAGATGAAGTTTGGTGCCGCATGGCCGTTGGCCCGAGTGGGGAGTGGAATGGCACCGTCTGATACAATCGTTAGCAGATATGCAAGTGAAAGCAAAATATGTCTATGCTTACTCTGCACAGGAGCCCCGTTGGCCAAAACATAGCCAGCAGAAGTATCTGCGGCGTTGGGGGAGTGGACCGTCGGAAGGCTGACGACATCGGTGGTCGCAGATGATGATTCTGTCCGCAAAGAAGCAGTGGCCTCGTGGCTTGTATTGGAAGCAACTGGAGGCGAGGCCGGCAGTTCAGAAGGGGTAGAAGAAGACGTGAACGATGGATTGTCCACTTGGCGGCTACCGTCGGGTCTTGAGGGGGTGGCCGGCTGCTGATCTTGTTCGATGCGCGACTGCTCCTTCTTGTGTTCCTCCAGCTTTGCCGCCTCTTGCTGTTTCTTTTCTGCCTGCTGCTTGAGCTCTCGCTGCCGGTTCTCCCTCTGCTGCTTCAACTGCTGCTGCTTCTGAGCAATGGGCAGGGGAATGACGGGAACGATAGGCTTCTGTCGTCGGCTGCCGCTTGGCTGCGATGCCGGCGCTCTCCCAGCTGACGGAGCCATGATGAGGAGTGAGTTGCAAAGTCGCAAACAAGCGAGGATGTGCTGGATAGTGATGGCGGGCGTGGTCAAGGTACAGACTGTATATCACATTCCATGTCAGCACAAGTTCGGGGGCCAAGGGGTGCGGTGAAGTGTATCTGAGATTGAAGTGACAACGCGCTCTTCTCTCAACGACTCGTCAAACGAAAGCCAATTGCGTGGTCCAACAAACGGGTATGGCAATACACAAAGGCAGTAGAAAGAACAAAAACAGATGGCATGCGATGATCAAGGGCATTGTGGTAAGAGCCGATGGCGGATCATCTGGTCTGTCTTCAAGGCTTCAAAAGGGGAAAAGAGACGCTGTGGAAATCCATGGATAATGAAGGAAACAGACGGAATGCGCTCGCACTCACCAACGAATAAGGACAAGAATGGACCAGGCGCCAACAACCACAGCAGTTTGGTTTGTCTCCGACAAAGCAGTGAGCTTGCGCGGTTGACCTGCTCGTGGTTGTTTGGGAGGAGAGAGGGGATGGGTGGCCGGTCCGCAGGCAAACAAAAGCTTGTTGGTGGAAATCAGGCCGGCGGTGCGTTTGTCATTTTCGTGGTTTTTTTTTTTGGTCGGTCCCTATTTTTCGGTCGCCACGAATTGGCCAAAAAAAATGGGGGCCATTGCTATTCCACGTGATATGTCGGTCGTTTGTTAGTCATCATCTAACCACATAGAACCACTACAATTGGAGCTGAAAACGCCCGAGCCGCCTGGAAACACTTGTATGTGGGTCGCGATTTGCGTTGTCCGGGTGGGTTCCGAGACGATTCTTTACATCGTGTTGCCTTTTCTGATTGGTGTGGTGGGAGTCATCAAGCTTTAAAATGACTGCAAGAAGAAAGAAGGTCAACTGTAGATTAATTTCGTGGAGCCTATAGGCATATACATATCAGTAAGTTCTATCTCAGTCTACAGCACCGTTTACTTCAAGAAATTTCTCTCTTAATATGCCCTACTCAAAGCTTCTGCGTCTTCAGCGTCCCATGTGTGACATTGTCAAGCTCCACATTAAACTATACCCCAACATCAAGTTGCATTCATGCTGTGACAGCTGAGAGCCCTCTGTGCCATACCTATACACTTCTGAGCAACTATTCATTGGAACCCGCAGTTGTTCTCCCAGGGCACCAGTTATTCGTCACCCCAATGCATTCGGCTAAATATTTGCTCATGTATCGTCTACGCTCTGACCGCCTACATGCTGATATATACTCCGGAGCATTTGCTATCCGCCTGTTGTCCTTCTTTGATAGCAACACTCTCGAGCAGAATTATGGCTACAGTACTGTTGGCTTAACATTGCTTAGGGAGCAGCGCGTTCACGACCACAAACCACAGACGGCTAGCCTATCAAAGCCAGCCTCTTTTGTATGCATTGTGGTTGTGATACGTGCAATAACGGCTCGATGCTCAAGGCAGCTGGTCATTGCAACCCGGCTATTTCGCAGCTTTACCCCGGTCTTCTACGTTTCCATATTTGCTACTTTATATAGGTAAATGCACGCTTCCTAGCAAAGTGTTGTTCGACTGTGCTTCACAAGCTTAATTTTCAAACTGGTGGTTTTGCGGCATGCCCATACGTCAGTCGATTTGATTACATGTTTGTATTCCTGATCACAGATTATATGGTGATCATTGCCAACGCAAATTCCCTTGTTTAATCTTGTTGGGGGAACGACTGCTGCAAGAAGATAGATTTGGGGTTTTCTACTGGCACTTCTGATTTCCACCGAGGCACTCCCTTATCTACTATTCATTTGAATGACTTCAGCAGGCATTCACCAGCGAAGCCATCGTTCAAAACTTTGTTTGGCTTCTAGACTCATGTGAACTCGCTGTCGGTTAGAATACCTCGAGCCCAATGATACCATCAGTGCGTACCGCCTGCTCATATTTACGGGCCTGTTCGTTGCGACGGTTTTCCTATTCTTTCCGGGGAGATAACATCTGTACGGACTGATACGTGCTTGCTGGCGATAGGGTAACCGGTACGGCGTCTTACCCGTCACCGGGCTACTGTCTACGAAGTAGAAGCAATAGCTGAGTTGGTGAGTATTGTAAGAGATGCCCCGTCAACCGCCGAAGCGGTCGAGGGGCTCCCTATTTATATTACTATCTACAGGGGGGCTCTCAGAGTGGAGTCCCCGTTAACCGGGGTCCTACCACGGACATAGCATTGACAATATTAATTCTCTCTTCAAATCATCAGGGGCTGCGTTTTCTTGAAGATTTCAAATCGTCGAGCCTGAACATGCAAATATTTGGGTATTAAATGACGTCAAGTTTCACTGTCCTTCCATGTACGCTATACGAGAACCTGTCTTTTGTTCACATGCATCTCTTTCATCGAGGCCATTGTGCGTATGACTTGCCACATGAAGAGTTTTCTGCGGCATTAAAACTTTAGAACCGAAAAATATTTAATTCACGCAAGGCGGTTCCAGGGTTCTGCCGGATCGGCGGTGTGTACTAGCAGCCGGTGTATTTCCTGCCTCCGGCGAAAGTCTGGGGTAATTGTGCCGAGGGAGTTTCTTTTTAACCTTTGTCTATAGCGGGTCCTCTGTCGGAATGGCCCGTCGGGGTGACTTAGCCCCGTCCGTGTCCAGCTCCGCTGCTACTATGGAGGGCTGAAGCGTTTATTTGGGGGGCATTGCTGATGACGGTGAGAATATAGGTTGGATCGTTCCTCTTCTACAAAGTCATATTTTCCAGCCACACATTACTGAATTCTTCGTCATTCTTCCAAAATAAATCAATCCATATATTTTCTACCTCGGAATGTCTTCGTCACGGAAAACGCTTATCATTACCGGCGCAACAGGCAAGCAAGGCGGCGCCCTTATTGACACACTTCTTGCAGAACCGGATACCGGAGGGTTCAATATTGTGGCTGTGACGCGAGACATCTCTAATGCGCGGGCTCAAAAGCTTGGTGCCCATTTCAACGTGTCCATAGTTGCTGGCGACATGGACGACGCGGAGGCCATCTTTGCCAAAATTCCAACGTCAGCAACACCCGTCTGGGGCGTGTACAGCGTGCAAGTCAACTCAGACGCCGAGGAAACTCAGGGAAAAGCCTTGGTGGACGCTGCAGCCGCCCACGGCGTACGCCACTTTGTCTATTCGTCGGGCGACCGGGGAGGTCCCGTCAAGTCGACCACAAACCCGGCCAATGTCAAGAACTTTGCCGCCAAGTTCCGCATCGAAAAACACCTTGAGACTGTGGCCGCTGCCTCTTCTCCGGCACAAAAAATGACCTACACTATCCTGCGGCCGGTCACCTTTTTTGAGAATCTGACTGATGACGTCCACGGCCGCGGCTTTGCGCGCATGTGGGAGCAGATGGGTACCGACCAGAAGCTGCAGATGGTGTCGACACGGGACATTGGTTGGTTTGCGGCACAGGCGTTTCTACATCCAGACCAGTTCACCAACAATGCATTGACGCTCGTGGGTGACGAGCTGACACAGGCTGAAGCAAACGCTCTATTTCGACAGACCGTGGGGACATCCATGCCGCTAGCTCCTTGTCCAATTGCGTCTGCTGTCAAGTTTTTTCTCAAGGACACCGTAGGCGACATGTTTCACTGGTTTGAGCAGGAAGGTTACGGGGGTGATGTCGCCGAGTGCCGATCTTTGCATCCTGAGATCATGGACTTTAAGGCATGGGTTCAAGAGAACAGACGGCTCTGGATCAAGTAGACTTTTTTTTTCCTACCACCATATTTGATTACCACGTCTTATATTTAAAAATAAATAAGGTTATTTAATGCGGTGATACAATCTAGAAACCGAATCCGTCCAAGAGCCCCAAAAAGTCACTGATTGAAGACCTTGCAAAAATGTACCAACAGCACCTACTAAGCCAAGGCCAAAAGTCAATTGCAAGAGTTGGGATGTTTTGGACGAGGAAACTGATGTACCAGCCAGCAGTTGGATCATTCGAGACAGTACATAAGGAGAATTTACGAGATATTTGAAAAATTCATAATGACTAGAGACGACTAGAACATATCACATCTGTACATACGGAATCTCTTGGCCAAGAGGATGAAGCAAGGCATAGCTTCGCAAGTACAAGATTTCTCATTTTATCAATCGGATGGACGAGATAATATTGGATCTGTGAGGCGTAGTGCAAATGCCGTGGGAATCTTTAGCCCAGAAGATGCAACCTGCTGAAATATCTTTTGTTCTGGCTAGCGAGCTTCAAAAAAAGGTATGAATTCAATTAATAAAAAATGAATTCAAATGCACTGTACTATGTATGCATGGCTCAAATTAATGCCAGAAGCAATACATATCTTCAAGTGACAGTTGGCGCTGTAAGTAGAGCTAGTCACGAGACCAGAAAGCACGTGCCAAAGAGCTAAAGGCGCAAGCCACAATGTGCTGTTCTCAGCCACAGCTAATTGACGGGTGTGCCTGAAGACACGATTAAGCTTCAAGCTAGAACTGGCTGTAGAAGGACGAGAACAAACATGCTGCCCGACACCCAATGAACACCCGTCCACCGACGGACTGACACTACGAGACGATGCAAATGAGGCAGCAGCAGTATCAAAGAAAAGCAGCCGCACAACCACGACCACAGCCATGCATGCGCTCGACCTGACGCCGGCGTTCAACGAGCTCCTAAAGAAGCACGAGGGCCGGCCGACGGTCAAGGCGACGTTCGACCCGGCCCAGACAGAAGGCTTTCTAAAGGAGGCGTATAGGATTGTATGTGCACGCTTCTGCGGGCTCTTGACACAGCTGACCGTTGCCCAGAACGGCCACATTGCCACGCTCGCCCAACAGCTACGGGATGTCCGACCAGCCTACCTCTCTACGGCGCCGCCGCGGCGTGTGCACCGCCGAACCCTAGCAGACAGCGCCGAGAAGAGCGCGCCGCTCACCGACGCCCAGCGCGAAGACATTGACAGCAACGCGAAGCGGCTGCTGCGCGACCTCAACGCCTCGATCCGCAGCTTGGCCGAGGCCGAGACGCTGCACCAAGAGACACAGCAGGCGATTCTGCGCAAAAAGATGGGCGGGCTGAGCACCCTGCTTCTCTCTGGCGGGGCAGAGCGCGCCGCCGCGGAGGAGGCGCTGCGGCAGGCGGCGACGCACCGCGAGAGTATCCTGTGGTACCTGCGGCAGCGGTTGCAGGCGTGCGGGCGGGCGCAGCAGACGATGATGGAGGCACGGCTGGCGCGCATGGTGGTGGAGACGACAGCGAGCCGGAAGCTGGCGGCCGCGGGGCTAGCCGGCCGCACAACGACAACCGCTAGCCAGCCAGCCTTGGATGAGGAGGCGGCAGCGGGGGGGACTGCTGCAGCACAGGACCACCTCACAGCTGAGCAGGTGCAGATGTTTGAAAAGGGCAACCAGGACATGCTCCAATACTACGAGACGACACTGGACAAAGTTCGGTAAGTTCACACGCCAAGCCCGGCGACTCTCGGGGCTTAGTTTTTCTTCTTGTCTTCTAACAACTTGACAGCTCCGCTGAGCAGTCCCTGGTCGAGATCTCGGAGCTGCAAACGATGCTTGTCGGCAATCTAGAGGTGCAATCGGCACACGTAGACCAGATGGCGGCGGACTCGCTCAACACGGCGGAGAACGTGGCGCGTGGCAATCAGGAGCTCAAGAAGGCCCTGGATCGGCCCAGCACGGCTCGCTACACTTTTTACGCGGCCAGCGGGCTGTGCCTGTTTGTGGTCGTGTGGGATTTTTTCGTGTAGGCGGGGGAGAATGGGGAGAATACCGGGTGCGAACAGACAGGAAATGATACATGACCGCTGTACTTGTTATACTTGTCATGCTGTAATGCTACAATGTTACGTACAGCGCTGTAATGCTATGCAGAATGAATGGTCCGCGTGGCCGGACTTTCCCTTGCACCGGCGACGAACCCCGAGACAGCTCCAAAGCGATTACGCATGTCGTCACTTGTTTGTCACCCTTGGCACGATAGGCAGACAACGCCGCACGCGAGCAGTAGCGGCTACAAACGTGATCATCACACTAGCATCGTGCCTCGGCGCTCTCCTGACCGCGGCGAGGTGAGCTGCACCGCAAGTCACATGCATTCCTGGTTTTGATATATGGACATGCCGTTCCAAGCTCCCTCTCTCCCTCTCTCCTTTTTTCCTTCCCCTATTCTCTCTTCTCCGGTCCCTCCGCCTCCCCCTGCTGACTCCATCTCAGATCATTGTCGCGTCACCTGTTACACATCTGTGGTACAGATAGGCTCCAGTGGCCTCATTCTGCGAAAAGCAGCCGATACGCCCTGTTTTTCATTTGTCTGGGGTTGCCCTGCCTCATTTCCCCTTTCATCCTTTGGCACCCCGGACCACCGGCTTGCAGGCGTTTTTCCATTCGTTTATCTTATTTTTACCCTATATCTAGATTTTTGCATTGTTTTTGCATTATTTTTAATTGCATCTGACCTATCTGACTCAACCAACCCCCACGTAACCTGGCGCCGGGCCATTTCACTGGGTCTGCTGGGGCATTCCTAGCCCATTCTTTCCTTGTGCTTGTTCCTGCAGGTCACCGGTCCGCCCAAACGGAGAGCTTCGACCTCACCTTCCGCCTCCTCATTTACCCGGTCACATACACCACCGCCCGCTAAAAAATTGCTGTTGGTCTTGGGACAGCCTTTGTTCCTTCCCTCTTACGATGCACAATATGCACAACGAACACCCCACTTTTCTCTCCGCCCCTTCCTCTTATAGCTCGACCCCCTCATACTCTTGTGCCCCCTCATCGCTGCCTGCGTCCTCATCCCCCTCTGTCTCTGAGACTTCCTCTTCTTCCTCATCCAAAGCTGTAGCAAGACTGCAGCACATCGCCGGCCATATGACTGCCTCACATCCCGAAACGACCAGCTTTCCAGCTGATGCCGTGCCGCAGGCCCCAGAAGACCCTCTTTTTGGCCTGGCACGGCAGTACAAGGCCGACCAGAACCCTCAAAAGGTCGATTTGGTAAGTTTTGTCTCTGCCATTCTTGTCTTGATCGCTCCTTTTATCCTTGATAAGTCTTACTAATGTTCTCAGGGCATCGGTGCTTACAGAGACAATAATGGCAAGCCATGGGTGCTGCCTGTCGTGCGCAAGGTGAGTAAGGCGAAAACGCGACACCTTGAAAAAGCGCCAAAGCCATTACCATTTCCCCTCGGTCCATTCGCTGCTGCATTCTCTGCTGGCAAATCCCCCACTTGCCCGACCCCAGACCCCAAAAACCCCCTAAGACAAACCCCCCCGAAAAAAGCAGCCCGAACGGCTCCTCCAAAAGCAACCAAAAAAAGCACCCCCTCAATCCTCACCGACACAACCCCGAGCTTCCCGACGAGAGCTTTGGCGTACTGACCCCCTCACAGGCAGAGACCATCATCCACAACGATCCCAACCTCAATCACGAATACCTTCCTATTGCCGGTTTGGCCAGCTTCACCAGCAAAGCCGCTGATCTGATTCTCGGATCCGCTTCCCCCGCTATTGCTGAAAAACGAGTCATCTCCATCCAAACTATCTCCGGTACCGGCGCTGTCCACCTGGCTTCGCTCTTCCTGGCGAAGTTTTATCATGGGAACCGCACCGTCTACCTGTCCAACCCCACCTGGGCAAACCACAAGCAGATCCTCTCCAATGTGAGTCTCGCCACCGCCGTCTACCCGTATTTCGACAAGAACACGCGCGGACTCGACTTTGGTGGCATGGTGGATGCCATCGAGTCGGCTCCAGACCACTCGGTGATTCTGCTACACGCCTGCGCCCACAACCCGACGGGTGTCGACCCCACCGAAGACCAGTGGCACCAACTGGCCGACATACTCCGCCGCAAGCACCACCTGCCCTTTTTCGACTGCGCTTACCAGGGCTTCGCCTCGGGCGACCTGGACCGCGATGCCGGCGCCGTCCGCTACTTTGTCGAGCAGGGCTTCGAGCTGCTGATCGCTCAGTCCTTCGCCAAGAACTTTGGTCTCTACGGCGAGCGCGCCGGCTGCTTCCATTTTGTGGCTGCTCCCGCCGGCGAGGCTACCGCCGACACCGTCAGCCGCGTGGCCTCGCAGGTCGCCGTGCTGCAGCGCTCCGAGATCTCCAACCCTCCCATCTACGGCGCCCGCGTCGCCAGCACCGTACTCAACGACCCGGCTCTCTTTGACGAATGGGTGCATAACCTGCAGACCATGTCGGGCCGGATCATTGGCATGCGTGCCGTTCTGCGCTCCAAGCTCGAGGAGCTCGGCACCCCGGGCAAGTGGAACCACATCACCGACCAGATCGGCATGTTCTCTTTTACGGGTCTGTCGGAGGCTCAGGTCACCAAGCTGCGCGAGGAGTTCCACATCTACATGACCAAGAACGGCCGCATCAGCATGGCCGGTCTCAATACCCACAACGTTGAGTACTTTGCCCGCGCTGTCGATCAGGTTGTGCGGTCGACGCAGTAGGCGACATTTAGAGCCTATGCACCGAGTGGCGATGATTGTTGATGAATGGTGACGGACAGTGACGAGCGCTAACTGACGGCGTATGCATTTTGTTTTCGTTTTATCTACCGGAAAGGGAAAACCATAGAGATTCGTTCGGGGCGATTTACAATATGGGAACGGTATTGATTTGGTGTTTTCTGTGACGGTAACGCAAGATCAACACGTGGGAATGACTCAAGTCCCCCCGGACAAAGTCAGAGCATGTCTCCGACTTCAATACAAGCAAACTTTCCTCTCGCGATTTCCTCCCTTGTTTAGACCTCCTTCTGTTCGGCCCCATCCTCGCTCTCGACTGGCTCGCTCTTTACGGCCTTGCCTTTGCCGCGCGCCTTTTTCTTCGGCGGAGCAGAGTTCTCGTCGTCCGCCTCGTTGTCGGCCTGCGCTGCGTCAGCAGCCCGCTTGGCCATGCGGTCGCCCGATGCTTTCTTGCTGGCAGCAGGCGACGCCGCCGAGGATCCATCGTCCTCGCGGGCCGCACCGCTGAGCCCCAGCTTCTTCTTGATGCGGCACCACGCGTCCGAGGCGCTCTTGGTATTCTTCATGCCGGCGGCCGAGGCCAGCTTGGCATAGTCGATCTAGAGTGCGTCAGCCAGAGCGGTAGGTGCGGGAACGAGGGTACAGACTTTTGCCTCGCCGCCGCGCAGGCACTGAATCCCGAGCACAAGCAGCTCCGCCTCACGGGAAGTGAGGTCTTGAAGAGAGTGAATAGCCATGTTATGGTTATTCGATGTGTTTCTGAGTAAATTCAGCTGATTTCCTGTTCGGATATCTCAAGATGTCGGAGTGGGCAGATGTAAGAATGGCTGTTGTTAGTTGTTGTCTCGAAAATGGTTGTCTGGAGAACGAAGCACAAGCATTTCAGATCGAAAGACAAAAGAGTGGCAGATGTCAAGAGAGCAGGAGAGAGAATGTCAGTGTGAGAAGAGAGTGAATGTGGTCAGGTTTGCAAGCAGCAGGCAGAGAACGTATACGTTGAAGCAAGAAAGTAAATCATTGGGGATGGAGAGTGTGCTACAAGTTCTACGACGTTCACTTTGAATTTATATTGAATTTATTGTATACAACCAAAAAAAAAAAAAAATGATACATACGATGAACATCATTGTGACACCGTTGTATTACCTATCTATAAAAAGTAAGACACGAATCACGTATATGAGACGATAATGCCGAGCATGATTTAAACCGACGTGGATCGTCTTATGTCCGGAGTCGAGGAAAAAGAAAAGATTCTAGCCAAATTCTTTTTCTTTAATGATGCCTCAATTCCCTTTCAGCATACTGCATAGTGTCTTGATATGCAACGCAGACAGCGTTGACGCGATGGCCGTCCTTTTGTTCCTGCCAGTTAGTTATCAGCCGGCTGCTTGGAAATGGGAAAGAATCAAACCTAGTTTTTTAAATCATAGACAAGATTCTGACATCAAGTTACATGTCGAAGCTGAAATCTGACTCATCTACATGGCCTAGACAGATGACCGTCATTGACTTTGGTTGGCTGATTCCCTGATTTATTGGGACTTATCAGCTACACGTTTGTGTTTATCAATCCGCAGAAAATAAATGAGAGAAGAAACCGTGCCGCCTTTTATTTTCCCGTGATTAAAGTTATGGTAGATGAAATATATAAGTAGTCATACACATGTCAAACAGACAAGATCTGTCCCAAGATCAAAAATCAGTGCTTATCGGCGGGAAATTTAGCCCTGCCAGCCTTCTTGCTCGCTTCGAGTGCGCCATCGAGCGAGTACTGCGTGGCGACGCCGTTGATGCGGTGCACGCTGTTGATGTTCTTGACCAGCGTGATCTGGTAGCACGTCGCTGAGCCTTGGCGCGAAGAAATGGTCGCCGAGGCGAGGAAGTATTTCCAGATCTGGCGCTCGTTAGAACTCGTTTTATGGAGGGGCAAAAAAAGAAGCACATACCCTGAACCATCTGGTGCCATACTTGGCCGTGACAGCAGCTTCGTTGTTGAGCCAGTTGCGGTACCAGCGCCAGAGTGTGGCAGAGTAATGGACGCCAATCGTGTCGATGCTGGAGACGGTCAGTATGACTTGCGGCGAGCGGTGGCAGCCTGCACTCACCCCTTGACCTCCCACCCGGCGGCTTCGCAGAAGCCCACGTAGTACGACAGGGGCGTGGAAGCATCGGCGCCCGGGAACACATAGCGGCTCATGAACAGACCCCACACAAGATCTTCATACTGCCAGGAGCGGCGGATGCCCGAGAGCTGTAGGAGCATGATGCCATCGTCTTCGAGCATATCATAGCACTGACGTAAAAAGTCTGTGATCTTGAAGATGCCGACATGCTCGGCCATCTCCAGGCAGGTGATCTTGTCGAACTTGGCCATGGGCATGTCGCGGTAGTCCATGCAGAAGATCTGGCTCTGGGACTCGGGCACACCAGCGCGGCGCAGGATCTCGTTGCCCCAGGCGGTCTGGTTGCGGCCGAGGGTGACGCCCGTGGCCTGGGCGCCGTAGTTTACGCTGGCAAACTTGGCCAGGGTGCCCCAGCCACAGCCAATGTCGAGCAGGCGCTCGCCGGGCTGCAGGCTGATCTTCTCGCAGACGATGGCGAGCTTGTTGTCCTGCATCTGCTCGAGCGTCTCCTCTTTGGAGGTGTCGGAGATGATGCCCGAGGTGTAGACCATGCGCGGGCCGAGGAACCACGCAAAAAAGTCGTCGCCGCGGTCGTAGTGATCGCGCACTTGCTCCTCGTCCTGCGTACGGCTGTGGACGATGACGTCAGACGCAAAGTTGGCAAAGACATACCGGAACAGCTCCCAGGTAAAGCGGAAGGAGGCCCAATCGTGGCGGTACTCTAGCACCTCGAGCGCGTCACCGTTGAAATCCGCATCACCATCAAAGTATTTGTGTTGGAACGTGTCTATTGGGATCTTTCTGCGGCCACGGTACTTGAAGCGGTCTTCCTCCTTGTGGAAGGTGAGATAGTGCTCCACCGGCAGGGCCGGGCACTTGACTCGCTCATTGATAGGGGGGCTCAAGGTCGAGGCAATGTACCAAAAGACGATCAAAACAGGAACGGTCGTGAAGAAGAAGAAGAACACAGCCGTCTTGAAACCACCGCCCACCTTCCATGACAAAAATATGGGCACAGCGACGAAGAGAGTGAGGAGGAGGGAGTTGGAAAAGTTCACGTTGCCGGGGCCATCGGCGGGCAGCGGCGGATTGTGGATGGAGGGTGACTGGGATGAATGAGCAGACTTGTTGATTTTGGGATCAGAATGACGGACGATTTGCTCACCGCTGTTAATTGGATACCGCAATCATGACGGATGTTCAAGGTAGGAGGCCCTGCCTTGGGCGTAGGCTTGAAGGGGAAATCCGGGCTGATGTCGTCGCTCATCGTGGCGGTCTGTCGAGGGTATTGTCCCAAGGGGGGCGCAACGGAGCTGGTGATGAACGTTGTGAGAACGGCCACACAATGGGATCAATTGGGAACAAAAACAAAAGAGAAGAGCAAAAAAAAAAAATTGTGCGCCGCCCAACTTGGAAGGCAGGAAGCAAACAGTATACGAAGCTGCTGCCTGCTGTTGCCCTGTCCGGATGCACATGCAAACACGTAGCAAGGTGGGGTGGCCAAGGCCTGATAGCTACAGGCCATCAAACCGTGCACCACGCGGGCTGGAGCCACTATGGACGGACACTACAACCACCGTGGCCCCCCCACACCCCTGATTTGAAGTGCTCTAACGGCAGTGATCAGGCACAGCCGCTGGACAGCCCTAAAGTAGCTAGAATGCCCTGCACAAGACACGACGTATCTTATTATCCGTGCTCGGGGTTTGGCGTGCTTGTACCGAGAATACCGGTGGGTTGGTTGGACAGACCCCCAAAGGCACGGGAGGTGTGCCAATTTCCAGCTACACAACTAGCGAAATAAAAGCCCACAGGAAGAAATTTTAGTTGGGCTGTTGTCATTTGGACCTGCGACGACGAGAGCAGCTAGGACTGTCGTAAGTGCTCCTGCCCAGGCGGTGCGTCATATGTTGCCATGCGCGAATGCAGAGAAATCACTAGCTGATGCCGTGGTGCACAGGTGGACCCAGAGCCCCGTCGTAGCAGTGTGGACTGACCTGAGCATAAGGTGCGCCAACCACGACGCCACACGTTGTACCTGCGTGGGGTGTTGACATCATATCACGGGACAACCATATGATGTGCTATGTATCGGTACGGCCGGACGTAAAAATGGTTGCACATTGCAGTATGGCATTTCCTCGGCAAGCCGGTCTCGGGCGTGAGCCAGATGCCGATGAGATGGGAAGTGAACAACTTCACGGCTGCTCGAAGATTCGTTCCCCATATTGTAAATAGGAGGAGCGTTGCTGCACCAATCCAGATGGACCCGACAAACAAGTTTGAGCGGAGATCATCCCAAGGGGGGAACAGCCGCATCGTGCAGGCCTCAACTTGGGTCAAGATCTCACAGACCCGTTTTCCATGTCTTGGGCGAGTGGCTGCACTTTCTCTGACCTGGTGGGAGAATTCCAGCCACTGCCTAGCAGCAAGCGATGCAACGAGCTATCTGGAGCCAGCATGAACTTGCCCTCGGCCTCAGAGAAGAAACGTTTGGAAGTTTCGGTCAGTGAGCTTGTTGATCGTGGAGAAGCTGGAAAGTATCCACCACGCGCACATCTCGACTTGCTCCGTTCTTGGTGGGACTCCCTTTTCCGGTTGAATATAAAATAGTGGATCATCTGGTATTCGTTGTCTATATCAACCTATCTTCATAACTCGCCATGGCTTAAGAGTTGCGGTAAGAAGCATCAGGTTGTTCCTACAATCTGTATGTAAATTTGAACTGCTAGGACTCATCACCTTTATAAAAAATTAGTAGTTAAATTCCAAATCAGTACACAAGACACAGCTTGCTATTTAACTTTCTGGTCCTTCGTGCCGTTTGACGTCGAATGCATCACTGCAGGGAGACAGAGGTCAAGGGTGCGTGATCACGTGATCACGCGTGGTGCACAATTCCTGCATATCGTACTGGGTACAGAGTATTCGTTTGTTTTCGCGTCTATTCTTCCTGTCGCTCATCATGGCACACCGCCAGCTAGTTTTATACACGGGGACTGATGCCAATCGAACGTACTCCCGCAGCCGCGCGAAGTGGCGGGATGCTCTTGATCGTGCTAGGGCAATAACGACTGCTGTCGCTCCAAGCGGTCTTCCTCTCGAAAATGTCCTGTCACGAACACCGAGCCTGCCAGAGAGTATCCCGAGTGCCGACGACACTATCAAGGGATTCTCTACGTGGAGTGGGCGAGCTGATAATGACTACCCCTACACCAAAAAGTGCGAGAAAGACGATACATTTTTTCTAGGCACGCAATATCCGGTCTCCACATCTAACAATTTTACAAAATGGGATGGGACACGCTATAACGGCATAGCCTTGTTGGTTGTGGGGTGCGCATATGTCCTTACGGCGGACCTTGCGGATCGACGGGGTGTGAAAATGGAGTATTTGGATGAGCCTCGAATTGACAGCAGCGTTTGAACCAAGCCTGGTGAGGTTGGACTATGCTACAGTTCGAGAGTATGCCTGGTGGAACGATCTTCTGGGGAATTCGGCATACTCGGTCAAAGGAGAAGAGGTCTCTCTATGATCTGTCAAGACCGACAATTTCCGAGTTTCCTTTGCCGAAAACGAAAGGAACTCTGAGATATACCCCCAGACACCACCGTCGGCCCGAGAGGCCGCCGTGTTCATATCTCGCTTCTGCCACTCTAGGTTTGGGCAGCCAATGCACAGCTGCACTTGCATCTGCGTTAACTCTCCCATTCCAGGGCCACATGTACGACAGAATGGCTGTCTCCTGTGCTCAAGTGTGGCCTCTTGGCCACGGATTTCATAAAATCTATAAAGACGAAGATACCAATTGTCCTAGTATCCCCTTTCTTGGATGGCCGCCGTTTGGAAAAATGCGTGAAGAGGACGTGGAGCTCGAAATACGGCAGCATCTGGCATGCAATTGCCAGTGGACCTAAAAAGGCTGAACGTGGCTTCCGGACTTGTCTGGCGAGAAGACAAGAACGATTCCACTGTGAGCGCGTACAGTCAGCATCCCCAACAAGCATCTGAGGAACATCCGGAATGCCTCCACAAACGTGACAGGATGGATCTTTTGGTGGGCAAAGTCGCAGGTGGAAAAAGGGTTTGGGGGCACGATAGTACGGCCGATTCCAAGTGGACAGGAGAGAGTAGACGTTGGCGGGTCGCCCACTCGCCAAGAGAATTCGTGCCTGGCGCGACGATGTCGTAAACAAAACCAGGCAATCGAGCACCGGCTGACGTACAGGTGTAGACAGCCGAGTATGCACTATTGGCAGAAGATGAGTTTAGCACCTATTCCTATTTAAGAGAATCACTGGTCGAATACATGTGACCCGGTATACCAGCCAGGGGTTAACAGAATGAAAACGTTGTCATAGAATGTATTGCATGAAGTGTCGTTACAGAAAGCTCATTCATTTTATGCGTGGAGCAGAAACAAACCGCCCCTTTCCCGTCATAAACCGGCCGTCACAGTGTTTTGGCAAGAGAAAACGCCCAGGACAAAGGAGACAGGCTATCATTGGCCGTTCGAGAGAGAGAGAGTCAAAACATGAGAGGGTCAGAGTAAAAGTCGTAATACCAGGTGGCGTCGAGGTCGGCCAGCAGGCTGCGCCACAGGACGCCTTCGGCGCCTGGGCGCTTGTGGACGCCGACGAGGTGCAGCCAGAGGCGGACGGCGCGGAAGTCGCAGCGGGAGCGGCGCCAGGCCCACCAGACGTTCTCGTAGCGGCAGAGCTGGCCCATCCACATGCCCCAGAGCCAGAGGGCGCCCTCGTGGCGCTCAAACAGCTTCTGGCGGAAGCCCGGGTCCAGCTGGCCGATGAACTGGAAGTAGGCCAGCACGTTGCGCGAGGTGGCGGGCATGTGCTGGAGCTCGGCGACGACGCGCAGCGGCGCGCGGAAGATGCGGTCGGCCTCGGAGGAGGTGTTTTCGACGCCCGAGCTGGCGCCGCTAGCGCCGCTGGCCTTGCTGCCCCGGCTGCGGGCGGTGTCAGAGCTGCGGGAACTAGAGTCGCTGCTAGCACCGGGGCTTGCGCCCGGACCGGAACCCGGGCTGACGGCGCGCACAGCGGCGGCCACGGTGGCGGTGACGACGTGGGGCGACGCAGCGGCGGCGTCGTGGACGCGCGGGCGCGGAGTGGAGCGGCGGTCGATGCCAAAGAGGTCGAGCCAGGTCTGGGGGACGCGGGCGACGCTCTGCCAGGTGCCGGACAGGGTGCGGCGCTCGTCGTCCGAGTTGGCAAAGAGGGGCTGCAAGAAGCTGCCGCCGAGCCACGGCTGGGCGGCGACGAGCAGGGGCGACAGGCCCATGTTGACGGCGAGCCAGCCGAGGCGGTTGGGGTGTGGGCTGAAGATCCACGAGTCGCGCGGCATGGGCTGCTGGCGGTGCACCGTGTCCTCGCCGTGCTCGGCCGGCAGGTTGAAGGACAGCAGGTTCATCAGCATGGCGGTCAGCAGCAGGGCGTCGACGCCCGGCGCGCCCTGGACGGTCAGCGGCGTGCTGAGGGCCTGCTGGTAGGTGGACAGGGCGAGGGCCTGCTGGTAGTGCTCGGCGACGCGGTAGCCGCGGAAGGCGGGCACGTGGTGGCAGAGGTGGCTGGCGACGCAGGCCAGCAAGGTGCCGCGCAGATGGGGGTAGTTGGTGGCCATGGGCATGAGCGAGCCGACGTACATGGGCATGCCGAAGACGCCCGACGGGGCGCCGTGGAAGTGGTGCAGCAGCTCGGCCGTCGTGGTGCCGTACTCGGGGCCCATGTTGGGGAACGGCGCCATCGTCAGCGTGCGGAAGTTGGGTGACCCGCCGGGGGGGACCCGGAGGATCGCCCGGGCGGCATCGATGGCGGGCTGGTAGGCTGGCAGCTGGTAGGGGCTGATGACGCCGCTGCCGCTGCCGCTGCCGCCGCTGTAGTTGCTGCTAGGGCCGCTCGTCATGGGCACGTCGCCCAGTCCTGACCCGTCGGCCCATCGGCTTCCGTGAGGGATCAGCCGGCCCGTCGTCGTCATCGTCCAGCGGCCAGGTTCACGGGTCACCTCCTGTGGTGCAGGTGGTGGTGGGTTGGCAGAGCGGCTGCTGCCGCTGCCGCTGCCGCTGCCGCTGCTACTGCCACTGCCGGACGCGTGGGCAGAGCCCTCGAGCGCATGCGCAGAAGTAGCTGCTGCCCCCCCCTCGACATGTTCGTAGACACAAGTTCGCTGGTTTCGACGGCACCGCAGACAGGTGGGCATGGCCTGGTCGCACTAGCCCGAGGGGACACGTCAGACAGAGACAACCAAACATCGCAACCGATCTGCAGGGACAAGAAAAAAACCTACCTTGACCCTCCGCTGCTTGCAGGCGGAGCATCCGCCGCGGGACTTCTTGTGGGGCCGCCGCCGCTTGTAGTCGCGGATCTGCTGGGCATTGCTGCCACTGCCGCTGTCACCCAGCGAGATCACCTGGAAGAAGCCAGGCGTAGAGTCATTGCGCCTGGCGTCGGGCAGCCGCGAACGCCCACCCATGTCGACATGGGAAGTGAGCGCATTCGACAAGACCCACCAGATCTACTTCGTACTTGTGCTGCCAATCCCGGACGTGTCACCGAATCGAGACAGGGGGGAAGGGGGGAAGGGGGGGGAATTGGATGGGTTGGACGGGTTGGACGGGTTGGACGGGTTGGATGGACGTGTTCGCTTCCCAGAAGGGTAAACGAATGCAGGGAGGAGGGGGGGGGGGGGGGGGTCGAGTGGTGCGGTCTCTTTGGTTAGCCTCAGCTTTAGGCGCAAGCCGAAACAAGTAAAGCAGCAAGAGAACAGACGAAAAAAGGCATAAAGTACGAGACGGGCGCCCAGACGATCAATGGACCGATTGGCCAGGGGGTGGGTTGGCGAAACGATGGAGCGGAATGGATTGGTTCTGGGATGCGTTTTTTTGCATGAGGAAGGACAAACAAACGGTGTGTGTGCTGTTTGGGTGGGTGGTGCAAAAGGTTTGGCAGCGGCTTGTAGGCGCTAAAAGTCGTATTCCCTATTTGGCCTAGCTCTAATGATAACCGACAGCACCAGCCTGAAAAAGACGAGAGACCCAGAGCGGGACGGGAGACAACGGGAACGGGCCAGACTGAGATTGGCTTTTTTTCCTTTTCTCTTTTCTCTTTTCTCTTTTTTGTTCTTTTCTCCTCTTCTTCTTTTCCCCTTCTTTCTTCTTCTTTCCTTATTGTTGGTCCCGCTTGGGGCCGAAACTCATGTTGTAGCCGTCCTTCTCCTTGTCCTTTGTTACTTTAAAGTTATCGAGGCTCATCCCCAGCGGTCGAAGGAGGCCGTTGCCAAGCTGATGGTCAGCATGCGTCCGCCCGCATCTCGTCAAGAGGAGAGCCACTCACCCCTTTAAGCTGGTCCCACATCTCCTTGACCTCCTTGTCTTGTGCCGCCTTGACACGCGCCGGAAGCGTCGCCAGCTGCGTCTGCACGTGCCGCCGGTCGTCGGCCGAGAGCGCCACCGTGCTGGGCGGCAGCGCCACCAGCGCCTTGTAGTCTTCCTGGGCCCCGCTCAGGTTGCTCCAGCCGCCGGCCTCGCTGCGGGCGCGGGCGCGCCGCAGCAGCGCCTTGGCCCGGAGGCGGCCCCGCTGCTGCGCAGGCTGCAGCGGTTGCGGGCTGGGGGCGGCCGTGGCGGCGCCCGCGCTGATGATCTCCTCCTCGACGTCGTCGTCTTCGTTCTTGTCCTTCTCGTCCTGTTTGTCCGCCTCGTTCAAGGACTCGATTGCTTGGGTGGCATGGCGGATGGCCTCCTGCCAAGTCTTGGTCTTGAGGTGGCACGCAGACATGTTGGCGCAAAGAACGGCGCGGTCGTAGTGCAGGTAGATGGGCAGGACGGCGACGCCGGCTTCGTATTCGGTCAGGGCGGCGTCGAACTGGCCGCGGCCAAAGAGCGCGTTGGCGCGGGTCTTGTGCTCGTCGGCCTCGGCGCGCAGAGCCTGCTGGTCAGTTTTGCACGAGAACATGTGGACTGGGCGGATGCTCACAGCTTCTTCCTCTGGCGAGAACCGGACCTCTTCATCCTCGTCTGTGGACTCTGCAGCTTTTACTTCCTCTGCCCCTTCGCCTGCCGTCTTTCCACCCACGGCGTCGCGACGGTCGTCCGGCATGGCTGCAATTGAACAGGTGCTCAAGCTCTTGTTGAGGGGAAGTCGGTTGTGGATTGCTTGGATCAGGAAAGATGGGTAAGCAAAATGCCCCACTTTCCAATCGGGTATCGATAGGGTCCAACGTTTATTTAATGATTACTTGGCGAATTACTTTCTTTTTTTTGCTCCCTACCAACACCCAACACCAACACGGTCCAACGTTCGAGTTCGTTGGCGGGCCCGTTCCGAGACGTTGGCGCGGACAGATCTACCGTGTACCGTGTAGAAGACTCTGGCGTCTTTGTCCTGGTACCGCGGGTCGCCGGCCTCGGTAAAGGAGGCAGGGATACTTGGCCAGGATGCGGGTGCCGGCCTGGGTGGCGAGGCCCTTGCCTATATCGAGAACCTTGGCACACAGCTCGAGGCGGAACCCGCCGACGTAGGCACAGCTGCTGGACAAGTTGGCCTGGGCGCTGGTCACAGGGTTATTGTTGGCGGTGGTCCAACACCGGCCTCCGCTGCCGTTGATGACGAGTCGCTTGGGCCGAGATCGGCCTTGAGTGTAGGTTTGGGGAAGATATGATTCGATACGGCCGGGTCAGCCCACCATGAATGCCAGAGTGCCGTTGTAGGCGCCCATGGGCCCGCCGGAGACGGGCGCGTCCGCAAAGGCGAGCAGATCCGCAGACGGCAGACGGAAAGCGGTGGCGGGGCGGCAGCCACAGCACCAATGTTGTCGGTCTCGATGGTGCCGGCCTCGATCGAGCTTGGTCTGGGGTGCCGTGTTGAGCGGCGGCTCGACGCCAGCAGCACGCCCGTCTCGGGGCTGAGGTACACGGATGTGACGGTAGGCGAGACGGGCAGTGTGATAATGACAGTGACAGTTAATGAGTGACAGTGTTCTGAGGTGAGAGAGAGAGGTAACTCTTGACGCCGATGTTTGGGGTTAGACGAGCTGGTCTTACCAAAAGGCAACCGTATCTCTTGGTAAAGGCACGGTGGCAAGGCAATATAGAGCACAAACTGCACAATCTGACCAACGGCCACGGCACGTTCGATTGACTATATCTACTTTGTATCTACCCGCACCCCACAGAGTGCTGCTCTTGTGGGGGTGGGGAAGAGGGTGGAGACGTATGTGGGGAAGAGTAGATTACATCGCCTGAACTTGATGATCCGCGTCCCAGAAACTGCGACACTCCCACACGGCGTGCGTTGCCGCTGCTTCGTTCGTGTTCCCCCACTGCGTTTTGTCATCTCGCGTGGCTGCAACGGTGGTCGGCGCAACCCTTCAATGCCGTTGGTGTTGTGGCTGTGCCTGCGGCTGCCGACCAGCCGTCCACCAGCGTCGTCAGCGCGTCTGTCCCCAGAAACGCGAAACTGTCAAAGAGCACGTCCAGCTCGCCGAGAAGCGGCGGCATGTCCACCTCACCGGCTCGGGTGTTCCAACCTTTGAGGGGAAGCGGAAACCTCCGCCACATGCAGAGTTCCCCTCATGAACTGGAGAGCTGACATACGCATTGGAGTGTTACCGTTACAACGTATCCCGTGTCATGATTCGCGATGCAACCCCTGGTACATTTACCGGAAACCCAAAGCAAGTGTTGCATCGTTTCTTACACCAACAGGAACAATTTGGCAAGTCAATGTATGGCAAGGCGTGAGAAGGCGCTGCAACAGTATCCATCTCAGCCTTGTGCCAGGCCAGTGTATTATTATGGTACAAGTCCATATATGTGACAATCTTGGGACCCATGAATTGCAGAAAAGGTAATCAATTTTGAAGAGAAAAGAAGTTGCACCAGAGGTGACATTTGTGTAATGGCGCATGTCCAATTTTGAAGGCTCGCCTGATAACCAAGCGAGACTTTTCGTTTAAGCCTGAGATTTCCGTGTCTTTTGCCGGGATCGAGCTGCTGTTGCAGCCCGACTGGTCGAATCGTAGGAAAAGACAGCTGCCCAGAGACATTGCCGTCTCATGATTTCGCATTTGGGGACAGATAGGCGCCAAAGCTGTGTGTGCTGGTTAGTGCAACACTCGGGACGGAGAGGAAACAAGGCACCCACGCAATTATGACATAGCAGGCGCACATGAGCGCGCCCTTGAGGCTGCAGGTGCGCAGGCGGCCCTCGCTGTCGCTGGACACGAGCAGGCCGACGAGCAGGGCCGTGCCGACGAGGGCGGCCATCTCAAAGACGCTGAAGAAGAGCGACAGGTCGCGGCGCAGGATCCAGCCGGCGACGACCGTCAGCGGCGCCACGCAGAGGGCGATCTGGATGGACGAGCCGATGGCGACGGCGATGGCCAGGTCGAGCTTGTCGCGCACGGCCACGGACACCACCGTGACGTACTCGGCAATGTTGCCGACAATGGGCAAAATCACCAGCCCAATGACAGACTCGGACAGGTGGCCCTGGTGCGTCACCGCGTCGATCGTGTCCACCAAGAACTCGGCGCTGACCGACATCAGCGCCGACGTCGCCACCAGCAGCACCACGGCCGTGATGAACTCGGCTCGCTGGCGGTGGCTCCGTCTTCCGGGTTCGCCCAGCGCGGCCGTGCTGCTGGTGCTCACCCGGCCATGCCCGTCCAAGCCTGTCCCATAGCTGTTGCTGTTGCTGTTCATGTTGCTGCTGCTGCTGCTGCTGCTGTTATTGTTCAGGTTGCTGTTCAAGTTGTTGTCACGCATGATCTGCAGAACGGCCAGGCCAGAGCGCATCATGCCCGGCCGGCTGCCCCCGCGAGACGATTCTGCAGACACCGAGCGCGCCCCCGACAGCGGCGACCGCGAGAAGGGCAAGTATGCGCTCGGCTGGCTGCCGCGATAGGGCGAGCTGTTTTCTCTCGGGCGGCCGCGGCTCTCGGGCTCCGTCTCGGTCTCAGACTCGGCCGCGTCGGGCGCGCTCACCATGGTACCGCCGTTTAGGGCAGCAGGATCCATCGTCTTGCTGTAGTGGGCGCTTCGGCGGCCGTTGTCGTCTGCAAAGTGGACGGTCCGCGGAGGGAGTGCGCTGTCCGGCGCAGCCACAGGCGCCGCTGGCGCCAGCATCGGCATCGACGTTGACACGGGCGGCGGTTCGTGGACCGCGGCCGCGGGCAGCAGCTCGACATCGCACTCTGCGTCCGTGCTTGCGGTATCATGGTCCCGGCTCCGCCGTGCCTTGAGCTCGTGCACAAAATACACGAGGTAGATGAGCAGCACCATCAGCGACGACAGTCTGCTCATCTGCAAGATGGCTTTGGCGGACCCTTTGGTGCTCTCAAAGGTGTACCCGAAAGCGGTCTGTCGAGGGCTGGTTAAATTCGCCGATCAGACTAAAAAGAGGGCACAGGGACACACGTACCGGGATCATAAAGACAAAGACGGACGCGAAGAGGAGACTGCTCAGCAGCTGCGTCTCGGTCGTGTTGTACATTGGCTCGTCGTCGGACAGGCCGGTCGCCAGCAGCGCGGTGCCCAGGATCAGGAGGCTGTTGACCAGGATCGAGCCAAGAATCGACGCCTGGACGACGCGGATCTTTTTGTTGGCAAGAGCGACGCTGGTTGGTTAGCAAGAGGGTGTTCTGCGCGCACGCACGCACACACGCACACACGCACGCAGGCCAACGGCTCACATGCTGGAACAAGAAACGCGGTTAGCAACTGCCCGGTGCGGCAAGGAAGGGCAAGGGACATACAAGAGAATCAGCTCGACCAGGTTGCCGAGGCTGATGTTGAGGAGCGCGCCAATGGTGTCGCCGGCGTCGCCGGCCACCGTCTCGGTGGCGGCCGTGAGCAGCGCCGACAGCGGGATGACGGCAATGGCGTTGAGCGTGAACACGGCGATCGGCCACCAGTGCATCAGATAAGCAACCATGCCGACGGGCACAAAGACCAGGAGCCCGTTCAGCCACGACGAGAGCAGCATCTCGCGGAAGCAGTCGGCGTAGTCGCTCAGCCGGAAACCCGAGGCCCCATTGCAGAAATCGTGGTCGGCGTGCGGCCGGAGCACTCGGTAACTGCTGCTGATGCTGCTGCGGTGCCGGGACCGGAAGAAGCGGTGGAGGATGTGCCGGATGCCCGCTATGCTTCTGCGGCCGAGGCCGCCCGCTGCGGGCTCGTCGGTCGACAGCGCGACCAAGGGGCTTCTGCTGCCGCTGCGGCCATTGCTGCAGTGGTTTCTACTGTCGTCGTCGTCGTCATCGTCTTCCCTGCCACTGTCTTCGGCGAATTCAGCTGTGGCGCGAACATTGGGATCCATATGCGTTTGGGCGTTGATTTCAAAGGTTTGGGGGGGGTGGCGTAGATGGGGAAATCGATGCCTGGCGCTGGAGAGGGGAGTGATGGAAGAAAAGGCAAGTGGCTCTCTCTGTTTTGGTCTCTCCTCTTCCAAGACAAGGGCTACCCTAACTTCCAAGTCGGCGTCGTCATCCCATTATCCGCGTTTTCCCTATCGCCCACTTTAGCTGCTTGGCGCCACTGCAGCACTGCAGCACAGTGTCGAGCTTCCATTTCGTCCGCCAGCAGCAATATAAGGTTATCCCGCCTACTTTTTACAGTTGTAAGCGTTCTTTGTGAGTAGCTGCAGGCCCCAGAGCGTTGCTAATGGGATGTGACGAGTTGGTTGGTAACAAAGAAGTAGCGTTAGCAACAGCTGTTAGTGGTACAACTGCTAGGCGGAACTCGCGGAAGACTCCACTGCCGACGTGAGCCAAGGGCTGGGCCAAATTGTGTGAGCCCACGTGCCGGAAAGCACGGACCTTCACCGCGCAAAGTCATTCTTGCCTGCAATTACGAATGCAGGCGCCATTTGCATTACTCAGACCGCGTTAAGAAAAGGCGGTCAAGTCTCTTGTAGCGCTTGAAATCGGCCTCGGCTTTTCAGAGGATAGCTTCGATAACCTTGTTTTCGCGGAGCCTTTCTCCTCTTCCCCGCGCCGGCTCTTAAATAAACGAAGCCAGAGGATCGACGCTCAGCTGAACCTATTCTGCCGCCTAAGCCCCAAGGAGAGCTTGGCTCTTGGCACGGAAGGATCCCGGGAAATTAGACTAGATCTCGTGTTGACACGACACCTTGAAGCTGTACGGAGTACAATAATTGAATTATTGAGAAACCATCAACTCGGAGAGTCTCCAACTGGAGAGGATTGGCCATTTTGGTTCCAGTAGCCCAGGCGTCATTGGGGCGACCACTTTCTCACATTAACCAAAGTCGTTGATGTTGCATTCGGCTTCATTGTCCAGTCTCCTTACGAACCGTGTTGCAGGCTTTGGCCGAGCTGGCCGGATCCAACCCGACAAGGCAGCTTCTATGGCCAGGCGCTGTGGAAGTGGCTCTGGTCGCGAGGTCAACTTGGCGATCACTTCTCTACCGATCTGCTGCAGCTTTGAATCTTCATGTACTCCGTAGACCTGTGTAGACCCGTGTTGATCTCCGCTGGCTGCGCCACGGTCGTGCGTACATGACCTTAACAGCCAAGGGGTGAAAATAAGCCTTTGTATTGGCCTTACAGCTTCTACCGCAAGTTGCATCACAAAATCTACTACCCCTCAATAAAGTTTATATCTGTACGATGATTAGTTGCCTACCTGTTAAATATCTTTTGCTGTTAGTTGATTGGCCTAAATGGCAACAATTCAAAAATGGAGTACCAGACGAATGACAAGTTGTAGCTTTCCACTCCGAATACGCCAAAGGAATGCCTTGTGCGTAGTCCTAAAGTTTACCTCCTCTTTTACATAATTAGGGCATTTGCCATTTCTGTGCAGACTATTGCTTATGCTGGCTTTGCAACTTGTAGTTGTCAACTCAACTCAACTTGAACCAATCGAAACTATGGCAACTCGGACCCAACTCTCTAGAAAAAAGGGCGCTAGAAACCAAAAATCGTGGACCATAATCTATTCCTTTCACTTGAAGAACTACAGCGTAAACAGTGCGGGAATGAATATTGTAAAATATCGCACAAAATTATTTATGTCTCTCGTAGGGCGGTGGGGTGGTAGGTAAGGAGAAAAGCGCCAAAAGCACAGGAGCAGCAGAGGAGCAGCACAAGCGTGAGGGGGTGTGAGCAGGCCTATATACCAAATAGAAAACTTTAAATGATAGGATTCATCTTGTGTGTGACTGTCATAGCCGGTTTGCTTTTGCATGATTTCATGTATTTTGCTCTGCTTTTTTTTTGCTTACCATTTGTCCCCTCAACCTACGCACCCTCAGTAGCCTCTGGTTTCTGTGCGGTCCAGAAAAAGTACTCGTAGTACGAGTGAATGTTTGGGTTGTCCAGATCTTTGCGGACATGCACGAGGAACAGTTCAATCTCCTCGCGGCTCATGCCCAAGGAGACAAACGACCGCGCAGCCAAGGCGCCCAGAAAGTCGCGCAGGATCAGCCGAAAGTACATGCCGACTACGCGGAGGGTGTTGTCCTGGTTGAAGTCAACGGCACTTTCTTTCTTTATCAGTCTCCGAGTCATGTGTGGCCTACCTTTGCCCACGGCCCAACCGGGACTTTCAACTTGCGGCAGGTGAGGTTGACAAACCCGGCGGCCTCGAGCAGCGGTTGTAGCCGGTTGCCTATCTGAAAGTCGGAGCCAAATCGGGCCATAGCTTCCTGAGTGCGGTCCGCAAACTGCTGCACGCCAAAGTCGGCTGGCATGGTGTCGTCGTCGCAGCGTGGGAGGCCACCGAGCTCCTGCACTTCGAGCCAGCCGCCCGGTCGCAGGTGGGCGTAGGCATTTGCCAGCACCTGTTCCGGTTTCTGCACGAGGGGCAGCACCTGGCGCAGGTGCATCAGGTCGTAGCCGGAGCCGTGGAGCCAGGTGTCGTCTTCGATATCGTCAATGATAAATCGCAGGTTGGGCGGCACCCAGTCGGGCTGGATGGGCGTCTGGTCGATGCCGATAACCTCGGCGCTGGGGAATCGATCGGCGACTGAGAAGGGGTGTGAGCGAGCAGTCTCCATCCACAAACACACGCAAACTTGCCTTCGATGGCCCACAAGCCGGTGCCAGTGCCCAGGTCTATGATCTTTTGCGGGTTGTCGCCAACGGGTGAAAAGAAGAGCTTGCCACTGGACTGTCAACCCAGGCAACACTCCCCTTCATCGTGCTGACCACTCACTTTGTCAATTCCAACATCATGGCGTGTTTCATGTCGTCGCGGTTCTGCTCCAAGTCGTCGTTTGGGATCGGATACCGCGCATTCTTGTACTGGTGAAAACGTCGTCCGTTCTCGTAGGCAAACTGGTACAGGCTTGAGACTACACTGGTGGATGCGCCCCCGACAGACGAGCCGTCCGAGGCCAGCGATGTCGCCTCCCACTCCTCAGCCACAAGCTCGTCGCCATCTCCTGCGTCAGCCGCTGCAATTGGCGCATTTTCAATAACGGTAGCCACCTGATCTACCGGCGACCGGGGCGATCGCGAAGGCGATTTCGAAGGCGATTTAGATGAGCCTGCCATGGTGATCAGGGGAAGTAAGAAGTCAAAAAATAAAAAAGGGGGGTGGCCTATCCTTGGACAAGATGAAAGCAAGGGCGGGAAGACCAGTTTGACGGCCTGGCAGGATTCTTCCGCGTGGGGGTGGCTTACCCTTTCAGCACCCAATCTGGAATCAATGTGCGCTTCGGGCCACCAAAATTCTGTTGCATTGTGCTTTAGCGACAAGGTACCAATGTATCTGCCATGGCTCGAAAAGTGTTTTGAACCCAGGAAAAATCCATACCCTGCAACGTATTCCCATAATTGTACATTATACTCAGTCTGCAGTTGGATAAGAAGGTCTAGGACGTACTCATTACTAACTAAATGAGGATGATGAAGTCTTTTAGATACAAGATAAAGTGTTCAACGAGCCGAATCTAGACAAGCAGAAGCCACACAGCCGCCCAGGTTCGGCAACCTACATCGCAGATCCCTCAGCTCAAGAACAAGTCCACCAGAAGGTGAAGACCCAGAATAAAATACATTCATAGTCGTTATTTCCATGAAGTAACCATAAGACTACTAGATGCTACACAATGGTTTATTCACAACCATCTCTTTTTATTCTAGCGCAGTTTAATAAAAAGCGTTATTATGCTAACGTTGATTCTGATTATGTAGTTAAGTTGGGAGCATACTTCAGTTATCGTGCCCTCACGACGGTTCTACAACCAGCCAAAACCCTATTGCTCTATCGAAAAGAAGAAACGGGGTGGACGAAGAATGACGCGTCGACGAGCCGTCTCGTGGTTCTGACCCCTAAATCGACGAGTGGAGAAATATTTTGGGTGGTGGGGAAAAAGTACGTGATAATCTGCTGTCCTATTACAGAACCAGACTAGTTTTCTTTGCTCAGAGCAGCTCGTGGTCTATTTGTTTTCTGCATTGGCCTATTCTAGGGGTATGCATACGATAAATCACATTTGTACATGCTGTATGCCGACAAGCATCAATAGGGACCTTCCACTTGGCCGACAGCCACCTACTATGTAAACTTGCTTGTCCAGGTCGCACAGAAAGTTTGCGGAAGCTAATAGCCAAGTTAATAGTGACCACTTTTTCTACTTTCGGCCGAGATCTAATGGCTATCCACATATATAGGCAACTTAAAACTAGCCAGATATAAAACCCTGCATGCGAACATGGGTAACGGAAACTCCAGACGTGGAGGCGCTTGCCACCGAGATCAATCGTGCCCAAGATTAGGCCTGCGCTTGAATCTGGAGCTTTTGGATGCGGATGCAAAGGTTGATGATGAAGCGTAGACAGTCGACGCGTAGACAGTCAATGCGTGTGATCTCGCAAGTGAACTTGTAAAATCCATTCCCGCAACAGCAACAAAATGGGGCTTTGCTGCGGTCACCCCTACTGTCCTCCTGACCGGCGCCACCGGCTTCTTCGGCTCTTACATTGTGCAGGAACTACTCGAGGGCCCTGCAGGCACGTGATGTGGCCCTCATGCGCACCAAAGATTCCCCGCCTCGAGACCGTCCCGGATTGAATTCGTGGTGGGGGACATCAGAGAGTCACAAATGGGCTTTTCTGGAAGCACGTGGGAGCATCTGAACAACACGGTGGATGTTGTCATCCACAAAGGCGCCCAGGTCAACTGGATGCTGCCCTACTCTGTTGTCCGGCCCGCCAACGTGTTGAGCACTTTTGCCTGCATTCAGTTGTATGCAACAGGAAAAAAAGCCAAGAGACAGGCCTTTGCGAGCTCAAACTTGACGTTCGACAACGACTACTGCGCGCAGCTCACTTTGGGGACATATTCCTAAACAATAATACAAAAAGACAAATGAGAGAACAATTGAGGCATATGGCAAAGATAAATCATTTACTTAGAAGACTTCTGTTGCCACATGTCAACGCAGAGTTATAAGCTAAGAGGTGGAAGGCTAAGTGGCCTTATTAGTGACCAAACATGTTCCAGTTGTTTACAAGAAAAATTATTGAGACTCTTTGTAGTAAATAGAGTGGACGTAAATTATCTAAGACGTGACAGAATCAATCAGCCAATTGATGGCAACAATAGCGTCTTAAGCTTCTATAGTAGAGTATTCTGTTGTTTTCGACCCTTGGTTTGAGTTTGCAGCTTCGGTAGGCTTCATGTCGTGTAGCCCGATAGCGCTCTCTTGGCTCTCGAATGGGCGGTAGCCTCCCGATCCACGCTGCCCAAACGTTTGTATTGAGTTTCCCGGGTATGTTGTCGTCTGCGTCCTGTTCTTGCCCAGAGACTTGGTGATAATCGCAGGAATGAAGGGCGCCGTCGCACAAATGATAACAATGTTTACTTCGATGCTGCAAGTATGTGGTTAGCATTTGAAAATAACACAATCAAAACGGGTAACGAGGAGACTGACTAGTGAGCGATCAGCAGAGGGATGAGCGCATAGGTCGCGTCCGGAGACGATTCTTTGTGAAGCATGCTTGTCTTAATGATAGCAGCCACCATGGCCCTGACCAGGTGGTTAACAAGCAAACAACCAAAGCAGTCAGTCTCACAAGCTCACAAGATACCAAGCCCCATCAACACAGAGATGCCAATTTTGCGAGATGTCTTCATTTGCAAGTTGAAGATCACTTTGACTGGAAACGCGGCGAGCACGAGGTCGCTGACGGCAGAAATGGCTGCAAAAAATCAAGATGTCAGCTGATCGAATGTCCAACCAAGGGCGGAAGGTCAAGCACGTACAGCCGGCAATGGCAGTGATGGTGTTGAGAACGGTGGTCGACATGCACTCTGCTGGCTCGAGGGGGTGCCAGAAGTGGTCGTGGGGCTTGCAGCGGACGAACAAAAAGAGAGAGGCAAGAAAGGATATGATGAAGAGCAGCACCATGATTCCGTACAGTGAGTTCCGTGCCACCTTGCCAGGCACCATCAACTTTACCAGGAGGGCGACGACACCGAGTTTTGGAAAACAGTATGAGTAGATGCCCATCGGCTGCAGGACGTTGGACCAGAAGGCGGTCAGGTTGATCTCGTCCACGGTCAGATAGGCAGTGTGGCGGCCCAGGCCGTTCTTGACGGCCATGGTGCAGCATGCAAGGCTGGTAATGTTCAGCAGCCACCCAAAGGTGACGACGCCGTCAGACCAGTCCATCAAGCAGGAAATGGTTATTCGGCTGTAGAGCCGGAGAAGGACGAAGACGAGAGAGATTGCGGCGCCGGTCCAGGCGACCGCCAGAAGGGCATAGCCTTCGTTCGTATCAGGAGGGAGCGCGTCTAGATCGGTGGTTGCGTTCGACATGGCAGGCAGGCTGGAATCAAATCATTGGGCAAGAAGCATCACTTTCCCAGCCGAATTGAAATAAAGAACCTTTGATTATGAAGGGCGGCATTTTCTCCGTTTCTTTTCGATGTTGACTGGCGCAAGAATAACAAACAGGGGACAGGGTTACGAGAAAGACACAGGATCAATCCATCTTGGCACAGTGTAATACTTGGAACATGGACGGCAGATCAATGCTATAATTGCACATCGCTTCACAATACGGCACGGTACTACACAGTCTTTGGATTTCAGAACCTACGTGCTCCTGGCTTGTGCTGATCAGGAATGCGGCCCCAAGAATGGAAGAATACACAGACGGAGAATGGCAAAGACCGAGGACGAACTCGTCATATTGCTATGCCGCAGCTGTATGTGATACAGGAGTGGTATCGAGCCATGCCCCATCATAATGTGGACTGTGAGCCGGGATGCCGATCCAACGAGGCAACCATCTGTGCCAATGCCGCTCGACACTACGCCACACAGAGCTAAAGCTGTGATGGCTCCCCTCGTTTGTGCATCACAACGGGTTTGGTTATTGTGGGTTCGAAAATGTGATCAGCCAACCACAAGCGGCCACCGCAATGGCGCATTGGCGCAGCTGTTGGCCGCTGGGGAGATGGAAAGGGGACGATGGTTGCCTTTCGGTATATAGCTGAAGATTTCCTGGTTGTGTGGGAGTGGACTGGTTGGTCCTCCATGCAGGGGATTGTTTCTCAACCGGCTGCGCCCCAAGATCATGTCGCCACAGGAATCCGAGACCACTGCCCAAGGAGGGGACGACGTTGCCCAGGCGCTGCAGCAGATCGCGGCAGAGGGCCAAAAGTTCTTGCACGGCGAAGAGGGGGCGCGGGAGAAGCTGGTGGCGAGTGCGCGGGCACTCATTTTTGCGGCCGAGGAGCCCCTGGACACGCTGCTCTGGCACATCTGGCTCGAGGTTCGCCGACGGACCGCCTTGAGAGAGAGACAGACAAAAATGGGGACATGCTGACTGTGTTTGTAGCCGACGCGCCTGGCGGCGGCCCGTGTCGCCGTCGACCTCAAGATCTTTGAGACGGTGGTCCGGGACGGGACGCCCAAGACGCTCGACGAGCTGGTGGCGGCCACCGGGGGCGATGCCAAGCTGGTGCGCCGCATCGCCCGGGCGTGCGTGTCGATGCGCATGATCGACCAGCGGGGCGCCGACGCATACGTGGCCAACAAGCTGACGCGGCGGCTGGTCCAGCCCGGGGGCGTCGAGGGCATCGTCTTTTGCTTTGAGAGCGGCCAGCCGTCCTTTGCGCGCATCCCGGAGCTGCTGCGCAAGGAGGCGTTTGCGAACCCGCGCAGCTCGTCGGATCCGGCGCAGCCGTCGGTGGGCCCGTTCCAGTTTGGGCAGCATACGTCGCAGACCATTTTTGAGTGGTTCACCAGCACGCGGCCCGACGTCTTTGCCAGCTTCCACGCCTACATCCACGCCATCCGCGAGCACCGCCCCAGCTGGACGGACATGTACCCGGCCCAGGCGCGGCTCGCCGACGGGCTCAAGCTCGACGGCGACGCCTCGGCGTTCATCGACCTCGGCGGCAGCCTGGGCCAGACCGTGGCCGAGTTTGGTACCGACGTCCCCGAATACGCAGGCCGGCTCATTCTCCAGGACCTGGGCCCGGTCATCGCCATGGCCCGGGCCCAGCCCGTGTCCCTGCCGGAGCGCATCGAGCTGATGGCCCACGATTTTTTCACGCCCCAGCCGGTCCGGGGCGCCCGGGCCTACTTTATGCGCATGGTGCTGCATGACTGGTCGGACGACGACTGCCGCAAGATCTTGGGACATCTCCGGGATGCCATGGAGCCGGGGTACTCGAAGATTCTGATATGCGACTGTGTAGGTGTTCCTTGTACCAAAAAAAAAAAAAGAAGCACCTGCTGATACTCGTCTAGGTGGTGGCCGATGAAAACGCGGCCTGGCAGCACGTCGGCCTCGATCTGTTCATGATGGCTCTGGCATCCTCCCAGGAGCGGACGCGGACGGAATGGCACCAGCTGATCGACAGCTGTGGATTGAAGATTGAAGGAATCTACAGCAAGGGGGTCGGCAACGAGAGCCTCATTGAGGTTATCAAGCCTTAGACCCGTGGCTATGATAACTGGAGTGTTGATAAAACAGAAGGGGGCTGCGAGGGATTGCGAGGGATTGCGAGGGAATGCAGCGGCTGCTTGTCGTTTCTGGATGTCTGTCATCCAACTGCAATTCCAAAAGCACATGTTTACGGATGTCGTACAGGCCATCTTTCCTATTGGGTCGTGTTGAACTCATAATATCAAGATGGCTCACCTCCATATTATATCCGTTGAACAATGAAATATTCGTAGTCAAATGATAAGACGGTTTTTTCTTAGCTTGGGAACGCCTTAGCGTCTCCGCAGATATCCACAACCACTAGATATTGCTTGGACCAGGTGCCCACTACAGGTGGAGACACGCCGGGGAACAAGCGCACAAGGGCGCGGAGAGAGCACGTTTTTCCCCGAGGCGTTGGTAACATGATTCGCGCTACGCTATGAGCTGCTGGATCGGGGCTGTTCAAGTCCATGGAAATTAGAACACGTCTACTATGCATTTGAGCTTAGAAACCGCTGCTACTGCAGAAAACGGCCAATGTTGGCCAGATTGACAATGGCTGATACACCATAGCGCGCTGCCTCGTTGGTCGTGATCCACGGCGCCTCCTCGCCGGTGGAAAAATAGTCGGGCGCGGTCGCTTGGACGACCGTCCAGTCGTGGTCTCGGCGGTAGCCGTCGGTCTCAAAGAACTGGCGCCAGGCCGCCCTAGCGAGCGCCTCGCTGTTCTGCTCGACAGCGGCGAGGCCGGTCAGAGTGGAGTGGCTCTGTCGCCAGGTCGCGTCCTCGGGAAAGACAAAGCCAAACTCTTGCAGCTGCACGTCGTGACCGCCGTTGTACGCTCGGCAGTAGGCCAGCCAGACGGCCTTGAAGCGGCGGACCGTGTCGGGGTGCTCGTGTTTGGCGTAATCCAGCAGCTCAGTGAACACCTCGGGGAAGCCAAAGAGCATGGAGAGGTGCTTGATTGCGTACTCGGGCGTCGGCGGTGGGCAGGGGCGGATCTGTCCCGTCTCGGGATGCAGCAGGACGGCATTGTTGCCGATGCCGTGCGGCAGGGCGGCGATGCCCTCGAGCAGAGCGACGAGGCGGTCGCGCGCGCGCGCCCAGCCCGCCGCCCGCTGCTCCCAGGCCGTCAGCCAGGCGGCCGCCAGCGGACCGCAGTCCAGGCCAATGTTGGCCATGGCCCAGCCCGGGGGCACGGGGCCGTGGTCCTGGACCTTTCTGTGAGCGTCGAGGGTCAGCAGCGCGTTCTGGCAGTCGTGCAGCTCGGCGATGAGGTCGCCGGTGCGCTCGTCGCCGGTCAGGTAGTAGTAGATGCGGCGGTAGAGGACGTTGGAGATGCGCAGCTGCTTGGAGCTGTCGCTAAAGTGCTGGACGCCGTGGCGGGTGCCGAAGCCGCGGAAGCGGCCGCGGTGGTAGACGTCGACCTCGCTGGTGTGCCGCGTCATAGCCTCGGCCATCTTGAAGACGTCGGCGCGGCCGGTGTGCAAAAAGTACAGCCAGAGCCACAGATCCGTGGACAGCTCCGAGTTGTCCCAGGCGTAGCCGCCGATGTCGTAGCGCCAGGCATGGCGGAGCGCGTCGTAGGTGTGCTGCACGTCGCCGTAGTCCCAGAAGCCGTACCAGCGCTGCTGCTCGACCTGGCCGCGGTAGAAGCGGAAGAGAAGATCCAGGTTGCGCTCGATGCCCGCCTCGTCGTCCGTCGGCGTTCTGGCCTCGGCGCGGTGGTCCGGGGCCCAGCAGCCGTGAAAGACGCCCGCCGCGTGCATGCAGGCCGCCGTGGGCACCAGACGGGGCGGGTCGCGCACGAGGGACGCGAAGGCGGCGAGCTCGTGGTTGGACGGGGTGGCGGCATACGGGCGGAGGAAGAGCTGGCTGGTGCGGGCGATGCCGTTGGCGGAGACAAAGCCGGGCTCGTAGTCCTCGTAGGTGACGTCGAGGGCCTGCAGCTGCTGCGCGTGGGAATCCAAGCCGAGCCCGTCGTGGTACGGACGGGTGTCGAGGGGCTCGGCCAGGGGCGAGTAGAGCCAGGCGGTGATGGTGGCCTCGTCGGTGGTGAGGTGGTCGAGGTCGAGCTGGGTCGGATAGCGCTCCCAGAAGTCGGACAGGCCGACGGCGAGACCCCCACGCGCTGCCGATCCCACGTAGGCGGTACCGTCTGCTCGCGTGCCGGCGGCAGCGCGCACCCAGGAGCATCCCACGCTGGTGCGCTTTGCGATGCGAAAGCCGTCGGGTGACAGCTGCGAAAGGCGGTATGTGTCCCAGGTGGGAGCACACCGCAAGCCAACCGCCAAGTCTGTGTTTGTCCACTTGTCGGGATGCAAAGTCACCGGCTGGCCGGCTGTCTGATCGCGGCGGTCCTGGAGCGTGGGACCAAAGCGCAGGCCAGAGAGGCCCTGGACTTCCTCTTTGAGGACACCCCGGTTCGCGCCCCCGAGCCGGACGTGTCTGTTGTATGGTTCTGCCCCGCGCAGTGGGACGGCAAACTGGAGCCCGAGCGAGGTCATCGGATCCGCAGAGTCGAGATCGTGCACAAAGGAGTGGACCATTCGGATCGACGGGGCATGAGCGTACATGTAGATGCGCACGTCGAATGGGAGGTGGTGAACCTGGGTGGGCAGCGCCGTGACCACGCCAGATACTTTGATGAGAGCGCGATTCGAGGTGGCATTTTCCACGTCGATGCGCTGGACGAGCGTCGCGTACGCTGCGCCGCCGATGGAGGCCACGAGGGTGGCGCCCGAGCAGACCGGCTGGCCGTGGAGCGACAGCTCCTCGAAGAGGTGGCTGCTGCCGGGGCGGGCAAAGCGCAGCTGCAGGCCAGCCGGTGACGAAACCGAGAGCTGGGGGTCGGCGACGATCACGACGCCAGGCGATGCAGGCAGCCGATCGACGCGTTTGACGACATAGTCGTGGCTGCCGTCGCAGTCACAGTCGCAGCTGCCGTCGCTGTCGCAGTCGCAGTCGCAGCTGCCGTCGCCGTCGCACCTGCTCACCGAGTGCGCAGTCCATTTCAGGGACCCATCTGGCCAGTACGCTAGCTCGCGGACGTCCAGGGGCAGCTGCTGACCGCCTCGCTGCAGGGCAAACACCTGACCCGTGGGGTGCAGCCCCTGGGGCCACGGGACGCCAAAGGAGACTCCATTCTGCAGCGCGCGGCATCGCGCCGCGAACTCCCCGCTCGCGCGGTCGAGCCGGCGAAGATGTCCGGCTGACATGGCGCGCGCACACGAGTCTGGGCGTGATTTTTATTGTTTCGGTGGCGTTTGGGCAAAAAGGTCCCAAGAGACCAGCTGGCGCAAATTCACGAATAGGAAACTCCGCGGCGCTAACCCGAGCAAATGGAAAAAGTCGCCACACAAGCGAATAAGGTTTTTCCCGTACTCGTATTCTCTGCGCGGGGGCGCCGACCACGCCACAGGGCAATGTCGAGAGGCAGCACGCTGGGATTACGAGGCCGGGCAGGACACCGATCTTCGCAATGGCGAGCTGGTGGCACGGCCATCTGGCCGCCTGACCCCGCGCGGCACCTGAGCAGTGGGAGGCTGGACGGGGCGAGGCTGACCCAGCCAGCGGCGGATCCTTACGTAAAGAGCTTAGCTGGCGGGTGCACGTGCCATGGCTAGCGCATTGACTCAGCAGCGCCGGGGGGCGCTGAACTAAGCTAAAAGCTAAGCTACGGTCTGGCCGATTTGCATTTTGCATCTTCCTCCACCACACATTTCCCCTTCTCTATCTCCCTTTCTCTTTCTCAACATGGCTCCCCTCAAGCTCAATACCAAGAACCTGCCGCAGTTCGCCGCGGCAGGTGCCGCCAAGATCACGGTGCCCACGTACGCGCGCGGCAGCGCCGTCAAGGAGGGCATTGTGCACATTGGCGTGGGCGGTTTCCACCGCGCCCATCTGGCGGTCTACATTGACCGGCTGATGGAGAAGCACGGCGTGACCGACTACGCCATCTGCGGCGTTGGGCTGCAGCCGTTTGACGAGGGCATGCGCGACGCGCTCAACTCGCAGGACCACCTGTACACGCTGGTCGAGCGGTCCGCCTCGGGCAGCACGGCGCACATCATCGGCAGCATCAACTCGTACCTGTATGCGCCCGACGACCGCGAGGCCGTCGTGGCCAAGATGGCCCACCCGGACACGCACATTGTGTCCCTGACCATCACCGAGAGCGGCTACTACTACGACGAGCACACGCACCTGCTGCAGAGCGACAACCCCGAGATCCAGTTCGACCTGGACCCGGCCAACAGCAAGGGCCCGCATACCACGTACGGCTTTTTGTACGAGGCGCTGGCCCGCCGCCGCGCCGCCGGGCTCAAGCCCTTCACCGTGCTGTCGTGCGACAACATGCACCGCAACGGCAGCATCACCCGGGCCATGCTGGAGGCGTTTGCCGAGCTGCGCGACCCGGCTGTGGCCGCCTGGATCCGCGAGCAGGGCGCCTTCCCCAACGCCATGGTGGACCGCATCACGCCGCAGACCAAGCCGGCCGACAAGGTGTCGCTGGCGGACGAGTTCGGCATCGAGGACGCGTGGCCGGTGGTGACGGAGCCCTTTATCCAGTGGGTGGTGGAGGACCACTTTTCCGACGGGCGGCCGGCCTTTGAAAAGGTGGGCGGCCAGGTGGTGGACGACGTCAAGGACGTGGAGGAGTTTGAGAAGCACAAGCTGCGCCTGCTCAATGGCAGCCACTCGGCCCTCGGCTACCCCGGCCAGCTGGCCGGCTTCCACTACGTGCACGAGGTCATGGGCCACCCGCTCTTCCGCGCCTTTGTCTGGCAGATGATGCAGGAGGAGGTCAAGCCGCTGCTGCCGGCCATCCCGGGCGTCGACATTGACGCCTACTGCCACACCCTCATCGAGCGCTTCTCCAACCCCACCATCATGGACCAGCTGCCGCGCATCTGCCTCGGCGGCTCCGGCAAGATCCCCAAGTTCATCATGCCCTCCATCGCCGAGGCCATCTGGCACACTGCCCCCTTCAGCCGCCTCTGCTTCGTCGCCGCCGCCTGGTTCCACTACGTCAACGGCGTCGACGACAGCGGCAAGCCGTTCGAGGTTGACGACCCCATGCTAGAGGAGCTGCAGGCCAAGGCCCGCGAGGGCGGCACCAACCCGGCCTCCATGCTCAGCATCTCCAGCCTCTTCGGCGACGACCTGCGCTCCGACAAGCGCTTCCTGCAAGAGGTCACCAAGGCCCTCGAGGCCATTGCCAAGGACGGCATCCTCAAAACCCTTCCCAAGTACATTGACGACAACTTTCCTGGCGGCACGATTTAGGTAGATACGGCGGTTACGGAAAAGTTTAGAGCGAGCATCTAGAGGGCAGAAAGCATAGATTTAGATTTAGGTATTCTACTGGGGGTAATAGATGAGTTGTACACTGCAGTCGACGTGAGATGTCTCCGCAGCTTCCGATGGTGGACCCTCTACCGAGACAGCCGAGACATGGGAACAAGACGGCTCGTATTTTTTTATAGTGCTACAGGCGGCCCGCCCTCACTCCCTAGCCTTGTTGATCCAGTCCACGTCGTCTTGCAGGTACAGGTGCGCCCGCAGATCGCCCGAGCGCGCGTGGCCCTCAAACAGCTCCGTGCGCGCCGCCCGGCCGCAGAGCCGGCCGAGCTGGCCGCTGGCGGCGGGGCTGCGCACCTCCTGGTAGGTGACGGTGCGCAGGAACTTGCCGACCCAGAGGCCGCCCGTGTAGCGGGAGGCGCCGCGGGTGGGCAGCACGTGGTTGGTGCCGATGCACTGTTGGTTCGTGGTCAGCGGTGGGTCTTGTCGCACTGCGGGTACAACGCACCTTGTCCCCGTAGGAGACGCACGTCATGGGCCCCAGGAAGAGGGCGCCGTAGTGCTGCATCTTGTCGAGGGCCTCGCGCGGGTGGGCCGTCAGCACCTGCACGTGCTCCGAGGCGTACTGGGTGTCGGCCACGCGGTAGGCCTCGTCGAGCGAGTCCGTCACCACGATCTCGCCCAGCTGGCCCCAGGACACGCTGGCAATGGGCGCCGTCACCAGCGTCTCCAGCAGCTTGTCCGCCGCCGCCAGCGTCTGCCGCCCCAGCTCCGCCGACGGCGTCACCAGCACGGCCGGGCTGTCGGGCCCGTGCTCGGCCTGGGACAGCAGATCGGTGGCCACCATGAGCGGGTCGGCCGTCTCGTCGGCCACGATGAGGATCTCGGTGGGGCCGGCAAACAGGTCGATGCCCACGCCCTCACCGTACAGCTGGCGCTTGGCCTCGGCCACAAAGGCGTTGCCGGGCCCAGCCAGAAAGTCCACGCGCGGGATCGTGTCCGTGCCGACGGCCATGGCCGCCACCGCCTGGATGCCGCCGAGGATGAAGATGGCGTCCGCGCCGGCCAGGTGCATCGCCGCCACGGTCGTGTAGGGGACGCGGCCGCGGTCGGGGGGGGTGCAGGCGACGACGGTGGGCACGCCGGCCACCTTGGCCGTCAGAATGGTCATGTGGGCGGAGGCGAGAAGGGGGTAGCGGCCGCCGGGGATGTATCTATTACATAAGCACGAGCCAACAAAACGAGCGAAGCGAGACAGAAAACGATCAAGACAGAAAACGAGCGAAGTGAGGAAAAAAAGACGTACGCGCCGACGGCGGCAATCGGGTTGTGCCGCTGGCCGAGGAAGACGCCCGGGGCGGTCTCGAGCTCAAAGGCCTGCAGCGAGTTCTTCTGGGCCTCGGCAAAACGCCGCACGTTCTGCTGGACCTCCTTGATGTCGGCAATGGTCTGCGCCGGCACCTGGCTCAGGGCGTGCTGGATGTCGGCCGCGGAGAGCCGGTACGAGGCCGGCGCCGTGGCCGTGGCCGCCGTGGGCGGCGACCACTTGTCGAACTTTTCGCTGTAGGTGCGCACGGCGGCGTCGCCGTTGGCGCGAATGTCCTCGATGACGCCGCGGACAATCGTCGGCACGTCCGCCGACAGCGTCGCCGCCGCCGTGGTCGACTTGCCGTTGGTCGTCGGCGTCGACTTTTTCTTCAGGTAGGTGATGGCCATGATGGGACGTCGACAAGAGTTGGGGTAGAAGCTCGTATGATTTGCACACCAGCGGATCTGATCTGCTGTCTATTCGTCCAATCCTACAGCTTCTATAGCATGCATCGTCGGTGTCTAGCTCTCGTAATCAGCAACCCCCCCCCCTCGGATGTGGGGGAGCCGGAGTGGACAAGCGGCCGATGCCGGACAGACAAGAGAGACGAAACAGACGAAAAAACGGCCGCTAGTCTATGAACAGCCCCCCGTTGACAAACAGATGCTCCCCGTTGACCCACCGCGCCCGCTCTTCGCACAGAAAGGCGACGCCGTAGGCAATCTCCTCGGGCTCCCCCATGCGGGGCGCCGCGGGGGTGCCGTCAATGGTCGGCTGCAGCACCTTCATGGCCTCGGGACCGGCTGCCCGGAATCCGTCCGTGGCCGTGGGGCCGGGCGAGACCGCGTTGACCGTGCAGCCGTACACCGGCGGCAGCTCCTTGGCCCACACGCGCGTGAACGCGTCCACCATGCCCTTAGTGCCGGCGTAGATCGTCTGCAGCGGCGGCGCCGCCCGCGAGCTGATCGAGCAGATGTTGACGATGCGCCCGCCGCCGTGGCCGCGCTGGCCGCGCGTCGTCCCTGCGGCCGCGGCCGCCGGCAGCGGCGGCAGATGGGGCAGCACCGCCTGGGTCAGCAGAAAGGGCCCGCGCCCGTTGAGGTTCACCAGGCGGTCCCAGTCCGCCAGCGTCTGCTCGGCCAGCGGCTTGTTGACCGCCAGGGCGGCGCTGTTGACCAGGATGTCGATGCGCGGACCCAGCGCCGCCACGGTGGCGTCCACCAGCTGCTGGGGCCCGTCCACCGTGCCGAGGTCGGCGCACACCGCGATCCCCCCCGGCGTGGCCAGCGACGCCACCGCCTGGCCGGCTTCGGCCGCCAAGCTGGCAAACGGGTAGTTGATGACCACGCGGGCGCCGCGTGCCGACAGCTCTTGCGCAATGGCCAGGCCGATGCCGCTGCTGCTCCCAGAGACGATGGCGACCTTGCCCGCGAGGGTCTGCGCGCTCGGTGAAGCCATGGTGTGTGTGTGTGTGTGTCGTGATGCGTGTCTTGGGGGCTGCTTCTCCGTCTTCGCTTCTCTTGCTTCCCCGTTGTCACTCGGCGCACCATCGCGCTCGACTTTATCCCCTCCACCCCCTGCTTCGGCATGTGGTCTTGGCCCCAGAAGGTCCAGAACCGCCGACCCACTTGCCAGAGTGCGGGGGGGAACACTAGCCGGAGCGAGGAGCCGGACTGGCGGAGCAAGGGCTGAGTTCAACTTGGTGTCTGCGGGGAGTGGCGCCGTTCACGGATCCAAAGAGAATTCTTAATAAGCAATAAATTCAAAACTAGGAAACTATGACGTCATCACTCAATCTTGCGCGCCGACGACACGTCCGGCACGCCGACCCCGTCCACCACCTTGCCGCCGACCACCTCGTAGATGGGAATCTCCTGCAAACGCGCAATCACGTGATGCAGCGTCGGCAGCGCCTCCCAGTCCAGCGCGTCGAAGCTGACGCTGGCCTTGCTGGCCACCTGCACGCGCTTCACCGTGCTGGGCACCACCTTGGCCTCTTCGGCGTGCGGCACAAACGTCGCGTGCTCCACGTCCGCCAGGCCGCGCTCGCCCACACGCGGGATGTACTTGTAGGCAAAGATGCCCTCGTCGTCCTCGCCGCCAATGGTGCCCTTGGACGTCGCCGTGTCCACGTCCTGCAGGCCCTCCAGCACCAGCGACCCAAACTGCGCCCCCTGCCAGCTCGTCTGCACCCGGTAGCTCGTCGACCGCCGCCAAATGTCCACAGCGCAGTACAGCTTCGGCATGCCGAGCTCCTCGCGCCCGCTGACAATCGGGTCCGTCAGGCTCTCAAACAGCAGCGGCATGAACGTGCCGTCGACCACATGGCCGCTCTTCTGCACGAACTGCACTCCGTGGATGTACAGCCCAATGTGCCGGTAGCCCGACCCGCCCAGCCACTCCATCTTGTTGAGCGTCGTCTGCGACACGCTCGCGTACGCCACCGTCCCCGGGTTCTTGAACCGGAACTGCGCCGACGGGAACAGGTTCTGCAGCAGCGTGCGCGACGTCTTGAACTTGATGGACGCCGTCGTAAACGTCGACTGCGTCGCGTTGCGCGCCACACCTTCAAACGTCTGACGCGGGCCCGGGAACGGCCCAAACGACACCGGCATCCGCCAGTACAGGTGCGGCTTGCGCGCCCAGTCCCACTTGCGGAACGCCTGCACCGCATTGTCCCACTCGTCGTGGCCAAAGTTGTAGTTGGTGTATTCCATCACTGACTGTCAGCTCAGCTCCGCTTCTGATATATGGCACTTGCACTTACTGTCCAGCTTCTTTTCGCCAATGTCCCGGCCGGCCAGGCGCGAGTACTCTTGGATGCGGTTGGCCCGCTCGTACCGGATCGTCTGGTACAGCTGCAGCCGCTCGGGCACGTCTTGGACTGTGACGCCAGCCTGGAGAACCACGGCCAGCGCCGCCGCGTCTTCGATGGCACAGCCGCCTCCCTGTCCTTGGTCTGGAAATAGTTGGTCATCTTGGCGCACCTCGTCATCGAGGGAGGGGACTCACGAGGAAGGAATGGGTGAGCAGAGTCGCCCAGAAGAGCCAGGCGGTCGTTCACCCAGCCCGGAAGCACGTCCATGTCCAGAAGCTCCCAGACCTTGAGCGTCTCGGCATCAGCGATGCCGACGAGGGCCAGCACGGACGGGTGGAACGTCTTGTACACCTCGAGCAGCTTCTCCTTGGTCACACCCGTGTTCCACGCTGTAGGTGAGTGGTCAGCAAGTGATGACACAGAAAAGTAGGGCAGCACGCACTGTCCGTCTCCTTGATCTCAGTCTCCTCGCGCGGGTGGATGCAGACAAAGTTGAGCTGTTGGTTGCTGTCGCAGGGGTACATGACCACGCGCCGATCGGCGCCGTACCAGATGATAAGCTCGCCGTTCTTCTGCGCAAACTGCGCCGTCTCCGGGTTGGCCAGCACCTTTTCGCGCGACACAAGGAACCGGAAGGCGCTCTTTCCCGAGGGCTTGGTGGAAAGGTTGCCGCCGGGCACTCGGGCGCGGGCAGCAGACTGACGGTTAGCTCTTGATCCAGCAGGAGACTGAAATTAGAACCTACATGAATACCGTCTGCGCCAATAAGAACGTCGCCCTGAACGCGCTCGCCGTTCTCAAGAATGGCCGTGGCCGTGGCCGGGTCCACGTCGACCACGCGGCTGGACGTGCGCAGCTCAGCTGGCACACCCTTGCCCTCGACACCCGTTGCCCGCCGCTTGAGCTCCTCGTGCAGGCGCACACGATGCACCAGGTGCCATGGATGCTGCCACTGCTTGTTGCTCTCCGAGAGCTCCACGCTGCGCGTCAGGTTGTTCTGGTCGTCGTACTCGGTCACGTAGTCCGTCGTGTTGGCCCCAAACTCCTCGGCAAAGATGCCCAGCCGCCGCAGCACGCCATTGGCGTTGGGCGCCAGGTGCAGGGCCGCGCCCACCTCGTTGGCAAACCGCGACTGCTCCAGCAGCACCGCTGTGTGGCCTTGCTGCCGCAGCGCAATGGCTGCTGTGAGACCGCCGATTCCGGCGCCGACGATGACGACGCGGAGGCCGGTCGCGGCACTCACACTGCCGTTTCCATTGACACCGTTTGTGTGGCCGTTCGTGTGGCCGTTTGCAAGAGCTCTATCTGTGGATGCCATCTGTGCTTGGAGTATCTGATCTTGGATAGGGTTGTCCTGGATGATTCTCAGATGCAAGGGACGGACAGGCTGCTGTGAATGTGTTATTGGCCGGGCAATTAACGAAACGCCTTTCTGCAAGACGACTGAAACAAAACACAAAAACCCTCAGAAGACCACACGTTCCGACGACAGTCGTTGTCTTCACTGGGATGATTTTCCGGATCCCGGCTTGACCACTACAAGCCGCGGCTAGTCCAGGATCGCCTCGGGATGTGGGCGCAAGCGGCGTCGGGGGACGTGTTGGGGGTGAGCTGCGCATGACTTGTCAGACATTCTCAGTCGGCAATTGAGAGTAAGGATTCTGAAGCAAGGAAGACATTTGGAATTTGGGGCGAAAGCGTCACGCGGCTTTCCTTTCTTGTTCCCCTCTTTGGAGCTCATATCGCGACTTCCCGATGCGGCATGTCGACAATTGGACACATGTGACTAATACATTAGTCACTAGCCACAGCCACAGCCAAGAAACGGAGGCTCAGCTGTCACACAATCCAGCTTATCTGCTGCTACGCCATCGTTCTGTCCAAGGGTCTTTCACTCCCGCACACTCCCACACTACAGAATGGCTCCCAAGGCAGCTCTTGTGACGGCGGGCAGTGCGGGCCTCGGCGCGGCCATTGCCAAGGTGCTGGCGGGCGAGCTGGGGATGTCGGTCGTGATCAACTACGCGAGCAATGCAGCCCGAGCGGAGGCGACAGTGGCCGAGCTGAAGACGCTGGGAGAGAGCTGGGCCAAGAAGAACGGGGGGGGAGCGCCGGTGTACGCGGCCGTGCAGGCGGACATGGCGCAGCGGGCGGCGGTGCAGACGTTGGTGCAGGAAACGACGGCCAAAACGGGCGGCCGTCTGGACGTGGTGGTGTCAAACGTGGGCTGGACCAAGATGCGCAACTTTATGGACCTGGACGACAACATGGACGAGGAAGACTGGGATCGGTGCTACGCGGTCAACGTCAAGTCGCACCTGTGGCTGTTCCACGCCGCACGGCCGTTTCTCGAGGCGAGCCACGAAGAGACAGAGGGCCAGTCCGTATTTGTGTCGACGGCAAGCGTTGCGGGCGTTGTTCCGAGCGGGAGCAGTCTGGTAAGTGCGAAACGTGAAAGAAAAAAAAACGTGGCCAAGCTGACAGAATAGCCGTATGCCGTCACAAAGGCAGCTCAGATCCACATGATCCGGTCGCTGGCCGCCATTTCGGCGCCCAAGATCCGCGTGAACAGCGTGTCGCCAGGCGTTCTGTTGACGGTAGGATCCCCCTTCCCTCGCTTCACCCGCATGTTTGCTGACCATCAGGAATGGGGCCTGTCATTCCCGCCCGAGAAGCTTGCTGCGTTCAAGGAGCGCAACAAGCTGCACCGCTTCGTCACCGTCGAGGAGGTGGCCGAGCAGGTCAAGACGTACGTCACGTCCAAGAGCATCACGGGCCAGAATGCCGTTCTCGATGCCGGATTTACTTTATAAGCCATATATCAATCAAATCAATGGATCTATCTGTTTGTTGCTTTGTCTACAACTTCCACTCGTGCACGTTGGCCAGTCCCTCGGTGCCGCTCCTGTCGCCCTCGTCCAGGTACCCAGCGACCACGCCCTGCGGATCCCACTTCTTGCGGATCGTCCGCAGCCGCTCTCCCTGCTCATCGCCCCAGAAGCGCGTTCGTCGCTGCTGGAAGTCCGAGTCGCCCAGGTAGGCGCCCTCGGAGTGGGGCTCGATCCGCCGCATCGTGTCCTGCACCCAGCGCCGGCAGGACGCGTCCTCGGACGCGTCCTCACAGACGACATAGGCAGCAAAGTAGTGGTCGCTCTGCATTGACAGAGCCATGTCGGCCATGACGGGCCCCCCGGGGGCTGCTCCGGCATCGGTGCCGTTGCGACGGCGCGAGCACGGGTTCATGGAGTACCACAGCGAGAAGGACTTGCGCGACGCCAGCTTCGTAAAGGCAGGCTCGAGGATCTCGGAGATGCGGGCGAGGTCATACCCCCCGGACCCAGACGGCGTGTCGTCGGCGTTCTTGACGTAGCAGTTCTCCACAACGTAGCGGTGGCTGTGGGGATTGGCGGCGTGCTGGTCGTCGTATTCGTTCAGCACCGATGTCTCCTTGCCAAACCAATGCTGCACGTAGCCTTGGGGGGCCGAGTCCTCGGCCGGCTGCAGCGCCGCATGGGCTTCCTCCTTGCTGTTCTTAAAGGTCGTCAACATGACCATGAATTGGACGTCGTCCGCCCCGGAGGGGTAGTTGGATACGCCGACAATTTCTGTGTCTTTGTCGAACGAGCCAGCAATCTGCAGCCGATATCAGGAGGACGCACGCAAATAGAGGCTCTTGAGAACACTTACGCTCGCTATCCACTCGAATGCCTTGCGGAAATCCTGCTTTTCGTAAAAGTAGGCTGCCGACTGCACGTGGCTGTACGCCGGGACCGTCTGCAAGTAGAAGCGCGTCACGATGGCCGGGAACCCGGGCCCAGCGCCGCGGGCCGCCCAGTAGAGGTCCGCGTTCTTGTTCTTGTCGCAGTGCAGCTTCTTTCCTTCGGCTGTAACCACGTCGACGGCCAGAACACGCTCGCAAGCCCATCCCCAGTTCTGTCTGTCAATACAAACGAGCCACCGAGCGAAGCGAGAAGAAAAAATACCTTGCAGTTCCAGCCCATCCCTCCCTGCAGAAGAAACCCGCCTACAGCCACCTCAGGACAGTGTCCGCCTGGGAACATGCGTCCCCTGCTGGACAGCAGCGAGTTAAGCAAGCGGCCCGTCGTGCTGGGCGAGACCTGGGCGATGCCCGTGACCTCGTCCAGATGGAAATGGTGGTACCGGCCCAGGTCGATGAGCACACTGCGGTCGCGCACGCTCCAGGCGGCCCAGCTGTGGCCACCGGACCGCACGGCCACGCGACAGCCGCCACCGATTGCGTGGGCCAGACGCACAGCCTCGACAATGTGCTGCTCGTTAGTGGCCTCGACGACGGCGAGCGGGAAGCGGGACGGCCGGCGAAAGTTGAAGACGCGGTCAATCCGGGCTTTCTCATAGCCCGTCTTGCCTTGCCAGATGACGGGAAAGGATGAGGGGAGGTTAAACTGGGCAGACAGATCCATGACTGTGATTTTTGGACAATAGGATATTGAGGCTATGTGACACGATGTTCTGTCCTTGTTTCCTCTTCACTTTCTCTTGTTTTCTTTCTTCCTTTCTTTTTTTTCTCCTGCTTTATCCCTGGTTTGAGTTTTTTCTTCTTGCTTCTTTCTTTCCAATCTGTGTGCTCCGATATCCAATCGAAAGTTTCGGCACCCTCGGGGCTTATATACAAGTGCCAGTTCCCCTCATAGACTTGCTGCAACCGGCTTAGCCGGTCCTACCCCAAAAACCCCGTGGGGTCTATTGGCTCGGGTGTGCGACCACATTCCAAAGCCTCCACTGTCAGCTTCCCGGATAATTGCCCCAGACGAGGCATTTACTTACGGTCTCCGGCAACAATTTACACTTTTGTTCGGCCAAATGACAGTGCATGGACATATTCCCCTGGCCTAGACATAAAAATGCGGATCAAGTCCTGCTGTCCGCGTCATTTCCCCGCCTTTTCCCCATTGTGCGGGGAAAACGTTCTTCCACACGTATCTTACTAAGGCCTTGGCACTATGATCTCCAGCCTCTCACAGCCACAGGGTTATCAAAAGGCAAAAGATAAGTGCTCATGTTTGTTCATTTCCAAAGCCACGTAAGGAATTGATAGATTTCCCTATTCCGCCGTCGTAATCAGAAGATGGCTGTCCCGGATATGTGACGCCACCTAGCCAATAAAGGAATAACTAGATCGTATAGTATAGAGGTAGGAGTTAACTATTGCTTTTGCTCTCACTAAAATTTACAGTTACGTTAAAATGTTTACCAATTCTTACAACAAATTAGTTAGAAAGCTAAACAATTACACCGAGATAGAAAATCAGACGTGAACTTGGCAAGTCGGCATCCATACTTAGTCAACATTACAACCAGGGCGATGCCATTTTAGGACCGCTAAGATAGACATTGATTTGCATCGCTTGAAGCTTGTCGTTGTAGTACTGCAGCACTTCGAGGGTGTCACCGGTGGCGGCGGTGGGAGACAACAGCGACTTGGTTCCCAGAGCTTTCGCTTCTTCCAGCCATACCTCCTGTGCCTTTTGTGCTGCTGTCATATGGTCCGGTATGAAAGCGGAGACATTTTCGTAGGGATAAACCTTGCCTGGGATCGTGCCGCTGGTTACGACGAATCCCAGCTCCTCGTCCACGACCAGGGCTACGCGTGCGTTCGTGTCGATGGGGTGATCAGAAGGCCAGGTGCAGTCAAGCGGGGCAATGGATTCGTTCCCGTACGTCCCAGCGTCTATGACTCTCCCACCCACTTCGGTGAACTGGCAGTCGTCGCCAATGCTGACGGAAAAGTTGCTGGACGTGGCGAAAAGAGACTCGCTGAGGGCCGTCAACGTGGCCCGGCTTGCCTTTGTCCGATTTGTCGGCGGTGTCATTAACACTTTGTAGTTGGTCGACAGCTCTGCGGCCGAGAAGGTGAAGCCGTGGTCGCCGCGGTAGCGGTTGATAAACAGTTCCAGCTCCGTGATTTGTCGGTCGACCACCTTTACGCGGCCCCGAAGAACTGCTTCCGTCAAGTCGTTGCCTTCGCTGACGTCTAGGGCAAAATACGCCGCGCCGTTCGTGGTGTCGATAGCCAGCAGGCTAGGCGGGCCGGCCTTGGCAATGGTACGCCACGCCGTCATCATGCCGAGCGCCGCCGGATGCGAGTTCTCAGTCGCCTGATAAACCGTTGCTACCGGCAGGCTGTACGGGTCATGCGCTACCATGGAATCCAAAATTTGCCTGACAATGTTTGTCATGTAATCTCGCGTGTAGTCGCTGGCTGACGCGCTCGACTCATAACTCCTGCCTGTGAGCGTGGCAGAACCAGGTGCCAGCTGGAATGGTGCGCCCATTGCGGGCACCACCAGCGCGAGACCCAGTGACAAAAGACGCATATTGAATAGACCTAGAACACGTAGTGATGCTACTAATGCTTGACGATACATCGCCATCCATAGGAGGCATGCTTCTGGCACTTTATACCTTACTCCAAACCTGATCATGACCCCACGCCCGGCTCCACGCCCGGCTCCACACCCGGTTCTTGAGCAGGCTTTCGTTCAGCACGTTAATGTAGGGTGCCGGTATTGTGCTATCGATATTTCGGGAGTGGACTCCCTTGTAGACGACTCTCATCCTGCACGTCTGTGTGTTGGGATTTCGCGAATAAGCTCCGCATGCTTTGTGAGAAAAGGGAAGGATATCGAGTACTGTCTGGTTATGAGGCAATTAAAAGCTGCTGGAAAATAATCAGCGGCTTCACCTAGGTTCTCTGTAAACTCATATTCATGGTTGAGGAAAATGTTATAGAATATATACTCAATATGGAGTTGTGTTTTCCTGGAGATTTAGCATCGGTGGGGTCATAAAGATGTGGATAAATGTATCCTAGAATCGTTCCTTATTTCGACCGGGCAGTATCTTGGAGCCTATTCGTTGACGGTAAAGAATCGAGGCCAAAATCCCGCTGTTGATTTTACCGCCTATCAACTATATATTGTTCTGGACCTAAGAGATGCCTTACAATGCTGATAACTAACACGGATATTAACAAGGGAGATCGTATCAGTATATGCAGAACTGCTGTAGTGCTTAGCTAAATACTGTTATATTCACTGATTAAAAGCTGGAAAGGACGAATTCCAATGCAGTTTTATATGCCATGAAAGCTTTCAATTACGTCAAACATAGCCCTTGGCTACAGTGAGTTGAAACATTTTCTACACTTGTATATATCCGTGCACGCATAAAGTAGGTACTTGGATTATTATTGGCCACCAAACATAGCCGACAGGAAAAAGAAGGTTAATTAAACATGACAGGCCGTCGGCTTTTCTGGTATATTTGAACTCATCCAAAAAGATGGCCATATGCCTTACATTATTGATTCCGTTAGCTCGAGCATTGTTACTAATAATTAACACGTGACAAAATGACATGTTCTCGGCAGAATCTAAGGAGGGCGACAATAGAAGAGCTAGAAAGCATATAAAACCCAACATTACCAGGCTTAGATGAAAATAGCATCGATGATACCACTTGTGTTGCATCTTGACCGGTACTGGGTGTCTTTAATAAGCCTATCTGCGGCCCACTCACGTCTTGAGTCACCTCTTGAAGTTATTGTCTAATTCCCATTTTTGGCATACCTATTTTAAAGCCTTTCTATGTTCTGATACAAGAATCCTGGCATGGCCAAGTCAGCTGCTGGCTTGCAGTGATTATCGCCCCCGAGGCCATTGCATCAGCAGCCCTTCTCTCGGAGGATATCGGCTAGCCTTTTATGCTCCTCGCAGCCAGACATGTTGAGCTGTTTTTCATCCGCATTTCTGCGGCCTACGAAGGTAAGGTAAGAAACAGACATGTGGGCAGGCATGACCCCTGCTATACCGGAATATATTATGGCCAGAGAAAAAAGATGGGTCCCATATTTGGAAAGAAAACGTGGTACAAAACCAACCGCTTCCCAAACCAAAAACACTTGCTATATTCTTTCAAACAATTTATCCAAAATGGCCTTTACACATCCAACTTGGCAAAACGAAATCTCACTAGGAAGGGTTAGACTTGCCGTTATCGACGCCGACAAAGGCAATCGTCGTGCTGTGGCCTCGGTCGCCGAGTGCACGACAATGTCGGTGTGTTTGATAGGGCGCACAAGGTTAGACTCAGCGAAGTTGGAAAAATGGCTTATGTACGTCGGGCAATAGATTGTACTCTAGTGAGATTGGAGTGGTTCACTTAGTTGGCATTGGCTGTCTTTGTTACCTTGTGACCAACCATCACCCGCTTATTGGTAGGACCCTGGTTAACAAGGACTCCACTCTGAGAGCCCCCTTGTAGATAGCAATATAAATAGGGAGCCCCTCGACCGCTTCGGCGGTTGACGGGGCATCTCTTACAATACTCACCAACTCAGCTATTGCTTCTACTTCGTAGACAGTAGCCCGGTGACGGGTAAGACGCCGTGCCGGTTGCCCTAACGCCAAGCAAGCACGTAACACTTATGCTCGGGCATGTCCGAGAAATCGGCAGTCTACCCAATCCGCTACACAAATACCGGTGAGCAAAGGATGATTTATTTACGTAAGAAAAGAAGGCCATCCGGAGGACGGTAAGTAAGTAGGTGTAAGCTGAGATCAGGACCCCGAACTTTCTGGAGAGCCACGCCTTTTACGGTCGGTGGGGGTTGTGAAAGCAAGCCTGGATCCCCCATGTTCACTCGAATGAGGATGAGCATGGATCAGAGGGCGATTCAACGCCTTTATGCTGACTCCATAGCCAACAGTGCGATCACCTCTTGCGGATTCGTCCTACAGTGGCTGTTTTCTGCCCTGGAAAGTAGCCAGTAAATGTGCATGGTCAAGCTTCTCATGAACCTTGTTTGTTGGCCAGCTTGAGCGAGGTCTGCATGAGGGTGCACAATTTGGCCTGTAAAGTTTATATTCGGCACATTCAGGACGTCGCCGTGTTTTAGGTATAACCTTTACAGACTCCTGGTCCAATGAGAGACGCTGATCCCTGGGTGACGAACACAGGCAGGTCCACTAACAGCAGCAGGGAATAAATACATTGGAAAAATAAATGCTTGCATGCCCCCCCCCCCCCCCCAAACGCCAACTCTAGAAATCGACGAAATGAAAAAGACGCTGCGCGGTGGCTGGTGCTCGATGGCGGATCGTGTTCAGATTGGCTTGTGGCGACAGCGACGACGTTGGATGGGAATGATTAAAATGATAAAGAAAAAAAAGGTGTCGAGCAGGCTCATTTCTTTGACCGCCAGTTGCAGGATCCGCCCTTGGTGATGCCCCAGTACATGAGAAAGCCCATGCTGACAAAGATGGTCAAGGCTGGTTTGTTAGTGTGAAATCGACAGAGAGAAGGGGGCCAGCGAGCTAGGACTGCACGTACTGACACCAAAGGTCTCCAGGGCCTGGTGGCTGACACTCCGGCGGGCGAGCATGTGGGTGAATTCCTGGTTGACCTCGGCCAGCCTGCGGCTGAGGTCTTGCGAGTCGATGTGAGGAATGGCCGGCATTTCGAAAAGAAATGGAAAGAAGAGGACGAAAAAGAAAAGAAGAAAAAAAAAATGACAGTTTCGTATTGTTAACAGCTGCTTCCCCAAGAGAAGAAAGAAAGAAGAAGAGAGAGAAAAAAACCAACAAAGCAGGCAAAACGGGCGACATGGTGTATTTACTGGCTCCCTCCATCCTCGGCTCATCAACCCCTGGCCAGCTGGGGCCATGAGGCTCAAAACCGATCTTGGGTGAAACGAGGGTCGCCTTGGCCCCCTTATCGGCCTCTGGCGGCGTGACATGGCGACAGCTTTAAAAAAAAGGGCCAGGCCGCCCTGAAAATTAAGCAGCGAGATACAAGGTACCATGCAGCCAGGGATCCACTCGTGGTCCGATGCTTTTGCCTCTTCACACCACATGGTGCTGCAGCCGTCGCAAGCGGGGATCCGCCCTGGCGGCATCGAACCAGGCGCGTCTGGGACCCGTGGAGCCTTGGCACGGCACTGCCCCTGGCCCTGGGGCGTCTTGGCTGTGTTTGGGGGTGGGCTTGGTAAGCTTGCGGGGTCTTGGGGGTCTAGGGTTTCAGCGATGGCCTGAGGCGCTGTCGCACGGAGGCTTTTCGAGGGGCTCACGTTTCCGACTCAGCAGAGCCCCTGGACCCCACTCATCGACTTTAGTGTTACAATGGCCCAACGACGATTGCATTTCAATTGATTCTCATTTGTCCCTATCTTTCCTCCACCTCTACTCCTTTGGCGGAATGACGGGCAGCACAATGTAATTGAGCTCCGTGGGCCCAAAGACAATGTGATTGAGGCCTTGGAAAGTGCTCGCAGGTCTGACGGTCAGAAAAAGGACAACGAAAAAAGAGAAAAAAGGAAAAAAGGAAAAAGGAAAAAAAGAAAAAAAGCTCACCTGTCTACTGGGTCATTGTGCTGGAACATGCCGCTGCCCTGGGTATCCTTGCTCGCGACCTCGAACACCAGGCGGGCGCCCGGCTCGAGCACGACCGAGGTGGCCCACACCTCAATGTCGACGTCGTAGGTCTCGCCGACGACGACGGGCTGGCGGTCGGTGCTGAGATACTCGCGCCACGGCAGATAGGGCCGGTGCTTGCGGTGGCCAGCGGCGACCTTGCGCAGGCTCGTGCGCAGCCAGCCCTTGGTCAGGGGCACAGGGTCGCCGGCGGTGCCGGTGTAGAGGACCTCGGTGCCCGAGGGGCCAATGTGGCGCAGGGTGACAAAGAGGTCAATGTCGGAGGGCGTCGCGGGCGCGCCCGGCTGAGCCGAGGCGCTGACGGCGAGATGGGCGACGACGTGGCCGGTGATCTCGGTCTCGTGGACAAAGGGGTCGGTGGTGAACTGCACCAGGTGCCGGCTGCTGCTGTCAGAATCACCAAAGGCGCTGTAGGTCACCTTTTGGTGGCGGCGCTGGTCGACGCGCTCGAGGTCGCGCGTCAGGCGCTGGTCGGGCGTGAGGTACCAGCGGGTGTACTGGGTGCGGGCGAGGGGCCACTCGGCCTCGGCGCGGCGCGGGTAGGTGCTCTCAGCGGCCGGGTCATTGTGGCCGACGTCGCCCTTGCGCAGGACGAGGTCGACGGGCGGGACCTGGCCGGTGGTCCAGCCGTCGCGGTCGTCGCCCTTGAGAAAGGCGTCGAGGAAGCTGCGCTGGATGGCGACCTCCTGGGCGTAGTAAAAGGGCAGGTCGTGGCGGCCGGTGATGATGCGCAGCCACTTGCGCGAGGAGCCGGCGTGGGCGTAGCCCTCGAGGTTGCCGCGCAGGTGCAGCAGGATGCCGCCCCAGTTGGCCACCGACAGCAGCGGCACCTCGATGTCGCCCAGGTCGTACTCCTTGGACGCGTAGTAGGGGTCGTCGCGGAAGCGGTTGGCCTGGTTGTCGATCGTCTGGTCTTGCCGGTTGGCCAGCCGCTCGTCGGCGGACAGGTCGCCCTCGGCCGTGGCCGGTGCGGAAGCAGGTCGCTTGGGTCCCTCGCCGCGGATGTCGGCGATGATCTGCAGCGGCTCGTCGACGGGGCGGCCGTACTGGTTGGCCACGACCTGGCGGTTCCACCAAAACTTGATAAAGTGGTTGCTCAAGATGCCGCCGTGGCGACAGCGGTCGCGGTAGTAGTCGGACATGCCCTCCCAGGGAATCATGGCGGCCAGGCCGCGCGGCCGCCGGGCTGCGACGCGCCACTGGCTGCCTGCGTAGTAGCTGATGCCCAGCAGGCCGACCTTGCCGCTGGACCACGGCTGGTCGGCGCACCACTCAATGACCTCGAAGAAGGCCTCGCTCGTGCCCCTTGACATGGTGTCCAGCAAGCCGGGCGATTGGCCGATGCCGCGCTCGTCGGCCCGCACGATGGCATAGCCATGCTTTGTCCAAAAGCCGGGGTCGGGTGTTTCCCAGGCGGAATGCTGCGACTTGTGCTCGGGGTTGACCTCGGCGAAGGACTGGCCGTGGAAGCTGTTGGTCAGAAAAGAAAGGAAAAAAAGAAAAGAAAAGAAAAAGAAGAAAACGTACTCTCCGTAATAGGTGTCCTTGCCATACGGCCCATAGGTTACCAAGACAGGCACGGGCTGGTCTGGGCCAGAGCCCTTGGGCCGGTAGACATTGCAGCGGACGAGGCCGTCAGAGAACTTGAGCGGCACAGTGGCATTCTGCTCATAGACGTAGGGAAAGCTGGTCTCGTCGACCGTGTGGAGGTCGCGAATGGGGTTGGGCATGTTGGCGGACAGAAGAATGAGCAGGGGAGATCAATCACGGGTCAGACACAGAGCCAATGCACACCAGAGCGGCAGGTACAGGAACCAAGATATTGGAGGTCATATCGACAGAGGGCAGACGATGGCGTGGAGGACAGGGCAATGACGTCGTCGGCAAGTGGAGAACGGAATGTGGACGTAGTGGACGTGAGCGTGGACGTGAGTGTGGAGAAGTGGGTTGGATTAGGGAGGAAAAGAGGGGCTTAGTGCAGGTCCACACTGTTGGCCACCTGACACTTTTTGCACTCGCCTGCCGCCCGGCCCAGGTCCCGCAGCAGCTGCACCAGGTTGTCGACCAGGGGCGGCATGTCCTCGTCGGCGTTGGGGCTGGTGGGGAAGTTGTCCTTGAGCGTCTGGGCGACGAGCTCCATGGCCCGCCCAGCGTGGTGGAGGGGGATGGGCTCGTTTGGTAGCTGCTGTTGGTGGTGCAGCTGCTTGCGGAAGCCCAGACTGGGGGAGCCGCGTCCGAGGGCGATGAACCGCTGCAGAGCGGGCGATTCGGGGCCGTCGAGCCAGACCACGTCGTGGTGGAGGTGGCTCGGCTGGTGCTGATGCTGATCGTGGCTGGCGTGGCCCGAGACGACGGCGTAGGTCCACAGCGTCAGGCCGGCATGGTAGACGGCCACGGCGTAGAAGCGCTGCAGCTGCTTGGGCGGAAAGGCAGCGGCGGCCTGCAGAACCTGGCCGGCGTGCCAGACGGCCAGCCGGGCGTCGCGGCCGCCGGCCTGGCCGCTGTTGCCAGCCTGGCCGCTGCTGCCGCTGGCCCACTGCTGCAGCGAGGGCAGGACGCGGCGGGCGTCGTCGAGGTCGCCCTTGCCGGCAAACAGCTGCAGGTCGGCAAAGCAGACGTAGAGGTAGATGTGCAGCAGCTCCAGCATGACGACGACCTCGGGCGGCGTGGCCGTGGCCGTGGTGGTCATGAGGATGCGGCAGTGCTGCAGCGTCTGCAGCAAGTCCTGGTGCTGCAGGGCCAGGATGGCGGGCGCGTGCTGGTGGCCGGGCCCTTGGATGGAGAGGCCGGACGACGGACCGGTGTCGCTGCGCCGCCGGAGCACGGCTGCCTGCTGCTGGTGCTGCCACACGAGGCCCCAGAGGCCAAACAGGATGACGAGGCTGGCCAGGGCGCCGTCGTAGCTGCTGGCCAGCTCGACGGGCTGCTGCATGAAGTCGAGCAGGCTGAGCGACGAAGATGCAGGCGGTGATGAGAGGTAGAGCGTCTTCCACTGCTCGGCATCCTCGGCCATCCACAAGTCGCGGGCGGCCGGAAAAGGCAGGGCCATCTCGGCGTAGGAGACGATGGGGCCGGTCTGCAGGGTGATGGAGGCCTGGCCGTCGTAGATGAAGGCGTGAAAGGCCAGGCGCTTGAGGCTCTCGTGCGCGACCCAGGCGAGCCACTTGCGGTGCAGCAGCTCGCCGGTATCGTCGAGGGAGGGCGGCTCAGCCAGACTTGCGGCGCTCTTGGCCGAAGAGCCGAAGCGGCCGGCGCGGCGCAGCATGGTGAAGATGACCTGGGCGTGGGACTCGGCGATCTCCATCTTGCGCTTGATGCCGCTCCACATGCCAATGTTCTGCTCGCACAGAAAGGTCTGCAGCAGCCAGCGCTGGCGCGTGGTGGCGTTGGCCTGTTCGCAGCAGCTCGGCAGCGTCGTGCGCACCGCCTCCTGCATGGCAAAGCCCAGCTTGACCAGCGACGTCACCCCCGTGCTGGTCGCCCCCGACGCCACCATGGCCGCCAGCAGCTCGGGCGCCTGCTGGTCCGGCCGGAATGTCGCCGCGTGCACAAACGCGTCCACCTGCTGGTGGTGGTGCGTGAAGAAGCACTCGATCAGGTCGTCCAGCAGCCCGCACGTCGGGAACGACCGCACCACGCCCGACACCCGCTCCGGCCGGCACGTCCGCAGAATCATCGCCAGCACCTCGTCCCGCGCCATCCGCCCCAGCCCTTCGCGCAGACACCGCCTGTCCACGTTGATCCGCGAGTCCGGCGACGAGCAGCCCACGGCCGCCGTCACCGACGCGTTGCCGCCCCAGTCCGCCCCGGTCCCTCCGCCGCTCTCCGCCGTCCGGCCCCCTTCCTCCGGTCGTGCCCCGCTGCCGCCGTCTGCGCTGAGAATCGACAGGTGCTCCATCTGGACATCGCCGCAGTCCTGCTGCGCCGGCTGCCACACCCCAAACGTCGACCGTCGGAAGGCCTCGGCGCCAAGGGCAATGTGCTGCTGTGCCGGCTGCTGTGCCGGCTTGCTCGGCTGTTGCTGCTGCTGCTGCTGCTGCTGCTGCTGCTGTATCGGTGCGGCAGCTGGCCGAGGGGGGGGCAGGGGTGGTGGAGCCAGCAAGGCTTGCTGCGGCGGCGGCGGGTGGTGGATGGGCAATGGTGGCTGATGGGGAATCTTGGGCACAAAATCGCCGGCAAAGGGGTCGCCGTACAACTGGTCCAGAAAGCCAAAGTCGCTGTCGTTCAAGTCCATGTCGTTTTCCACCGTAAAGTCCAGCAGTCCCTGAAGACTGCTTCCGCCGCCGCCACCGTCACCCAGGCCGCCGTGCAGAAGATGGCTCGGATACGTGGGCGTCATGACCTCGCGCAGGAACCCGGTCATGTCGTGGGGGTGCGTGAGGTCGGGGAGGCCTGGAGGCAAAGTCAGCGGCAGCACAGGCCAAGGGAACAAAAGAAGACGCACTCTGAATCACTTGGTGGGCATCGGGCGACTCCACGTCCATCGCCGTCAGCTCCGTCGCCGAGGACTCGGCCGGCATCATGTCGTCTGGCCGGTCAGCGTCCTTCTTGGCCGCCAGGGAGAGGAGCAACGCACCTCGCGACACGTCGCTGAGCGAGGCCTTGACCTGCTCGTGCAGATCCGCGCTGAACTCGCACTGCAGCCCCCGCTGCAGACACCGTCGGCACGGCTTCTCGTCGTCGCACTTGATCTTGGCTGTTGCACACGACCGGCACGCCTGCGACACCCGCGGCGTGCTGTGGTGGTACTGCCGCTTTGCCGGTCGCTGGCCGCCGCCGCCGCTGCCGCCGCTGCCCTCCTGCTCGCCCTCGTGGCCTGCCATGTGTCGTTTCAGCAGGTCGGGCCGGCCAAAGGCCTTTTGGCACGTCGGGCACTTGAACGGTCGCTCCTGGAGGTCTGGTCCACGTCAGAGGCCTTTTTCTTCTTTTTTTTTCTTCTTTTTTTCGACATCGACATTTCTCCGCTCCACTTACGAGACCGCACATGGCGAGCCAGGTGGTCAACCCGCGTATACGTGCGCTGGCACGCCGTGCACTGGAACGGCCCGTTGCCGTCTGATTTGGTGGCCATGATGGCGTGTGGTGAAGGATGCTCAGAGCGTGTATGGTGATGGTGTGGCGATGCAGCCGCTGCCTGGCCTGGCCGTGCCAAAACGGGCCTGGTGGTTGCTAAATACAAGAGGAAAGCGCTGCCAGCACAATTACATAACGGCACTTTCCCACTGGCTGGACGGTGTGGCACACGAAAAGACAGATTTCTCCGCATTTTAGCGCGCCTTTTTTCCCTGGCCATGCGGGGTTTTAGCAGTGTGGTGGGTGGCAGCGGAGAGGCGGCTAGCGTCTCGGCGCTGGTGGGTCGGCAAATGCACTTTGTCCAAGCGGTTTTGTCTTTGCCATGCTGAAATTCATAGGAGGTGTGGTTTCACTTCAGCTGCATTCTGCCTGCATTCCGCCTGTTGTCTAACCCTTTCGCTCACTCCCGAAATCCCTCAATCGTCTCCTCCGTGTTGTCCTTCAGAGGCTTACCCCCTGCCTGGAATGACTCTGCCGGCAGCAGCACGTACAGCATGCGCGCCCAGCTCGTCTCGCTCGTGTTGCGCCACGCGTGGTTTGTCCCTCGCTGCACCGACATGTCGCCGCGCTTCATCAGCCGCTTCGCCCCCGAGTCCAGCACCAGCTCCACCTCGCCCTCCAGCACCACCCCGTAATCCAGGCTGATCGTGCGGTGCATCGGCGACAGCGCCCCCGGCGGCATGTCCACCACACGCAGCACCGATCCCGTGTCGATTGTGATCCCTGGAAGGTTCTGCGTGTACTCCTGGTACCGCGCCACGTCCTTGTCGCCGTCCAGCTTCACGGGGAAGGTGTCTGTGGCGTAGCACAGCGCAAACTCGGCGCCGTCTGGCAGCTGGCGAAACGGTGCTGTCTCAGATATGGTCTCGTCAAAGGTTGTTGTGCCATCTGGCGCATGGGCCGTGATGAAGCGGCTCAGAGGCCGGATGTCCTTTGGGGTGAAGCTGGGTGCCATTGTGCAAGGATTGTGATGAGAGTGTAAATGTCTTCTGGTAAGGCGAAATGCAGCAAGACAAAGCAGAAGAAAATAGACAGAAGGTAGATAGAGGGTCTGCAAGCTAGATGGACCCACTGCCGAGGTGGGGAGACGTGCCGGTGAATATTCAACATGCGGATATACGGAAGAACACTTGGATACGCTATACAGTCAACGAATTACAAATCAATCCTACACCTTGACTGCTTGGCCCTTCCACGTGCCAATCGTGTACTGGCTGTTGCACATGTTGGTCAGCTCCCAGTCCTCTGCCCCAAACTCGCCCGGCGAGCCCTCGTCTTCCGGTGCCCCCGCCGCCCCGGCCGCGAAGCACATGGCCATGAAGTGGTCGTCCGTCGCGTGCGCATCGCGGAACAGCGGATGCTTCATCAGCCGCGTGACCGCTCGCCGCAGCCGCGGACCCCCGCCGCGCGTCGTCAGCACGTCCTCTACGCACTGTCGAAACTCGAGCGCCCACGGGCCCGGCGGCGTCGGCTGCGCAAAGTTGTCGCCGTGCAGGATCATCGGATCCCACACGTTGCGGAACAGGTTGTGCACCGCGCCGCCGGAGCCCACCAGCAGGTAGCCCTCCCGCCGCAGAGGCCGCAGCGCCGCGCCCACGCGCATGTGGTAGTGCGGGTCGTAGCGCGGGTTCATCGAGATGATCGTCGTCGGCGGACAGCCCCCCGGGAACATGCGGATGAGGATGAGGTACGTGTCGTGGATCCAGTTGAACTCCGGGTTGGCTCGCACGTTCCGGATCCCGGCGCCGCGCAGCATCTCCACGCACCGCGTCGCCGTCGCCAGGTCCGGCACCAGCTCGTAGTCCTTGTACTTGGACGGGTGCACGTAGGCCACGGGGCTCTTGCTCGGCGTCGGGTTGGCTGCCACTTCGATAGAATCCGTGCTGGTCGCCCAATGCGCCCCCTGCTTGTCAGCGCGCGGCTCCTGTGCCGAGGACGGCATTCTGCTCACCATGATCACCACGCCCTTGATGCCATTCGCAAGAGCCGCATCGCCGCACTTTTTCCAGTAGTCTGCCGACTTGGACTCCTCCCCCAGCATCATGGTCGACCCATGGGAAAAGAAGTGCACTGGTGTCAGTGCCATTGCTGTTGTTTCGTTGCTGTCGATGTCGTGAGAACAGTCTACCAAGGCGGATCACTGCTTTGGCTTAGCCCATCCCCAGATCATACACCTTTTTTTTATTTTACTTTATTTTTTATTTATTTTAATTGATTCCTTCGTCTCCTTCCCCGTTTCTTCTGCCGGCTCGGGATGTGGGCAAGTGCCCGAGCCATTTGCCCAGACCGCAAACCCCGCACGCGGCAATTCACCCCAGGCATTTGCCATGGGGAAGCTGCATGTCCACCTTTGCTTCCCAAATCGGAATGGCTATGACACCACTGCACTGGATTACTAACTCCCGAGTTGATCCAACTCCTTCCTCGGATTATAGGATGGCTGTAGGCTGAAGGATACTATTGTAATTGATGCTCAGATCTGGCGCCATGACCGTCGAGAACAACAACGTGTCGTCCGGACGTCGGATTCCGCTTATCGTCAATGGCAAGGATGTCTATGCCGCGCTGACCTTCCCGGTCGTCTCGCCCAGCGATGCCGGCACCGGTCGAGTTTTGTGGCAGGCATCATCTGCCTCGGCAGACGAAGCGCGGCAGGCTGTCGAAGCCGCCAGCGCTGCGTCCCCGGCCTGGGCTGCCACCAAGCCTGCCGCACGCCGCGACCTGCTGCTGCGCGCAGCTTCGCTTCTTGAAGCTCCAGAGTGTGCCAATGCATTCGTGGAAAGCATGCGGAAAGAAACAGGGGCCTTGGAGCCGTTTTCGCGCTTCAACGTGTCCATCGCCATCTCCATCATGCGCGATGTCGCCGGACGCATCAGCGGCGCGCTGACCGGAACGGCACCAGTGTGTGAAGACGAGGGAACCTACGCTCTTGTGGTCAAGGAACCGTACGGCGTGGTGCTGGGGATTGCGCCATGGTTGTTGACTCTTGCCACGAGATCGAATGTCTTTGCTGACTGCTGACCCAGGAACGCCCCCTACGCGCTCGGATTCCGCGCCGCTGTCTATGCTCTCGCCGCCGGAAACACCTGCGTGCTCAAGGGCAGCGAGCTGTCGCCGCGTTGTTTCTGGTTGATTGGTAACCTTTTTCGGGACGCCGGCCTGCCCGACGGCTGCCTCAGCGTGTTGTACCACCGCACAGAAGACGCCGCCGCCATCACCAAGCTTCTCATTGAGCACCCAGCCATCAAAAAGATCAACTTTACCGGAAGCAGTGCTGTGGGCAGCATTGTGTCTGAGCTGGCGGGGCGCAACCTCAAGCCTGTGCTGATGGAGCTGGGCGGCAAGAACAACGCCATCGTGTGCGCAGATGCTGACCTGGCTCTTGCTGCGGAGCAGTGTGCCTTGGGGGCCTTCTTCCATGTAAGTTTGGATGGCAACACAACAGACAGCTTGTCTAATTCTTTCAGGCCGGTCAGATCTGTATGTCGACAGAGCGCATTCTGGTCAACGAGGCGATCGTCGAGCCATTCACACTGGAGCTCAAGAAGGCCATCGCCCGGATCTTTGCGCCAGACGGGGAAAAGACTGCTTTTCAGCGCCTGGCACCGACAGCCGGCCACCACAAGGTAACGGGCCTGCTGCAGGATGCTGTAGCCAAAGGAGGAACAGTCGTGCACGGCGAGATCGTGGCGTCTGCGGAGCCGGAAACTGCTTTACAACCCACCGTGATCACGGGTATCACCAAGGACATGACCATCTACGATACGGAGAGCTTTGGGCCGTCGGTTTCGCTGCTTCCCGTGAGCAACGATGACGTCGCTGTGGCCATTGCCAATGATTCCGAGTACGGACTCAGCGGCGCTGTCTTCACGCGGGATCTGGCACGCGGACTAGCCCTAGCTGCCCGTCTCGAAACTGGTGCCGTCCACATCAATGGCATGAGCGTCCACGACGAGGCGGCGCTGCCCCACGGTGGCGCAAAGAAGAGCGGGTGGGGACGCTTCAATGCCGACGCAGGGCTGAATGAGTTTTTGCGGACGAAAAACATTACATACCGACTGCCCACTCTCTAACACCTCCGGCCATGAATGCCTTGTATCCGGGGGGTTCGGTAATCTCTTACGTACCCTGTATACGAAATCCTCTCCTAGTGGCCTTGCGGTATTCTCCGTGGGTGGAGGTAGACGCCTAAGGCCAACCATCCGAATCCAATCTGCAGATTTTACAAGCTAATGCACCTTATTTTTTGCAAAGACGTATGATCTCAATTAGACGATGTTTTGTTGAGACTATTGATCGTTTACTTGTTGGGGAAGGCAGTGTTGGCGCTCTTCTTGAAACTGTCTCTCGTAGTCCCTTTACAATTTCTCATGACCCCACGACAGTCACTGTGATGAAACAGCCCAAGCCGTCGTATCCCTTAGTTTGTGGATGGTGGTTACGCGGGATGCGGCACGTGAGAATCTGTAGGAGTATCAAGGTTGGGCAGGGCCCACGCACGATAGCTGCATGATAATCTTTCGTGGGTTATCTCTCGAGCCAACAACACGGCAGAGATGCTCGCCACTTTAACGTGCCAATATAAAATTCAGCATCTTGTGCTCGAAAGCATGTGAACTTGGGCATGATTCCTCGCCCACCCTACCGGAGAAATTGCTTAACACGGCCTGGACCGAGCACGTCCGCCCGCATGCAACATCTTCGTTCGTGCCGCTCGCGAGCTTAGGTTGGTGCCGAAAGCGGCGGGCCATTTTCGAGCAGGGCCAACAGCCAACGGTCATAAGACGAAGATCAGGCTGCAAGAGAATCCCATGCCTCGTCATCGTCAGAGTCACGCCGAAAGTCGTATGTCTCTCGCAAATTCCCTGACAAAGCAACCCTCCCACACACGTGTCCAACACCAGTTGAAGAGACAACCCTCCAACTCTTACAAGGCGTGCTATATAGTTGCGATGGCTTGATATTTTTCCCTCCTTCCTTTTTTTCACGGGATCGCTGGAACAAATGCTCCCCTCCTCCTGCCCCCACGCCCGAATGTGTATGGTCAAGCAACGATCGGTCGGGAGGACCCACCAACCCAACTGCAAGGATGGCGCAAGTACGCCGGAGACGCTTGCGTTAGTTGGGTGCGTCGGCACGGGGGGAGCCACATTCGGCGCAAGAGATAATCTAAAGGCTGCTATGGAGAGAGACGGTATGCTCGTATCTCCGAAAGCCCACGTAGACAATCACGCTGAAAAGGACAGGTAAGCAAGCTTTGTGGGGAGATCCGTGGGGACGTTCCTTGCGCTGTGGAATCTTGGCTTTGCAAAATGGGGGGGGGGGGGGGGGCTTGCTAATAGCGAAATAGAAGCAATGCCTATTGGACAAAGGCAGTTCCCGGCTTTCCTGGTTTTCTTGGCTTTCTAACATTTACCGTTGTTGTGGAATAATAAGCTTTTTTCCTCTTGCGGAAATTTGTTTTAGGAAAGGTGGCAGTGGGAGTAGCGTAGGGTTGGAATCTTGGGTTCACATTGCTCGTATTTGGCCTGCTCTGTGGCTGAAAATGAGGTCGGCTTTGCTTCTTGCTCTGCCTCGGCCATCTTCTCCGGACAAAGGCATGCTCCACTGTTCCGTGCGGGATTTTTCCCGTCAGCTTTCTTCTTTCGAGATCGTCCTCTCCATCGCATCCTCGTACGAGTAGTGTGGGCCCCGTCTTGCTTTCCATCGGTACACGCACAAACAATTTTGACTACTGGGGGGTTGCGTCGGATAGGCAGGCCAGGATACATAATCCACAAGAGTCCAAGCAGTTTGTAAAGTGAGGCTTGTCGTTGGAGGTTTACAAATTCTTGTTTTAGATCACACTGGGAGTCTAGACCGTGTCGTAAAGCCAGCGGGTTTGCTACGCACGCACGGGCATCTTCAGTTGGAGCCAATAATATAATGGCAGAGCTCATTAAGATGCCTTGTACCGCGATAAAGCCTGGCGAGCTAAGGCACGGAAAGGGCTCCTAGTACGTTCCTTGGTGCGGCAACCAAGTCCCGATGTCATTCGATTGAATGTAAAAAGCACCGAGGGGGCCGCCGTCGGACGTCGAGATTTCTTGCCACTCAGCCACAGGCCAACCGCAAACAGCTAGTGCTGTGCCGTGCCTCTGCATAGACAAATTTTATCAGATGGCATCAGATAAGATAAGATTGAGCACGTCAAGTACAGCAACTGCTACACCAAGAAAAATACGAGGCAGTGTTGGGAAATGCAGCGGGCGATGTGACGCGCTGTACATGAGCTGGGATTGCGGATGAATTTGGTTCTGGCATTGCTACGTATGCTGATTTATAATTAGACTGCACTGCTTATAAAAATGCCAAGCATAATTCCAGCAGCACGGACGCGCATATTATGCAGGATCTAAAGTAGAAGGAGGTTGTGGAGTGTGGCGGCGCAATGGATTAAAGGAGAAGGCGAGGCCGCCAGTTGCGTTAAGCAGATATCAAAGAGTACAGTAGCAATTAGGGGGGATATGAATAAACCTTTGAATAGGAAATGGAAGAAATAGTTCATTTTAGCTCGTATGTCCGAGACCTCCCCCTTGCTTCGCAAAACATTCGACGCCATCCACCTTTGGCTTGGTGTGGACAACGTTTAATCCGCATACTTATCCAATACGACCTCTTGGCGTTCGTCCAGCAAGTGCTCAGCATTCAAACAACAACGGATATGAAGTGCATCGGAGGCAGGGCAGCCGCTCAATGACAAAGCATGTGTAGTATATACACACCCAATGTGAACCTGTGAATTGTAGAAACCAGTGCCTTAGCGGGCCTTTTCGATGTATCTGACACTTTCCGCATTAGGCTCTGCTGGTCTCGATGATGGCTCATGTGCAGGCTTTTGCCATGGAGAGCTGCCTCGGTCGTAGCAACTTTTGAAAATGTCAAGATGTCACTGTCCTGTTTGGTCCTCTTCCGGAGCTCGACTCTTAGCGTCGTATGTTTACAAGGGGCAGCACAAGTGCCATATCGTCTCGCAGGGCACCTTCGGTATTTCTCGGCTCTCGGACACGATGCAGAATTTTCGGGTATATATTCTGTCTCTGCTTGACGCCCACAATGTAGAGGGGAACTCCAGAGGACCCAGAGACAAGCTTACAACCAAACTCAAATTCCTGGTTTGGCGCTGATCACCTAACCAGACCTTTGCCTGTTCCCCACCCCCCATCCCCCCCATCCTTCTATTCCTTCCCATATTTTCTGCCATGCTGCCGTGGCAGAGCGGTACCAGAGGGCCGGCATGGCAAAGTGTCCTGCTGGTTGGGCTGGTTCTGCAGCTGGCCGTAGGTTCAGCCCAGGCGAAGATCCTGGGTGGCTACTTTCAAGATGAGAACAAGGAGTGCGTCAAGGCATTGGAGATGGCATACAGCGGGTTTGGCTGGCTTGGGCCAGGCTACCCCAAGACAACCTGCACGAACCCCAACTACGCGGTGTCCATGTACTCGGCCATGTACACGTACTGCAGCGCCAAGCAGCAGGCTGGCGGCATGAAGTACTGGACCAACAAGTGCACGAGTGCTGGGAAGACGCTGCTGAGCGCGGAGTCGCTGGCTGCCAACTTGACGCCGACGGCGATTGCCCAGCTGCCCGTGCGGGCCAAGAAGGCAGTCAAGGCCAAGAGCAACGTGACAGCACCGTTTCTGATCGACAAGGCATGGTACACGACCGTATTCCACACGGAACACGACTACGACCACGCGACGCGCGAGGGCGTGAGCTTTGGGTGAGTACTCGTCCGTTTTTGTGCCATCACAACCTGTGGCTGACGCGTCTCCAGCTTCTCGCAGTATGGATTCTGGGGCACCGTGCTCGTCTTTGGCATGGGGCAGAACCTGATCCGAAAGGTGGTGGACAGCCGACGGGGGTATGTGTACACAGACGCCGAGGGCCACGGACGGCTGCCCACTGGCCGGCCGACGGGGCTGCTGCGGACGCCGTATGCATTTGTGCGCAAGCACATCATGACACCGAGTCTGCTTCCGCCGTATCACCAGCAGAGGTTCTTTGGCTGCACAATCCCAACACGGATCGAGTCGTTTGTGGTGTATTCGTACTGGATCGTGAGTGCGGTGCTGATGGGCGTCAACTACTTGACGTGGTCGGACAACCAATAGTGAGTTCTCACTAAGATCATTGACTCGTGGACGGCCGCTGACAGCCAGCTACGCGACCACTACTATAGAGCTCACAACATACGTGGCCCAGCGGACCGGCCTGATGTCGTACGCCAACATCCCGCTGATCTGGATGTTCAGCGGGCGCAACAACGTGTTCCAGTGGCTGACCGGGTGGCAATTTGGCACGTTCAACATCTTCCACCGGCACATTGCGCGGATTGCGACACTTGAGGGCTTCATCCACGCCGTTTGCTACACGATCAATTATGTTCACCGGAGTGAGTTATCCTCGCCCACCTGAAAGCAAGTTTGAGTCTAACAGACGAGAACGGTACATTTTGTCGTTCAAGAAGTTGTGGTTTGCTTTGGGCGTGGCCGGTATGGTGGTCATGGCCTTTATCATTCTCTTCTCCTTCAGCTTCTTCCGCGTGCGCATGTACGATTCATTCCTGATTGTCCACATTGTGCTGTCGGCTCTGCTGCTGGTATTCTTGTACTAGTATGTCTCCCGCTTCCCTTTCCCGACGGCATCGCGCTGACAATGCAGCCACACGACGCACTACGACCTGACAAAGTTCAACTACCCCTTCCTCATGCCGGCCATTGCCATCTGGAGCATCGACCGGCTGCTGCGGCTCGTGCGGCAGGCCTACTGCAACATCTACGTGGGCCTGCGCCGCGGCAAGACGCTGCAGTACACAAAGTCCACGGTGACGTATGACCGCCACGGCAACATTCTGCTGTTTGAAATTGTGCCCGGAAACCGACACATGTTTATGGGGCCGGGGCAGCACTACTACTTGTACCAACCGCTGCGGTTTTGGGGATGGCAGAACCACCCGTTCACGCTGGCCGACTGGACGCAGCCGGACGGGCCCGATGGCGACGTGCATCTGCACTTTTGGGTGCGCCCCTACGACGGGTGGACCAAGCAGATGCGCCAGGCCTGCGTGAAACGGGGACGCCTCGAAGGGGGCGGCCAGCACAACGGCCTGTCGTCGACGCTCACAACGGGCCTCCTGCTCGAGGGGCCGTACGGGCGGTCCGAGCCGGTGCACACATTTGAGGAGCTCCTGTTCGTGGCCGGCGGCACGGGCATCGCGGCCGTCATCCCCTACATCCGGGACTACCTGCGGCGGCGGGAGCCCGACGCGAGCGGGCGGCTGCGGACGCGGACACGTCACGTGACTCTGCTCTGGGCCGACCGCAGCGAGGCGCACATCCGGCACACGGCGTCGGTGGGCCTGCGGGACATTGTGCGCCGCAGCGACGTGGAGATTGAGCTGTACCTCACGGGCGAGCGGCTGGAGGGCTCGTCCGCCTCTTCGACGAGCGGGGATGACACGACACCGACGCCGACGACGCCGACGACGCCGACGACACTTACGACGCTGACGACGGAGGGCGAGACGAAGAAGATCAGCGAGAAAACCGTGCAGGAGAAGCCGACCGGTGCGACCGGGGGCAGCGGGCTGCAGCACGTGCTGGTGGACGAGGGCGTGCACATGCACATTGGGCGGCCAGACGTGGTGGCAGCAGTGCAAGCGGCGGCAGCGACCGTCTACGGCACGTCCAGCCGGCTGGCGGTGATGGTGTGCGGCCCCGGGCAGCTGGCGGACAGGACACGACAGGCGGTGGCCCAGAGCATGGAGAACGGGGTGGACTCGATTGAGATCTTTGAGGAGACGTTTGGGTGGTAAGACGGCAACAAAATGGCATGAACGACGAGGATATTATGACTATCTAATGCTCGGATCCCAACTCATATCGAAATATCCGGTCGTTGATCTTTCCTCCTGTTGCTGCCCACGTCCGATGGAAGACCTGCTGTGAGCTGGGGATGGATGAGGGAAGGAAGTCAGACGCACTGTCACGACGCGGATACCAAAGAACATGGTTGTGATGAAGAAGCGCTCAAAGCCGCTCTGGAAGACGACGCGCTCGCTGAGGTCGAGATGCTCGACGGGGCGATGCGGGGGCACGCGACGGTAGTCAGTGGGCCAGTCTGCAGGCTGGGGAGTGCTGCTGGCCTGGAGTCGAGAGACATCGACGGGCGAAGAGGCCGGCTGTGAGCGATGGAGGGCATAGTCCTCAAGGACAAGATTGAGATGCGAAGTTGTGACAGTCGACGACATGTTCGATTGAGCGACAATAAATTGTACAAATCGATTGAATTGGCCTGCTGGCTCTCTCCTGTGTGCTGTCTCCTGTCTGCTGTAAAACAGTCGCTGGCGTCGGGTAGTGGAGTGTGGGAGTGGAGTGGGTGGAGTGGTGAAAGGATAGCCCGGGGGAGAGTCCATCGGGAAGTGGGCGGCCAGTTTGTGGAGAAGGGCGAGATCAAGAACGGAGTGATGTAATGGTAGAAAAGTGTTGGCGAGATGAATCGACAGCAATGCAGGACAAGTCGAAATGGCCTTTCCCAGACTCGCCGACTCCTTTTCTGACGGCCGCTTGGCCACTGTTTTTTACCGTCGCGAGCAGCTGCACCAGCTGCACGACGGCCTGCTGCAGGCCCAGGACGCGGTCGTGGATGCCATCGTGCGCGATGCCACGTCACGCAGCAAAGGGCGTCGTCACACGGCCGCTGAGGCGTCTGTCGAGCTCTATCTGACCCTGTCGGCCATTGTGAAGCTGCACGAGGAGCATCCAGGCCTGCAGCCCAAGGCGCAGCTCCAGGGGGAGTACAGCATCGCGCGGGGCCGCGACAGCAAGGATGCGCGCGAGGCCGTCGGCGTGGTGGTCATCCTGCCGCAGACGCACAGTCTCATCTACTCGGTGCTGGTGCCTCTGTCGGCGGCCATTGCGGCTGGGAATTGTGTGGCGGTGGTGGTGAGTTCTCCTCTCCTGGGGCTGGTGTTGTGCTGGTCAGTGCTGACTAATAGCTCGAACAAACATTGGAGCGGGTCCCCAGCGTGCTGGCCGACATTTTGCAGCAGTCGCTCGACCCCGACATCCTCGAGATCTGCAGCCAGAAGCCCGCCCCCGAAGCCCTCGCTGCCGACCCGCGCATCCTCCCTGTGGTGCAGACCGGCGATGTCGCCTTTGCCGGCGGCGTTCCTGCCGCGCTGTGGTCGCCGAGCCCGGCCCTGACCATTGCCATCGTCGACCGGACGGCCGACATTGACGCCGCTGCTCGCCATCTCGTGGACGCGCGCATGAGCTTCGGCGGACGGTCGCCGTACGGCCCCGACATCGTGCTGGTCCACGAGTTTGCCAAGAAGGCCTTTCTCAACGCCGCCGTGCGGCACGCCATCAAATACATGACCGATCTGACCGACCCGGCCACTCCCACGTCCGCCGTCAAAGACCGCCCCAACGGCACCGCCTCCGGCATCAAGACGGTCACCTCCGGCTCCGACGTTGGCATCCTCGACGTCGACCGCAGCGCCCTGCCCGCGCTCGGAAAGACCAGCCGCCCCGCCCTGCACGTCCACGCCGTCCGCAGCACCGACGATGCCATTGAGGTCGCCACCGACCTCGTCCAAGGCGGCACAGCCCTGGCCGTGCTCGCCTTTGCCAACCTGGCCACCGCCAAGTACCTGCTGCAGTTCCTCCCGGCCGACGCAGGCTTTGCCAATGCCCTTCCCAGGGAGCTCTTGGGTAGGCAAACTCCTCTTCTTGCTCTCTCCTTCTCGTCTTGCTCTCTTGCTCACCAGCAGTCGGCCCTGCCGCGCCTCGTGGCCATCCAACCAGCGCCGCCGCACGCTACTCCCCCGACCAGTTCAGCATTCCGCGACCGCACTTTGCCGAGACGACCGCCCTTTCTTCCCAGATCGGCGCCGTTCTGGATACCGACCGCGGCGAGGGCAGCACCACGGGCGCGTCCAAGCAGGCCCAGGCGGCGCTCTTCCAGAGCCTGCCGAAACTCACAGAGCGCGCGCCCGTCCAGCTGATCGAGGGCTACTTTGAGCGCGCCTTTCTGGTCGGCTTTGCCACCAAGGCTGCGCCCATCGTTGCCGCCTTGGGGACGCTCGTGTACTTTGGGGTGAGGACAGGCATACGGAAACTGGCAGCGCGTTGAGATAAGAAGAAACAAAAATATGTACCAATAATGCACATCTATGCCCTCGCTATTGTCTCAAAGCGCACGTGGAACATGGCCATGCTCACCAAGCCTTCCATGCCCGTGAGCAGCCCGACTGCGTTCTTGTACGCGTCTGTGTTGCGAAAGGCCATGTGTGCCTCGATCGTCGGCCAGCCGATCAGCGCCGTCAGCAGACATCCTCTCTGCGTCTCCGGCTCCCTGTCTGGGAAATCCGTCTCCACGCCCCAGCCCCAGCTCACGGCCACCACGTCGCCGCACTGGTCCAGCCCCTGCGCCTTGAACCGGGCAAAGCGCGACGTGGCCGCCTCTCGCACCGCCGGCGATGCGTCGCCCGCAAAGAAAGCCAGCATGATCTCCACCACGGGCGCGTCCTGCAGCACCAACGTCGGCGGGCTCGGTACCAAGTCCACGTGCTTGCTGAACCCAAAGGGGCGACGAGCGAGGATCTTGTGCAAGTCCTGGACCACCTCGGGGCCGTGTCTGGGGGACAGGTCAGCTCGTCACTGTAGACATGACATGGCAGCCCACTTCTTGGCAAACCGCTGGTGCTGCTCGATCGACGTCCAGTCGAAAAACGCCCACAGCCGGTCCGGGTGCTCGACTTCGGTGCCCCAGTAAACCCGGCTTGGCCCGCCCTCCAGCGTCGTGGCTTTGGTGTAGGCCGTGGCCAGAATCTGGCCTGCTTCGGTTTGCCGGTCCATCACGTCGAGGCCGGGCTGGACGCCCATGCAGCCGACTTCGGTGGCAGCCATGGTTTCAACGGCGAATGGCTAGCAGAGAAATGATTAGCAGATAAATGCAGCTACACCACTGTATCGGCTTTAAGTACTTGGCTTCTAGGCAGCTAAATTCTGGAACCATTTCGAGGCTGCCTAACCTGTGCCACTGCCATTGTCAGTAATTTTACACTTCTCTACTGTGCTGATAATATTGACAGTGTCGCATTCATATCCCATCCAAAGCTATTGTCTATTTAAATCCTGCATCAATCTTTCGTCGGGGGCGTCGGGTAGGTGTAGGTGAAGAATGCGTCCTCGAGCCGCTGGGCCAATTCTGCGTCCATGCCAGGCAGCACCGTCTTGAATTGGCCCCGTACCATGATGCGCGTCAGTATCTCAATTTTGTCGTCGTCAGGAAACTTCCAGCCAGCCAACTCTTTCTGTCTGTGCATCTTCTGGCGGACGGCTTGCTTCTCCATGGCCACGGCCACCTTTTCGACCTCAGGGAGCCCTGTCTGTTAGTTTTCTATCTTGAAAGATGGCAGAAAGAAGGCGAATATTGCATGATCCTACCACAGTTCCTTATGCGACCTAAAAAAGTCAGCGTGAAGCAATAGACAACGGGTTGGATCATGCTGCTCACCTGGAAGGGCCAGAACATAGTTCGCCAGAAATTCGTATCGCAGAAACTCTTCTATAAAGTCTGGGGCAGGCTGCCATATGTTCATCTCGGATATTGCGAGCTGCGTTTCCACCATGGCAGTCGCGTAGATCAGATGGTTGAGCCGGTTTGGCCGCACCCATTTCTTCACTGAAAGCCCATATGTTAGCAAAATGCTTTTTTGTTACACTTGTCAACATACCCTCTGCAAACACATCCTCCGGCCCGTCCCGAAACCGAGGGTCACTCAATATTTCAACTAATGGCTGCACTGTCATAAAGACATGCTCGGGGTTCATCAGCATGAGCCGGGTGCGCTTCATATATAACCAGAACCGCGGGGGCGGCTGTCGCTTGTATGCTTCAGTCAGCAGGGTACGATTTCGCTCTCGAATGGCTTCGTCGACGCCCAGCTGGCTCCACGAGTCAATCTTGATACGCAGTATCCGCATGCGACCCGACTGTTCTACATCAGTGAAGAAATCGGCGTGTCCGGTATCGTCCAGGTTTTTGTATCGGGAGAAGAAATGGCCTTTTAAATTGACATTCTTCGTCGAATCAAAGAAAGAATCGCTCCATGTGTTAAACTTCATCCTCTGCCGCTCGCCGTCTATGATGGGGGGAGGCTGCACAGGCGTCCATGTCGACTTCTTTGTGGACCCCATGGCCGTCATGAGCGCATCTAGCCTCTGCAAGTGCTTCTCCTGCAGATTGGCGTTTATACCCATGACGATCTTGGGCTGCGTCATATACCACTCCAACGTGCGCAAGAAGGCCTTCTCAGAGCGGAAGACAATCCGCGAGCAGGTGTATGTATTCTCTAGCAGAATTTTGTTGATCTTGTTCACATCGTGTGTTTTCAGTGGGAAGAACTGGAAGTAGAACTTGTCCTTATGCGAAAACTCTGTGAAGTCATTATTCCGCACGACGCGCCCATCAACAATATATGTATAATTGTTGCGGGCTTTGGCGATGGGTAGGTCTTCTAGTACTGATTTTGTGTCTGGACCAAAGATGTCTTCCACGGCTATGTAGCGTGTGTTTTCCCGCATGCGGCGGATTTTGGGATCTTTGTCCTCCTCTGGCACGGGAAGGATAAAACTTCGTAGCACAATCATGATCTTGCTGGAGATGGGTGCAAAATCGTGGAAATCTACATATGAAGCAGGATAGACCACGCCCGTGTCGATGTCCCGTGCAAAGTGGTTTGGGCCCTCAAAAATGTTGTAGCTGTTGTCCGTCAAGATGAACTCGTCTTGGGTGCTCTCGGGTGTGCAGATAGCCATGTACATAGACTGGACGTGCTCAATAAACCACTCAGCATCGAGTCTGAATATCCTTTTTCTGACTTCGTCGATCCACTTGCGCTCTGGGTCCATCTTGAGGTCCATGAAGATCTTAAGGCTGCGAAGCCAGATCTCTACCGGCCGCGTGAAGTTGTTGTCGCGCATGTACTTTTGGAAAAGCTCCTTGTCGTCGGCTGAGTAGCTCTCGATATCCTCATGTGAGAAACGATTGTAGAAACCGAAACCACGGAATTTTAACAAAAACAAAAACTTCCGCACCAGATCTCGCTCGGTGCGCGTCAGACTGATGGTCTGGTCGCCTTCGCCGTATGCCTTGGTGATGCGTCGAAACACTTTCTGGGCCTCGTTTTCTATGTGGGAAAACATCCGCTCCACTTCGTTCTGCTCCTCCTTGGTCGGCTTGTTATTGTCGCGATACATGTCTAGCTTGCCGAGGATGCGCTTCACGGGACTCTCGTCGATCACGTAAGGGGTTTGCAGGAGGTTGACGTTCTTGACAACCTTGTCGCCTGGGTATTTCTTCAAATTTCCTTTGTCGTAGCTGGCTTTATTCTTCCAGTTCTTCTTCTTCTTCTTCTTCTTCTTCTTCTCCCCATCGTGTGTTTCTGGGTCATCAGGAAGCACGAAGTCGTACGCGAAATTCCGCAGGAGAAACTGCGGCACAAAGTGCTGGTACTGAGAATCGGAGGCCATGACTGTTGGCATATTCTGTGCTTGTTGTCATCGACGTGTTTATTTTGGCTTTTGGGTCGCAATTCGGTCTACGATTACTCTGGCGTTATGTTTCGACGTGGCAGCCAGTCATATAAGCACAAATTCTGTAGACCTCTTTCTCAAACTAGGCGTCCATCTGCAATGGTGCCTGAGCTTTTTGTAGACCTCCCAAATTCACCAATCAGCAGCAACAGCAACGATACATTTCGATACAATAACCCCTGCACCGAAAAGCATGCATGTCAAGTACTGTAAAGTACGAATAGACTGGCAAGTGCGCAGCTGCGCACTATATAACCCAGTTCATAGCACCTCTTTTTTTTCTCTGAATCTTCTTCATTTTGACCATAGTTGAAATCCATCACCACCACCTAACGGCGCCGAGAGGCGGCATCGTCACGTCAAAGTTCACGCACCCTCACATGCGTCCAGGCGATGCTGCCTCTTGGCGCCGTTTCGCCTCATCGACCACTCATTAATACATCAAAAAGAAAACACCATCTTTCCGACTGCCAATGTATTTCTTGCTCCAGTCCCATTTGTTTACTACATGCTGACGTCTGAACCAGAAATGGCCTCTAGATCGTGTGTCAAAGTTGGTGTGTTAGATTGGAAATGCGTGGCTCTCCATACAGGTGAACAAAGACACGAAGGTGTAGCAGCACGCTACGGTTTGCCTGGCGTCTCGGAGCTCTTCTGCATGCCTCTACCATCTCCAATTTAGAACATCAGCTGCTGTCACGGCACTCGGCCATCGGGAAGGTTGTGTACGATGCATATATTCATCTGCCCCTGAACCGTATGTTGCTTTTTCTCAAGCATATAAGCCAACAAGACGCAAGGCTGACATGCACAAGAGATTGTCGGACCCGGATAGGTCGTAAAAAGGTGCCCTATTGCTTACTTTGTGAACAACACTGGGCAATATCAATCAATATTCGAATACCCCCATCAACGTCGTGTCTGGATCGTCCAGACGCGAAAATCGAACTTTCAAACTTTCAAACGCCACACCGGCATCCATTACCGTACATGTCTCAGACGAATTCAGATCCGGACATGGACGCGGGACGGTGGCCGAGTGAGCCGCCACCTACAATGTCTACCACGCCGGATGATGTCGGCTCGTATCAAAATATCAATTTGGCCAGCGGGAATACCAGCAGAATCCCTGTGGATTACAACTATAACTTTATCAATTCGGACATCAGCCTCCTCGGCTTTGACGCAGAATTCCAAAGGCAGAATGACGCTCAGGAAAATTTCAACGTCCTACAGCTGACTGCGCCAGAAGACGCCATAGAGGGCCTGACTCCCACCCCCTTCCATTTTCCCGTCTTCGGAGAGGGGGTGGATGTGGGCTTTCAAGGGACAGATGAGACAGGAAACGGCGATATATTTAGCGAATTCCTGACCTACAACTCCGTGGACCAGGAATTCACTACCGGCTTGGAGCCAAACGCCCCAGCTCGATATATTCAAGAATCTTCTGTTTATCTGTCCCTTGAAAGCCCGCCTCCACCTTCTATATCCACTATTTACTCTACGATCGCAACAGACATGTCCGCGACTTTGCCCGTTACTCCCACGAACCCAACACTTCAGCCACTACTGCAGCCACCGCTGCAACCACTGCCGCCGCAGCCACCACTGCAGCCACAGACATATTCCCCCCAAAAAGAAGAAAACCCTACCAAAAGAAAAAAAGACGGAACTCTACCAATGTATGTGATTGCCCATGACAACGTAAAGCAACTTCTAATTGTTAGGCGCGAAATCCGCAAAATGACGAAGCCAGAAAAATGCAAAGGGTGTGGAAAGGGCTTCCAATATAGACGGGATCTCGAGGAGCATATGAGTGCTAAGCATCGCGATCTTTTCGGGAAGAAACCCGCGGTAGTATGTCGTGATTGCAAGACAGAAATATCCAAATCTGGTAACATGTCCAGGCATCTCAAATCATGCAAAAAGAGGAGGAAACAATCTGGCTAGAATCTGCTTCTGAAGGGTTTATTTGAGTCCGTTATCTTATTTCTTTTCCTTTTTGAACTTGTTTTATTGCTGTATTTATCCCCAGTTTGGGCCCTCGAGGTAGCGTTTGAATATATTACGAGTCATGTTAATCTATCTGTAGAACCTTGTCAACAAAGTTTGATTGCTGGAGCAGGATCTTTCTTGGCGCACCGACTCGGAGTTGTGTACCAGACACTAAGCTAAAAAAAAACAAAAGAATTAAATGTATTCACAGGAAATATACATGCCATTGCTATACCCGTAATTTTTCTAATGCCTTACAGAATATACCGCTTTTTTCATATATCCATTTAGTCACTTCTCTTTGCACAAGGACTCACAGCAACATGCTAGGAAACGTAAAGTGAAGAGCGCTTGTCAACTGTACTGAATAAAGGAAACCTCGATGCAAGATCTGAAACCCGGCTTCACAAGAAGAATGCCAAGAAAGCAAATAAAAAGGCGCCTACTGGTATAAAGTGCTGCAGGACAAGATCAGGCATGCGCAGGTTCGCATGCGAATTAGGGAATCATAAATGACTGTATTTGCCTTATATATTAGGATGTTATCCATCTAAGCTACTCCCATTCTTGCTATTATATACGGCCTGGAATTATAAGGCGTAGCTTTCTGTCCGTGATACATTGCAGGTATAAAAATCAATAAGCTGAGTATCAGTTCCGTGATTGTATCCTGTGGGTGGTCCAATAACATCATCGGCGCCCTCTTCTTTGGGGATCCTGGCGGTGCCTAGAGGCGGCCGGTAGTCAAGATAGCGTTGGTGCGAATCCTCGATATCATGACTCTCGGCCCACGCAAGTAGACTGTCAAAATCACGACACTGTTTGACGACACCAAAGTCGGGGAACGGCCAGGGTTGGTCTTCATGCCACTCGTGTGTGATAACTTCGACGTCGGCATGGCACATGAGGCCCTGCAACAACATGCCAGTGCAATGGCGCAGGTGCGTCTTGAAGTCAATGGGGGGCTCTAGCCCCCAGGTCCTGCCCCAATAATAGTCATAGTTTGTAATGAGCGCCTTGCGCAGCACGTTCAGGCAATGAATTTGGTGAAAGACGTCAATCTCTGCCATGTACAGTTCTTCGCCCATGCCCCAGTCGGGGCTGAAGGGGATTGTCTGGTCCGGGTCCTTTCCGATGCGGACAACGTCGCCGCGCGTGATTCCCATGATGATGTTGTTCTGAATACGATTCCAGGCACGATCAACGTCAGGGCTGGGCGACTGTACGTAGATATTTTGGTTTGTATATTGCCTTGAATCCATGTATTTTGGTTTGAAAGGAAGATCAATGTGATTTAAGATGGGGGCTGGTCTGGTTAGAAAGCAAGCGGGCAAAATCGGGTTGCTGTAGAGTGTCTAGTAAAGACACACTTACAATATGCAAGAACTCTATCTTCCCTTGTGGAAAGTGAAAACAAGATATAGAGAATAACTGCGTTGACAAATAGGAGAAGTGTGGCCCCAATCAGATTACACGAGACTCGCGGTATGAGATGAGCAGCAAGTGACGGCTTGTTCTGATGGTGGCCCTGTCTGCCATTGTGTTGGAAATCACCATCGCCATCTGGAAGCAATCTCTCTATATCGGAGATGTTGTCTGAGAGATCATTATCACTGGCCTTGTCAGAAGCCATGGCGTCTCGTCAAGGTGTCTCGTCGAGGGGAGCAAAAGACTGGTCGTTTGCAGAGGGGCAGAGGGGTGGGATGGTAGGCGACAGGAGGGAGCACACAGTAGTAGTAAGCGGGCAAGTGCTGCACGATGAGCTTGATATTGGCAATATTTCCTAATTGAAAGCTAAAATATAAGGCCATTCATCAGGAGAATTATGTACGAGTAGTATTTTTCAAACTTCCTTTTTGTAACGCACATAGTACACATAAAGCAGCGGAACCGAGTACCTACAGGATAACCTGATTTCAGAGCGGTCTATATCCTCTAGTAAGAAAATGGTAGCCCGATGATAAGCTTTTCGGGCTGGCCTTGGCATTCCTATTGGTTTGAGAGATAATATCTAGAGCTAGTCTCCAGCAAGGCTAAGACACCATTTTTGCAACTAGCCATAGGGCACTTGATATTTCGGAACCGAGAATTTCCACAAATCCCCACGGATAAACACACCGATCGCAGCTAAAAACTCGTATATGCGTGCCGTATTTCTAATTATATTATACTTTTTTCTTCTTTTGCTTTGCTACTGTTGTTGTCCTTGCATTCTCCGTACGCTTTGACCGCCTTAACATGTGCATGCTTGCGTTTCAAGCTGAGTCCTGAATTGGGGGGAACTTGATGTGATTTGACGTTATATGGTAAGACTTCGGTAGGGGCGGGGCTCCATTCGTGGAGCCCGTCGGCCGCGTTGGCGGTTGACAGAGCATCTTCCGCCATAACCACCAACTCAGCTATTGCTTCTACTTCGTAGACAGTAGCCTGGTGGCGGTTAAGACGCCGTACCGGCTACCCCTACATCTCCAAGTACGTAACATTATACCAGCAAGAAGGTCCTGTAGATCCCACGGACTTCTCCAGTAAGATGATCCTGTAGATCCTACGGACTTCTCTAGTAAGACGATCCTGTAGATCTTACGGACTTCTCCAGTAAGTAAGCTTATTAGCGCTTTCTATATGGAAGGTGGAATTTTTAATTGGGTCTTAGCACTTTCCCTAGCCATTGCGCCATGCAAAGCCGACAACAAATGCCTTGTCCGAGGTTAAGCACTGTCATTATCATTTCTGCTACCCCTCCCCTCGAAGGAATGCTATACTATATTAGGTAGCTATGCGAGCCGTCTATGGTCCATACAGCTCGTAGAGCTAGCCGCCAGCATGCATGGCCGTAATGGTGAAATGGGAAATTGAGACTGAGACACATCTCGATCGACCGAGAAACGCCCGATGCCGACGTATTAATACGTTATTTATGAAACCAATGACAAATGCTAATGACAAATGCTAATACGCATGTAACTTGCGTCAGCAGAGTCGAGATATGTCGAGGGTAGATTGGTGAGATGATATGAACCTATTTGATGTACTGTGAGAATACTCCGTAAACGGAATCACTGGACATCTTTCTAGACCGGTATGTATGTGCTCGGGATGGGTCCGAGCTTAGAGTCCATTATGAACTTGTCGATTTTGGGTTTCTGATTGGCTCCTATTACATTTATCATATTGATGTGAAAAACAGACAGCTTGTACATACCCTTTTTGTCATTGAATCCACTACTTGCTAAATAGTAGCATTAGTTCAAGCATCCCTGCCAGATTCGTTGGCTCTTCTCCCTTCTGCCTGGGCCTCCTTGAGGACAAGGGGGCATGTGATGGGTAAAGCGGGAAAAGAACTGGTTTTTCCTTGACGGCCACCTTGCCTGCTCACTAGCCGAACTCCACCACTAGACAGACCTACACATACGCAGACTTGGAAAATAAGGTAACGTAGTTTATCACTAGCTCGGCCACATCACTAACTCGGCCACTTCAATTCACACCTTAAATCAGAATTTTCAAAAAATTATAAGTCTACCAAACCAGTCCCAAATTTGCTAAAACTTTTAAACTCACCTAATTACCATGAGACTTAATCAAAATAAACTCCTTCAAAATTCTAGTTGGCTGGAACCTAGGTAAATAGAAAAGCGAGTCTAAAATCATCTCACATTTACTATTTACCTAGGTTCCAGCCGACTAGAATTTTGAAGGAGTTTATTTTGATTAAGTCTCATGGTAATTAGGTGAGTTTAAAAGTTTTAGCAAATTTGGGACTAGTTTGGCAGACTTATAATTTTTTGAAAATTCTGATTTAAGGTGTGAATTGAAGTGGCCGAGTTAGTGATGTGGCCGAGCTAGTGATAAACTACGTTATAAATAATAGATTCCCCTACCTCGCTTTTGCCATAGAGCTCGGCTATTATATTCGACGCATACCAAGAGCTTCACGGAACTACTTCATAACTCGTTCACAATGCATTCCTCAACTTTCATTGCCATTGTTATTACTCTGGCGCGTCTTGCTACAGCTGCGCCCGTTGGTGAGTAGCTGCAACTTCAAAAGCGCAAAAGTGTAATGTATCTGACAGAAGCCATAGATAAAACGGAGGACAAGCGCTGGCTCTTTGCTGGGAACTCCATTGGGGACGTCGTTACGGATGCTCCTGAGAAGGCCAAGCGTTGGCTATTTGCTGGTAACTCCATCGGTGATGTCGCTACAGACACATCCGAGAAGGCCAAGCGCTGGTTGTTTGCAGGAAACTCCATCGGCGACGTTGTGACGGATACTCCGGAGGAGAAGAAGAAGCGCTGGTTATTTGCCGGAAACTCTATCGGTGATGTCGTTACCGACGAGTCTTAAACAGCTATTAGCTTAAATCTTAAATAAAGAATACACGATGTAGTCTTAACGGCAGACAAGAATAAGAATGACGTAAGGACTCTGTAGAGCAGTGCCAAAATGTATTGCAATATCCGTGTGGAATATAATACACCCGTAGTCATAAATTATGAATCTTAATAACGTATGTGTGGTGGCCGCTCTATAGATGATAACTAAAGACGTCGGCGACCGTTGGCCTGAACTAATGGCGATAGCTTGGGAAACTTGAAATAGCCAGGTATTCTATGCACGGTATCTTTTAGGAACCTCCAAAAAGGAACATTTGGTCACCTTCCTAATTGGAGAGATCTACAATACGAGTGTTTTGTAATACGCTGCGGTTCCGGTCTGCCGGTCAGCGGGAAACGTGTGGAGACGACGAGTGGTACCGCTGGACTATGGTATATGCTACTACTGTCTGTTCCGGTGGACGTGTGAGTGGGGCAGGACATTGTTGGCCAGGGGGAGTTGGGTATATAATATACGTTTATATGTGCGTATGCGGAGTATACATACATACTCGTATACATAACGAAAGTCCGCCTCTGTATTGTCACATCAAGTGTTTGAAGTCAGCAGAGGGGTTAACCATGGCCAAGAGTGAAGAGTACTTCAAGCTGCCAAGCGACGGCACCTCGTCGGAGGCCGAGGCCGACGACGACGATGGCAGAGACTCGATGTCGTGGAAGAAGTCAGACAACCGCCGCAAGTTCCAGATCGTCTGGCGTCTGACGTCCGGTCTCATAGTCATCAGTGCTCTAGCCGTGATGCTGTACACTGCGGTAACTGTGTTCCGGATCTCCCAGGGGTTCAAGGTGGAGGACTATGGCGACTGTGGTTCCAGCCACACAGTTGAAGAAGCGCGTGAGAAGGGCTGCGTCTTTGATCCGGCTGGATGGGTCTGGACTCGCCCGGAGTGCTTCGACAAGGAACTTTTCGACGAGTTTATGAACCGGAACGACTTCTCCTATCACACCGACAAGGAGCTCACACCAGAGTCCCAGCTTTCCCTCGACTGGGTAATGGAGGGCAACATCACTTTGATATTCACCCAAAATGTATATCATCTGACCCACTGCACCGTAAGTCAATTAGTTCGGCTGTGTTGTGTCTTTAAGAGACGAGACAGAAGTGCTTTGTTTACTAGTGTCTGATCAAATGCGCATTTAGTACATGTGGAAGAGGATGCACAAGGCCATATTAAAGAAGGGGCCAATTGATAGCTACCTGAATAGCTGGGACCACACAAATCACTGCGATATGGTCTTGCTGAATTCCATGTTGCACGAGGTAAAGGGTCTGGAGTGTGCGCCAGGAGACAACTGCGCAACATGGCTCGGCAAGCCACAATGGACATCGTGCAAGAGATTTTAAATACTTTGTATCCTATAATGTCGGGTGATCAAGCTTACTCTGTCCTTCGAGTGTATATAAACCTTCGTAGGTTTGCACTCCATTAGCTAGAATACAGAGATCTTTCTATCTTTTCCCTGCTTCCCTCTGACAGTGCCCTCCAGCCTTACGTCTCTACCGGGGTCACGTTAGGCCGCACCGGTAAGCCACCGAAGGTGGCCAGGCAGCCGGCGCCCAAATCCTCCTCCGAGGAGACCGGACCTCGCAAAGTGAGTCTTTGTGCCACATTCACATTGAATGACATTGCTTATCGGCACCGCCATCAAGATTGAGTTATCGTAGATGACCTCAACCGTGTTGCCACGAATATAGAGAAACATGCAGAGTTCGTACGTAGCCAGGCAGCTTGGCCCATTGCAGGACAGGCAGTGCTTTCTTGCCTTGCTTTCTTTTTTTCTTTTTCTTGTCGCCTCCTCCGTCCTCTCTCCCTAATTTCTAGCCGACGCGTAGCATATCATATTCGGCTTGTTATCTACTGTGTGCTAACGTCTTGGACCAAAGGGGAAAAGTTTTCTTCTACCAAAGTGAAGACGTGTCCGTCGGTTTTGAAATGTGCCCATCACATTCTGGATCCGGAGGCCCCTGATGGCTGACGCATTCAGGTCTATTACATGCTGACGTTCCCGGCTACGGTATTGGAGATACAAAAGCCTACTGAACTTGAGACTGATTACTCGCGGTGGATACTTATATGATTGTTAAAGAGCTATGAAAACTATTTGGGATAGTGGAAATAAGTTATTGAAAAGCGACCATTAATCGTCGGCTGCCGCTGTTGGTGCCACAATTGATGCTACTCCTGCTCTTGTTGCTTCTGCTGTTGCTGTTACACTTCTATTTTTGTCTTATTTGTTACTGCACCGCCTATCTGTCCTCCGTGCCCGCGAAGCCAAATTATGGATGCTATGAAGGCGGAACGGCTTGGACATGAATGAGGACTTGATGAAGTTTGATTCAGTTTAGTTTCTCTTGTATATTTCTTGTCCTGTGAACAGGGTGACGTGGGCCTTAGTAAAATCCACGTCGATGGCTGGCACGTAGAGGGGCGCCACTCAGGGGACAGTCAAAGATTGTCTTCACCAACTCTCGGGTAGACGTGAACATAATCGGGACGCAAAGGCTCTTAACGTAAAAGAACGGTTGCGTGACAATGTGCGGCCATGCCAGAATAGGAAAGGTGGCGGTGCATGCGTCCAGTCGTCGGCGTATAGTCCAAGGCGATAATGTACGAGCGGCGGGAGACAGCCATCCAGGTATCGCGGACGTGTTGGCTGTCGTCCTTAAACATGTGATAGCGGCTCAGATCGCCGAGGCACTTAGCTCAGGTGTCCTGAAAGGCCGACACGGTCTCGAACAGCAAAGCCATTATGGAGTACGCCTGGTAGATAAATGTAAGCATGTGCTCTTGCGCCTCGAGTAGGCAACGATGCAGGAACCCCAAGAATCTGTGGATCCCGTGACGTCACATCCTGGCCATAGCGCATTTCTGGGCGACGCGCCGGAGCGCCGGCGATGCCGACGAATGCTGCAAGGCGAGTATGCAGTCGTGACTCTCGTGGTGTAGCGTGCGGTGGAGGGTGGCTAGGGCTTGCCACTTCTCGTCGCTGAGATTGTTCTGCAAATCGCCGTCGCCGCCGAAGCCAAAGTCGATCTCGACGCACAGAGTCTTGACCATGATGAGGGTCATGTAGATATCCTTGACCTCGTTCACTAGCTGTGGAAACTGGATCGGACGCCCCCCTGGCTGCAGCTTAATGGCAGAGTAGCGCTGACAATTACTAAAGTTCCTTTCTCCCTGGCTTGCTAAGGCGATGACATCTGTTCCGGCAGGTGGTGGCTACCGGCAGGACGGCAAAGAGTCCAGATCCTTGACGCTCTCACTCTCGCTCTTGTTCTGCGAGCTCGAGTCCTCTTTAAATCAACTATCGATATGTAGCACCTCTATGTCCTGCTGGTAGCTGACTCGTGTTATTTTAACCCCAGCTTACTGCTCGTTAAGCTGTTTGCTCTGTAGCTGTTTAGCTCGGGGCTCCCCTTAGCTAGCAACGGCGACACGCTTCGCTTTTGGAGGAGATGTGCACGTAGTAGACGTAGAGTATGTGTCGAGCGTGCACGGACGTGTAGACAAGTCCATGTCCACAATCAACTGTTTCGACCAAGTTATGTTAGTTGTTACCACAGTCGATTGTGTGGCTAGCAACATAGTGCCTATCCAGGATCCACTTTTCGTGATAGAGCTTAGAATGTTTATTTAAAGACGTACCGTACTATAGGTTAGTTGTCTTCTTGAAATATTTTTATTAACATAAATGCCTTTAAACAACTTAGTAATACATGGAGAATGAATGCAAGACTTTAACCCAAGCCTTAACAATTAAAAGTCGAACTCTAAGCTCCATCAAAATAAAGCATAGGGAAATTATAACGCTGTACAATGACAATACAAGAAATTGTTAGCAGGATAGCCTGGTGCTCATTGGCCAACGATTAACCCGGGTGGTCCAGAACGTACGTGTATAATCTGATGAACTCACACGTGGATCCGTAGCATTTCTCATTCGGGCGGACTCTTCAAGTTGTCCGGTTGCATTGGTAATGGATCTACAATCTAGACTTCTTACACCGACGTTGTTATGCAGGGCTTACCTTGGTAAGGGGGTGGACCTCCCTACAAGTACATTCCCCATTTATACGCATTTACAGAGTAGTATCTCTACATTCTAGTGCATCGTATTCGTTATACGACGGGTATAGATATAAGTCATCTCTCGACCACCATCCAGGTCATCGACTTTCCGATATTCTTACATTCTCCTGCCTTCACTCAAAGATGCATGCCTCTTTCGTTCTCGGTCTTGGCTTCAGCGGCCTGGCTCACGCCGCAGACCTCTGGCGCACGCTGCCAGCAACCCCCAACCTTCCGTCGCCCATCACAACGGCCACAACCCGCATCAATGGCGTCGACCTCTGGCTGCAAAAGTATAACGAGTCGCCCGGTGCCATCCCCGTGGTCATGGACCATGGTGGCCTCGGTTACTCGGCGTACTTTGGCGACGTCATCAGCGGCCTCGTAGACGCTGGGTACTACGTCGTGGCGCTGGACCGACGCGGCCACGGCCGTTCGACGTTCAACCACGGCGACGTGTTCACGTACGACGGCATGGCCGCAGACATTGCCGCCCTGCTTACGGCGCACGGCATTAGCAAATATGACGTGGTCGGATGGTCGGACGGCGCCATGACGACGCTGGCGGCACTGATCAACAGCACTCTGGCAGCGCCCATCCGCCGCGCGTTCGTCTTTGGAGGAGCCGCCAAGCCCGAGGACACCAATTCCACCTTTTCCGACACTGCCATTTTCTCCACGTTTGTGAGACGGTGCGCTGCCGAGTACGCAAAACTGCAGCCGACGGCCAACTTTACCGAATTCGGCAACAAAGTGCTCACCATGGAGGCGACGCTACCGCAATTCTCGGACGCGCAGCTGGGCAGCATCGATGGTAGCAAGGTCATCATCGTGGGGGCCGATCATGAGGAGGCTATCAACCTGAACGTGCCGGCACGGCTTCACGCGGCCATTCCGGGAAGCACGCTGCGGATTCTCAGCGGCGTGAGCCACTTTGCGCCCGTCCAGGATCCTGCCCAGTTTACCAAGGCGGTAAATGAGTTTTTGTCAAAATAAATAGTTGGCAAGGGAGAATATTTCCCATTTCTATTACTAGATAAAAACACTTCAATAGAGCAGGTTGATATCAAGCGAATTGTCTGTTTATTTTTTATGGCCAGTTTCTAAAACGCCATCTTCCCATTCTCGCTCCAGACACGATGCTTGCGTGGATCATTTTTTGAACGAATTCCAGTAGAGTTGTGCCACACTCTCGACTTATAGGCAGGTTGACAGTCATAGGTACATAAACCTCAAAATTGCGTTGCTGTAGTAGGGAATCTAGCCGACGCCGATGGTAAAGTCGGCACATTCAAAAAAGGGGCAGGCATTTCCCCCGGTTCCGGCCATCCCAGTTGTGGGGGGGAATGCGGCGCCGGTGTCTTCATTTTACCCATTTTCGCGGTATTGTGAGACACTGTCGTCATTGTTGTAGATGGTCGTCCTTGGATAAGGCCCATCCATTTTCTATCAGCAGGTATTTCACCCTTATTGAAAAGAGATAAGCAGTAGCTAAAGTGTTAAGTGTAAGGCTATTTAGGAGAAGAAACATAGAGCGCAGGGAAAAGAGTTTCGGCAATAATATCAACATAATAGGAGACGAATCCTGACATTAAAAATTTTCCTGTTTCGTACGGGGGTCTGCTCATATCTGTGCACACGTGCGCTACTTGTGCTGTTCCTGTGTTGCTCCTACTGTGACCTATTTAGTATCAGCCATTGTTCCACGTTATACTTCGTAAATAACTAGGTAGGATGGTCTTAAAGTTTACTAATTTTTATGTCTATGTCTATGAGTTAATCAATTTGGCCATACGCGTCACCTTGATAGTACCGTAAATGGTCCAGCTATTAATGAATGCTGACATCATAGACATTGGAAAATTTGCTCGAATCTGCTGCCGTACGTCATGTGCAGAAAATTAGTAATCTTTTTCAGTGTTAGTATAAAAGGAATGAAATGAAAACTAAACCCCGAAACCAAAATTTGACCAGATCAATACTTGAAAGCGGGGGAAAAAATATTTAATGCCAGCAGACAAAGGCCAATATACTTATTGACGGGTCCATCCTGCAATGGTTACACGACGGATTCGTATGAAAGTTCCCGTTGCGGGGGCTGCAGACACTGCCGGGCCCGCGGATTCCCTCAGCCACGGATTTTGGCAGATACTGCAGTCGATGAAAGCGCGACTTTCGTTTCTCACAATCGCTTGACGATGTGTGTGGAGTATTGCGCTTTTATCTGGATCTGGGATGGACACGCGCCGTGGACGTTGTTCACCCCGGCCGCTGGACCATCATGTCAGCTTGCCAAGGTGTTCGTTCATAACCCCAAGGATAGGCGGGAGAACAACACCTTGAGTAGACTGGAACTTTGCCTTTGGCTCCAGTCACGCCGATTCCTACCCAATTGGGGCAAGCTGTCAGGGCAACACACACACACGCTGCCTTGGGTTTAGAATAGGTGCGATGTGATGTGGTTGCCGGTTTCTCCGTGTTGCAGGAGACTTCGATCTCTAGGACCCGACACAATTTTTTCATTGCATCCTGGCAACAGGATATGTTATGCTAATGGAAAATTCTGTGCGGGATTCTCTACAGGATTGGCCAGTTTGTGTCGCGCATTTTGCCCTGATGCATAGATCGGGAAACCAAAGCCGCCATCAAAAGGCATATAGTGGGTCTAGGCCGTGGTTAGTTTTATAGGCGTGCTGAACACGAGGATGATCTGTCACTCTGGGGGTAGGGTCACCGGCGCTGACAACTGGCTACATTCTGGGGCAAGTGGTGTGGCTAGCCTGCATTGAACCGAAGTGACAGTTGGAGGAGCCGGCGGCCCATGCAGCTTGTGGATGATGAACACATACACACACAAAGATACTCTTCCTAGACTGACCTTGTTTGTCGGCTCCTCTCAAGCGTTGCCCTCCTGGTGTTGGTCCTTTCTGAGGGATGTGAGGCCACAGCAAGTATGTTGAGAACAGAAACTGACACACTCGTCCTTTTCATAAGGAAGCTGCATGTCTTGGGTTCGCCCATCAGATGGGAAATGATACTTGTCGTTGCTCAAAGTGGCAAAATGAGAAGATGGCTAAGTAGCCACGCCACGAGAAGAGCACACGGAAACAGCGCCGGTTTGCGATTGCAATTTCTCTCGTTTGAATATGCTGTTACTTAATTGTTCTTTGCTCTTTTTCTCGGTTTGTCAGTACGGTAATTGCTTTCGTTATTGTTCGACTTTTTTATATTTGCTTTCTCTTGTGTTTTCGGTTGCTTTTTTCGATGTTTATTTATTCATGTTTTTAATTACTCGTTCTGTACTGAACTTTGTAATGCCAATGCTCACTCAAATACCGTAGCGTCACAATTGTCACAAGTTCAAGCTGCTCTTTACAAGTTCCTTGGTAATTAGGTAAATAAATGTTAGGAAGACAAAGGTTAGCAAGGCAATGTCGAGTATACATAAGATAATATGGCGACCTAGAAGAGAACAATACAATAGCTAGACGGAAGATACTGCATTTTCTCTCTCACCGCGGAGACACTCCATGCTCGCCCCAGACCCGGCATATATCGGTATCCTGGTTACCTCGGATGATACACGCAACCCGCTCGCGCCCACTTCGGGTTTCACGGTACCCCTCTTGCGCAACGTGGAACTTGGATTTTGGGTCGGAGGCGTGCGTAATTTGCCCGGTGCTACTGCTCACAAACACCAGTCGTGGCATGTGGCCAACAGCGGCCGACTTTTGCAACAATGGCAGAAAGGCTTCGGTGACACTAATGTAGCCGACGACATTGGGGCAAAGATCTCACAGGGAATGTCGCGCAGAGACGGACCGGCGCGGATGATGCCGGCGTTGTTGATAAGAGCGTCGAGGCGCCCGCATTCGACGTCCACGTCTGTAGCGGTATCATCGACAGAGGCGTCGCCGGTGACGTCGAGCTGGACCGTGTAGACAGTGCCGTTGATATCGGAGAGGGCTTATAGTATCTTGATGGCTTCTTCGCCGTTGGAGGAGTTGCGGCTTCTAAGTGCTAGAGCCGACGACGAAGATCCGGGCAGCCTCAAAGCTCACGCCTTGATTGGCCCCTTAATCAATCCAGGTAAGCAGAAGATGATGATGGTTAGAAGCCGCATATTTTGTGAAATGGAACCACCAGGACAACCATGCCTATGATCAGAGTGATGATATGTATCTCTTAAGGAAGGGTGGCAATAATTGGAAGTCTTGGCCCGATCGATCTCGACATTAAGAACGCTAAGGGGTACGGCGATATAAGCTGACGTGGAGGTAAGGTTGACTTTTTGGGGAGAAATGATAAAACCGACGGAAGATGTAATATCTAGCCAGGTACTGCAGCAACGGGGCGTGAGCACTAGACCGGAAACAGGAGGTATACCGGATTTTTATATTTAAGAGTGAAAGATATCAACAGGTCTTGTTTTGGGGAAGTTTAACAGGAGAGTGTTAGACCAAGATGGGATCAATTCAGAAATGGACATTGGCCAAATGGATCTTGAGTTTCCATATTAATAAGACAGACTAATAAAAAGAATAATACGAACAAGATGTTTGCTGATCGCAGGATGAACATATGGTTGATAATAACCTCACATTGAATTGGCGGGGGGTGGGCTTGCCAGATGACGTTTCCAGAAATGAGACAGGGAAGAGTCTGGAAATTGCTGACTTGAGCATCCTTCCACGTATTGTACTGGAGAACTTACAGTTTGATCTATTATACTACATTATTCACTTTAGAATTTTAATAGACACCTTGGCTTGGAAGACACACGAATGGCTGTCTGCCTTGTCCTTGAGCTGTCCGGTCCGTTTCTCGGCAGCTGTGCAAAGGATGCGGATCTGCCGGAACGGGTGAAGACCGTCTGGAAGATGGCATCGATCTCCTCGAGGATTGCAGGAAGTGCTTAGGGCTGCATCTTCTCACGCAAACGTCGCGTTGGTGATATCGTTCAGAGGAGGTAGGAGACCGAGGCACTACCGACACCACACGCACACACGGAACAGCGAATCATCAGCGCCCCTAATCACGACGGCGACGAGGGTGCGCCTACGCTGTACCTGGTGAATCGTCCTCATCCTCGCCCTCCTCATCCTGGTTCTCAAACTCATCGCGACGACGGCGCCGCTCCGCAGGCTGGTATACCGAGTGCTGGCATCAGAATCAAGTTCTGTCTTTCACATCAGACGGTGCACAGCTGTGGCGTCCAGCTGGACAACCCACCCAATCCTCGCCGTGGTGAGGAGGAACGACGTTCACGACCAGGACCCATGAGCATGGGACGATTCTGCTAGCGAGCAAGTGTTAAGTTTAGGCTATAGTATAACACGCTCGTTACTTGGCCGTAAAGCCTTTTAACCGCGCTTAAAAAACACAATAATAAATGTAAACAAAGGAGAAAACGGAACATACCATTATATTCGCGTTCTGAGTAGACAGAAGCTAAAACCCCTTACGAAGCACATCGGAAAAAGCGCCACCGGCCATCCCGCGGCTACGCGGTGTTCTGCGTATCCCTAGCCTAATCCGCAACGTGGGCGTGGGCGTGAATGGCACCTCGGCGGGCCTAGTTCACCCCCCGGGAGGACCACCCACGCTCGTGGCCGAGTACACAGCGGGAAGTGCGGGGGGCGGCTCGGACTGAGCCAGCGCCAGCAGCTCGTTAACGCACGAACAGCCGCGTTGAACTCGACGTTTATCCTGACCCGCCGGCTCGGCACACCACACATTTGGAGGTCAACAACTTGCTCTAGCACGACAGATATCATGTAATGGAGTAAAAAAGAGGCTACAATGGTACAGTTCACCGTGAAAGAAACTTAAGAGAAGACAATGGATCTATTCTAGTGTTATCTTTAGTCAAGTTTTTGAAAGCCACTTCAGCTTAGATTACTTCTACGTGCTAGAAACTTTATAAGAATTTAAAGCTCTGCCTTTCCTTTTATATTGGTTATACATAAGCGCTATAAAAAGGCGACGATTTGTTTTCATGATCCGATCTCGGCCGCAATATAAGGACACGTGCTAGAGTCTAATGTAACATTGATTCTTGGTCTTTTACGTACGGTACCATGTAGTGTGCGTGCTCAATTCGTAGAGTACAAATCTTGAAGTTTACTGTTGAATTCAGACGGCGAATGTAGTTATTTAATGCTTCGTTTCTTTTTCAGCCACGTGGCACCGACAGCTGTGATTGAAAGTGTGGACTGACGATGAAAGCAGATAGGCAGACATTGAAAGTATTAGCTTGGCTGTGGTAAGATCATATCGGGAGTCCTACGTAGTAGCACGCTTCCAAGACCGTAAAGAATACTGCATGCTACGTTGTTGTGTTGTGTATGTAGAGCATAGCCCGAAACTTGCCCTCTTCAACTATCTGTATACAAGGGAGCTACATGTCACAGCTAAGCCCCTAACTAGTGTCTGGGCCTCGGCCGCTTTCCTAAGTAGGCCGCTAATGCCGCTAGTGTCCTTTGCCCCCCACCTTGTGGTGCGATATATAGTCACTGGGATATCCTTGAGCTGGCTGTGCTCTTTCCCCACCGCTTTTCTCATCCGGGAACGTACATTATTATACTCTATACTTTGGTCTGCGATAACAGGAATGCGACAAGAATGACTGAGGCACCGACCACGAGTGTGACCCACGCGGCTCAGACCGGGAACCCGCAGTCGCTGGGTCAAGGCAATGTTAGCCAGGGCCCGGTACAAGTAGATGACGTGAGTGATTGTCGCGGTGCTTCCGTGGGGCTTTCCTGGTAGCACTGACACATTCTCTCCAGGACCGTGACGACGATCCGGGCTACAGCGATGGTGCCTCGTGAGCCTTGGGCCCGACAGAGTCATTGGATGATTGGTTTCTGACAGTATTCCCCAGTCTGGCATCTGCTAGCTTTGTCTCGTCGCTAAACTCAAGCATTTTGCAATACAAGTACGTCCTTGCACTCTTCCACAATGATGTCAGCGTAGCTACCACTGACTGTTCCACAGGTATCAGGTTCGTGCTTTGAATTGAGTGTGCAGCCACCGCCATCTACGTTTCAATTGGCGCTGATACGAAGCGCCGTGGGATAGAACGGTCGCCGCTATCATGCCTTCCGAGAGGGCGCTTATCTAGTGGTAAGGCACCACGATGTGGCCATTCATAGTCAAGGTCATTGACATGCGACTTGATAGCCCAACGACGACGACGAGCAAGAGCGGATGGACTTGGGACACCACATCTATCGGCTGCTGCTCCAGGGCGAGCTCCATCTGGCCCCCATCGGCGGCCACCCCCAGCGTGTTCTTGACCTGGGCACAGGCACCGGAATTTGGGCAATGGACTTTGCTGAGTCAGATACCCCTTTCTTCTCTCTTGACGACCCAAAACAGGACCATGCCACTGACAATGCTCCAATTTGTAGCCAATACCCCTCTGCCGAAGTCCTCGGCACGGATCTGAGCCCCATTCAACCCAAGTGGTATGTCCGCATGTTCTAATATTCTCTACTTGTGCCTCTTGTTGCAATGACACTGACTGCTAGAAAGGACCCCCCCTAACTGCTTCTTTGAGGTGGATGACTTTGAGCAGGAATGGGTGTACCGCAAAAAGTTTGACTACATTCACGCTCGCGAACTAGGAGGCTGCATTAGCGATGACAACCAGCTCTTTCGTCGCGCTTTTGAACACCTGGTCCCGGGCGGGTACTTTGAAATACAAACCGTCTTCCCGCGCTTCCTCTCCGACGATGGCACTGCAAAGGGGGCAACAAATGCGCAGCTTTGGATGAAAAACATCTGCGAGGGCGCGGGAAAGTTTAACAAACCTCTTGATTTGACACCAGAGTGGCTAGAGAAAATCAAGGCGGCTGGTTTCGTTGATGTTCAGCAGGATATCCGCAAGGTTTGTTGAGTCCCCAAAGCCTAAAAGTGCACACCAACATTTCTTTATAGGTTCCGATTGGTGCCTGGCCAAGAGATGCGGCTCTCAAGGAGATTGGCAAATACCAGTTCGTCCAGGAGCAGCAGGTTATCGACTCGTACACGCCGGGAATCTTCTCCCACGTTCTTGGCTGGACGGAGGATGAGATCAATGTGCTTATTGCCAAAGTGAAGAAAGACCTCACGAATCCCGCATTCCATTTGTATATGCCCGTCTACTTCATCTGGGGCAGGAAGCCGTGATCGTTGCTGCTGCCGCTGCAGAAACTTCTCGCCATCAGCGTGACTGTCTATTTTTTTCCAGTGCTAAGAACCCGTTCCTGAACATATTATACTTTTATATGCGACTGTACAATCAACGCTATCTGCACGGTTTTATTATCTTGAACACTCTTTATAGTTTGTCGATCTTAAATAAATGGGTTCATTTCATTATTTTTATCAAAGATTGACAAGGTGGCTAGTTTCTGCAGCAGAGGTTGCCTTCAGCCAAAACATGTTCTTACCCCGAGTCCAGCTTATGTGATTCTGCTGTTGCCTATTCTGCGACACCACCAGCTGACCATGTAGAGCAGCAAACCAGCTATTCCGCCATATTGTGGAACTAGCTGGGTTGCTTTACATCTAGAAACATGTCTCATGTAAATTTGATCACACACAAGTGTCTATGTATCCCAACGCACTCTTCACTTTACCTCTCAAGCCTTGTTCCCCCGCATATATCAAAAGACTACACGTGAGTCCCAGTCGTGACAGTCCTCAGCAGTAGCAGCGGCTGAGAAGACGCTCAGTCCGGCGGCCCCCAGCACGTTGCACGCGTCGACATGTCGAGGGCAAGCCCAACGTCCCGGCAGGCGCAAGCTGAAGCCCATGTAGTTTCCGTATTTGCCCCTATTCTTTGAATTCTATTTCAGGCAGGACGCATCGTTCTACTACGACAATGGCGATGGTCGAGACGCAGCCACCGGCATCGACCCTGGCCTGGCCCAGGAGCGCCAGTCTGCCTACCGTAGCCGTTGTCAGCAGCAAGGGTCAAGCTCGAGTGGAGGAAGCAACAGTAGTTTCATTGATAGTCATGATCCACGCTCTCTCAGTGGGCCACCTCTCGCTGTCCGAAGAGCAGTTTGTGAGCCCGTCATTTTCGGGGATCTGAAGCGCCGCTCCCTCACCTTGCTTCCTCATTTAGCACATCTGTGTTGCCACCGGCCGCACCACGCGTATCATCTTCGATCTGGGCCTGTGCCAGAATTTCAAACGCTATCCGACCGTCATCCAGCACCACCCTGTCTCGCGGCAACCCTACGCCACCCACCCGACGTCGTCACCAGCCTCGCCGCTGGTGGGCTGGCCCCGGATAATATTGACTACGTTCTGTACTCCTATGTACGTCCAGCGGGTGCCAAATGCACGAATCCACACATTCACTAACTAGTTTCAGGTTCGCTGGGACCACATCGGCGAGCCTCGGGACTTTCCGCCCAGCACTTTTGTTGTAGGTCACGGCTCCATTGCCTTTCTGAAGGGAAATTTGACGGTTTGTACGTAAATCATTCGTTCTTTGAGTCAGACCACCTCCTTGGCCATTGGAACCTGCTGGCGCGAACGCAGGCCGAGAAAAGCGGCAGCACCAGGTGGGTGTACCTTGCCGGTGACACCTGCTACGACCGCCATATTTCGTGCCATAAAAAGGTAGATCGGCGAGTGGCGCAACGTCCACGGCCATACCTACTGCATCCATACTGGCCGTACCCAGGCCGAGGACGCCATTGTCTGAATCCGCCAACTTGAGCAGCAGAGTATCGAAATCATCTGTTCCCATAACGCCGAGTCGGAGAGCTATTCAAAGAACAGAAAGTTCTTTTTTGTTGCTAATTTATGATCTAGTATTTACGTTTTGTCCTGTTTCCCATTTCTCTATTAGACTAGAGTCATGTATGATTGTCTGTCCGTATATTTGTTTGATTGTCAACCCATGCCTTTCCTTCCCTTACACCCGAAAGAAACAGTGACCATCCAATCCGTAATCACCGCAACCTCGAACTTGTCTCTTGATTGTCCCTGTTGTGGTTGTCTTTGTTGGAGTTGTCCGATAATAGGGGAAGTTGTTTGTTTATCCCCACACCACGTGATGTGGGGATTTCCCCCCTTTAAATTAGTGCCCGTCGAACGATGTGGGGACGAATCAAGAAGAGACGGGGAATAATCTTAACAAGCCGGCCGGCACGCTTCAAGACTTCCGGACAGCGACAAGAGAACATGGGGACAGTGTGAGTAATCAGTGATTCATCCCACCTTGTTTGGTTACGAGGTTTCCAATGATTACGCTCATAATAGCATCACTTCACATCCTTCATCACGGCCACGTCAGTGTCTACCACACCATGGCTGACCGGGAGAACCTTGGCGAGAAATTCAAAACTATCATGGGCCTTGAGGCCTTTGATCATCTGACAAGACCTGTTACGTCGTGATATCAGGTTTTTTGCTGCCAGCCTCGCCATCCTTGCACTCTCTTTTCCTCCTAGAGTACAAAGTCCCAGTATCTGTCCGGCTTCCCAGTTGCTGAGTCCGAGATCGAAAGCCCCACAAGCGCTAGTCCGTTGAGGGTATGCAGATGCGCTTCCGTGGGCTCAGGTCTTTTGCCGCTCAGTTCCAGGTTATGTCTGGCACAGGTCCCGTTCTCCTGCTGCCCAACCGAGATGCCGACGAGGTCCGCAACAACAAGTTCCTCAGCTTCCACTATTACGTCTCTAAAGACTTTTTTGTAAATTACTCCGGCTTTGAGGCTTACAAGACCGGCTACCAGGACAGCACCTTTATTCAAGAGGTTGTCCGCGTCAAACTGACCCTTTCTCTGGCTCTCGTCGCCAATGACCTCGTCGAGGAGATGGCTAACGCAGCCCACGACATCTTAGGCAAAGATGACGCTTTCCACTCGATAGCCGCCAAAGACAAAGTCTCCCAGCTCGTCTCCCATCTCTTATTGCGCGTAATCCTAGTCAAAAACCTCTCCCGCAACGACCGTTGTTAGGAGTTTGCCATTACATCCACGACTCATATGCCGCCGCCTATGAGCTGCACCAATGACCTGCTGTTGTGTGCCCGTTTGTGCACTGGTTCTTGCCCACGTGCAAACACATTCCACAGGAGGTCAAGGATGCCACGAACCTCATCATTCCTGATGTGGCGTGTCGCAAACAGAGGTGAAGATGCCGGTGCAGAAAAGAAGGGATCAGCATTGACCTAGAGTAGATAGGCTTATGAAAGTGGAATCTTCTTTTTAGTACTTATCCAGTGACTCAAATTATATATCAACAGCAAAGAAAGAAAATGACTGGACGTATCGTTTCCATTACTTCCTATCCTGCCTTCAGTTATAAAACTTCATACATTCATCATCCTTCCTGTCATTTGCTCACTTGTGCTCCCACAGCGCCCGTGACACAAGCACCATGAAACAGTCTGCTGCCGATAGTTTACTAGAAGTCACAAAGCAAGCACAAAACGCAATGAGGCCCTCGATATTTTGCTTAGTCCCCCCCCCCGAAAAAAAAAAATAAAACTGACAAAAAACTGAAGACCTTGAGACAGTTCTTACTTATAAGCTTTATTTCCATCCAAAAAAGCGAGGTGTTCCCCATCCTCGGCAAGCAGGGGAACTGTTTGGATCATGGCTCCCTCCTCTGTCTCTGTTACTTATCACCCACGTGCAGCACCAGATGCCGTGGCTTCAGTCGCGGACTTGTTTCCCACATCCTCCGAGATAACCACACCAGTAGCCGTACGAGAAACCTCGTTGCTCTCGCTCTCCTTGGTCATCTTATTCTTCATGAGGGGCCAGTGGCCCTTGACTTCGTTGTAGCGGAGGATGGCGAGGGCAGCCATGACGCAGATCCAGTAGATGTTGTAGACAAGGACGGAGCTGTAGGTAGCGGTGTTGGACCAGCCGAGGATGCCGTTGAAAATACCCCAGCCATAACCACCGTTATAGTCAGGGGAGCAGCACTGTCAATGTTAGGAAGTAGAAGACAAGGAGAGCATGTTTGAAGAGGGGTGCTGTTGACTTGCGTTCACGTGCCAAACCGCGCGGGTGATGTCATAGGAACCATCGCCCATACCAGTCTCGGCGACATCACCACCGACCATCTTGGCAAAGTGGCCCTGTTCAAAGTAGGTGACGGAACGGGCCATAAGACCAGCGGCGACGAGGTAGAGCAGGCAGGTGCAGAAGATAAGGCAGACTTGAAGTGCGGCCATGGAAGTACCCCTGTGGGTGTTAGAAAAGGACAAGAAAAAAAGGATGGTTAGGTGAGAAAAAGAGAAGGCAAAAGACATAAAATTGTATTCTGTGAAAAAAACGTCAACTTACTTGTAGAGAATGTAGGATAAAAAAACGCCGGCAATCAGGCCGATAACCACGGGCAGAGGCACGGCCTTGGCAGGAGCGGAGAAGCTGACGCCGGCAATGAAGACGATACCCTCGATGCCTTCACGGGCGACGGTGAAGAAGCTGAGGATGAAGATGACGTATCTGCCGCCCCAGCGCTGGATCCAGCCCTTCTTCTTGCTCTTGTCCTTGGAAAGCGTGTCGGCAATGCGGCGGCGCCACTTGTCCTGCATCTTGTTGACACGCAGCATGGCAATGCCGACAAAGGAGATAATGAGGGCAGCAATGAGATAAAAGACACCTTCATAGTAGTACTCGGCCTTGGACCAGGCATTGTGGCCAAGGCTGTAAAAGGCGCCAATCATGCCGCCGCCGATGATCATGCAGAGCAAAAAGCCGACGAGGACGCCGAGCCAGACCTGCTTGACCATGGCGCGGTAGGCCGACCGGTTGGTGATGGGGTAGTTGGTACTGCTGACGAGGGTGGCATCTTGGTTCTGGCCCTCGACAAACATCTGCTTGGGGAAGGCAAGGATGACGGCGACGACGATGCCGGCCTCGATGGTCTCGCGCAGGACGACCAGAAAGATGGGCACCGAGAAGACGTTGGTCGCCATGGTTTGTGAGAAGGAATGTGGAATGTGTGACAGAGAGAGAAGAATGCTTTTGACAAGGGATGTGTGTTTGTTCAAGTCGTCAAGTCTTGCTATATTCCTCTTGTCCTGTCTCTTCACAGAACGATGCCTTGGGTTCGGAGACCAAGCAAAAACCAGAAACAAGGGAAGAGAACAGATCTGATAAAAATCAGGACATCCCAGACCACTCATATCTTTTAAACACCTGCTAGACATGGACTTTGTCGGGCCCATTAGACAGGGTAGTATTGCTGATACAAACTCTCTTCTTCCCACACCCCTCCTTACACCACGCCATTTTCCCACCTCTTTCTTCTCTCTGTCTCTCTCTCCCTCTTGCTCAAAAGGAAACAAGTGCCGGATCTAAGGCATCCCAGAGGACTGCCCCGATAGCCGCAGGAGGACACTCCACCCGGCCCTTTACTTTAAACCCTGCTAAGGCACACTAGGTCTGATGGGTAAAGTTGCATGCATGGCTCAAAGGGCGGCACCATACGAGTATTGGAACAGGTGGTGGCATGCCCCGGCAGCCTTAAGTACGCATATGTGGGGCGCTGGACGTGTTGGCTCTCAGGCTCTCTCTCATTCATCTGACTAACGTCATTAACATCATCAATAAGCCAGCCTTGCTCCCTATCCAGCGTCAACCTGGCGATCTTTGAAAAGACAAGAATCTGCAAAACGACGGCCCATTTGCTTGATTATATCGCGTCCTGAATTATTCGATCTCGCTTCTGTTAACTGCCCTATATATTTCCCGATGGTCACTTTGTTATTTTTATTTTTTGCTCTCAAGGCCTCTTTGCCGAGCCAATCTAGCCTCCATAAATCCCTGCCCTGCCCAACAATCAAGCCACAATTTCAAGGCACACGCCCCCTCATTCTCTACGAATCCTCGTATTTGTTTCCATTGTTTGGTTGAGTTTACAGTTGCTCGCACCCCCACGTGTTGGTATTCGCGGTAGAAAGCAATGCACGGTTGGCAGAAACAGCACTCATTTCCGACCCTCCGAGGTTATCGCCGAGTTTTTAGCGTATGACAGCAGGGGAACTGGGGAAAGTTCCAGTAATAAAAATGACCCATGCAAGACAAGAATGACAAGAAAAGACAAGAGCACATAAGAAAATGACAAGGAAAATAAGTACAGGAGAGTACGCAGTAACGGGCCAGCATCCACAAGAGCCGCAATGGCGTGTTGCCGAAAGGAGAAAAGGAGAGAGTAAGAGAAAACAAGAGAGAACAGGGGGTGGGTGGTAAAGCAGTAAAAGGGCAGACAAAAGCTTTTCGGTTTGCTGGCACTTGGGGTTCAAGCCTTTCGAGCTGATTTACAGAGCGAAACACCAAGACTTCCAAGACTTCCTGCCATGTTTGGCGCGGGAGGACCATAAGGTGGCAATCCCTTATCAGATCATAGACAAGCCCAGACAAGCCGGCTCTGGACCGTCCACCATCGAACAGTCGGCAAAAGAGAGGCAAAAGGAAAGCACGAGACCATGAGGTATTCTAGGCTGCGGTACGCCATGGTAGAGCTACTACAGAACCACCCTAGAACCACTACTTCGCTGCATATTTGTACACCTCTGCATCGTTTGTAGATCAACTGCACAAGACCTCATAAAGCTCGCTTAAAGTTACCGACAGTCCCATAGAGCCTTGGCCCTGGCTATTCTTCCATTTCACCTGCTGTTCATAGAATGAGCCCTTGTAGTGACAAAAATATGGCACGTACGAGTAGTAGGACAAAAAGAGAAAAGATGCGAAGAAAAAAAAGCCAAGACTAACCATCCCATGACAAGCTCGCAAAAGGCAATCCGGGCGCTAAGCACGCACATACACACGACATGAGGCATTATCAGATCAAACGAAACAAACAAGACGACCGACAAAAGACACGCACCCCCTCAAAGCGCTATCCGTGGGAAGATGACATGACTACTGCTTCTTTTCTGGACGGCACATGGTATGCCTCTATTGCCAAGACTTCTAGCATCGGAGCATAAAGGAACGCCGAGCCTATGACAAGGGTGCAAAAACACAAAGTATTTTTGGAGGCTTGTTCATGCTGTGGCCCTTCTGGCCCTCATAGTCCCTCTGATCTAGCTCGGGCATTCCATTTTTTGCATCATGTTACAGAAAGAAAGCCTCCTTCTTCCCTGTCATTAGCAGTGTATGTTCCTGATTATCCGTGGAAACCATGTCAGATTAATACCGAGTTTCAAAGCACGAGATCAATAAGCGAACGGAAGACCGAAAAATGGTAGTTGGTGGGGTATGGCAGGAGGGAAATTTCACGCGAGGCTTGGCAATGTTTTTCATTTTTCTCCTTCTGCTGTTTTCCTCGTATCACACCGACCGATGCCTAAACGGAGTCGCAGCAAAGAAGTAGTCATGCCGACACGACCCTAATGCAAAATCTACCACCGAGCAGTCGGCCGAGCATAGAGATCCAGTCTGGTATCCAATTCGGTATCCATTAACCACCCAGTCTCCCATCTCGCCCATCTGTGCCCCTTCGGCCGAATCTCTGCTCGCGCAGGCCCCGCCTTTTTGCGTTGAAAATTTGTGCCCCTTCTAAAAGTGTCAACCAGCTAAGTGTACGATACGTCAAGTTTCAACACCCTCTCCTTTTTCGATTATAAGCAAATACGAAAAAAAAACACCAGATATCCTAATTTTTCTAATTCCGCGCTTCTTAACATATAGACCGTTTTATATTAATTCGTTGTTGTTTTGTTTTTGGGGGGGTTTGTTTACCTTTTTAACTCGGTTTACAGCCGAATTCGCTTTTATACATTGTCCTTTTTAATAATAAGCACTTCACTTAATTAAAGTTACTTGTTAAACTTTATATAAATATTTTATTTCTTGGCTATAGCTTGCTTTATATTCTTATTTTTATATGATGTAGTTATTTTAATAACGTTAATAGTTGTATATATTTAACACAAAGTTATAAGTGTATTAAATAAAGAAAAGTAAAAAGTGAAAAGAAGAAAGAGAGTTGGCAACACGTCTCATCTTAGGTAACGATATACCCGCCTAGAGAAGGAGACGATGAAGATTCTTAGGGATTTCTTTGTTAGTCTATTAAGTGTCCGATCTCTGTCGACTTTGACCTTGACACCGTTGTCTGACTGCAGCCTTTTCTGGCGTGGACAAAGCTCGACAACCGTATGGTATCTCAATATGTGTGAGAGGCCTGGTGATACGTTTGTCATGGGCTTCTCGGTCATGCGTTTACTCCACCTCTGGCTGAATTCATACGCGATGGCTGTTGGCAGAGTTCTATCCGTTTTCATGCAAAGGCTCATCCAGATTACGCCGATATGTCTGCTCGGACAGGCTTTGAAACATCTGGCATTCTTTACTGAGATGTACAGGGCCAGTTGACAGCTATTCTCATAGACAAAGGCTACCTAGATGCAGCATGGAAAGGCAGAACACCCAGATACTACATCGAGGAACAGCAATGCCAACTTGCGAGAAGCCATTCTACATGATCAACAGATAGTATATAAGGGTATTCTCGTTGCTTACCTCGTTTATGGCCACCAACTGGACCGTGGTACCACGCAATACATAGAAGGACGTTATGAGAATGCTCAGTGTGACAATAAGTTAAAAGAACAGAAAATGTCAACAATTTTTGAAAAGGAAATTGTCTAATGATAATAGCCTGAAGTTGTAAAGACGTAACCAATTGAACCGCTGCTACACAAAATGCATAATCAGAGACCCCCTCAGATAATGGCATGAATGTATTTCTTTTTTTCTTCGTCCCAGGCCCGGGCTTGTATTGTAGACTCGTTAGGTATGGTTGTCCATAGCGCATCTGATGGTTCTGATGTCCATGAAGATCCACGAAGATTTCGATGTCGCTGATCAAGCTGGACTAATCGGCTGAGTCTTTTCGGTGCCGAGCTGAGATGCTTTTTTCTGGTGACGTTTATTGAAGACAAACTTGGCAGTCAGAATTGTGGTAACCACGAACAGTAACCATTCAACCGCCCCGAAGGTCGTTGCCGCCTTAAGTAGCCCACAGCTACTCTCTTTTGCTGGACATGCATCGGTTGCTATGTTTACAGCCACAGCAATGAAACCAGAAAGCCATGAGAGAAGAGCCACAACCTCAACTGCGACACAGGCATAGTCAACCAATGCATTGTCCACAAAGAAGATTTTGGCAATGATGAGGAATATAACGCCTAGAAATGTCCACGCAGCACAGAACAATAAGAAACCCCACGCATTTGGGACGCCATTGTACAAGTCAAAGCTGCCAAACCAGGCGTTTTCTTGGGAAGTAAAGCCATGAAACGTGTGGACAGCTAGGAGGTTGGGTTAGACTCAACAGTGTGCATAAACATAGTTAGAAAACCCTGTTATTCTCTGTACGTACCACGACCGTCTATTCCCATGACAATGACAGCAAAGATGAGCTGGAGCGCTCGCAGGACAATTTCAACCGCTCCCATAATGTGCAGCGGTTTTCCAAAGAATGTTCTTATGTAGTGAATTAAATGCTGTTAAAGGAAACCTGTTGTTGTATGGTCGGTCAGTAAAGGGAGTCGAGTCAAATTGGTAGTGAGGTGATGAACAAGCCAGATAAAAGTGACGAACATGGCGAAATAAATAGAAATCAAAGTCTGGTCTCGACGAAACCATGAGGAAGACCTTACGTGGCGGCGGCTAGGCAGCATGATTCTACAGGTCCACCTGTACGAACACACGCGTAAAAAGCAAACATGTCGATTTCAGTATTTTAGATGGTGATTTACCGAGATTCCTTCTACGATATTATTTTGTTGCTACATGCAGCTAGGTTCACCACTCAGCACTCCACTTGTACGAACTAGCCAATCAACATGCTGCATATCGTATGAGTCTGACATCGACCCCTCAAATCCTGACATCATCCCCTCTCTCCCCGCTTCAAAAAAATAAAGCTTCCTGGGCTTGTCCTCTGCTTGAAATAGCGAATTTTATACAGCAGCCACCAACCACCAACGTGATGGGAAAAACTGGGAAGGAGAGCGCCAAGATGGCCAATCAGGCTTGGAGAAAAATGCCTCGCAAATTCGCTCCAAAGTCGAGACTAGGCTGTAAGACATGCAAGTCAGTATTGGCACGGTGTTGCTCAACCCCCCGAAACTGACACTCTACCTCGTTGCACGTCTCAGGATAAGACGAATAAAATGCGATCTGGCACGGCCTTCGTGCTTGAAATGTCAATCCACAGGTCGCACCTGCGATGGCTACAATGAAATGCCCCTTGGATCAATTCATCATCACAACGGCAATAGCAACGCATCAGGGAACTGTGGCAGTCATGAACTTTGCACCTCGATCACACAATACAGTGGCCTCGAGTCAAAGAATCTCGGCGCCTTTATGGCTGTACCAGTAATGGGAACCACCCAGTCAGACGCAATGCTTTTCTTCAAGTACATTTCGATTAAACACCTGGATGAATACAACCCTTGCGAATCATGGCGGAAAACTCTCATGTTCTTCTCGCATACAGTACCATCAGTGCATCATGCCGCCATTGCTCTAGCCCTGATTCATCGAAACTACTATGACGACAATCCTAGCGATGGTGCTTATCAACCACATGCTGCCTTGATTCATTACAATCGCGCCATACAGCTTCTTCTGAGCCAGAAATCCGACAACAGCGCTGAAGTAACAGCCATCACACTTTTGGTCTGCTACCTCTTCACCTGTTTTGACCAACTGGCCGGCAACTACGTGCAAGCAACAAACCACCTCCGTGGAGGCGTGGAGCTCTCACGCAACATAGAAATCAACGACAACAATACACAAAACGATGCCAAATACTCTGATTTTCATACGCTCACTGGCCAAGTCACAAAACAGATTCATCGTCTCGATATGCAGGCTGGGACGTTTCTGGTCGATTGGACTCCTGTTGATATCGAAGAGATGCTTGAGTCCCAGAAGCTTCCACTTCCCGTCAATATCTTTAGCTTTCGGTCCCTTGACGATGCCGCCGACCGCCTTCAGATCCTCGTCGCTCAAGTAATGAAACTACGTAACACGAAGCAGGAAATGTCTCCAACGGACACGATGTCGTTGCCATCAACTTCGTCCTCTTCAATACTCAAGGGTGTCGTTCTCGGGCAGCTGGAAACGTGGTCAAGTCTTTTTGCAAACATGTTGCAACAAGGCCAAGGCAGCAGTTCGTTTGCAACAGATTCAAACAATGCCTTCCCGCAAGTATCACTTCTATGGCTACAATACACCATTTCATGGACCTACCTCAGCAGTTATGGGCCCCGTGGGGAGATGGAGTATGACAACTTCCTGCCCAAGTTCCGACAATGTGTGGCCTTGGCAAACGATGTAGCGGCGGCACATGAAAAATATTCAGGATCCCTCAGGCCGACGTTTACGCCCGAGATTGGACTGGTCCCTGCGCTTTACTTGATTGGGATCAAATGCAGGCATCCCACGGTCCGACGCGAGGCTTTGACCATCTTGCGACGGCAATCGATACGGGAGGCGGTTTGGGATAGCATCTCTGCCGCCAAGGTAGTAGAGCGGGTCATTGAGATTGAAGAGTGTGGGTCTGGAGACGGCAGCGTGGTGCGTAACATGGAAGAGATTGCTATATGGCAGAGGGTCGAAGATTTGTCTTGGGTTCACCACATCGGTGGACAGCCATCCAGGGTGGATATCACTTATACATTCTGCTCGCGGCAAGGAACGTATATCGAGTCTCTAACTTGAAGGAAGACCCTAAACGGGTGATACACATACTTCAAGGCATTTGCATGACGAAGTTTCAAAGCGAGAAGGTCACAGCAGGAGCAGCACGGGCGTGTAAGGTATAAGCAGGTTTGCATACGAAACAGGAATTTTTGAATGCCAGAATTCGTCTTTTATATTAGGTTGACTTTCATTCACAAGAGAGCAGATCCTACTTGAAGGGTATCCAATGTACAAAGTATCCGCCTGCGTCCTAATAATCCCATGTCCTATGCAAAGTAAACCTCGCTCCAAGGCCCGACCATGATGCAGGGTAATGAAAAAAAAAACCCTTTAAAAAAGTTCAAGAGTGCTGAGCCCCAAAGTTCCTTCCAAATATGCAATGCCGTAAAATGTTTGCCCTAGATCTTTTCCGAACAAGTACCACCCAAAATATAACCATATGCGTGCCAGTTCAGCGAGGACATGAAAATGTGTACCGTATGAATATCTGTGCCAGTTGTTAAATAAAACAATAAAAGACATGAATTAATCAGGGATAAAAGCAAAAATAAAAAATAGAAATAGAAGCCAAAGAAAGGGTAGTTAAAATGTGCACGAAGCGCAAAAGGTCAGAAGAAGGAAAGAAATAAAAGAATCATGCAAGATGTGCATTTTCTTCGTGAATTTAGAATGATTGTGTATTTGGTGGGTTTACATCGCTTGGCGGCCTGTAGAATGCTTTGTATGGGTGGTCGGGCAGATTGAAGTCGGCACGAAGCAGTGGATTCAGCATCTGTGGTGGACGGTATGGCAATAGAGTTGGCACAGCTGGCGAAGATTGGACCGATGAAGGAGCGGTAGTGGCTGCAGATGCCGATGTATTGGAAGCGACTGAAGTCGTCGAAAGCATGTGAAAATGATGTGGTGACCCATTAGCGGTACCGTTGAGTGAATTCAGTAGGGACTTTCGGTGTGGGATAACGGGAGCAAGATTGGGGCCCGGCGTCTTGGTCAGCAGTGGCCCAGAGAAGCCCATGCCAGGGGAGCTGTTGGCAACAGAACTGTGGTGTATGCTTTGGTAGCTTGTCGACGTTGAAAAGAGCCCACCAGAGTTCCCGCCACTTAGGGGGACGGCAGCAGAGGTTGTATTCCGACCTGAAAGGGGGGTAGGATTTGCGGCAAGGGTCTCCACCACATTGACACGACCCCATGCACGTTCGAGCTGCTTGAAAATCACAGAAATACGCCAGCCAGTTTCTGTGGAAATTCTTTGGAGAAGCGAGACAACCTCGTCTTGTTCGCGGCGATCGCGAAGAACAAGTGCAGCAGTGACGAGGCTGCGGATAGCCACACTAGCGATGCCGCGATCCTTGGCGTGGGCAACAATGCCGCAGACCTGGTGAGCATGGTGAAGAAGGGCATTCTTGTTTTCTGGATAATCCGGAGACTTGATCGGGTTGACTTGATGAAGCAAAACCATGGCGGTGTGGTAAAAGAGGCGCCCGATGACAGCAGCACGCTTGATGAGCCTGGATGTGGTTAGCCATGGCACATGTCGAAGCAAAGGTCGCCGAGATTTGAAGCCTACCAAACATTGGGGAAAACCGAAGTCGATGATGAGTTTTGCGAAGGAAACAGGTAGCTGAACGGTCGCATGGTGCGAGAACAGTTGCGGTTCCAACTATCACAAAGACTCTTCAGGCGCTTCCACTCGGTAAAGCGACTCTGCAAACGTGCTTGCTCGTCATGTGGTGAGGGTTCCTTAAATTGGGGAATGTTGGCACGAAAATTGGAAATTTTGGCAACAATATAAAAAATCCGATGCACCCAAACCTCTTCGTCGCCTCCGGCAGTCAGGGCGGAGGCCATTGCAGTAAGTTGCCTTGTTGGTGCTTCTGTAGGCAGTTTGTCTAGTGAGACGTCGCCGCAGTTATTCTCTGCGATCAAACCGGCACCGTCGTAATCTTTCTTGCCGTCTTTATCTTCTCTCTTGACATCTTCAGCGGTATCCAGGTTATTGGCAAAGTCGAGGTCAAGGCCCCACTGATCAGGGTCCCAGGCTGTTGGCCAATTGAACGAAAGACAGCTGAGAACTTCCATGCCAATATTGACCCAAAAACAGGCGGCTCCGACTCCTTTGCTTCTGGCATCCCAGCCGCATTCACGGATGAGAGCACGAGCGCCGGCAATATGGCTCATACGCTCGTTGGGTTTCTCGCTCATGATCTCATAAACGTTGAGGATCACGGCTGTCGTCGCGCACTCTTCAATGTTTCGGTCCGGATTTTGGAGACTGCGCAGTAGTTGAGTCGTCGCCGTGTCGTAGTAGAATAGAGCCTTGTCATCTTTGTACGCCGAGTTGACTAGCGTAAGATGTTTCACGCCACAAGCGAGCGAGGCATTGAGAAGCATAGGCGACTTCAACGCCATAAAGGGAAGAATGCGGCTGAAATGCTTGTCCTTGTCCATCGAGTCCAGCCAAATGCCAACTTCCTCCACGAACACTTGCATGAACAGGATTTCGTCGGCTGTGTTTAGATACTCCTTCTCCTCCCCATTGAGGGCGCTGGCGTCATTGTAAGGCACTTCGAAGCCACTGACCGTGCCAAATCCAGGTATTTCTCTCATGAGGCCGGCCTTCTCTGATGGCGGTGTCGGAAGGCCTTCTGGGACAGCAACATTCCCTGGGCCGACACCTATGTGCGGCATAACATTTCCGGAGTCGGTTCCTTCAGGACTGTTGCCTACCTCTGCTCGAAAGGAGGTAGTTGACGGCGGACCCCTTCCTTGGAATGCCATGGACGATGCAGTGCTAGACGTGTCGCTTGAACGGCAGGCCTGGGGATGGACACTGGTTTCTTCTCGGATGGCAGCAAGATTGAAGACGCTATCACCACCAAGACTTGGGCCACCCAAAGTAGACGGCAATGACTGCATTTTCTCCTTGGTTAGAGTAGATGAAATATGCATTCTGTCGCGAGTATGGTTATGAGTCTCGAAGACAGACGGTATCATGTGTGGAATGGCATAGGAAGTAGAAGGTCGAGGAGCAGCTGGGATACTAAGTGTTCTGGATTCGCCCATTAATCCGCCAACGGGGCCAGATGACCGTCGACGTTTGGGTGGAAGCTCGCTATCATCTTGTCGTGATGACACCGCAGGGGCTTCTCCTACGAGAGGATACCGGTCACTGCCGCCGACATACTCGGAGGCAATCAGACGTGACTCGTCAAGAAAGGAAACTGCATGAACCCGTTAGTTGGTGGCCTTTATGAATGTTGGCGTATTCTGTTCCGAGCTTACCATGCCATTCTGATGTCGGAGGCTCGTATGGAATGGGCTTCATCTGAATATCAATGAAATTCAGCCTCAGGCCCCTTTTGCATTCGCGGTTTCTCTTGCGGCAGTTGAGGCAGTCCGGTACGCCCTCGTCGCACTTGAGATGCCGCTCTCGGCAAGTCAAACATCCCGTACGAACGCGTCTTGATTTGGCGGGAGTCAGTTTCGAAATTGGCGACGGCTGTACTGATTTCGCCCCAGTTGCTGCAGTTGGTTGTGTAACTGCTGCATCGGGTGTTGCATTTTTGCGCATGTCCGTCATGGGTGGAACGCTTGCTTGGCTGCTCCTCCGGCTGTCCGCCGTGGGAGGACGAGATCTCATGGTGTCCAGTTCGCTATTTCGCCGGCTAGGCGGCTGCACAAGAGAGCCGTCTGTCAATTGGCTTTGGCTGCTGCCACTGTTCGCCGAAAGGGGGGGGCTTCCTGAGTGATGAGACAGGCTCATCCTGCGTGTATCGTCGGAAGACTGGGGAAAATGAGGCGGCAGGGGAAGTGTAGGAAGAGAAGAAGCAAACGAGGGTGACTGGAATAAATACTGGGGCGGAAGGGGGAGAGGAAGCTGGAGGGCCGGTCGCGGCAATGATACTGGAAGGCCGCCGTCGGGAAAAGACGAAGATGAGAGCCAGGGCCACTTTGGCTGAGGACGGCCGGCGTCATTCCCAAATGTGATGGGTGCATTTGTTTTGGCATTGTCCGCACCAGAAGGTATCTGCAACCGTGGAGAGCTATCGTATGTTGAATGATTCAACCGATCACGGTAGCTATTTGGCTGCAACGTTGACAGAGCGCCAGAAGGAAGCGAAGGTAAAGACGGGGGGAAGGGGGGAAGAGGGACGGTGTGGGATAGATCAAAAGAAGCAGGGCGACACCGGTCTGCCGGCCCTGAGCTGGTGTCCACACACTTGTTCATGCCCGCACCCGTACCGGCAGGCGCACTGTCGGACAAGTGTGCTCGACGCGGCACGCAAGCAGTGACGGAAGGGGACTGGACACTGTGTAGGCGAAAGCAGTGCTTCACAAATCTTGTCACGGAGGCGGATAATTTTCTTCTTCCAAATTGACGATGCGAGATAAATATAGAGCGCGTGAGAATGCCCTCAAGAGAGTCGTAGAGGGGTGGTACCTAGGTTGGTGATACGAGTGTAATGAACTTGCTCGTGGCGGGTAGCAGAGGTATCTCCTGTCGAGTCCGTCACATTTGTTGATTGAACTACCTCTGCTGTGCTGTGCTGTGCTGTGCTGTGCTGTATCCTGCTGTGTTGCTCAGGCGTAATGACGAGCCAGTATGCTCGTTTTCGCGCTGTATGGTTGTTCCCGAGAAACCTGCTTTGGCCTCGCCGAGAAGAATGATAATGATCGAGTATTAATGGCGATGCGACGCAGATACTGCGAATGATATGAAGGGGGGGACGCGTAAGGATTAATGTGCTCTAGTTAAGAGAATATGAGCAAGTTTTGTCGAGAGAAGGTCAGACCTTAGTGGAGGGAAATGAGGGAAAGTGGGGATAGAACGACAAACACAGGCGATGTCAGGGAGAAAAGAGAAGACAAATATGGGGGTACAAAAAGGGAAAAAAGAAGAGAGGACAAAAAGTCTGGAGATGTTTGCGGCATGGAGGAAGAGCATAGGAGGCGTTGCCGAGCCTACAGGCGGGAACTTTGCGTGGCACAGGCGTGGAGGGGCGAGGCCGAGGAAGAAAACCACAGGAGACGAAATAGTATAAAAAAGGCGTGATGAGCACGATCGTAAACAGCTGCAGAGGTCGATAGCGACAGTGGAAGAACGGGAGTAGGCAAGATTGTCAATTCGGATGGATCATCTTGGGAGGCCAGCCGCATGGCCAGCAGGGCAATATCGATCTGTTCGGAATCTTGGAAGGGCCAGATCGATAATACAATTCGGATATCGCGGTGAAGTTGTTGTCGGGTAACTGCAGGAGGATCCTGATGACTGCTTCCGGCTCAGGCCTGCGCGTTGTCGTTGTTTTCACTAGCAGAGGTGGCGTCAGTGTGGTGTGTTGTTGGTCTTGCCGTCCTCGGAATCGGGTCTTGGGCTAGGAAGTAAATGAGCTTGTGTGCTGTGCGACAGTCAGGTTGTGTAGCCACAGCTGACGAGAAGAAGGGGCCGGGGAGGGTATGACAGCAGAATAAAGAACGAGGACAGTTGGAGAAGCGAGGAATTAAAATGTGTCGTGAGAATCAGAGTTGGGGTGGAACAGGACAGATGGGTGATGCAATCAAGCCAAGAGGAAGGAGCGACACAGATTCAGTCTCGAAGCCGACAACAAAAGGAGCAATGGCCGAGAGCATGTTTGCATGTTACGCGTACTCGTAGTAAGACACACACAATGGGAAAGAGCGAAATGCTTGGAAGCAGCGACCGTGCCATTTGTTTTGTGGACATCTTTTCCCCCGCGGCGAGCCACCCAAAAGTAGCACGCGACATGGCTCCGGCAACTCTATTTACTATTGGGGGGGGGAGGAGATGATACTGCAGAGGGGAGCAGATCCTTGCAGGTTGCCGACAGTGCCGGAAGGCGCGGCCCCAATCGTTTCTGCCAGTTTCCCCCTGGCTTATCTGGTTGTTGATGTTTGTCAAAACAGCACAGACGCAAGGCAGCCAGATAGGAGCCATACGAGTGCAATTAAGGATCGAAGGACGGAGAACGGAAGGGCAGGGTTAGCAAACTCCCGAAGGGCGGACCACAGATGGGTTGGGTTGCAACGCAGGGGCCGGGGCAGATGGGGTCCACAGCGACAAGGTTCCAAAAAGTGCCCAGGCCTGGAAGGGCTGCATCCGCCCCGTGTCGAGCGTCTCTTGTCTGAGAACTGCCTCGGCTTGAGTTGCTTCCTGCGCGCGTTGGAGCAATACGCGTGGAAAAGTGGAGGGGATGCAAAACTGCACGCAGAGGGCAATGTGCAATTTGTCGCACCAGACAAGGTTAATCTTTGACGTGGGTAATGTTTTAACCGCCTAGTGCACTCACCGTTCCTGCATGGGGATCTGGACAGGTGGGCCATCCTACAGAATGGCTTTCCGCTATCCCATTCCTGTCCAGCACCGATCTTTTCGGAAGGCTTCCCGCCTCGGTTTCCATATTACGCTGAAAGAGGCATACCGTATGCCTTGGGGAATGGGCGAACGTGCGTGCGTGCATGAGCCCCAAGAACCCGGAAACGTGGATCGTGAAAGGCAATGCGTCCCGCTGGGCGATTGATGTTTCCAAGCAACCCACAGAGGCACATCGCACGGTTCTGGCAAATCCCGCCCATTGACGCCCAAGAAAAGCATCGATTGATATGCAGCTGAGCTGACGACTGTGGCCTCATCCTGTGCGCCAAAGACGATGCTGGCGTGCTGTTCGAATTACGTTGTTTCGCGGTCGTTTTCGTGTGATGAGCAAACAACAGCGCTAATGATTGCCATCCATAGCCGACCAGTTTGATCGACTGGAAGAGATGATCATGGCCTCCATAGCCATCAAGTAACTCTCCAAGATGGCACGTCCTAGCCACGTCCTGGCAAGGCACCAATGGCGGAACGGGAGAATGATGGAATCAAAATGCGTGTCACAGATCTGCCAACAGCTACCACCGGGATGGGCATATCTGAGCCAGACCTGCAGCCAAAATCTTGAAGCAGACTGTCAGATCTAAAGCGAATGTCTGTTTCGTTTCGTTTTCGTCTAATTCGAAAGACTTGATGGCCTAGACGTAAGATGCTGTCCATCTGTGCCTACTGAGAAAGTGAGCTTTCCTGTTCGCTTGAGCATTCCCTAGCACTACGAGCTGAAGGGTTTACACAACGAAACTGTTGGATTCGTGTCTACTGTATCGTACTTTGATCTAGAAGCGTTATGAGTACGTGCAATATGCAATGCAGCAACAAAAAAAAAAGCCCCAACCCACCGCTCTCGGAGCACTCGCCTGCCGGAGACTTTGTGACAAGCAAGACGTTTTGACTCGACAGGTGGATCAGCCCAAATGGTCTGCTATTGCTTGCATAGACTATGTCCATTTTCTTCGTTTCTGCCGTCTGGCAGATGCGAGCCAAGACATTGCTGGGCATCTGGATTACGCGTCTCTCTATCGCGTCAAGTTCGTCAAGGTCCCGCAAGCAATCTTGCATACCAACTTTGCGCTGCTTGCCTACCCCGTAACTAGCCGAAATACGAACAGCCAGGAATCAGAATGTGTTTCAATGACTGTGCATGTTTAGTCGTTCTTCTTTCACCAAGGCGCTGGCTCTGCAGGCGAGGTGACAGGGGTCATAACACCCAAAGACCCCAAGATAGAACACGGCCGGGGAGGGGGGGTGACACAGCATCCTGGCGGTGTCGGACGATGTGCTGGCCGGAAGGACCCAGCACGCAGAAGCCTGGCAAGAAAAACGCGGCGACTGGAAGTGGACACGCGGTCGGGCGTAGCAGAGAGAAAACAGGTTGGGTGTGCTGGCTGACGCTTGCGAACGAGACGAAACGTGCCCCGAGTTGCCGAGTGCGACGGAGTAGAGAGCTTCCGTGGTGATCCCTGTCAGGATCAGAGGGAAGGGCAGAGGCTGAGACAGAAGATTCCTCTTGCGGAGTAGCAGAATTTATTCACGAGTGCTCGGATACGATTGGCTTCTGGGCTGTTTGGGACGGCAAGAGGAGCTGGAAACGTGCAGCCCCGTAAAACAAAGTGAGTCAAAAAGGCTGCAAGCTTCCAGAAACAAAACACAAATGAAAAGGCCGTGATTGGCGCTCACAGCTGCTGGGGATTTTGCCGCCGTTTCCTCCTGCATTTCGTCTGGTGGTGTTTTGTCACCTTACTTTTCTGCATTCGCACGGGCCATTCGAGGCTTGCTGACCACCCTCTCGTGCCTTGACTCTCTCGTAGGTATCTTAACTACCTGAACTGAAGTTGAGAGCGGTAAGTTTTCCTAGGGGGGGTTTTGTCACATCGTGACCGCATCAAAAGAACGCGTAGGTCGGAACGGTTGGCTCGGCAGTAAATGAGCGTAGAAATTGGCTGTTGGCAGTCCTGGCTACCTTGTCAATGTACCGTGTGCGTGGCTCTGATGCAGGGCGTGGCAAGTGTACATAGTAGGTGGCGGGGCGGACAGGGCTAACGTACGCCCAAGAGCGCTAAAAGCGGCGCAACGCAAATATGGCCGCCCCGAGCACCACGCAGACGACCATCTACCCCCTCTTCATGGCCGCCCCTGCCCAGCCAACAGCGATCCTGCGCGGCCACCGCACGCAGGTGCACGCGGCCGCGTTTGTGCGCGTGGAAGCCAGCAGCAGGGAGCAGCCGCCGCCGCCGCCCGGCGACCGCCGCCTGGCCACGGGCGATGCCGACGGCTTTGTCGTGCTCTGGGACCTGGCCATTGTGCGCCCGCGGGCGGTGTGGCGGGCGCACACCAACAGCATCCTGGGGCTCGCCGGCTGGGGCGCGGACCAGGTGGTGACGCACGGGCGCGACCACAAGCTGATCGTGTGGCAGGCCGGGGCCGCCGACGAGGCGCGACTGAGCACGGCGCTGCCGCTGGCGGCGGGCGAGGAGGCCCAGGACAGCCGGCCGCAGCCGTGGGTGGTGCACGTGCTGGATGTCAACTCGATGAACTTTTGCGCCTTTGCCTGGTGTCCGCGCGGCGATGCGTCGTCGTCGTCGGAGCGTCTGGTGGCCGTGCCCAACGCGCTGTCTCTGGAAGCCGTAGGTCTTTCGCTGCTTGTAAACCTTCGTGGCTAACCTTTACAGGTCGACATCTTCCACCTGCCGTCGCAGCAGCGCCGCGCCAGCGTCATGGTCGGCGTCAAGGGCAAGGACGGCATGCTCATGGCGCTGGCGCTGTTCTACCGCGGGCCGACGCTCGTGGTCATCGCCGCCTTTGAGAACGGCGCCGCCGTGGTGGCTGCGCTGGACGAGAGCTTCGCAGACGCGCCCACCATCTGCTACCGCGCGCAGCCGCACACCCAACCGATCCTGTCGCTCGACGTGGTGCTCGACCGGTCGTACTTTCTGACCTCGGGCGCCGATGCCGTACTGGCGAAGCATCCCATTCCGCTGCCGGGGGAGGCAGAGGACAAGCCAAGAGACGAGCCGATACACGAGCCGGCGAACGACGCAAGTCTCGACACGGAAGAACCTCCAGCTGGAGCCCCCGTGTCGCTGCTGTCGGCCGCTCTCGCACGGGAGAAGGAGTCGCCTACACCAGCATCGAGGCCACGCATGCGCCCGCCGCCACCGCCCGTGCAGACCCAGCCGCTCCAGGTCGTCAACACCAAGCATGCCGGCCAGCAAGGCCTGTGCATCCGGAGCGACGGCCGACTTGTCGCAACGGCGGGCTGGGACGGCCGCGTGCGGGTGTACGCAGCGCGCACGCTGAAGCCGCTGGCGGTGCTCAAGTGGCACCAGACGGGGTGCTTTGCGGTGGCGTTTGTGCCGGTGGCGGTGGGCGAGCCCGACGCCGACATTACGCCCGCAGGCAGCGCAGACAGCGCGGACACGCAGCTCGCGCGCCCCGAGACCAGCGTCAAGGCGCGGCGGCTGCATCGCGCGGCAACGGCGCACTGGCTGGCCGCCGGCAGCAAAGACGGCAAGGTCAGCCTGTGGGACATTTTCTGAGGCAGCCATCGGATTCGGCATTGTCAAAACTACTGCTATGCTCTATGCTATGGTAGGCTGGCATGTGCTCAGCCTGGGTATCATCATCGTTCTCATCCCGTCTTTTAGCCTAGAGCTCACGGTGAGCATCTCCGCTCGACGCGACTGGAACAACCACACGCGACGACGGTGCGTTGTGCATCGGAGGGTTGCCCTTCGTCTGCCGCATATGACCGTCGTGCCATTCGGCAGGTCAGCCCTTCTCGGGCCTTTGGTAGTGATAGACTCATATCCTCGTCTTCTCTCATAGCTCCTTGTAAAAGTGCTGCTTGAACTTGCGGTTGGCCCGGTCGATGGCGCGGTGCTGGAACTGCGAGCCCACAATCTCAAAGACGAGATTCGGGGTGTCGGTCGTGGCGATTTGGGGTTGTTGGTCTGGGTCGTCTGTCTTGGGCGCGGCCTCGCCGTCGCCCTCCAGCGGAATGGCCACGCGGAAAAAGGTGCCCTCCTTGGGCACCATCTTGACGCGGTTGTCGGGCGTCACCAGCTCAAAGACGAAGCGCGTGTCGCGCACCACGATGCCCCGCAAGCCCACGCGGCCGACGCACGCGCTGCGGGTCACCTCGATCGCGGCGCCGTGAAAGTCCGCCGCCGTCAGCTTGGCGGCCGCGCCGGCGCCGCCCGCGCGCAGGTCCGCGGGGCCCAGCACCTCGCGGATGTATCCGAGCCAGAGGCGGTGCAGCGGCAGAAAGGTGGCGTAGGACTGCCCGCGCAGCTTGTCGGACGAGCCCAGGCTGTTCTTGCTCGTCGGCAGGTCGTAGAGGCCGAGCTTGCGGCGCTGGCGCGCGGACAGCGGCTTGGGCTTGGGCTGGCGCGTGCGGCGCTGCTCCTGCTTGCGCCGGCGCGCGCGGCGGCGGGCTTCGCGGCCATCGACCCCGGCGGCGCTGACCTGCGCTTCGGGCGGCGGCGACGTTGGGCGCAGAAAAAGCGGGCGGTATTGAATGCGGTCGGCAAAGATCTCGGCGGCGGCGTCGGGTGGGTGTGCGCGCTCCAGCAGCTGCCGGACGGCACCTTTGGGAGTGGCCATCGGATTGCGGTTGGATAAGAGGTGATGCGTGTGGTGTTCTGGAGGAAAATCGACGTGAAATCAGTAATTTTTTGAGGTGTTGAATGTTAGGTAATCAAGGTTCATTAGCCCGAAATGTCAACGAGAAGTGTATTATGTCACAAAAGTCGCACACTGTGTTGCTGCATCAATGGCGAAGAGCATTACACAAAAGAAAAGAAGGAAAATATATATTTATATAACATTCTGTATATTCTGAAAATCAAATCCGATATTTTAGTTTCTACCCATTCTTCTTTTCTCAGTTCAACAACCATATCTCAGCAATAGCCAGCCACGATGCAAATCCGCGCCTTCTCCATCATCATGACGCTCCTTTCGAGCTGCGTCTTATCTGTCACGGCCAAGGTTGACTGGAAGTTGCGCAACTGGAAGCTCCGCAAGCCGCCAATTATAGAGGAGGACCCGCTGTTGCGTGTTGCGCCTGACATCGAAGATGATTACAACTACGATTATGACTACGATTATGGCTACGATTATGGCTACGATGATTACTAGGTAAGGCACAATACACACCTGAATGATGCAGGGCTAACGGAGGAATAGGATATGCACAGGTTAGCAGGATAGGCTCTTACGTCGAAGAAATGCAACCTGGGATGCGTCCATTAAGCTCGTTCAAAAATGGCCTCGCTGGATATTTAGTGGTCATACCACAGTACCGATGGCCGACTTAGCCAATGCAACGACAGGTCAAATCGCGATGAGATCAAAGCGGGGGTCAAGCTTTGCAGGCGAAAGTGATTGGAGTTTCAGAGAAGCTTCAGAGCTAGCATCTGGATCTAAAAGTTGCATCCAATTGCAGAAAACAAGATCTGAGTGTGATGATGCTACGGTGTGAATTGAATTGATAGCAATAAAATGAATTAAAATCCCAACATTTTCTCGAGGTTCTCCAACTCGCACTTGCCCCAACTGTTCTTCGCCTTCCGATTTTGCCCTTTTTCTGGTCATTCAGGCACCGGGTGCTGCCCAAAGCCCCAGGCCTTGGCTCCGCTAAACAAGCCTCGGCGTTAGCGCTGCAGCGAAAGACGGGGAAGCACCTCCACACTGGATTGCGGCCATTTTTCGGCTGTGGCAGCTCCCCAGCTTTTCCGCTTCGTTTCCGCCTCTTTTCCTTGTCCCCGTCCTCCCTCTTTCTTCCCTCTTTCCCTCCCCCTCTCCAACTCCAGCTGGTTAGGGCCGTTTGGCACTCTGCATCTCGTTTTCTTCCAGAGTGGTAAGCGGCCTCTGCCTGGCTCGCTTGTTTGGTGTAATTTCCCCCTATTGTTCAAATTCCTCACCTGACCTCTGTTTTTCCCAATGGCCGAGGACGACGACGCGCAGCGCGGTGCCGCGCCCGACCTGCAGATTCTCGGCGACAAGGTGCGGTTCCAGCCGAGCGGCGTGGAGCAGACGAGCAGAGACAGGGTGGGCGACGGCGACAATGACGGCGACGTGGCGCTGATGACGCGAATGCACAGCTTCCGGGCCGAGCCATTGCAGTAAGCACGAGGCACGGCGGCTTCTGCGGGTGTCTTGCTAACGATCCAGGTTCCTGCGGCAGGTCTCCCTCTACGTGTCCGGCACGGGCTGGCGCGCGTACGACAATGTGATCGGACAGCCGCTGTTCTACTCGGGCTTCTCGGAGAACATGAAGAACATGGTGCTGTCGGCGCCGCTGCTGCAGCGCAAGATCCGGGACATGGCGGCGCAGGCGGTCGAGCGGGAAGAGAAAGAGAGACAGGCGAGCGACCCGAGCGACAGCGAAGCGGAGATGCGGCGGGGACGGCGGCGGTCGCAGCTGGAGGCGTGGCTGGGAGAGGTGGCGGAGCGGTGGACGGACGCGATGATCTGCAAGTTTGAGAGCAAGACGTTCATCCGCGGGGCGTACTACCTGGTGGCGCAGCTGCTGACGCGGGCGTACCACCAGGGCATCCACGTGGCCAGCGAGGACGTGGTGATGCTGCGGCGGGTGGCGGAGCAGGCGGCGGCGAAGCGGCAGAGCATCGTGTTTCTGCCGTGCCACCGGTCGCACGTGGACTATGTGAGCCTGCAGCTGATCTGCTACCGGCTGGGCATCGCCATGCCGGTGGTGGTGGCGGGCGACAACCTCAACTTCCCGCTGGTGGGCAGCTTCCTGCAGCACGCCGGCGCCATGTACATCCGGCGGGCCTTTGGCGACGACGCGCTGTACACGACGCTGGTGCAGGCGTACGTGGACACGCTGCTGCAGGGCGGCTACAATTTCGAGTGCTTCATCGAGGGCGGCCGCTCGCGCACGGGCAAGCTGCTGCCGCCCAAGTTTGGCATCCTCAGCTTTGTGCTGGACGGGCTGCTCTCGGGCCGCGTCGCCGACAGCGTCATCGTGCCGGTGAGCACGCAGTACGACAAGGTCATCGAGACGGAGGGCTACGTCGACGAGCTGCTGGGCACGCCCAAGAAGCCCGAGAACCTGTCCGACTTTCTGACCGGCGGCTCGTCCGTGCTGTCGCTGCGCCTCGGCCGCGTCGACGTGCGCTTCCACGAGCCCTGGAGCCTGCGCGCCTTTGTCGACGACTTCCTCACCAAGGCCACCGGCGCCCCCTCGGCCGGCCCCGACGAGCGCGCCGCTTCTGCATCGCCCGTGTCGCCGGCCGTGCGCCAGCAGCTCCTGCGCACGCTCGGCTACAAGATCCTCGAGGACATCAACGCCGTGTCCGTGGTCATGCCGACCGCCCTCGTCGGCACCGTGCTGCTGACCCTGCGCGGCCGCGGCGTGGCCCGCAGCGAGATGGTGCGCCGGGTGCAGTGGCTGAGCGCGCGCATCCGGGCCAAAGGCGGCCGCGTCGCCCACGTCCAGGCCGCCTCGCTGCCCGACGTCGTCGACCGGGCTCTCGAGGTGCTGGGCAAGGACCTGGTCGGCGTGCTGCCCGACCTGGCCGAGCCCACCTACTACGCCGTCGACCGCTTCCAGCTGTCCTTTTACCGCAACATGACCATCCACCTCTTCATCAGCGAGGCCCTCGTCAGCGCCGCTCTCTACACCCGCGTCAAGCAGGGCGGCGGGCCCGCCCTCCAGGACATGGCCTACGCCGACCTGCTGGCCCAGATCGACTTTCTGTCCTCCCTCTTCCGCGGCGAGTTCATCTTTGCCAGCGAGGGCCTCGCCGCCAATCTCGACCGCACCCTGCGCGGCCTCGCCGCCGATGACGTCATCCACCTGGAGCGCGACGCCGACGGCCAGATCGTCAAGCTGGGCCTGTCTGACCGCGAGCGCGCCACCGGCCGCGAGAACTACGACTTTTACTGCTTTCTCATCTGGCCCTTTATCGAGGCCAGCTGGCTCGCCGCCGTCTCGCTGCTCGGCCTCACGCCGCCGCTCGACGTCGCCGACGACATCTGGATCGACTTTGCCAAAGCCCACGACGGCGTCCAGTTTGTAAGTCTCGAAACCGTACTCATGAGTTCACGGCTAACCCCCAGCTCGGCAAATCCCTCTACCACCAGGGCGACCTCAGCTACTACGAGGCCGTCAACAAGGAGACGCTCAAGAACGCCTACGGCCGCTTTATCGAGGAGGGCATCATCTGCGTCGTCCGCTCCAGAGACCCCAAGATCCCGCCGCGCCTGCAGCTCGCCTCCGCCTGGCGGCCCGCCCGCGACCCCGCCACCGGCGCCCTCGTCCCCAGCGGCCGCCTCTGGGATTTCACCGCCAAGATCGCCGCCAGCCGCCGCGAGGGCAAAAACCGCCGCGACGGCGCCACCGTCAGCACCCGCGTCATCGCCCTCGCCGACAAGGTCGGCGCCAAGCTGTTTGCCGAGGCCATTGCCGCCGCTGCCAAGGGCAAGGGCGGCCCGCCCGTCCAGCTCACCACCGAAGAAGCCGCCAGTCTGCAGCAGAGCCACGCCAAGGGTCGTCGTCGGGGGTTGTTTGAGGCGCGCGCGCGTTTGTGAAAGCCAAACCAAACAAAAAAAAATGTATACCTATGCTAGCGATGCCAAATAATGCTTAATGCTCAACTTACTCTTCCTGCTTCGGCGCCATCACAATGTTGTCGATCAGCCGCACCAGCGGTCCGCCGCTGTGGCCCAGGTCTTCGCCCGGCTGCGCCTCCTCCACTGGCAGCATGCGCACCGCCCCGCTGAGGATGGCGCCGCGGCGCCAGTCCACCGGGCCCGTCAGCTCCTGCATCGAGTCCGGGTCCGCCAGCGAGAGGTAGTCAATCTCGAACAGCGCCCGCTCCGCCGGTGCGCGCTGCCGCTGCGCCGCCAGCGTCTCGTCGGCCACCCGGCGCGCGGCGGCCAGGATGGCGGCCGGTGCCGTCTGGGGCCCCGCGCGGGCGGCTGCCTCGGCCGCGAGCAGCGCCCGGCGCAGCACCGGGGCCACGGCGCGGCGCCGCGGGCCCAGGTAGACGTTGCGCGAGCTGAGGGCGAGGCCGTCGCCTTCTTCACGAACCGTAGGGCAGACGACCACGTCGAGGGGCACGCAAAAGTCGCGCACCATGCGGCGGATGACGACGGTCTGCTGCACGTCCTTCTGGCCAAAGTAGGCCCGCTCCGGCTGCACGATCTGGAACAGCTTCATGCACACCGTCGCCACCCCGCGGAAAAACGTCGGCCGGCTCGCGCCCTCCAGCACCGCCCCCACCGGCGTGATCGTCACAAAGCTGCCGTCCGCGTCCACCGCCTGCCCGGGCGGGCCCGACGGGTACATCTCGGCCGTCGTCGGCGCAAACACCGCTTCGATGCGCCCGCCTGCTTTGGTTTCGAGCGCGCCATCCACGCCCGCCAGCACGCCGCAGTCCGCCGCCCACGTCCGCGGGTAGCTGCCCAGGTCCTCGTGCACCCCAAACTGCGCCGGGTTCACGTACACGCTGACCACCACCGCGTCGTTGTCCCGCGCCGCCGCCCGCGCCAGCGCCTCGTGGCCCGCGTGCAGCGCCCCCATCGTCGGCACCAGCCCCACGCTGCGGCCCGCCCGCTGCTGCGCTCGCCGCCATGTCCGCACACCCGCCACCGTCCGGAACACCCGGATGTCCGTGCCGGGGATCGTGTCTTGGCCATCAGCCGTCGTCTCGGTCGGCGTCGTGCGAGGAGGAGGAGGAGGAACAGATTGCCCGGTCGCCCCGGGCACCGTCGGGCGGGCACACAGCACCGTGGCGGAAAAGCCACGCGTCATGGTATTCACGGCAACCTTGCTTTTCGTCGAAACACTCGTCGGCACGCTCGCCGCCATTCGTCTCGCTGTCGGCAGGCCGGCTCTCGTCGAAAGCCTCAGAATCGCTCCTCGTGCTGCTGTTGCTGCGCGCATCTTCATACCGCACAATTGGTCTTCACTAAGGCCATGCTCGTGCTGGCGCGTTTCTTGGCTAGGATTCGGCAGTAAGGCACCAGCAGGGGCGGAGACGCCGGCAACGCACTGAAATGAGTCGAGGGAAAAATTCCAGGCTCGTGATGCTTTCTACAGCGTAGAGCTCGGTCCTCATTTCTGAAAGCTTCTTTCCTCTTCTGGTTTAGCGTCAACATTTCACCGCACCTGAAGCTGGGATGTAGGTGGTCCAATTAGACATCACGAAAACTAGTGTGTGTGGCGATTAACTTGCAGAGCCGCAACCAAAACGAACTTTTGCGAACCTGACAAACACTTGACGAACCCGCTTATTTGCCTTGAGCTGTGTACATGGTTTAGTTATTATTGTCCAAAACTACATTATTAGCAGCGGCTATGTGTACAAGAGCAATACGGACACCATTTGCTGGAGGAGTAGCAGATGAAGGGATCAGTACCTTTTTTTTTTATAAATATCGGTCATGTTCCCTGCTTTCATTTCCCAAGCCCTTGAATTATCACTCTTCCTCCTTCCAGGCCCAAGTTGTTTACTGATTCCGTCGATGTTGTCGACTCTAATTGTCTGTAATATACTCTTTGATACTCCGATATATTTCACAATGCCTGTTTCGTCTCGCCCCATCGTTGTTGACACCGCCAAAAAGTTGCCAACGAATCAAAACAGTCTCCTTGCTGGCATTGGAGCATGGGCTTCTCTGCCAAGTCGATATGTATGCCTCTACTATCTCATTTGTTTGCCATTTTTGCTTTTAGCTCTGTTAAATGTTCCCTAACACGCACCATGTAAGAATAGCACTAGCGGCTCAATAGCCAACCCGCACAAATTCTCGTCAGAAAAATGCATCGCTGACGTTGAAAAACTTGTGGCTGCTGTTAACGTTCGCGGGAACGCTACAGAGGTAGAAGTGCCGCCTTCTACCCTGAATGGTGGCAAGAATACGAGCTGCCACGTCACTGTTTGCCCAAGCAATGGTAGCTAGAGGCCCATTATAATTCCTGTCCTTTCAGAAATGTCATTTGGTGGGGTTTCTGTTTCGGTCAGACGGTCGAGAGGTGAAGTGAGAACTGAACGCATGGGGAGAGCAAAATGTTTCTCCGTAAATGAATAGCTTTTATCAGTGTTGGAACCAAATAAAAACCATCTCACCTCATTTTTACTTGTGTCTACAATGTACTTAGTGCGCCTGTGCTTGTTGTCTCCTTGTGCTCCTCAGGTTTCAACCGTTAAAACACGGCACCAGCTGTATTTGCAAGTTCACGGACAAAAGACCGTTTTCCCGCCTAGGACGTTTAATCAAGCAATAAAGTTATAGAATTTTAACGTGTTAGTATTATATGTCAGACTCTTTTATTGCATTCCTTTGCTGTTCCATGTTTCCAATTATCAATAAACGATCGTTATTAAGTCGGGCCTTTTTCAAGTAGAACAAAACGGCACCAAAACCTCCAAAATTCAACATATGATTAATCCATGGCAACTTCTTTTATATTTACCAAATTAATTTGACATAGTTAAAGTACTTTAACTCCCCTATTATAGCGTAATAAACTAAAGTATCTTTTTAATGTTTTTACTTTACATTTATTTTTCTAGATTTACAAATAAATTTTATTATTTAAAGAAAACTGGTGGTATTATACATTATATATATGCGACGTTAGATAATTAATTCTGTAAATACAGAAGAAGTTGCCGTGGATTAATCATATGTTAAATTTTGGAGGTTTTGATGTCGTTTTGTTCTTGAAATAGGATGACCTTCACTTTTGCCGACCCACTGTAGTGGCACTTGATGAGGAGCATTCATGATTTATTAGTTCAATTGAGTAGCTCGCTTCGTCAACAAAGTTCACATCCGATATGGTGTAGTGGCTAACATCCGACGCTCTCACCGTCGAGCCCGGGGTTCGATTCCCCGTATCGGAGTAATTTTTGATATTTTTTCACCTAATCATAATGGCTGCAAATCCATGATCAAATTGGCTTGCTTATCTTTTTTTTTTTTTTTTTTTTTTTTTCAATTGCCTTGTTATGGATCTTTGATTTTGCATGCCTCTGTTGACACTTATACTGATTAATTGGTCTATTATGATATTAGATGACTCGCATACATGTTTGAATTGGTGGTCAAGGTGTGCTGTATTATAGCGTAGATACAGTCCGCTACCCTCCTTCATAGAGGGTTACGGTAGGGGATGGGCCTAGACTATTATACACACGTAGAAGGAGGTAGCCTAATGCTTGCTCTACTCTAATAATATATTGTCCCTGAGTCAGGAGTTCATCCACGCCGTGTCCGTGTCTATATACATCTATCTGCTCAGAATCGACTATCTGGGAAAGAGACAGAATCCGAACAGCCGAGTATCCGCTAAATGTGATGACAATGGTCGTTGCGACAAAGGCAAAACGGGTGCCGTAAGGTTAAAAAGGCCTCTTTTACGACAACCTAGGCGCGTGAGGCCTTACGTCTTGATGTTGACCTAGTTTCTTGGCCTCACCATAGGTCACACCAACAACTTCGTAATACCTGGACATAAACACAAAGGTCCAAAAAAAAGCCTGTTACTCCATGCACTAGATATGGTGCAACTTCACCTAGGTTACTCCAGTCGGCATGCGAGACAGGCAAAAGCCACATACCCAAGTGTGAGATCAACAAATCGAGTGATGAAGCCCATTCCGATAGACCCTGCAATGGCAAAAATATGACGGTTAGTAGTGTCTTCGGCCACTCCTATCTTGGCCATATCGTCCATGCTGTTATGGTCATTTGGCTCCAGCGGCGCCTGTGCGATCTCAACCTTATCCATATTTATAGTTCACAAGTTAAGAAGAAAGGCGGACTTCAAAAAGAAGGTAATAGCCGGACACAAAAGAATGCCAGCTGGCAAATAAACGCGCGAAAAAGCCATTCATATATGAATAAGAATGGAATGATTTATACTGGAAGAGGGCATAATGTACAACAAACCCCAGATAACAGAAAAGAACCCTTGCCTTGAATGTCTGGGTGGCAGTTGAGATCCCAGCGCAAATCTTACATAACAGAGAAATTATTTTCTCGTCACCGGACAGTATTTCCGAAACGCCATAACTGAATCTTACCTTAAGGGGCTAGAAAGACACCAAGCTGGCTTCATTTGGTCTATCCTTGCTGATTCTCGTCCTTAGATACCAGGGATTCTGACGTCTCGACATTATCATTTAGCGTGTAGAACCTATTACTGCCTGGGGAAGAAATATCTTGGGTTTTGTACGTAAACTTATCTAGTTCTTTGGGATTTTAGTGGAGAAAAGTTTTAGGGTTGGTAAGGATGTGAACAAGTCGAATGGACTGGGCATCAGATATAAAAATATAGAGTTCAACTTTGACGAATAGGGATGCCACTGCGCAGGCGGCCACAAGGAAAACTAGCCAGGCAATGGCCTTCGTCCTTGGTCACAGGAGACACCTGCTAAACATGAAAACCGGCCTTGCAAACCGAATCGCCATTCATCACAACCGCCAACAACATTTGTTTTGTTGCCAAGGTACAAACATTCGCCCTATAATGTGTTACACTGGCTTTGAAAGAGTGTCTGCCATGTAGTTGTCAGTCTAAAAAATATTTAGCTAGCTAGCTACAGCAAAAGGACCGCGCCAAAAAAACATGTAACACTGGTCTATTTTCAAATCTTGAGACGGTCCAGGTATTCTGGCTGTGCGGTGGAGCCGTCGTCTGCAGTCAAGATGATATGCCATTGGAATCGGCTGTGCGATACTAGATGCATATGCAAGATCATTGGCACGTGCAGAAACCTACATCAAGAGTTGCTTAATCTTCCAAAAACATGACGAAACATGGAGATGGATCGTGGACCCGAAAATATTACGGTGGTACTGACAAATGCAGGCAATCTCGATCATGGCTTGTGATCAGCTGGCTTATCGAGGCGTTCGACGCACAATATTGTATTAGCGCCCGGCAGGTTGTTGCTGAGTGTGATAGTAGCTGGAAAATAAAAGACGTGGGCGTCGAGCACATTGCCACATGTGTCACCTGCGATCAACCCGCGCACAAACTGCAAGGCGATTCCATAGATGAATGGCAATGGCTGCGTCAATAAACTAGTGAGAATGTGATCAAATCGGTGCGGTGTGTTGTCTTTGACGAGTAGTGGAATTGCCAAATAGGCAGCAAGCGTAGAAGGTACGAGTTTAAGCAAAAAGAAGCCAGTATGCCTCCAAAGCTCTGTTGGTTGTCGGCCAATCCCGGCTTAGACTAGTTCCTACCAACTACATGCTTGTTTCCTAGGGGAGTGCCCGCCTGGAGCAGCCAATGATGGCTCGCACTAAGCATCCTAATTATCCAGGGCGAAAAAAAAAAAACAAGTTGAAGGCGCCTTCACATGCTTGGCAGAGCCGAGGACCAAGACGATCGCAAAGGGCTACCCATGTTTTCAGGACCTTAGCCCTGCATTCCACCGCCGCCGATCGACATCGGACTCATGTGATCATGGAGCAGGGCTAAACCAACGACCACACCCTAAGCAGGGCCTTGGGTCGATGAGAGAATAATTGAGTATAAATTGGGTGCCTCTCCCACTCAGAAGCTCCAAAGGCCACTCTTGACCACTCTTCTGCCCTATCATTTATCAAAGTTAAAACTAGCCAATTTATTACACACCTCAACCCAACCAGCTCACCAACATGAAGTTCTCCAACATCCTGTCCCTGGCCGCCATGGCATCCAGCACCGTCCTTGCCGACGGTGCTGCCATCGTCAGCGCCCTTGGCACCATCAACACGAAAACTCTAGCCCTTCAGGGGGCCGTCACGGCATGGACCGGCGATGTCTTTGGCGCCATTCCTATCGTCGTCAAGAGCGCTCATCTGCTGGCGTCCATCAAGAAGGGTACCGGCATCGCCGAGGCCAGCGCCAACCTGACCGCCCCCGAGGCTCTCAGCGTTGCTGGCGCCGTGCAGACCATGGCTTCCACCGTCAACACGACCATCACCGCGCTCATCGACAAGCACGGCAAGTTTCAGCATCTTCTCATGGCCCCCGTCGTGCTGCTCAACCTTGAAGCCGAGAAGAGCTCCACCAACAAGCTCAGCGCCGCCATCATCTCCAAGGTGCCTGAGCCTCTTCAGGGCGTCGCCAAGAACCTTGTCGTCCCCATCACTGCGTCTTTTGAACAGGGCATCGACGCCTTCTCCCTCTCCAACGGCATCTAAGGACAGAATTGGCATTTTTAGGAATGTACATAGTTACTGTCTCTAGTGGAATATATCTGCATGCGCTTACATTGTCTCGTATTATACGTTTATTGCATATGTCATACGAGAGACGATAAAGCTTTTAATTGTTGGCCCTTGGTTCAAACAGCGACAGAATAATAATGGGGGAGCCGCTAAAGCACATTTCTCCCCAGAACTTGAAAAAAAAAATGTGGAATGCCCTAATGTAGCTTGTTTCTACAGCGGGGTTCGGGTACGAAAAGTGGGGTACTGAATTTAATCTAAGCAGCCAGAGATAGCTTAATGTATTTTAAGAGCGCAAACATTCGTCCAACCAGGGGACATGGCGCAACGGTAGCGCGTCGGATTCCAGTCCCGAAGGTTAAGTGTTCGAATCACTTTGTCCTCATCCCTTCTTTTTTTGCCTCCATTCATTTCTACATTTTTGAAATTCTACCCATCTTTTTTTACTCACAGCTATTATTTCAATTAATTTATTTTGGGGAGGGGTTTTTTTTTTATTTAGTTGATTTTTTTTTTTTTAAATTTTTTTTTTTATCTTTTTGGTTTCCTTATTCGCATAAGGCCATTTATCACGAAATTTGAATATCTGCCAAGAAAGCAACTTGGCGCAGCGGAAGCGCGCCGGGCTCATAACCCGGAGGTCCCTTGATCGAAACGAGGAGTTGCTATTTTCTTTTTCTTTTTGTCTTTGGCATCAGCAATAATAAACATGCCATAGAAGAAAAGCATGCCATTATTCACGGATGATAAGCTTTCGCAGCTGTCCTCTTGTTTAACTTTTGCACTCGATTGGCATTATAATCATATATCATACTTTGCACTGTCTTTCGAACTGATTTTTATCGTATAATGTCCATTTTATCCTCATTTGGGAAGTCAATTAGGCATTCTCCTTGCGGTTCAAATTTCCGAGACAGAGATTTCATTCGCATCTATGAGACCTACCATCTCGTCTTTAGCCTGCCGAGAAACACATTCCGCCCCAAAGCCAGTCACAATGCCTTTTCCTACTTTAGTAAACCGAGCCCAAATTAAAGCACATGTGCCTTTCTTTTCTATTTTTAACAACTACGATGCTTTTACGTTCTGCAGAGCCGCATGTGATTGAAAACACGTGAGGTTGTAGACGCTGTCTTGTTCCTTGGTAAACATTACCATATAAGATCCAATTGCGGAAAGTTGTTGATGTGGGGTGGTAAGACCTGATCGACAATCTGGTCGAGTACAACAGCATGTTTTGCGACAAAATGATATGCTGGTTTGGCCAAAGATCGCTCCTCTCGCACGTGTAGGACAGTTATGCAAGCGCACCTAGTGACGTGCAGCATCCGGACGCTGTTGGTGTTCGACAGCTTGCCAGCTCGCTAAGTGCTTATCAGTGGCGACATGCTGAGACGCCCGGGAACTTATGCAGAAGCCGACACCATATGCGTAAGTCTTAGCTGGCACGCAATCTACATCCGGAGTATGTACGATCCGGGTGGCCAACTACGATATCGGCTACACATTTCCGGGTACATGTAGCCTCGATATTTGTGGTGCCTGGGACAGACACGCGGAGTCCAACCCAGCTGTGTGTGTGTCGAGAGGGGGCTCCATGCCCTTGACGATGAAAAAGTGGACACGGGAAACGAGCAGAAAATGAGTCTGGGGGTACAAACATTACGATAGATGTAAAGTTAAAAGTCAAGCCAGAGGCTTGGCAGACATCCATATAATTTAGGGAACGGGTACACGGCTGCGGGCGCTGCCATGATGGGGACGTAACGCCATATGTCGTCATTCCTGCTGCTCTCTTGGCAATTAGGCCCCTGGTCAACTACGCGTCCCAGAGCGCTCCACTTTGGTGATAGACGAGACAGTAAGACGAGCGCAGCCAGTGAGAGCAAAGAAGAGCGTGGGGGAAAGCCGTTCCAACTGCCTAGCGAATCTGACGGCCCCGTCTTTAACCTGCATCTTCTGCCCTGTCCTGGGGCCATACCACGTTGTTGCTTCAGACTTCCCCCATCTCCCATTCGCTGTTCGTCTCCCATGGGCGATCGGCCCATCCTTGTGGTCGTCGCCATCCTTAGTATTCGCACATCATGCAGAGTTCTATTGAACCTTTTCTGTAATGCGCTAGTGTTGCTACCTTGTCGACCTTTTTGGGGGTTGTGTTTCTTGAATCCATCTTCCGCCCGGGGGGGCATCTTATAAAGGGAGGCTGTCGCTTCTGCATCTTGCTCGTAGCTATTTGACGTACATCCGCCTGTCGCCCCGTTCCGTGCCAGAATCAACCAAGCAGAGCCATATCAGCAGCCATGGCGCCGGCGCTGGTCAACCCAGATGAGATCGCCATCGATGTGCAGGCGGCCGAGACCACGCGCAAGCAGGCGGCGGCGGTGATCTCGCGCGGCAGCCAGGTCGAGCTGCGCGATGATCCCGAGGCGCGCGCTGCCTTTTTGTCCACGTTCACCGCCGAGGAGGAGGCCAAGATCATCCGCAAGGTGGACTTGCACATTGTCATCTTGATCGGGCTCATGTCCATGATCAAGCAGGTCGACGCCAACAGCGCCTCCAACGTCAAGGTGCTGCAGGTCGGCGAGCCGAGCAACATCATCACCGAGCTGGGCATGACGGCCAATCTGTACAACTGGGTCGGGTCAATTTATGGGGTATGCAGGCTCTGTACCGCGGGCTGCTTGAACACCGTCTGACCAGCGCACAGATTGCGTACATCATCTTTGAGGCCCCCAGCAACCTCTTGCTCAAGCGCTTCACGCCCCACGTGTGGCAGTCGCGCATCTTTTTCACCTGGGGCATCATCACGGGGGCCCACGCAGCGGTGCAGAACCACCACCAGCTGTTTGCCGTGCGATTTCTGCTCGGGTGAGCATCTCTTATCTGCTGCTACTCTCTAGGTAATGTGTTGCTGACGGTACAGAATGTTCGAGGCCGGCATGTTCCCCGGCGTCATGGCCCACCTGCACAGCTGGTACCGCACCGAGGAGATGGGCAAGCCGGTGGCCTGGTTCTTTGGCATCAACGCCACGTCGACCATCCTGGGCTCGCTGCTCTGCTACGGCGTCAGCTACATGAACGGCGTGCGCGGGCTCAGCGCCTGGCGGTGGGTGTACATCATCCAGGGCGTCTTCACCGTGCTCTTCTCGGGCGTCGTGTTTTTCCTGCTGCCCGACTACCCCAAGTCGCCGCGGAGCCGCAAATGGCTCACGGAGCGCGAGCAAGAGTTCCTCGAGGCCCGCCTCTCAGAAAACGCGCCGCTCACCAGCGACCCCGTCTTCTCGTTCAAGGAGATCAAGCACACGCTGAGCCACTGGCTGATCTGGTCGTTTCTGTGCTCGCAGACCCTCGTCAATCTGGGCGGCTACGCCCTGACCTGGTATCTGCCCACCATCATCACCAATCTCGGCTTTGCCAAGCTGCCCAAAAACCAGCTTCTCAACATCCCGCCGGCCGCCGCTACCATCCTGGGCGAGATTTTTGCGGCGTGGTTCCTGTACCGGGCCTTTATCGTGCGGCCCGCGTTGATCATGTGCGTTGGATCGATCCTCCCGTTTCTTTCCATTGTTGCTGACTCCCCAGGATCATCATGTCGGGCATGGTCGTCTGCTTCGTTCTTTTCTTTACCCTGGAAAATCGCGTGGGCCTCTACATCGCCTGCATTCTCGGGTCCGTCTTTTACAGCACCTACTTCATCCCCTTCTGGGCCTGGCGATCCGCCACGCTGGTCGGCACCACTGGCACTGCTTTGACCTACGGCCTGCAGTCGGGCATCGCGCAGCTCGGCGGCGTCGTGGGACCACAGCTGTTCCAGTCCAAGTGGGCGCACAACCGATACAAGAACAGCTTCGCCATCGCCGCATCCTTTATCATTGCCGGCTGGGTGTCCAACGTATGGACATGGTACCTGACGCGCAACACAGAATATGACGTGCTGCGCGTGCAGAGGCTTCAGCTCAAGGCACGCAAGGAAGGCCGCACGCTGGTGGCGGACGACATAAAAATCTTCGAGGAGCGCCAGTTCTACGACGGCGTCAAGCTCAAGAAAGCAGAGGAGTCCGACTCTGACAGGTCGCGTGCCGCATGACTTTGATTTGTGTCATTGGGAGGGTAGAAATTGTTGCTTCGTCGTCTGGCTGTTTTGTTGTCTCGCAATAAATGTAAAGGCTTCAAAAAGAAGAAGCCGTATACATCACGGAATGTACTGGTTGAAGTGTGTCAGCAGAATTTGATGATGGTTGATTGGTTGTCAAGTTTGACAACCAATCGTCATGTTATTCGAATGAGATAATCAGGTAGTACGCGAAAAGCGAAAAAAAAAAAAAAAACCCATTGCAAAGCGTGTGCGGAGTACAAAGCAAGAGAGGGGGGGGGCAAAACAGTTGCATTGGATCCAGGTGGCAGGGGGTCGAATCCCTTTAGCATTGGAAAGGCAACAAGTCTGAAAGTTGATGTCTTGGCGCCCGTCTGCATCTTAGCTCTTTCTTAGCGGTCGAGGCTAGTGACAACGCTGGTGGGTTTGTTCTCGTTTGCATGTTCTGTTGACGGAAAAGCCGTTCTTCATTCTGCTTTTGAGGTATAAGTATGATGGTCCTTCAACTCTTCTTTTCTCTCCTTTTGTTGAAGCTATGCTATTTACTAGGCAATCCTTTACACCCTCCCTCAGATCTTCTGTTACTCTCATATACAATCCATCGTCGGTTGGTTCTTCTTACTACACTACGATGTCTAACCTACCTCGGCCTGCTTCTTCCAGCGATGTCCACAATATACCAGAGAACCCCCTGCTGTTGGGGATCGGGGCTTCCATGATTCCCCCTGACCGCTATGTATGTCGCTTCTTCTTTCCCTTGTGTAAACTGTGAACAGTACACTTCTGTATGCCAACTCTAGTACGTAAGAATCCTCGGCCTGCCTCGACAGTTTCACCAACTCCCCAAAGCGCAGAACAGATGATTGCCAGTATCGAGGCTGTCTTGATGGTAGTCAATAACAGGGGTTGATAAAATACCTGTCCATGTCCATCTTGCACTTAAGAAGGGGTTATTTTTGTCTCGTTTTCAGAACAATTTCTACCACGTTTTCAAGCAAGACTACATTGTTACTGGCAATATATAGTAATACGGATATTGGCCTCATATATAAAATGCGCCGCTTTCTTTCTTTTCTTTTAGTTGTATTTTATTTATTTATTTTTATTCTGTCTATTTAAAAGGCACATTCCTGTGTAGGACACTCGTATTCTTGTTACTACTCCTGAATCGTAGACGAAAATTACGCTAGAAATTTCTAAGCTAAGCCGATATTAGCACGAAAGGTTAATGGCTAGCAATGCGGGCTAGGCGAGCTAGTGTTTAGGATGACGAAGTGCCGTCGCTCGTATTGCTCCTATGTAAGAGACTCGTGCACACCCCTTCTCTCACACTGGCCTTCGCACACAACGACTGTTAGTTGGCTGGCGCGCTTAGCCCTTGCGGAACAGGTCCTGGGCTCTGGAGGTCTCGTTGCCTCTCATATAGTCCCATCCATATATTCTTGGGTTGCCTCCGGCGTTGGGCACATCCTGGCGGCTTCGTTTCCCCTCCACACTAAATTCTCTGTGGAGCACGGCAATGACCTTTCATTTAGCTCGGGCGCAATGTCGGGCGTGCCTTTGCAACCTGGCCTTTCTGCCCAGAAGACGTAAAACATGATCACAATAGGGACGCAAAAAGTGTGCAGCCATAAGTATTCATTTCTGTAGCATCGTACACGAGCGGCTAGAACCTGCCTGTCCCTCTCTTCATGCAAAACAGTTTTTGAGAACCACCATTAAGCAATGCTCCCTTCCCCTTCCGATTTTCCCCCAAGATCCCCGTACTATGCAAATCCTGTCCCGCCCGTATATGTGTGCAAAATATGGCTTTCCTGCAGTGTGGTATAAGTAGAGTTGAGATAAGTCTATCGTGGTCGCCGCCACAGTCCCCGATTGTCCCCTGAAAAACGCCCTAGTCCGTCCCGGAATGCCCATTGCCACGTGGGCACCCTCGCTCCAAAACCAGGACTCGAAGATCTTTTTTTGAAACGATGTTTTCCCCAACGCCGCCGCATACAACTCGACCGATATTTTCGGGAGATAATAACACAAAAAGCAGCACAGCCAGCTATCACCGACAGCGGCCGAAATGAAACACCAGATCCGCGCGGCACTCCAGCCAGCAGGGATAAAAATCAGAAGAGACAAAAGGAATGCCGAACAAAAGACGCTCATGCCACAGCAACAGGAACAGCAGCAACAGCAACAGCGACAGCAGCCGCCGGAGCGTTGGCTGCCTCCTCCGTGTGACCACCACCGAGAAGCTCAAGCACCTTGTTGACGACGGCGCTGGGGTAGCCCCGGTTGAGCATCTCAGACACCACAGCCTGAGCCTTGTCCCGCTCCTCAGCAGCAAGGTAGGCGCGGGTCATGGCTTCATACGTGCTGGGCTCCCGACGATCGCGACCAACAGCTGCGTAAATCTCAGCAGCCTTGGTGATGTCGTTCTCAGCAGCCCAGCCGTGGATGAGCGTGTTGGCAATGTACGGCGTCATGTCCACACCCCGTCGGCGCATGGTGGCCAGTACGAACTCCGTCTCGGCTACCTGGTGGTTCGCCACCATGGCCTCGAACAGAGCCTGGAAGAGGCAGGCGTTGGGGGCGACGGACCGGTCCTTCATGACCGAGTCGAAAATGCGCCGGGCACCCTCCATGTCGTGCAGGTTGCAGCCACGAGCGTGGATCAGCGAAGCGTAGTGAACCGGCTCGGGACTCTGGCCTGACGCGCGGATGCGGTCAAGGACAGCTTCGGCAGCCGTCATGTTGATCGGTTCCAGGGTCGCGTGCGTGTCGACGAGGAGCTTGTAGGTGTGCGAGGTTGGGGAGATGCCACGGGCGAGCATCCGCTCGTAGTAAGCTAGAACCTTGGCCTTCTCGCGCTTCGTCGTAAGGAAGAACTGCATCATGCTGTTGTACGGCGCCGGACGAGCCTTGTAGTTGGGCATGGCCTCCATCTCGTCGAATAGCTCCTCCGCAAACTTGTCGTCGGACACGCGGCACAGAGCATTGACAATGGTGCCATAGGTGACCGAGGTCGGCTTGATGGCCAGGGCCCGCATCTCCGCGAAGTAGAACAAACAGTCGTCGATGCGACGGGCCTTGCCCAGCTTGCCGATGAGTGCGTTATACAGGAAGGAGCTGGGCTCAACACCCTCCGCCTTGGCGCGGTGGAAGATCTTGACAGCTTCAGAGGCCTCGTCGAACGTCTTTGTCGATTCCTTGAGCGTCGTGATGTAGAGGCCAAAAGTGTTGGCAGACGGGGCGGAGCCGAAGCTGAGCAATTCCTGGTGGAACTGCTCAGCCATGGACCGGTTGCCAACGGACAGACAGGCACCAATCATGGCATCCAGGATCGACGACCAGCCATAGCGAACAACAGCGTACTGCGGCAGGAGCGGGACGTCGGCGCGGGCCATGGCGAGGATGTTGTTGCAAAGGTCCATCTTGCCTTCCCGCGACGCTGCCGAGATGAGCTTGGCGTACGTGATGTACCGGGGATGGCGACCAGCACGGCGCATGTTGCGGAACCGGGTAAGAGCATCGTTGAGCCTGGAGCCCTTGCGGCCGTGGTTGCCCTCCAGGTCGTCCGAGATCAGCGACGAGCCCTTGAAGTCGGTGTTGTGTGCATAGGGGTCGAAGTTGGTGGGCTCCTCAAAGCTTGACCCCGTCGGCGTGGATGCAAAAGGCGAAGTCACAAAGGATGCCTGCGGGATGAAAGACGCATCACCACGGGGGTCCGTGATGCTCCGAGCTTCCATGTACCGGTTGATGAAAGTGACACCCTCCTCGATCTCATCGGCCAGAGCAGACCGGGTTTGGCCCTCGGGCGACTGCCGGATGCGCTCAAACATCATCTCAGACTCGGACAGACCCTCTGCCACCTGGCCCGAGCCGATGAGCGCCACAGCGTACATGGCGGTCGGCTCGATCAGGGACGAAGAGACTTCGAGATGAGGGTTGCGCAGGATCTGCCAGTACTTTGCGGCGGCAGCAACGTCACCCTCGCGGACATGGAGAGCGAGAAGAGCAGTCGTCGAGCCAGCCATGGCAGAAACGTTTGTCGCGCACACCTCCGCCAGCGCCGAGAAAGCGGCAACAGCAGTCGCCTTGTCACCGTGGTCGGCGGCAAGGATGGAGACCTCAGTCAAAGCCTCCGGCCGCGCCTCCTTCTCGATACTCTGAGCCCACTCCAACGCTGCGTCGTAGATGCCCCGGCTGGTGAAGCCTTGCACAAAGCCACCGTTGAGGAGAGCGTCCTTCATTTCGGCAGCACGAACGCCGTACTGCTCGTTGATCTTTTCGAAAAACTTAATGGCACCGGGAAGCTTGTCGCACACGACGTACGCATTAATGACGGCGGCGTAGACCTGCGCATCCAGGCGGTCAACGAGCGTAGCAGAACCGGCATCGTTGGAGATGGCCAGGTTCCGGTACTCCTCGTAGCATTCGACGGCACTGACGAGATCGCCGGCGTTGGCGAAAGCGGTGATCATGGCCGGGAAGGTTGCAGCAAAGGGCGTGACCTTGTTCGACTCCATGTGCCCAAAGAGCTGCAGCATATCGGACAGACGACCGGCCTGGCCACATGCCGAGATCAGCTGGTGGTATGTCTCGGACGAGTAGTTGGCTTTCTGCAGAGTCACCGAGTTTTCGAACAGCTTGATGGCGTAGTCAAGGCGGTCCTCCATAGACACAATGTCGTTCTCGATCTCGTGCGAAGCAAACATGAATTTGCCGGGCTCGTCCATGCCGCCATAGCGAGCACGCTTCTCCTCCAGAGCGCGGCGCTTGTACGAAAGCTCGAGCGACCGCGACGCCACGAGGCCGATCAAGATGTCGAAGGTGTCGCTGTCGGGGACAACCTTGCGACGCATCATGTCGGTGTAGACCTCCAAAGCCTTGTTAACGACCTCATTCCGGCCAATGGGCAGGTGAATGGCAGCCATCAGAAGGGCATTGTAGGCGCTGGCAATGGGCCGGACGCCCGCCACGAGCATGGCCTCGAAGACGGCAGGGATTTCCGCATAGCGTCCAGACCCGGACAGCGAAGCGAGATGGTCTGCGTAGGTCTGCGATTGGTGGTCGATGGGCGGTGTGGCTGAGCGAGCGATGCTGGCGGGCGTGCGGCTCTGCGAGACGGGGGAAGCTGACCGAGACACAATCTCCTCGGCTGCAGCAGCAGTTGCTGTCACGCGGTCCTCCTGCTGAACCTCCGACTGCTTGCGAGCCTGAATCTCCTTCTCAATCGCAGCGTCGATCTGTGCGAGGACGGTCTCCTCCGCCGAGTGGCGTGAGACGACGTCGTCCACATCCTCGGTATCCAAGACAATCGATTCCCGCGCAATGGCCTTCTCGACTGCCTGGGCAACCTCCTCGATCGTCTCCACAGCGGCCGCGGCCTCAGCACCGGCCGGCTTGCTGACCTTGTCCTCATCGCCGGTAATGATGGATGCCGGCGAGGGCTTCCACTCTATGCGACGCTGGAACTGGAACTGCACCCACTCGTTCTCGGCCTCGCCGGCATCCTGAGCGTCCTGCAGATGCTCAAAGTAAGCATCGAGGCCGCCATGGTTGAGGGCGGGCTGCTTGACATCGGTGATGCTGCTGGCATTTGTGTGGAAAGCGCTCTGGAGCTGGAGCGCCTGGATGCGGCCGAAGCGGTTGCTGTTTCGCCGTGCAAAGGACGGCCGGTTCTGGGAGCTTAGAACATGGGGGTGGGTGGCGGCAACGACGGATTGTGCGTAGCCGTGAGTGAAGGACTTTGCAAATCCTTGACGGATAAAGCTCTGGTACAGGGAGGAGTAGATGGTTGGCATTTAGGATAGCCCAGGGGGGGAGGGGTACTGCGGTCTGTGTCAGTAAGAGATGGAGGACAGGGGGAGGCGAGAGCCGATTGAGAAACGGTCGGGGAAAACCGTCGTGACGTCGATGTCGCGGTGGAGAGGTAGGCAGACACTCACATAAAGAAAAATTATTGGGCGCGATTGCAGGTTCATTTGACAGCAGGGAAGCCGCCAAACAAACGCGCAGTTTAATGTAAAAAAATCAATGGATGAGGAGAAGAATTGGAGAAGAAAAAAAAGGAAGGCCAAGAGGAGAATGGGACTGGACGACGAATATGAATAAAGGAAAAGAAAATGACTGGTTTGTGTGCGTGCGAGCAACCCAGAACGACTTTTCCGCCTTTCCTCTTTTCTGGTAGAGAAGGCGGGAGAAATTACAGGAAAAAAAAAAGAGGCGAGTGGGCCCCCGGCTGTTGGGTGGGTATTATAGAGGTAAACAGGGGCAAGAAGCTAACTGGCCGGGTCTAGGAGCAAAAGCCGAACAAAATTGTCATTCCCGTGACTGGTCCTTTTTCTGGAGCAAGACACAAGGAGCAGAGCTGTAAAAGGCAGGCACGCAGTGACGTAGGTCGAGGAAGGCAGATGCAGGAGATGAGGAAGGAGCACTATGCGACCTGGATTGCACCGCATAAAATAGAATGGCAGAGATGGGACTCTGGGCACATATGGGTTTGGAAATTCGTTGCGGCCGGCGACGGATCTAAAATTTGAGGCGACTCGGCCACGATGACGCATTCTACGGGCGGTGGACACGCGCGAAAAGTGCTGCCTAGGTTGGGCAAGATGGAGATTGCACTGGGCGGGCGGAAGGGTCGGGGGCGAGGAGGCTAGGAAGCTAGGAAATTCGAGGCCAAGCGAAGAGAAACCGGGAGGCAGCTAGAAATGCCTGATTTCGGTCTCACTGCAGCACGTGCGTGTTGCGCTTTAACGGCTATACAGCCACGGCAGCAGGCAACAAGGTTTGTGCTGTACTTGCCCATTGTTTTTGCCTGGGCTGCCAAAACAACGGTGAACCTTGGGGATCCCGGCTTGCTGGCTGCGCTTCGATGATTGGTCCGTGAGCCGTGCCCCCCCACAAGCCCCGTTATTTTCAACAGTCCTCCACCAATAGCATCCCAGACATTTCAGGAAGAAGCCGGAAGACGAATGCAAGCCGGGTTGTGCCTTCCCCACGTTTCTTGGGCCAGTGGGCAATCGAGAAAAAAAAGCTCAATCGCCATTTTTTGCCCATGACGCAGCTGGAGCTTATGGGGCGCTAGAAAAGCAACAAAAAGAAGGGCAACGTGACGTGCAGAGAATGGCGAGCGAGGGCTCCAGCCACTGGACGAGCTGCCGATCACAAGGGTCGTCATGCACCCATTTCCCCACGAAAATGCACCGCGTCCAACCAGAAGGACCGCATTTTGGAATTGCCCGGCTTACCCGACCGCTCGTATCTGCGGGTTTAGCCAGTGCATGGCGGAGTGAGTTGTCCGTGCCGTTCTCACGGCCGGAGGTTTGACTTTATCCCCGAGCTGGTCGGCGTCGAAGGAACGTTTCTTCCGTTGGGGTGGCCTCTCACGTGACCACGCGGAGAGCATGGCCGACCGTGCGTCGGGAGCAGTCGTGCGCGGAATTACTCGTATTCGTACGGAGTAGGGAGTCGGGTGGCCAGACACAGAGCAACGGTTGTTCCTGATGATCTGGTGAATTGCATGACTAAGCCGTACGGATTGACGTATCGCGGGGCTTTTTTTCACTGCTCCCCACACGTAGACACACTTTCCACAGTTTTGAGGGCAGATACTGGGCCGATGCCCAAGCCTCTACACGCCCAATAAAAAGCAGCAGCAGCGACGACGGCGACCGAAAGCATGACAGGCCCCAGCGAAGTGACAGCCGTGTCGGCCCCTGGCAAGGTGTTCTTGGCCGGCGGCTACCTCGTGCTGGACCGGGCGTACACCGGCTTTGTCTGTGCGCTCAGCGCGCGCATCAATGTGGTCGCGCAGGCCATCAAGACGATACCGGGCGTGCAATTGACCGAGATCGTGGTCGAAAGCCCTCAGTTTCTCGAGGCCCAGTGGGCGTATGGGTACCACCTGGCCGACGAGGATGGGGGGATCCACGTCACGCAGCTGCGCGTGTGCGTATACCTCTCTCTTGCCTCGTTCTGCATTCCCTTTCTAACTGGCGGTATAGCGGTCCCAACGTTCCCGCCAACGCCTTTGTTGAGACGACCCTCTCCTACGCCCTGACCTACGTGTCGCGGCTGGCCCATCTCAGCCCTCACCACAGCATCCAGCCGGCCCGCCTCACCATTCTCGCCGACAACGACTACTACTCCCAGCCCTCGGATGGGTCCACGGCGGCGGCGACGACCGGCAGCGGCCGCTTTGCGCGCTTCCCCACGACGCTGCCCGGCGCGCACAAGACGGGGCTCGGCTCGTCGGCGGCGCTCGTGACGACGCTGGCGGCGGCCGTGCTCAGCCACTACCTTCCCACGGAGCTGTTCGACCTCGCGTCGGCGGCCGGCCGGCGCACGCTGCACAACCTGGCGCAGGCGGCGCACTGTGCGGCCCAGGGCAAGGTGGGCTCGGGCTTCGACATTGCCGTTGCCGTCTACGGCTCCTGCACGTACCGCCGCTTCTCGCCGTCGGTGCTCGCGAACCTGCCGGAGCCAGGGGCGCCCGGCTTTGGCGGCGCCGTCGAGCGCGTGGTGGCAGGCCAGGCGAGCACGGCGGCGGCCGATGCGCCCAACGCGCCCAACGCGCCCACGTGGGACGTGGAGATCGCCACCGACAATGTGGCGCTGCCGCCCGGCGTGGCTGTGCGCCTGTGCGACGTGGACTGCGGCTCGCAGACGGTCGGCATGGTTAAGAAGGTGCTGGCCTGGCGCAGCAGCCAGCCCGAGGCGGCCAAGCAGATCTGGGACGCGCTGCAGGCGCGCAACGAGGCGCTGGCGGCGGCGCTCAAGGCCGGCCAGACCGAGGAGCTGGCGGCCATCATCCGGTCGATGCGCGTGCTGGTGCAGCAGATGGGCAAAGAGAGCGGCGTCCCCATCGAGCCCGAGAGCCAGACGGCGCTGCTGGACGCGCTCAGCGAGGTGGATGGCGTCTACGGCGGCGTTGTGCCCGGCGCCGGGGGCTACGATGCCGTGGCGCTGCTCGTGCAAGACGACGAGGCGACGGCCAAGCGGATCGAGGCCTTCCTCGCCCAGTGGAGCCGGGAGAAAGACGCCAAAGTGCGTCTGCTGGGCGTCAAGGGCGAGATGGAGGGCGTGCGCAAGGAAGACAAAAGCACGTATGACGGTTGGCTTTAGAAGGGTTTGCGATTTAGAAGGTTGAAAAGCGAGATTTGATTCAATACGATGTCTTGATGCCAACTGGTGCCAGCTGGTAGAGTTTGCCACCGAGGCTTATCAATCATGATCGATAAGTATCGCGGGGCAATTTTTTTTTTTTTTTTTGTGATGCAGATAAAATTTAGGCCGAGCCAACTTTGAGCCAACTACCCACCGAACTTACATCATTGACTCGGTTCCTCGACATCCCCTGCGATATCTGAACGAAGAAAAAAAAGACAAAATGTCGTCCATGGATCTGGACGCCCCGGTCCCCATGACGGCGACGGGGGCCGAACAAACGATAGCGACGTAAGTAAAGAGAGGGGGAGGAGGGTGTCTCTTGGGCTGCGACAGCGCTGACGAAACGGCCAGAATCCTCTGCTACAACTGCGGCGCACCAATAGACGGCACGACAGCGGCGGGGGCGCTGTGCTACGACTGCATCAAGCTGACGGTGGACATCTCGCAGAGCATTCCGCGCGAGGCCAACATCCAGTTCTGCCGGGACTGCGACCGGTGGTTCCTGCCGCCGGGGCAGTGGGTGGTGGCGGCGCCGGAGTCGCGGGAGATGCTGGCCATGTGTCTGAAGCGGCTGCGGGGGCTCAACAAGGTGCGGGTGGTGGACGCGAGCTTCATCTGGACGGAGCCCAACTCGCGGCGGGTGCGGGTCAAGCTCACGGTGCAGGAGGCGATTGCCGAGGGCGTGCTGCTGAACCAGAGCTTCGAGGTGGTGTACACGGTGAGCACGCACCAGTGCCCCGACTGCGCCAAGTCGTACACGCACAACGTGTGGCGGGCCAACGTGCAGGTGCGGCAAAAGGTGGCGCACAAGCGCACCTTTCTCTTCCTGGAGCAGCTCATCCTCAAGCACGGCGCGCACCGCGACACGCTCAACATCAAGGAGGCCAAGGAGGGGCTGGACTTTTACTTTGCCCAGCGCAACCAGGCGACCAAGTTTGTGGATTTCCTCAAGAGCGTCGTGCCGGTGCACGTCAAGAACTCGCCCGAGCTCGTGTCCGAGGACACGCACACGGGCACCAAGTCGATGAAGTTTGCCTTTTCCGTGGAGCTGGTGCCCATCTGCAAGGACGACCTGGTGGCGCTGCCGCTGGCCATGGCCAAGAAGATTGGCAACATTGCGCCGCTGGTGCTGTGCCACCGCATCGGCACGGCCATCAACCTGCTGGACCCGACCACGCTGCAGACGGCCGAGATCCCGGCGCCCGTCTACTGGCGCGAGAAGCTGCCCTTTACGCCGCTGGCCGACGCCCAGCAGCTGGTCGAGTTTGTCGTGCTGGACATTGAGCCGACGGGCCCGCGCAAGGGCCGCTGGCAGGCGGCCGAGGCGACCGTGGCCCGCGCCTCGGACCTGGGCAGCAACGACCACACCTACTTTACGCGCACGCACCTCGGCAGCCTGCTGCACCCGGGCGACTCGGCCATGGGCTACCTGGTGAGCGGCACCAACTTCAACAATGCCCACTTTGACGCCATCGAGCAGTCCCACGCCTACAGCAGCACCGTGCCCGACGTCGTGCTGGTCAAGAAGCACTACCCCCACCGCCGCAAGAACCGCCGCCGCAACTGGAAGCTGCGGCGCATGGCCAAGGAGGAGGGCGAGCTGCTGCCAAAAAAGGCCGACCAGGACCGCATGGAGGCCGAGTACGAGCTGTTCTTGCGCGACGTCGAGGAGGACGACGAGCTGCGCGCCGCCCTCGCCCTCTACAAGAACCCAAAGCAGGTCGCTGCCGCCAAGCACCCGCAGATCCAGGACGCGGCCATGGACGTCGACGGCGAGGGTGCCGCCGTGGAGGGCGGCGAAGAAGAAGACGACGGGGACGACGACGACCTGCCCAAGGTCAGCATGGACGAGCTGCTGGACGAGCTGGACGAGCTGGACATCAACGATCAAGCAGAGTAAAAGGAACAGGTCGGAAAGAGCCGGCTGCTGTGGTTGGGATCGGCGTTTGGGATATTTTGTTATCTATGGATGATTTATCACAAAACAGCGCATTGTAATGCACGACATTGATGTATTTGGTAAAACAGAGGCCGCTTTTAAAAAATCTTGCTCAGCACGCGCTGCAGGCGCTCGGGCTGCGCGCCGTCGCCGTCGTTGTCGTGGGTCTTGGTGACCAGCTTTCTCTGCTGGAAGGAGAGGGCGGTCTTGCTCTTGGGGGCAGGCTCTTTGTCTGCTTCTGGTTTATCCGCCTCGGCCTTGTCTGCTCTGGCCTCGGCCTTGGCCTCGATGGTCTTGAGCATCTTGCTGTGCTCGACGTTGCGGACAAACTCTTCGTTTTCGCGCCTGGTCTGGGCGATCTCGGCGCGCATGCGGCTGGCGCGCTCGGCGTTCTCGGTGGCGATCTGCTTGGTGAGGTCGTTCCACTTGAAGCCGCGCAGGTAAACCATGTTCCACATGTCGTCGCGGTAGTAGTTGCCGCTCTTGCGGCCGCCAATCGTCTGCGTGTTGAGCAGCTCGACCGCCCGCTTGGCGTCGGCCTTGCGCACAAACTCGACCCAGCCGTCCGTGAAGCTGCGCTTCTTGTTGCCGCCGCCGCGCACGCGCCGCGTGTGCGCCTGCGGGTCCTCGGGCGCCAGAAACAGCCGGTTCAGCTGCCCGTACGGCGCCAGCAGCGACCGCAGCTTGCTCGGCTTCATGTACGGCGGCACCCGGGACAGGTACACCACGCCCGAGCGCTGGACGGCCTTGTCCGTCACGACGAGGTTCTTCTGCAGGAGCAGGTGGCCCGGCACGTCGGAATCCTTGCCGTGCGCAAAGAGCGTCTTCTTGCGCTTCTTGCTGGGCTTCCCGCGCTCTTCCGCCTCCTCCACGCCTGCATCCTCGTCCGCCTCGGCTTTCCTCTTTCCCTTGCCCTTCTTTTCGCTTTTTGTATTCTCCTCCTCGGTACGTATTGGCTTCTTGCGAAGCTTCTCTTGTTCCAGGTCGTCGTCGCTGTCGGCAAAATCGTCCTCGTCCTCGTCGCTTTCTTCTTTTAATTTTCGTCGCTTCGCACTCCGGCTGTCGCCGCGGCCGCCTTTCCTCAGATCTTCTGCATCGGAATCGTAGCTCTGGTTCTCCTCTTCATCGCTCTCGTCCGCATCCAAGTACACGTTTCTCGGCTCGGGCGCCATGGCGATTGCTGTGCTGTCTGTCGTTCTGAGGAAATGTGGAATGGGGAAAGGACCACCAAAAAAGTTTCTGCCACCATCACTAAAAAGAATGACTACTGGAAATCCACACCGCCTTCCGCAATCAGCGCTATCGCCCAAGTCCATTTACACCAGAGGGGCTACGAGAACCGGAGGGGTCTATGATAACGAGATCGGAAGACACACGACAGCTGAGCACCTGTTTGCATCCCATCGTTTCTTTTCTTTTCAAGTTTCTCAAAACAGCTCGTTCCAACAGTCATGTCTGTCGAGGTTCTCACCACGGTCTCGCCCACCACCAACGAGGGCATCCTTACCCGAAGCGGCGTCTCGGCTACAGATATCAAGCTTCTGGCCGAGACGGCGACGACGGCGTTCAAGTCATGGCGTGAGACGAGCCTCAAGGACCGGCAGATCATCGTGCGCAAGGCGCTTGACATTCTGGCCGGCCGCACAGACGAGCTGGCGCTGGAGCTGACGGAGCAGATGGGCCGCCCCATTGCGTACGCGGGCAAGGAGATTGCGACGGCGATCAAGCGAGCCGAGTTCTTCTTGAGCGTGTGCGACGACGTTCTGAAGGACACCCCGGGCACGGAGGAGGCAGGGTATGAGCGCTTCATCCGCAAGGTGCCCGTGGGACCGGTGCTGGTTATTTTTGCATGGAATGTGCGTGCCGACAGTTTTTCTTTTCTTTTTTCCTTGTTTTTTGGCTTGCACTTTTTCCTTTTTCCCCATCTTGATTTTCTTTTTCGATTTTTTTTCTCGGAGAGCGCGCCGGATGAAGTGGTAACTGTTGAACATTCCTCTGGATATGGGGGCTGACTGGAAAAAGTACCCATACCTGATTCTGATGAACACGCTGATCCCGGCGCTGCTGGCGGGCAACACGGTCATCATGAAGCCGTCGCCGCAGACACCGACGGTGGTGGAGCAGGTGAGCAAGGCGTTTGCCGAGGCCGGGCTGCCGCAGGGCGTGCTGCAGTACTTCCACAGCGGGGCGCCGGCGGTGATCGAGACGATTGTGCGCGACCCGCTGGTGGCCAACGTGTGCTTCACGGGCTCGGTGGCGGGCGGGCTGGCCGTGCAAAAGGCGGCGGCGGACCGGATCGTCAATGTCGGGCTGGAGCTGGGCGGCAAGGACCCGGCGTACGTGCGCGGCGACGTGGACGTGGCCTGGGCGGCGGAGCAGATTGTCGACGGCAGCGTCTTCAACTCGGGGCAGAGCTGCTGCGCGCTCGAGCGCATCTACGTGCACGCGTCCATCTACGGGCCGTTTGTGGCGGCCGTGCAGGCCGTGCTCAAGGGCTACCGGCTGGGCGACCCGCGCGACCCGGCCACGCACGTGGGGCCGGTGGTGTCGAAGCGGGCGCAGGCGGCCATTGCGGCGCAGATCGCCGACGCGCTCGGCAAGGGCGCCGTGGACGCGACGCCCATGGACAATGCAACGTTTGCGCAGCCGCCGCCGGGCGGCAACTACGTCAAGCCGACGCTGCTGACGGGGGTGACGCACGCCATGGCGGTCATGACGGAGGAGACGTTTGGGCCCGTGATCCCGGTGATGAAGGTGCAGGACGACGCCGAGGCGGTGGCGCTCATGAACGACAGCGAGTTTGGCCTGACGGCCAGCGTGTGGACGCAGGACCGGGCGGCCGCCGCCCGCATCGTCGACCAGGTCGAGGCCGGCACCGTCTTTGTCAACCGCTGCGACTACCCGAGCCCGGACCTGGCCTGGACCGGCTGGAAGAACTCGGGGCGCGGCCACACGCTGAGCCGCTTCGGCTTCGACCAGTTTGTCAAGCTCAAGAGCTACCACTTTGCCACGGGCAAGTAGGCGCGTGCGCGTGAGTGTGCACGTGCTTTGAATATTAATAATACGCGGTGTCGGGAGGGAGCAATCATCTTACATCGTAATTTGTGTGGGCAAAATTGGTGGCGCATGGCCAAAGGGAGAAAGGACGACCGCGCTCCGAGACACCGCGTGCTTTGCAGCTGCTCTGCGTAGACCCAATTGAGAAAGCACGCGTCGGCACTGCCTTGACTGCCCCCCTTTGGAAGGTTCAGCAGAGCGCGACAGCCAGACTCTGGAATGCTGCGTTTGATTGGAGGCTGGTGCAGCCAGCCCAAGAATGTTTCGACGCCCAACCTTTTCAGCTCCACTGCAGAATTCCCTCGTGTAAGAGGACTCGTCGCCGTTGTTGTCGTGTGCGCTGCTCTCATTCCAGACGACGAAACGGTCCAATTTCGACGCCGACGAGACGAGATGAATCTCACTCACTCTCTCACCCTCGCCCTCTCTCACTCTCTCTGTGTGTGCGTGAATGTGTGAGTCGCCAAGTTGGCTACGGTCATACTTTCTGCTTCGCGTATAGATCATCGTCTTGGTAAAGCACGGCAATGCTGGCCAGCATTTCTCTCGATGGCTGACCGACATCCTAGACCTCGAAGCCGTTGCAATTCCAACCGCCTCCCCCCTTCCCCTTCCCCTCTCCCTTAGTGCCGTTGACATGACTCCATTGCTGCATGCCAGTGACGAAAGCCCACCGACGGCATTTAAAAGGACATCTCTCTCCAGGCCGTCTTTCCATCAGCTCGTCTCGTCTTCTGTGTCCTTCATCCCACCCTCGTCTCTCTTTGCTGCACAAACACAGCCTTGCATTTGGTCGTCGCTTCTTGTTCTACTAGACTGTTGCCTTGCTTTTGCATTCTGTTCATCCGTCGTTCCCTTGTCTACAAAAAAGCAAAAGTCAGAACAGCATTCTTTGTCTCTCTTTGCGGCCAGCCTCTCTGTTCCACACCCGTCCATGCCTGTCCACTGCAGCGCTCTTTCTTCAACCCGTTCACTTTCTTTCATTCGTTTCGGTGCTCTTTGAGCTCCTTACTCTCTTTTAATACCCAAACTTTAATGCATATCTGGCCCCCCATCAGCCACCCCAGTCACTCTTTTTTTTTACAACTACGTCTTTTCGAAGCCAAGCCCACCTGAACATTAATAACAACACACCCATCGACCACGCCGATATGTCTGTCTGCAACGCCTTCAACTGCTGTCTGGTCCGCTTCCAGAATGTCCTCAGCCGCAAGAAGGCCAAGCCGCGGCCAGTGATTGTGAGTCCACATCCCTTCCATGGTATCTATTCATGCTAACCGTCCAGTCTGCCCCGTTTGATTTTAAGAAGGAGGAAAGTGTCAGTGCCCTGCAAGGCGTCTCCGACGAGGAGTAAGTTCCCTTTTTTTTTTGTCCTCTTTAAAAACACTGCTGACATCTAGACTGGACATGCTCCGCGAAAAAGCCGTCGCCAGCGTCGTCGGTTGTGCCGCTGTGCGACCCTACCCCGACACGCCGATTCCGGTGCTGCGCTTTGCCTCTGCTTCTTCGCCGTCCCTGGTGAGCTCGCCGATGACGTCCTTGGGCGGCCGCGGTACCGCCTCTGTGCGCCGTCGGTACGTCCACGGCGCGCCCGCGTCCTTGCACCCGGTGGTCCTGGCATCCACAGAGCCGTACACACCGTCCGGGCTGTCGCTCCCGTCGTCGTCGGCGTCGTCGATTGCCTCGTTCAAGGTTTGAGTGCCATGTGGCGGCAGTGATGTCCCCACAAAGGCCAAGCACGGCCTGCACTCATTTCCGCTCCCTGTCGCCGAACTTGCGGGTGCTGTCGGCATATGATTTACTTGTTTTACCAGTGCTCTCTTGGATACGAATGAAGGAGTACAACGAATACGGTTAATGTCTCCTTACTTTTCTCATGTCACAACCCCCTTTAATGTCTCTTTTCAACTTTCTTTTTCGTATTAGGATACCAGCTGGAAGATCTCTCTTCTGAATTTCAAACTTTATTTCTTTTCAACTCTCCATCTACCCAATGTTGAACTCGTTAACACTGTTGAGGTTCTGCAGCCCCGCCATCATCTTGGCTGCTGCGTCCTCGTCCATGTGACCCAGCGGCATGTCATCATCATCCGAGCCAAAGTCCGCATCATCGTCATCATCGTATCGAGGACGCTTGTGTGCGCCAGGACCAGCCAGCTTCGAGCTGTGGCTGGACTTGGCCTTGCCTGCCTTGCCCGCTTTCCCTTTTGTCTGCTTCTGGTGCGCCGTCGCGCCAATGGCTCGCGGCGACATGCGCAGCGCAAAGCTTTTCGCCAGGTGGCCCTTGTGCAGCGCGTTCTTGTCGAAAAAGGTCCGCTCCCGGCTGTCGTGTGTCGCGTAGGCGCGCATGTGAGAGTTGAAGGCGTGTTGCGCCGAGTCCATGAGCGAGAGGTCGGCCTCGGCATCCAGAGGCTCAGGCTTTGCCTTCTTCCCGTGGGCTTTGCTGTCTTTGGCCCGCGAGCGGGCTGACGGCAGCCCCTCATCCGTGCTGCTGCGCAGCACCCGCTGCTCAAGGTGCAGCTGCAGCGCCTCGGCCTGCTTGCGCCACGAGCTCTGCTTGCCGGCCACGTCCTCGTCGAAAATGTTGGCGCCGCCGCCATTCGGCGCCGCAGACGGCTGCTGTATCGCGTCAAAGTCGATGGGTGTCGCGAACCCCTTTTGCAGAAACGTCACGTAAGGCTGTGCGGAAATGGTCGAGTCGGAGGTTTTTTGGAGGTAGGGGATGTAGCCCTCTTCGCTGCCCGGCAGCAGAAACAGAATGGCTTTGCCTGAGCGACCTGCACGCGCCGTTCGCCCGATGCGGTGCTCATGCACCTCCTGCGACATGGCCGGGTCGTACTCGATGACGAGGTCCAGGCCCTCCACGTCCAGACCGCGCGACGCCACATCTGTCGTGAGAAGCACTGCGGCCTTCTTCTCCCGCTTGAATGCTGCCAGCGTGTCTGCGCGAGCCTTGGCCTCCATGTTGCCGTGCAGCTTGTGCAGCTCAATCTGCTGATTAGCCTCGGAGGCGATGTAGGCTGCCTGTGCAAGCGATGGAGACTTGGCGTCTGCGGGCGGCTCTTTGGATGGCAACCGCAGCAGGTCAAAGTGGAAGTTGGCAGAGGCAGTGCACGACAAGAAGACGATGGCCTTGGTGACGCCACCCTTTCTAACAAAAACAGAACGCAGGAGCGCAACCAGCGTGACCAGACGCAGCTTGGCTGGCACCACGATGCATGCTTGCTTGAGCTGGAGCGGCGTTGTCATAGACTGCTGATTGGTGCTCTTGTCTGTTGTCTCATCATTGGATGTAGCAGCTCCCCCTCCTGTTGCTGCTGCTGCTGCTGCTGCCGCCTCGGCGCGCGAAGGGGGGGTGATGTGAATGGCGTCTTTCAGGCTGATCTCGCCCAGCTTCTGAACGGTCATCTTCATGGTAGCGGAACAGAGAATCGTAACCCGGCGCTCAGGCAATGCATCTTTCGGTAACACAACGCCGTCGTTGGTTTTTGGCTCCAGCGTCTGATTGCCAATCTTTTCGAGAATTGTTTTGATGTCTTCCTCGAATCCCAGATCCATCAGCTGGTCGCCCTCGTCCAGCACCAGCCATCGCACAGCCCGGAAACCAAGCGCCTCGGTGTTCTCCAGATGGTCCACGAGCCGGCCCGGTGTAGCCACGAGGATGTTGACGCCCTTGCGCAGCCGCGCCTTCTCGGCCTTGCGATTTTGGCCGCCAATGACGGCCGTGCTGACGAGCCACGGTGCGCAGCCCAGCAGCTGTTCCAGCACGCGGGAAATCTGCAGACACAGCTCGCGCGTGGGCGCAAGGATGACGGCAAAAAGCCCTGCTGTGCGGCCGATCTTGACCTCCTTGCCGTCCGCCTTCCGCTTGGCCCCATCGTTGCGCTGGCTCAGCGCCACGATGCGCTGTACGATCGGCAGCAGATACGTGAGCGTCTTGCCAGACCCCGTCTCCGACTGCAGGAACACATCGCTGTCGCCCAAAAGCTGCGGTACTGCCTTCTTCTGGATCGCCGTGGGCGCCTTGATGTTCATCTTGGAGGCCAGGTGCAGGGCAATGCGTCGTGCCAGCCCCAGCTCCGCAAACGAGGCGGCCTCTTCCGAGAGGGGGGCATTCGAGGGCGCCACAGCGGAGTCGTCATCCACAGCGGTCGTGAAGTCTGTAAGCGCAGTGGGATTCGCCGTGAACAGTCGCGATGTGACGTTGCCGCTCCGCTCGCCACCGGTTCGGTCCGAAGTCGTCGCAGACGGGCGTGGTGGCCGTGTCTCGCTATCTTCCTCATCGGGACGTAGCCTCTCCACCGGCTGTCTCCTATCTTCCACCTTCTTGATATGCCATCTCTGCGGGGATTGTAGAGATTGAGCCGCTGCGTCTTCCACTCTGGGTCGCTTGGCAGGCCGCTCTTCGCCTGTCTGCTTCCGTTTGAATTCGTTCTTTGCCCGGCTCCGATCCCGCCACGTGCCGCCCACAAATTTGGGGGCCTTCGCCTGGACCGCAGGTGCGCTGAAGTCGAGATTAAGGACCAGGTTTCCGTCCGCCATTGCTGTGATGTCGCTGCTGTTTGTGGTGGAGATTTACAGTTTGAGGCGGCACAAAAAAAATATTCTGCCGGTCTATCATGCCTGAAGGCGGTGAGATAAGAAAGGTTGCTTATGTCAGCTTATCACAGACCCATTTTGGTGACCCGCCTAATAATAGTATGGAGGGCCTGGGGAATTTCGGTTTCACCTCATCTATAGCTTAAATTCTGGTTATTTCTCCATCGCATGACGAAGAACGACATTTTTGGGCCGGTATTCTCCACTTTCTTTTCTGACGTGCTCGGCATGGATGTCTGGCGGGGTTGCGACGGTAGCCAGCCATATTATACTGTTGGAACCTCGCATATTTCCATCTCTGTGCGGTATACATCTTTGCCAGGTAGGTAGATGAAGTTTAAAGTGCTTTGTGGGAAGGTGTAATACTCCTCCAACTACTAATATCATCAATGAAAATAATGAACCGCCTGGCAATAAAACTAGGCCAGACCTCCGAAGTGTAACGATATACAGTTGGGTGGATTAAGCGAAAGAAATAATCCATCGAGATCAAACACCATATAATACAAGGCTCTTATTGCTTCATTTCAGAAGCTAGCCGGTTTCTTGACCAAATGAGCTTCGCAGGCTGATCAGACTACTAATGATACACCACTCATCCAACATCAACCTTTGCATATTATCTCTTGACCTTATTTGTATGTAGAAATGCAAAATGTCCCAAAGTAACCGTAGAGTATATGTATGGTTTCGTTTAAATTGCTTTGCAAATGCACCAAGACAACCTAACCTAAGACTGCTAGAACAGGATAGACCAATAACAAGACGAAACTCAACAATTTCCTTGCCAAGGGTGCACTTGTGTTGCTGTCTCTCTACCCCGCTTCTACCAACAACACCGGGAGTACAAGGTAGTTTAGTAATATAACATTCTATCGTATATGATCGTGTGCGACGACAACCGTACATTAGATGCCGTCTTCAACGCAGAACGCAGAGTCTGTTACCGCGTTGCTAGATGGCAACGCCACGGAATTGCTTATATTCATTGGCGCCCTCGTTCTGGCCACTTCTCATGGACTGGCTGTGGTCGACAACGATGACTTCAAAGCCGGCTTTTCTTCGGGCAACCTGGGCAAATCGTCTGGCATATGACGTTGGTCAAAGCTACTGTTGGTCTCGGCCGCAGACAAGGGTTTGATGACGTAGAGGTCATGGTCCATAATGCTAGCCTGGAGGTTGGCTCTCCCGTTTCTCTCAACGTGTACTTGTACACCCCACAGCTATTGGTTCTATTTTTGCCACCATCACCTCTCTAGGACTTTGCATATCGTTGGTCTCGTTGGTCTCGTTGGCCATGCTGTTGGTTTGTTTTATCCTTCGGAACCTCGTGACTAATATTTTCCCCTAATACTTGAATCTTAATTTAGGCCGATTTAGGCCGATTATTCATCTTTTGACTGCTGCTGGCGCTCTTTTGAAGCTTTTTATAAGTCTTACTGCCAACTTGCTTGAGGGCCTTTCAAAAATGGCATAGTGCCTAGTTACAATCTCTTGCTCCTGCGATATACTACGCTTGATTAGATGTGCTGCTAGATGCTCGCTGTAATTGCAGTAAAATTTCATGAGGAAATGCGCTTTACTTTTTCTTTTTCGCCCAGTTTTTTAGCCCCAGTCAACCTGCTCCGAGCCAGGGCTTGTTATCACTCTCGGCCGGGATATCTCAAATAAAAGTGCTTGTATGGCTAAGCCTGACCACGTGAAGAATGTTTCCCAGCACTGAACCCCACTAAGGATTCAAGCTTCTGCGGGGAAATGTTTCTCACCCGCCGACCTGCATTCTCGTTTGTGGTCATGTGCACTCATTCACCTTTGTATCTAGCCCTACAATGCACAAATACCTCTCTTCCTCACGTGGCTGCGTACCGAGGTCTACAAACGGTGACGAATGAAAACAGATATTAATTCTGCCGTCCTGTTTTGTCTCGGGCGGTGAGCTTGGTGGGCAGCTAGACACGCCACTCCTCGGCCACGTCCGTTTACCCGAGTTGAAGAAGGACCAATTTGTTTTTTTTTACCGCAAATGGCAAGGTAGCCAGCCCATCCCCGCCAAAGGATTAGCAAAGAGAAAAAAAACCTGCTTCCCTCTTTTGCGGGGCGAGCTTCGATGACCGTTTCCGAGGTCTTGTCTCATGTGACTCTCTTCCCACTCGGGACCCTTGTAGCCTTGGCTTTTCGTAGGATCGGCCGAACATAAAGACCTGAGGAGGGCTGTAGTGACGGGACGTTTGCGGTCTTTTCTGGTTCTCACTCCCTTCCTTCTCACCTTCTCACCCTCTCCTACCTCCTTTTTGCTTGCCACCCTCCCCTCCCCTCTCTCTATTCCTCTCACGCCACCATCCAAAATGGCCGTTTCGTTTGAGGAAAAAAAGGACGACAAAGTCCACGACAATGCTGTACCCACGACTTTCGACGCGAATTTCGACGAGGGCTCTGTGCTGCATGACAAGACGCAGCGCAAGCTCCAGCCGTTCTTGCTGCAGATGCTCGCCATCGGCGGCACCATTGGCACATACTTGTTTGTCGGCATCGGCAAGGTGCTGCTCCAGGCCGGTCCAGCCAACCTGCTCATCGCTGTCTGCTTCTGGTGCGTCTGGTGGGCTGTAGACGCCGTGTCTCGTTGTGCTGACAGCCACTAGGTCAACCGTGATTCTTGCCGCAACAGTTTGTAAGTTGTCTCTTTCTGTTCTTCTTCGTATGGTTCACCAACCAGGAAGGCCTCAATGAAATGGTCTCGTACCTTCCCATCTCCTCGCCCTTTATTGCGTTTGCCGGCCGCTTTGTCGACGACGCCTTTGGCATGGCCACGGGCGTCAACTTCTTCCTGCTCGAGGCTTTCCTCGTGCCCTTTGAGGTGACCGCCTGCAACATCATCGTCAAGTTCTGGACCGAGAAGGTGCCCGTGGCCGCCATCGTAACCATGCAGCTGCTGTTTTACGTGTAAGCGCCCACAGATGCAGGGTTGCATTCCCTAGGTTGATCACGTTTCCCGCTGACCGTTCTTAGCATCGTGAACATTTTTGGCGTGAACTACTTTGGGCAGGCCGAGTTCTACTTCTCCATCGGCAAGATCCTTCTCATTGCTGGCTTGACCATGTACACCCTGGTTACAATGTGTGGTGGCAACCCATTGCATCATGCTTACGGATTTGAGTGGGTTTCTGCAGCATTGCCCCCCCCCCTTCCTTTTATACCCACCCATGTCTGACAAAAATACAGGAACTGGGGTAAGCCTAGGCCCTTCCTCGAGTACTACGCCACCGGCCATGCCGGCCAGTTTCTGGCTTTTCTGCAGGCCCTCATCGGCTGCACGACCATGATGTCCGGCCCCGAGTTCATCTCCATGGCGGCAGGCGAGGTGGTGAACCCGCGCAAGGTGATTCCCAAGGCCTTCAAGACGGTGTTTTGGCGGCTCGGTCTCTTCTTTGTCGTCGGCGTCCTCTGCATCGGCATCGTGTGTCCGTCGAACAGCGCAGAGCTCGCAGCTGCCTACGCCAACAACGGCTCCAACGCATCCACGAGCCCCTACGTCATCTCCATGCGCGCCTTTAACATTCCCGTGCTGCCGCACATTGTCAACTTCTTGCTGCTGACGTCTTGCATCTCGGCTGGCAACGGCTACTTTTACTGCGCCACACGCAGCCTCTACGGCATGGCTCTCACGGGCCGCGCACCGCGCTTCTTTGTGCGCACCACGCGGTCTGGTGTGCCCCTCTACGCCGTGGCCGGCGTGCTGTGCATCGGCCTGCTGTCGTACATGCAGGTCTCCAAGGGGTCGGCCGTGGTGCTGACGTGGCTGGTGTCGCTTGAGACCTCGGGGCTGCTGATCAATTTCGCTGCGTGCTGCGTCACGTACGTGTGCTTCCGAAGGGCATATCTGGCCCAGGGCATCCCGGACGAGGCGTTCCCCTACAAGTCCTGGGGTCAGCCGTGAGTTTCTCACCCAACAAGAGAATTGGGTATTTTCTGAAACTAACTGCGTAGATACGTTGCCTACTATGGCGTCTTCTGGTTCACGCTCATGAGCTTTGTGATTGGCTATGCAGGTAAGTACTCACCCCGCCCTTTTCGATCCTTGGAGTGCTCACCGTCTCTCACTGTATAGTCTTTCTCAAGGGAGGATGGAATACGCCAAGTTTCTTCTTCAGGTAAGCTCCGACCCGCTCTGGCCATACCCCCCAAACTAACCGTGCTCAGCTACACTATGATCGGCGTCTTCGTGGTGGTCTTTGTCGGGTGGAAGCTCATCAAGAGAACCCAGTTCGTTGACCCCTCTACTGCTGACTTGCGTTCAGGAATGGACGAGATCGAAGCACATGAAGCCGGCCTTGTCGAATCCGAGTCGTGGACCACACAGCTGCGGCGTAGACTCCCCAAGTTGCCAGGTCGCTCGTAGACACAGCTGCTTTTTTTTTGTGTGAGCATCTCTTGCGTCGATACCCGTGCAATGTCTGTCCAACCGTGAACGATGGCATGAGACAGACGAAGAAGAGCGACGAGCTCTTCCGGTCTGCAAGAGGGACATTATCCAGTGTCGTCATCCTGGACTGGGGCTTGCTTCTCTGTTTCCATAGCAATGAGAAACTAACCACAGGCCGAGAGTAGCGGTAGCTGTCTTGGTATTTACCCAACATCGTTTCAACCCGTAGATTTTTCTCCAGCACAACAGTCTATTCTGTCGTGAAACGCACTTCCCCGCACTTCCCCAGATCCTACCCCAGACTCGCGAGCAAACAGGTGATCGTCATTTTGAACCTGGCGTTGGTTCAAGAGACTGAACGTCTATTGGTGGGTCTTGTACCCCTCACAACACCCTAATGGCTCTACATATGTTGGTGACAGATCACCGAGAGTCTAAGGGGTTTAATATTTTATTCCTCCGACGTAGCATTCAAGATTTGCTCTTCTAATAATTACGTTGAGGTGGGGACCGATATTCAGCCCACACAACTGCTGGCATTGTCATACAGAGCAGGGATACACGTAGCACATTATCATCAGCACAGGAAGATGAACCTGATCTCTGTAGCACTAGACAACCAGCAGATCTTTTATTGTCCCCCCCCAGAATAGATCTAGATGGGCCGGATCTCGGTCCCATTTCACATATCGTCCGAAGCCGGCGCGCTCCCAAGCACCCGGCACCCCCTGTGATCGCACGAGAACGAGGAAGCGCAGCATATGCGAGCCGGCCTGGCGCTCGGTGAGGATCTGCACGAGCAGACAGGCGGTACCAGCGGGAGATGTCTGGCCAGCCTCGGCCGCCTGCCAAGCGGCAGGATCCCCGTCCGGCCACGGGCGACACGTGCTGCACCAGCGGGGCGTCTCGTCGACGTCGTCTTCGCTGTACTGCCGGCGCTGGCGACTGCGGCGGTGCTGGCAGCCGCGGGACAGGGCGTCGTCCGTTCCGCTTCCGCGGGTGGTCTGCCACAGCTGCCGCAGGCGCCGGTCGCTGCTGGTGCCGTCGCCCACCCAGCAGGGCAGGGCCGTATCGTCGAGGGCGAGGTCGGGGGCGCGCACGTCGTCGCAGTAGACGCCGTGGGCCCAGCCGTTGCGGGCGCGGACGATGCAGGGCGAGCTGACGACGACGGGCGAGCGGTCGACGCCCGTCCAGGACATGGTGCGCAGGGCAGCAGGCACAGCCAGGGCCGTCAACTGCAGGCCCGTGACGGTGCTGACGGTGCTGCTGCTGTTGCTGCGCTGACCATTGCAGCACGGCACAAATCCATGGACGCGGATGACACTCTCGGTCTGGTCGAGGTCGCCCGTGGGATACCCGACGGGGGCGTCAACCGAGGCCCACGACCACGACGGCGCACGCAGCTGGGCAGAGGAGCGTCGGTGGGTAGGCAGCGGCGGCTTCTTGGCGTCCGCGGGCTGGATGGGCACGTCGACGCCCCAGAGCAGCTGTTGGGCAAAGTGGGCGCGGAAGAGGCCTTCGACGTAGGCAGGCCGAACAATGGTGTGGTCGCGGCTCAGGGGGGCGGCAGAGGGAGACATGGCTGTGCCTGTGGCCTGCTCTACCATGCGTGCCAGGCCGTCCATGGCGACGAGCTTGTCGGACAGTCGCGTCAGGCTGCGCTGGGAGTACGTTCGCACCAGGGACATCCAGCGGCGGCCCGCGAGCCAAGAGGACCTCTCGGCCACAGCGTCTCTCTCCCCGGCCTCGCCCTCTGGGGCATGGCTCTGCTCGTCGGCCCGCAGAGACCGACCGAGGAGCGGCAGATGCGGATGGACAAAGTGGACGCGGCCGCCGCACTCGCAGCGGTCGGTCGTCTGACACTCCCAGGCCATCTCGAGGTCGAAAAAGTGCAGCACCCGCGGCGGCAGCAGGGCCTCCTGCAGTGTCCAGGCGCGCGTGTCCAGCGGCGGCGAGGGCAGCCTGTAGTGGCTCCTGTGCTCGAGTCGCAGCAGCATCTTGGTGGGAGGGCTGCTGCTGCTGTGGCCGTCGCTGTCGGTGGCGTCGGTCCAGAAGACGCGCTGGTAGGGCAGCTGTCCGAGCACGTGTGGCTGGAGGAAGCCCAGCTGGCAGGCGGCCGCCCGGTGTGCCGCCAGGGTGACGTGCGACCCCTGGTAGACACTGCACATCTGGGCGGCCTCGCGGCGCCAGTCGTCGCTGTCGTCCTGCACGATGCAGAGGGCGTCCACCCAGAGGTACTGCACATCCAGTTTCCGAGTGACTAGCACGGCGTCCCGGATCGTCTGGGGCAGTGTGACCAGAGCCATGCCCTGCTGTCGATGGGCTGCCGCATTGGCCGTGGTTGTGGTGACCACGCCGGAGAGGTCAGGACCCCAGCAGTAGCTCAAGGCAACATATGGAGCTGCAGTGGCATTCTCGACGAGAATAATAGTATCCGTGTGTCCAACATCCAGCACGCGGGTCGGCATGTAGGCTGTCTCGGGTGCGGCTGTCGAGAAAAAAGGCACAGCACAGTTGGGATGGTTGTGCACGCAGTCTTCTAGCCAGGAACGTGCACGAGAGAACGCTGCGTCGCTCATGGCGTGGGCAACAACCTCGGACCGCGTAGCGAAGTGGGCTCCACAGAGAGCAATGTGTCTCTGGTCCTGTCCATCCGGCTTTCGTATTCTTGCGCATGTCAGATCTGGCTTGCACCGAACTCGATTTCTTACCCGTCGACGTGGCAAAAGATGTCCAGGACGTCGCTGGTGTCGTCTCGGAACTGGAGGGAGATGGTGTCCGTGAGCCAGTACAAGGCAAACAGGCTCTGTCTCTTGTTGGCAAGCCATTCTCCATCCATTGCATTCAGAGCATCGACGATGATGTGGCAGCAAGGACAGCCGGCCTTCTTGCCATCTTCAATCGAGGCGAGGGCCCTCGATGGCACGGGGATCTTGGTATCGGAGTACCAGCTGTTCCACCTGGGTTCGTAGACGCCGCATGCCTTGCATCGGTCTTCTTTGAGCGGTATGCTCGTTGTCATGGCTGCGTGATGTGGGCGAGAGAAAGTGCAAAGATCAGGCGAAAAGAACTCAGCCCGATCACGTGGGCGTAAGCATCCATCCAAGTCATCTAGTATCGACAACGATACCCAATTCGGCAATCCTGGGCCATCGCTCTGATGTGAACCACCCACGCAAAGGAGAGCATTTGGCCCTGGTTTCATTGGCTAGGACATCTTTCCAACGAACTCTGGCTTGCATAATCTCGGAAAGATCAGTCAAATGCAAGCTAACCGATCCCGTCTACCGCCACTGCTTTCAGCGTGTGGTACGCGGCCTGGCACACACTGGTCCAGAAAAGGCCAAGGCGTGGGGGAATGTGCGGTACTTCGAGTTCGCAGAGACTGACTTTTGGAGGCTGTCAGCCGCATTTACATCATCTGCCTCGTAGAAACCGTCCTTGTCCCGCTGCCCATATCTACGCTGCGCCGCATGATGCTCGCTGACGTGTGCTTGGAACTGCTACACCACGTCCAACGTCACCATCAGCACGGAGGGCTTCAGCCGAGACGGCCGTGTGTAAAACGCCGCAGATCAGAGCGTGTTCCAGGCCAAGAGGCCAATTGGCCGGCTGCGAAGAGAACTCGGGCAATGCGACAAGACCGGAGCATCGCAGGAGGCACGAAGAAAGGGGAGAGGGGGTGGGCAAAACCAAACGGACGAGAGGGGCGATCGGCGCGATAATATAGAAAAGAAACACATAACAACACATAATGAACAGCGACCAGAAAAGCTCGGCATGCCGCCAAGGTGGCCAAGAGGCCCAGAAATGCTAACAAAGGCTTAAGAGGGCAAGAGATCCGAGGCGTACTTGGGGTCTCGGCCGGCACCGTCGTACGTTGCTTGAGTGTTTTTTGTGCCGCGATCTGGCCTCGGCGCCCGAGAAAGGAAGGCAATTTAGACCTGACGCGGCCATTTATAAGCAAGACGTGGGGGAGCTGGCCAGTAAAAGGGGGCGGGCGGGCGCTGTATGTGGACAAGGCGGCTCTGACGTGATGGCCGGGGAAGTTGATAAAGCCTTGGCTAGCTCGTTGACGCGATCGGAGCAGCGATGGTAACATCAGACAAGATACGACGGTGAATTTTTCGGAACGGGCCAGCGGTATATTAGTGATAACAAACGTCTTTTTTTTATCAGTCGATGATGGCAGGAATATTGCTATATTCTTTTTCAGCTGGGTGTTTGAGCTGGCTGCTATTGAGCTCTTGATTCCACCGGACAGAGAGGCATTCAAACGTATTTTGCCATGGGTCGTCCCGAAGAGATCGGCCCAGCTGCTGATCCGCACTCGGACGACACGCACAGCACCATCTCGGATGGCTATGGCCGCAACCGCAACCATGACCACGCATCGAGCGAGCCAGTCGTGTTCGAGCCCATCAAGTCGTGGAAGGGCTACATCTGGGACACGTGGGAGCTGCCGGCGGACCAGCGGCGGCTGCTCTTCAAGGTGGACGCCTTTGTGCTGACCTTTTCCTCCATCGGCTACTTTCTCAAGAACCTGGACCAGACCAACGTCAACAATGCCTTTCTCAGCGGCATGAAGGAGGAGCTCAACATGTACGGCAACGAGCTCGTCACCAGCGTGTCCATCTGGACCGTCGGCTACGTCGTCGGCCAGATCCCATCCAACCTGCTGCTGACCCGCGTGTCCCCCCGCTGGGTCATTCCCTCGCTCGAGGTCGGCTGGGGCATCGCCACCATCTGCACCGCCTCGGTCACGTCCTACAAGGCTCTCTACGCGCTTCGGTTCCTCGTCGGTCTCTTCGAGTGCGTCTCTCCGTCCCCCACGCTATTCTTTGCGCATCTGCTAACTCTCCCCAGATCCGGCTTCTACCCGGGTATCCACTACATGCTGGGGTCGTGGTACACCCCCCGCGAAATTGGAAAGCGGGCCATGATTTTCTGGCTGGCCGGTTCCATCGGCCAGCTGTTTAGCGGCTTTCTCCAGGCGGCTGCCTACAAGAACCTGCACGGCGTGCACGGCAAGGCGGGATGTAAGGGCTCCTTATCCTTTCCACGTGACATCGCTAACCTTCAGGGCGGTGGCTGTTCATCATTGATGGTAAGTCACGTGATGGGAATCAGACATGACTGGCCGTGGTTGGCACCGGAGGACTATAGGCAAAGAGTGCTGACCAGCAGGAATCATCACACTACCCCTTGCTGTAGCTGGCTACATCTTCTTCCCGAACCTCCCGCAGAGCGGCAGGAAGACGTGGTGGACGACGGAGAAAGAAGTCGACCTCTCCATCAGCCGCATGAAGGCCATCGGGCGAGCGGGCAAGCAGCCGTGGACGCGCGCCAAGGTGCTGCGGATTCTCAAGAGCTGGCACACCTACCTCCTGCGTATGTTCTGTCCTGTGTCGAATGCGATGTTGGAAATGTGGACTGACCGTTAGCTCTCCTCTACGTGGTCTGGAACAACGGCTCGCCCCAGCTGGCCATGGGCTACTGGCTCAAGAGCTTCAACTCCAAGCCGGCTCCGGTTCCGGGCGTGTCCTACTCTGTCGAAGATATCAACAACCGTACGATCCCCGCTACTGTCTGGACTGTTCCTGGCTGAAGCTACTAGTTCCTCTTGTCACAAACGGCGTCTTCATCGGCATGGCCTTGATCTGGGGCTGGCTGTCCGATGCGCTGAGAGGCACCCGCTGGCCGTTTATCCACATTGGCGCTGTCATCACGGTATGTCAAGACTGTTCTCATCTTTTTCCGTTTTGATGCTGACATGCTAGCTCATCTTCTCCGTCATCTTTTACAAGATGCCCCTGTACGATGACATCTACGGCCGCAAGATTGTGTACTGGCTGAGCAACATTGGGGTATGTATCACTCGCAGCACGTGTCATTCCATGCTGACAGACAGGCTGGCGCTGGGCCGCTGATTCTCAGCTGGATCAACGAGATCTGCTCGGCGGACTCGGAGAAGCGGGCGCTGCTGGTGGCGATGGGCAACGACTTTGCCTACGTGGTGCAGGCGGTGGCACCCAACTTTGTGTGGAAGACGACGGACTTTCCGGCTGCGCTCAAGGGCTACACCTGGTCGATTGTGCTGCAGTGTCTTTTGAGTAGGTCTTGTGTATGCCATGTCCAGAGGGGGATTTTTGCTAACGAGCAGTTCTCGTCACGGCCACGATCCAAATTCTCTTGTGGTGGGACAGGAAAAAGGCAGCCAAGGCGCGGCAAGAAGCGCAGGCAGAGGCGGGCGGATACGCGGATGTGACGGCGGTGGACGAGGTGGATCAGAAGCGGGTGGGCACGACGCAAGCAGAGGCGCGGTCGATCAGCCCGGTTTGATGTCGGGGAAAAACGCGTTTTTTTTTTTTGAAGAATACACCATCTATGTTCTCTGCTCTATGACTAGTAGTTGTTGCCCGTGGCAATGCCCCAGAAGTAGGCGGCCCAGCCGCCGCAGATGAGGAGGATGACGGCGGCAAAGTTGACGAGGCTGAGCTTGCGATTCCAGGCGGCGCGGCGGTCGGTCTCAAAGGCCTGCTTGCAGGCGACGATGATGTGGCCGTTGGCGATGCGCTTCTTGCGGCTCCACTGGAGGGCGCCGAGAATGTCGCTGAAGTAGCCGATGAGGACCATGGTGGCGGCGACGACGGCGGAGGCGGCGGCGAGGAAGACGTAAAAGACGGTGACGTTGTCGTAGCTGTTGTTGTCGCGGTCCTGGATGACGCCGGCGATGACGCCGACGATGATGGTCATGGCGTTGTTGATGGCGATCTTGATGGCGTAGCCGGAGCCAAAGACCTCCTGGTACCACATGCTGGTGCGGATGCTGTCGATGATGACGGTGGGGCCGAAGGAAGTAGCGATGGCGTAGATGCCGAAGCTGGCGGCGGTGCCGGCGACGCTGGGGCCCCAGGCGGCGAGACACATGGCGAGGACCATGCCGAGGCCGCAGACGAGCATGACGGTGAGGCGCTGGCCGACAATGTCGATGAAGATGCCGACGAGGGGGACGAAGAAGAAGCCGAGGTACTGGGACATGGACGAGTACCAGCCGGCGGTGACGGCGGAGATCTTGAAGCGCTGCTCGGCCAGCTCGGTGGCGTTGGAGTTGAAGATGCCGGCGGTGCTGGTCTGGAAGAGGGAGAAGAGGCAGACGAGCCAAAAAGACCAGGGCAGGCGCAGCATCTTGCCGAGCTCGAGCTTGCGGTTCTTCTCGGTCAGCTTCTCGCCGGTGGCCGGGTCGCGGGTGCCGGCGTAGCGGCGGTCGCACCAGCGGGTGAACCACCAGAAGAAGAGGGTGGCGACGTTGGTGAAGAGGTTCATGAAGACGGACATCCAGTAGGCCCAGCTGAAGTCGCCGAGGTTGCGGGCGATGACGTTGGCGGTGGCCTTGCCGACAAAGGAGCCGATCTTGCCGATGCCGAGCTCAAAGGCCAGGGTGGAGGCGAAGCCGGACGAGGGGGGGAACCAGGAGGAGAAGATCTTGTACTGGGCCACCTGGGTGGCGACGTCGCCGAGGGCCTGGACGACAACGCCGACGATCATGAACTTGTAGCTGCGGACGGTGGTGGCGGCGGCGATGAGGATGGCGCCGACGCTGAAGATGGCGTTGCCCCAGAGCATGGTGCTGGCGCCGCCGTAGCGGTCGGTCAGGATGCCGCTGGCCAGGATGAGCGTCATCTTGATAAAGTTCTCGCTGGTCTCGAGCACGGCGTACTTTGTGTTGGAGATGTGCAGTTTCTGGGGGTCAGCGACGAAGAGAGAGAGGGACAGGGACAGGGACAGGGACCGACCTTCTTCAGCGTGCTCTTCAGAGCTCCGGTGACGCCGCTGCTCCAGTGGCCACCGAAGCCGATCATGCTGACGACGACGACGGAGAGGATCTTGATCTTCATGGGGATGGGCTGCTTGTCGTCCTGCGTGCTGTCCTGGGCACTGTCGGCCTTGGCCACGACCGTGGGCTCGACCTTGGTCTCCTTGTCCATGGTGTCTGCCATGTTGTCTGCCGTCGTGTCTGTCTGAAGCGAGGGATGAGATCAAAGAATGGACGTGGGCGATTATCAGATGAGGAATTATCTGATGAGGAGCCGACTCATTTATCTGATGAGGCACCCCCCCGGCCCAGGCGATCAACACTCCCTGCCAAGGCCGCGCCATGTCTTGCAGGTCGGACGTCAACGACGCTGCTCTGCGGTCGAGATGCGCAGGTGCCAAGTCGCCGGGATCCCCGATGGGAGTCGATTTTTCGCGCCAGGGCGTCTGTGGGACAAAGGGACCAATGAGAGCGAGGGCCGATGACACACTAGTATTTTTCTGCATTCTCTCACGGTGAGAAAGGTGTCCTTTGACGCGCGAGCGTCGTATTTTCTCACCGTGAGAGCAAAATTTGACGGGGGTCCTCGCCGAACAAAGCAGAGACCGTTCGAGCCAACAGAGCTTTGCACCTGTGAGAGCGAAGACCGGACGTGGGTGGCGGCCGCTGCTTTGTCCATCTGATTAGATGATCTGATAAGATTGCGATACAGCGCCGATCATCGGATGCGTCTCTAGCATGTGTCTCTGCAGCACAATTGCCGGGCTGGCTGTCCGGTTCGACCCCGACACGGCGGTCGGCCTGGCGGCTGAGCTGAGCAGCCACCTGGGCGCCATCCGCAGCATCTTGTCGCGGTCCAAGGCGCTGGCCCGCGACGTCGGCTTCCAGGTGGTGCCGAGCAACCAGCGGACGGCCAAGATTCTGTCTGCGCGGCCCAGCGACCCGCAGCGGGCGGTCCAGCTGTGCCAGCGCTACGCGGACGACGCGCGCGGGTTCTGGGCCGGGGGGGACGACGATCTGGTGCCGGCGGACCTGCGGCGGCGGCTGGCCTGCATGGTGGTGGACGTGCGGTCGAGCCTGGACGGCGGAGACGCGCAGACGTGGGTGCCGCCGGGCCTGGCGGGTCTGGTGCAGGGCCACAAGCCGGCGGAGCTGCGGTACGCGGGCAAGAAGTACATCAAGATGGGGCGCAAGCTGGGCGGCGTGGGGTCGATGCTGTGGCTGCCTTTTGAGGTGCCTTCCTCCACGTCAGTGAGAAAAACAGGACAACCGAGAGCAGGCGCTGACGAGCAGATACGAGCGCTACCTCAACATGGACGACGACGAGGCCTTCCGCCACCTGCGGACGCTGGGGTCGAGCAGCCCCGACAACGACGCGCTGGTGCAGCGGCTGATCGCGAGCCAGCTCGGCGACCCGGCGGCCCGCTTTGCCGCCTGCAACCTGTACGACGACTACGGCGACCTGTTTTCGCGCACCGACCGCCTGCTGCTGCTGCTGGCCGCCCTGGGCGGCTCCTGCATCCCGGTCGACCTGCTGCGCGCGCTGCAGAAGCCGCGACGGCGATGGGGGCCCGACGCCGAGATGCACGCCGTGACGCCCCAGGCCTACGGCTTCAGCCCGGCCGTGGTCGACCTGGCGGCGGACCGCGCGCTCGAGCAGGCCGCCGCCGGCTGTGCCGCCATTGAGCAGCGCACGCTGGCCGACGGCGGCGTCGTCTGGTCGCTGCGCGAGGACACCCGGGCGGCCCTGGCCGCCGCAGCGACGCCGCGGACGCGCGACGTGTGGGCGGCGACGGCGCTGCGGCTGCTCTGCTACGCGTGTCCGCTCTGCTACGAGGGCCAGGCCAACTGGCCGCGCGAGACCAAGCAGGCCGTCTGGGCGCTGCTGGACCGGGCCACCGACCAGGCGCGCATCGCCGGCGCCGCCGCCCAGCGGACGCAGGTGCTCGACGCCCTCCTCTTCTTTGCCGAGCGCGACATCTACGCCACGCGGCGGGTGGCCGTGGCGCGGGCGCGGGCGCTGCTGCAGCCGGCCATGCCCTTCTACTACGACGCGTCCGTCACGCTGTTCGAGAGCATCCTGCTGCGGCTCGAGGGCCGCTTCGACGCGTCCAGCGCGCACATCCGCGCCTTTCTCGACAGCCGCCGCGGCGGCACCCCCGGCAGCCGCTGCGACAACGCGCTGCGCGGCCGCCTGCACGTGTCCTGGATCGAGAACAAGGTCCACCGCTACGAGCCCGACGCCGGCGCCGTCATGTACGACTGGGCCGGCATCGTGCCCCTGTCCACCTTTGAGATCGAGGTCACCCGCCGCCTCCAGGGCACCGCCGCCAAGTACTTCCACTCCGTCGGCGACTTCGCCCAGGCCCAGGCCTCGCTCGAGCAGCACCTCGCCCTCTTCGCCGCCCAGCCCATCCGCGCCAACACCCGCCTCCTCATCACCACCAAGCTGGCCGAGATCCACTGCGAGCTGCGCGCCCTCGACCAGGCCGACGCCCTCCTCCAGCGCGAGATGGCCACTCTAGGTACCATCGACGACGAGAACAAGAGGCGCACCCGCCCCTGGCGCCGCCTCGCCATGGTCTCCGTCGAGGTCGCCCTCGCCCGCCAGACCCCCGACCGCCTCGACGCCGCCGAGGCCACCCTGCGCCAGCTCGAGCGCGCCGAGCCCCCCGAGCTCGACGACCTCAACGACCAGGTCCTGCGCATGCGCCGCCTCCTGCTCGTCGCCCGCACCGCCCACGTCCGCGGCCGCTACCAGCTCGCCCTCGACGCCTGGCAGCACGCCGCCCAGCAGATGCGCGCCCTCGCCATCTTTGCCCAGCGCCACCCCTGGACCCCCGTCGTCCTCCACCTCTCCGCCGCCCACGCCCACCTCTGCCTCGGCCACGTCGCCGCCGCCGAGGCCGCCTGGGCCCAGGCCGCCGCCCTCGCCGCCACCGAGCGCTGCGAGTACGTCCTGCCCGCCCTCGCCACCGCCTGGGTCCCGCACCTCGTCGACGCCGTCCGCCAGCAGCAGCCCTGGCCTTTTCGCATGATGCTGCCGGGCGGCCGCCCCGATGTCACCTGGTAGCGTGCGCATGTCAATCGTTGTACAAAATCCTTTTATTTCGTTGTAATACCTGGACGGGAAGATGACTCACAACTTCCCATGGCGTCGATGGAAAGTGTGGTTATCAAAAATTAAAATAGTTTTAATTGTCTAATATTGTGCCAACATGTGCAATCGTGAGATTGTTGGCCTCGAATTTGCCCATGTTAAAGGCAGCCTAGAAAGACTTTGTTGCGCGCCTCGCGTCATCATGGGTAACCGACACGGCTTCTTACCCATCATCGGGCTACTGCATACGAAGTAGAAGCAATAGCTAAGTTGGTGATAGTTGCAAGAGGTTTCCTGGTTAACCGCTGAACCGGTCAGGGGCTCCCTTTTTATTATATGGAAGGAGCCTGGAGCCCCCGCCTCAACCAGAGTCATGTTTCTCTATTCTCTTTTCTCTTTCAGGTTTTCTATTCCATGTCTACACTCGATACATATCATATAAAGTTGTAATATTAAGGGAAAAGTAGAGAAGAGGGGAGAAGATGCCGCATATCTGTATAACATAGTCCATATGATTAGACTATTGTCAGCAGGTATATAAGGGACAATAATAGACAAAGATAACAATAGTGGATCCTCACACCTTTTGTCTTCCGCCTTTTAACCATGAATAGCAACGTAACGCATGGCTGTGACAAAAAATATGTATTTTTTTCTCCCCTTCATTTTTGATGTGGCTATGCTGTGAGCACATACATTGTGAACCTCTCGATCTTGATCGATCCTCTTCTCAGTTGCAACCTCGATTTTGATAATATGCCTTTTCAGGGCTAGGTAGCATAGCCAGAAAACAATCTACAAGAGAAGTCGGAAGTGCCTAACGAGAGAATAACAGCAAAGATAAGGAGAAGTATGAGAGAAGAAACCCACCTAGAATTCGGGAAATACGGCGCAATAAGACAGTTTAATCAATCAAGGGTTGTTCGACCGCATCCGCAAAACTACAGTCACCTATACGCCAACAAGTTGAAGACAGCTTAGAAAGGCCTGGTCAATTTGGGTACATGACAGGGTGTTTCTTCTTAGATCTGGCTAATGGTATCATTATAGGCCGTAATTATGGGGCCATAAAGCTGGTCTGGATCTCCTGCTGGGGTTCCAAGAAACAATCTTGCTGTGTCGCCAAATAAGACCGACCGAATCCTCTGACAGAGCTGCTTGACATCATCCAGTGCTTCTGGAAACTCGCCCATGATGTCGTCCAAACCACCCATCGTCATATTGCCCATTTTCGCATTGGCGATGTCTCTGAAACTTCCAATCTCCCATGCTCGAAGGAGGCTGTAACGGGGCGGCATCGCGTTCCCAGCAAGCCCGTTATGCCATGATCGGCGTGCGCACACCCAGAGCAAGACGTAAAAAAAGGACTCCAGATCATGGCGATAAGTGTGGTCTATAGTGCGTAACACCTCAATCGCCATAAATTGCATCGTCCCTGTTTGATGCCGCGCTCCGCTTGGCCCACTGTCGCGGACCTTGGCTAGGTCTAGGTCGATGAGCATGCCCTTGAAACCATCCGCCGTTTCTGGTCTCGTGATAATGATGTTGTTGGAGGAAATGTCACGGTGCAGAATGTTCCCTGTCGTGTAGAGAGACTGGTGGGCGCGGATCGCGTCTCGCATCGACTCGAGCAGTTCCGTGATTGTCTGGAAATCATTGATGACGCGGCCAGCTGGCGAAACGACGAGGCAGAAGTAGATCCTATTTTCCCACAACTCCTCACTTGGCGTGTATAGGCTTGGCCTATCCTTACTTGTAAGAAGCTGCTTATCTTTGCCCTTAGCCAACTTTGAAATTTGACTAGTAGGTTGTGACTTTTTGGACTTGGATGCGTCGTTAGAGGAGTGGTTGGATGACGACTTGCGTTTGTTGCTTGATGCGTTTGTAGTTTGAGATGACTGGTAGTTAAGCTGGGCGTCTTTACTTCGAAACCGGTGCTCCTTGTCAAACTGTAGGCCCTCTCGTAGCTTTGCAATGGTGGTTATCTGGCGGTGCGCCACTACTTTTGCTACCCCTTGGACGCCCCTTTCTTTAGCGAGCTGGAGATGTTCTACCTCTAGTTTCCGCTTGTCTGATACCCACGAAAACTTAGCGACGTGGTTGTTTCGGGTATTAAAGCACGCAGTTCCGCGAGACACAATGGCCTTTTGCCTTACAATCGGTTGTCCTAGCCGGATCCGCGTCTCGCCACCGCCGGTTACGTCGTCGAGTGTAACATAACAATGGCCGCCCTTTGCCTCGATGAATGTGTCCCGACCCATTGCGTCCTCGCCCATGGTGGCATAGCCTGTAATGGCTTGGGCGAGTTTATCTGGCTCGTCGTGGATGTCAAACGGTCCTGAGCTGTACGCTCCAGACCGATCAAAAACCCAAAGTTCCATTGTGGAAGCGCAAAGCGTAAAAGCATGGACGAATCGGCGAGTAGGCTGTTCGGCAAAGACGCTTCGCACGTAACGCGTAAGCTGCAAAAAATCTGCCTTGAATCGGCTCTTGTCGTAGGATTTTTTTTGTTCTCCAACGACGAGGACGTGTTTGTATTTGAAGAGGGAGCTTGTCGTAGCGGCTGGTATTTGGAAAAAGAGATCCATTTGGCCTTTCCGTTCCTTGAATTGGTTGGCCGTACTGGTGGTAAAAAGCTTGTTTGGCGCATCGGCTAAAACATTCTTTCCCAACGAGCGAAGCCAGTCCCAGACTTGTTTTTCGTCGGGACTGGAAGGAAATCCCGTCCACCTCTTTCCATCGTGCTCTGCCAGCATCTCCGCTATCATCTTTCTCTGTTCTTCGCGCCAGTTCTTTGGGGAAAAGAACTTGTCGCAGAATCCGCCCACGCTGCGGAATGTGCAATTTTTTATTTCCTCAAACAATGCCGCTTCGACGATCTCGCGCGTCTCGTTCGAGTTTACCGGTGTTCCATTGAATGATGGGACAATAGGAGACAAAGAAGGATTGAGTGTGTTGATGAGATCGAACACGGCAACCCAGATGGTGGCATCGGAGGATTTCTCGATGACATGACGGACAAGAACGCGAAAGCAGCCGAGTTCCACTTCACCGTTTTGAACTTGCTGGCGCAAAGCCAATAGGTTCACTGCCACGAAAACGTTTCCACTGGGAGAAGGGAGGTTGAAAGCTGCCGTTGAAAGGAGCAACGCACTCAAGATGTTTGCGACATCCTTCAGCGCCAAATCCTCAAATTCGGTGAAGTCGCGTAGCTTGGCTCTGATGTGATCAAGCGCGCCTTGAAGTGAGTGATTGGCAATAATCTCAGCCTGCTTCTCCGTAAGAGACATTGTTTTTTCTTTCCAAGATGGAGACGGGTCAGGAGAAAAATGGAAAGATAGCAACAGCGAGGCAAAGGCAAAGACGCACCCTACCACGTACTCTTTTGTAGGGCGCGGCCGAAGACTAAATGTGGAGCGCGTTCTTATGTTGAAGAATTAGAGTGGGTTGCATTCGGAGTGCTCTTCTGACTCAAGGGTGATGGCTGTTGTGAAGAAGACTTGATTGATCTAAACTAACCGAAGGTGGGTGAAATATGCAGGAGAGTGGGGAAACCACGTGACAATGGCCAGAACCCCCCAAAATTTCACCAAATTTGGTGGGATTCTCGGCACGGCCTTACATTCAACCGCTTCTCCTGTATGGTACGGCCGCCCCGCAACCTAAGCATGACATCACGTGACTATGAGCGGGGCAACTGCAGCAGATATAATATTATGTGGCATTTGACTTTGTGAAATCAAACGTGGAGAAATACCTGCCTGGTTGCACAGCTGTGGTGGTGCGGCCGATGGCGATCATGGTTCGCGGTTCGTTTGTGCTTGCTTCGTCCACATTTTCAACGTCCTTGACCGTCTGTCCATGGGGTGAAGTGACGAAAGCACAGTGCGAAACGGCAACTGCGGCAGCTTGGCCATCGGGGCCAAATGTATCGTGAACAAGCTCTCGAGGGAGATGCTTAATATTTCAATTATATGTGATATGTATCGAGTGTAGACACGGAATAGGAAACCGGAAAGAGAAAAGAAAAAAAGAAAAAGGGACACCAAGCCAAGAATCGACCCCCCGCTCGCTACCGCCTCACCTCCAGCGCCGTGCCATTCTCCCCCTCTTGGGCAATCTGCACCTGGTACGCACACAGGAAGAGGCGCAGCCCGGCCTTCTTGATGCGGCCGGTCCACCGGAGCAAGGGAACGTGCTCGAGCGCCTCGGGTTGATCGTCGCGTGCAAACGCCTGGTGGATGTAGGCGACCAGCTCGTCGCACGTCACGGCCACGTGGTTCTCGAGGTGTTGGAAGTGGACGTGGCCGGGCTCGGCCGTCGCGTTCTCGAGTAGAGCAGTCGCCAAGTGGTGCACGGCCGCGTCTATCGGCATCACGTCCAAGCGCCCGGTCCAGCCGTCGGACGCGGGCAGACAGCGGGCGGCGCGGGTGGCGCGGACGAATTCGTCGAGCACGGCACCGGTGCCTTCGTTGGGCGCACTGGCGGCCGGCAACAGGCGGTAGATGACGACGGGGACGCCGAGACTCGTGGCGGCACGCTCGAGGATGCGCTCGCTGGCCCAGCGCGTGGCCGGGTAGCCGCTGCTGCCGTCGGCGGGGGGAATGTGTGCGGCGGCAGAGACGGGCCCGGTGACCCGGGGGTCTGCGTCGCCAAAGACGGCACCGGTGGAGATGTAGTGGACGGGCACACGACGCGGCGCGGCCAGCATGACGATGGTCTTGGTGGCGACGACATTGACGGGCCGCAGCACGTGGTAGCTGTCCCAGAACGAGCGGGCGGCGCCGGCGTGCAGGATGACGTCAGCGGTGGCGGCGAGCTCGCGGAAGGTGTCCTCGGACAGGCCCAGCAGCGGTGCCGACAAGTCGCCCTGGTGGTAGACGACGGCCTGGGAAGACGCCGGCGGCGCGGCCGTGGTGGGGTCGCGGGTGGCCACGCAGTGGATGGCGGCAATGTCGGGCCGGGCAGCCAGCTGGGCCAGCAGAGGCTGAACCAAAAAGCCGGTGGCGCCGGTGAGGACGACGGTCTTGCCCGCGGCTGTGGCTGTGGATGGCGCCATGACGTCGAGAAAAGCCGGCACGGCCGGTGGGGCAGTCTCGTCGTCCCAGTCAATGGCCAGGCTGGCGCTGGCGGTCTCCTCGATCTTGCGGGCCATCTGGGCAAGCGTGTTGGCCTCGAGCAGGTCGACAAGGGGGATGGTGGCGGCGAAGGCGAGGCGGATCTTGGCCTGCAGCCGCACAATGAGCAGAGAGTTGCCGCCGACGAGGAAGAAGCTGGTGGACGGGCCGATGGCAAGGCCGAGCTGCTCAATGGTGCGGCCTAGCACGTCGGTCCACAGCGTGCGCAGACTCAGCATCGTCTCAGATCGCTGGTCGTCGTCGGACGTGTCTGGGTGGCCGTGGCCGCTGGCGAGGTGCGGCAGGGGCAGCGCCTGGACGGCCTTGCGGTCGACCTTGGCGTGATGGGTTAGAGGAAGCTGCTCGAGCGGCAGGGCGACGACGGGCACCATGTACTGGGGCACGGGCAGGCTGGCGAGGAGGTGGCGCAGGTAGGCGGGCCGATCGGCGAGGGCGACGGCAGAGCGCGGGGCGAAGACGACGTGGGCGACGAGCAAGTCGGCCGGGCGCAGGGTGACAACGGCGGCGCGCAGGGCGCCGGCGGAGGCGGCGACGATGTTGGCCTCGATGTCGGCGAGCTCGATGCGCAGACCTCGGATCTTGACCTGGGTGTTGCCGGCGACGCGGTGGTGGAAGACGAGGGCGCCGTCGGCGTTGAGATGGCCAATGTCGCCGGTCAGGTACAGACAGGTCCAGCCGCGGGCAAGGTCGTCCGGTGTGGCAAAGGGATTGGCGACAAAGACGCGGGCGGTCAGGTCGGCGTTCTTGAAGTAGCCCCGGGACACGCCGGCGCCGGCCAGACACACCTGGCCGGGCATGCCGGCCGGCAGGGGACGCAGCTGGTCGTCGACAATGTAGGTGTGGTAGTTGGGCAGCGAGTAGCCGCAGGGGATGCGGCCCATGGCGTCGAGCTGGTGGTGTTGGCGGTAGGGCAGCTCCATCTTGGTGGAGGAGATGGAGATCTCGGTCGGGCCATACGAGTTGAAGAAGCGCAGCTGCGGCAGACCCAGGCTGGCCAGCTCGTCGGCCACGGCTGTGGTCAGCGGCTCGCCGCCGCCAAAGGCAAAGCGCCAGGCCGTGGCCGCAGACAGGTGGGCGCGACCGCCATATTGGATCCACAGCGAGTACTCGGAGGGCGTAGCCTTGGTGTAGGTGATTTGCTGCTCCTGCAGGATCTTGGTGATCTCCAGGGCATTGCCGCGCTTGTCCCAGGGGACAATGTAGACCATGCCGCCGTTGACGAGGCCGGTGTATATTTGGTCGGAAGAGTCTGGATGTGAGAAAAAAGAAAAAGAAAGGGGGAAAAAAAACTCACGGTTGAAAGTAAAGGCGCTCTGCTGGAGAACCCGCTCGGCCCCGAGGCCCCATGTCTTGGTGTAGCCTTCGATCTCGTTGCGCAGACCGGCGTGCGTCACCACAATACCTTTGGGCGTGCCGGTCGAGCCGCTGGTGTAGAGGATGGCCGCGGCCGCGTCCGCCTCGGCGGCGTTGGCGGGTGGTGGGTGGGCGGAGGCTACCGCCCCAACAGCAGTCACGTTGATGATGGCGCAGCTCTCGAGGCGCAGCTGGGACGCGCGCTCGGCCGTGTCGGCATCGACGAGGACAGCAGCCGGAGCACAGTCGGCGGCGACGGCGGCGAGACGCGGCAGCGGGTTGCGCAGGTCCAGCGGCACGTAGACGGCGCCCAGGCGCATGATGGCCAGCATGGAGCAGGGCCAGTCGGCGGTGGCCTGCTGGAAGACGAGCACCCGGTGGCCGGAGAGGACGCCGGCGGCCTGCAGGGCCTCTGCCAGGGCCTCGATGCGCGCAGCCATGGCCGCGTACGTCAGCTCGCGACCGTGGCCGTCGCGGAGGGCGATGCGGTGGGGAAAGGCCTGGGCGATGTCGTCGATGCGGTGGGGGAGCGTGGCCGGCCAGTCGGATACGAGCAGGGGGCCTGAGACGTCAGTGATGGCGACGGCGGACGAAGCAGGGAAAAAAAAAAAAAAAAACTCACCTCGTCCGATCTGGACGGCTGTTGCGCGCTGGTGTGGACTGAAGAGGGGCGTGCGTGCAAGTGTCAGCGCCGGGTCGGCCGTCAGCACGTCGAGCAGGTGCACGTAGGTGTCGCACAGCAGCTGGGCGGCCTGCTGGTCGTAGAGGCTCGTCTGGGTGCGCAGCATGATCAAGGCGTCGTCGCTGTCGTCGGTCACGTCGACGGTGATGTCGTAGGCCGTCTGGCCGAGGCGCACCTCGTCGGCGGCGGCCTGCCACTGGCAGCCGCAGCAGTCCAGCGTCGTCTGATGGCCCTGGCGGTAGTCGATAAAGGCCTGGAAGAAGGGGCTGTGCGTGGACGAGCGCGCCACCTGGAGCTCGCTGAGCAGCACGTCAAACGGCAGACGTGAATGGGCCAGCGCCGCGTGGGCTGCCTGGCGCGCCTCGGCCACGGCCTCGCTGAACGGCTGCGCGTCCTGGCGACGGAACCGCAGCGTCAGCAGGTTGAGAAACAAGCCGATGCTGCCCATCATGCGGGCGTCTTCGTTGCGCGCCGCGTCGGCCATGCCAATGGTCAGGTCTTCCACATCGGCAAAGGCAAACAGCAGAATCTTGAAGGCGGCCAGGTAGACGTGGAACCGGCTCGACCCCTGGGCCTTGGCTAGCGCCCGCACACGCCCTGCGAGCGCGGCGCTGGTGCGCGTCTGGATCTGATGCGTTGCATAGGTCGTCATGGGCACGCGCGCGCCAACCCGCGCCATGGGCAGAAGCGGCAGCACGGGCGGCTGCGCGCCAGCCGGGAAGACGCTGCGCCAGTAGGCGAGGCCGTCGCTCAGCTCGCCTTGGTCGTAGGCCCGGCGCTGGGCGGCGGCAAAGTCGGGATACTGCAGCGGGGCCGGGCCCAGAGACAGGCCGCGGTAGGCCTTGTCCAGGTCCGCCAGCAGCACCTGCAAGCTGATGCCGTCCATGACGATGTGGTGGTAGTAGACGAGGAGGTAGTGCTCGCGGCCGTCGGCCCACGACGGCGCCAGCAGAACCAGGCGCAGCAGCTCACCGCCAGCCAGGTCGAGGGGCTGCGAGCGCAGCTGGTCGTACTCGGCCACCACCTCGGCCGCAGCGTCGATGGTCTTGCGCTGCAGCCGCACGAGGGTGCTGGGGAGGACGCTCTGGTACGCATGGGCGGCATCGGCTTCGTCGGCCACGAAGCACGTCCGCAGCGCCTCGTGTCGCGACGCCACCCGCTGCACCGCCCTTGCCAGGTCGTCGCCGCTGAGCGGGCCGGTGATGCGGTAGTAGTAGGCAACGTTGTGCGTCAGCTGGTCAGGCAGCAGCTTGTGCAGGAACCAGAACCGGGACTGCGAAAACGAGATGGGGACCTTTTTGACGAAGCGGCGGGGGATGTCTATGGGCGTCGTCGCCGTAGTTGTTGTTGTCGTTGTTGTTGCCGCCGCATTCTTGGGCGAGAGCGAGCGAGTCGTGGAGGGGGGCGACACGGGGGTTTGCGACTGGCTGACGCTGTCGCGAGACGTCGAGTCCGAAGAAGAGAAGCCTGCTGCGCGACTGGGGGTCGGACGCGTTGGCGGCGTCGGCTGCGTCGGCTGGTCACCGGGCAGCAGCTCCGCGGGCAGCTTGTCGACGGCGCCGTCGCACAGCTCGGCCAGGGAGGCACCGCCGACAATGCGGAGCACGGGAATGTCGACCTTGACCTCCTTGAGGAACCACGAGCGCACCTCGACGGCGACGAGCGAGTCGATGCCGAGATTGAACAGGGGGGCGTGCTCATCGATGGCCTGGTCGCCGAGCTGGAGGACGATGCGGAGCTTGCGAGCAAAGCCGTCTGCATCCTAGTTAGCATGAAGCCACGAGCCATGAAGCCACGAAACTCACCTTGCAAAATAGCCAGCGCCTCGGCGCGGCTGCTCGCTTGGACCAGCTGTCGGGCGATGGGCACGCTGGCCTTTTTGAGCGGGTCCTCGGCGTCGGCGTCGGCGTCGGCCGTCTTGCTTTCGAGCACGCAGTGGGCAAACAGGGGGTTCTCGAACCAGGGCCCCTTGCTGTCTTCGTTGTCGTAAAAGTAGCGGATGCCCGTGGTGACGACGGCGTGCGACTGGTTTGACTGGCCTGCGGGCTGCCCGGCTCGGATGGCCTCGGCAAACGCCTGGCGCAGGTCCGTCTCCGACAGCTTGGACAAGCCGTGGGCTTCGAGCTGGTCCAGGACCTCTTGGCGGGCGGCCATGATGTAGCCGATGCCGGTGACAGCGCCAATGTCAACGGCGCTGGCGGCGCGGCCGCGCCGCCGTCGCTGGCGCACCAGGCTGCTGATGTAGCCGTTGGCAGCGGCGTAGTTGCTCTGGCCGACGTTGCCGATGATGGAGGCGGCGGAGGACAGGAGCAGAAAGAAGTCGAGGTCGTCGTCCCAGAAGACCTGATCGAGATGATGCGAGCCCCGGATCTTGGGGCCCAGCACCTGCTGCATCTCCTGCGTCGTCATCTTGCTGAACAGGGCGTCGCGAAGCACCATGGCGCCGTTGGCCACGCCGGCGATGGGCGGACAGGTAGCGCGCACGTCGGCCACGACGGCCTCGACACTCGTGCGGTCGGTCACGTCCAGGCTGCGGACCGTCACCGTGGCCCCGGTGCCGGCAAACGACTGCAGCCATGCCGTGTCCGGCTGCGGCGTCCGGCTGGCCAGGACCACACATCCGGCCCCGTTGGCCACCATCCACTCCGTGATGGACTGTCCGATGCGGCCGGCCAGCCCGACCAGGAGGTACGTCTTGTCGCGGGCAAAGAAACCTGCTGTCTTCAGCGGCCGCACCTCGACGTGTACGGGTCCTGTCGTCGGCCAGCGCACTCCGCTCGTAGCCCGGGGGGGAGCTGCCTGGGCCAGGGCGTCCACCGGGTCCACCCAGTCGGCCACATCGCCGATGGTCGGGAGCGACGCCACCGCCGCTGCCACGGCCTCCTGCAGCTGGTGCGTGAGGCGCGCCACATCGTACGGATTCTGGTCCGATGCCGCTGTCACCCGGCCGCGCACCAGCGAGGACAGCAGAAGGCGCGTGCACGATGGGGGTAGTGCCTCGTCGAGGCTCTGGCCGTCCGGGGTCAGGTCGACAGCGTGCGTCGGCTGCAGTCGCCGCAGCGTCTGCCGCATGTGGCGCCTGGACTGCCGCGCGCTCAGCACGACCAACGGCGCGCTCCGGAGACTCTCGTGCAGTGTGCCATCGTCGTGCGTCAGTGTTATGCGTATGGACTGCGCCGATGCCCGCCGCAGCAGGGCCGCCGCGAGCGGGCGCTCGCGGCTGGACCCGTGGACCAGCAGATGGCTGCCCGGCGGCAGCTGCTGCACCAGGGCTTCTGCCAAGAGCTCGCTGACAGTGGCCACTAAAAGACGACTGGCGTCGGCATCGGAATCGCTGGGCGCTGCGGCAATGCGCTCCACCTGCGACGCGTTTGTCGCCGACAGCAGCACCGTCGACTGGCTGGTGGCCTCGTCCGCACAGACGGCCAGGTAGAGAAAGGTGTCGGGCAGCACACGCAAGGCCAGCTGCGTGGACGCTCGCGGCCGGTCCACAGAGCGCGTGGGCGTGGGCGCAACCAGAGACGCTGGCAGGACCAGAGCGGGCGTGGGCGCAACCAGAGACGCTGGCAGGACCAGAGCGGGTCGCGCGGCGGGCTCGGCGACAACCTCGACATGGGTGCTCTCGATGGGCACCGTGCGCGTGACGAGGCGCCGGGCGGCGTTGAGGCGGTCGTTCTGGTCTCTGTGGCTGACGATGCGCGGCAGAAGCAGGGCGGTGCCGTCAAAGTAGGCTTCCGGCTCGCGCGACCACAAGAGAGGCGGCTGCTGCTGCTGCTGCTGCGGGCTGTCCTCCCACTCCTTGAGAGCAAGCAGCTGCAGCAGGTGCTGGGCCACGAGCTGGGCGGTGGCCGGCTGGCGCACATCGGCGACGTCGAGGTGGTTGAGGCTCAGGTGGGTGGCCTCGCGGCGCACGGTGCGGCTGAAGGAGATGCTGGCCATGTGGTGCGGCTCGTCGGCGAGGGCGCCCTGGGTGAGCCACAAGACGTGCTGGGCCAGGTCCAGCATGCGCTGGAGGCCGGCCATGCGGGCGTCGTCGAGGTCGCGGAAGAGGGGCGCGTCGAGGTCGACGAGGTTGACAAAGGTGCTCATGGGCACGATATCGAGGGCCTCCTCCTCGGTGGGCAGGCCGTCGAGGATCTTGAGCTCGCGGCAAAAGGGCTGCAGGCAGTCGGCCAGGGCCTCGGACAGCTGGGCCGTCTCGAGGCGGCGGGTGCCGAGGATGACGAGGCTGTCGATGTGCACGAGCGACTGGGGACGGCGGGTGGTGGCCAGCGGCTGGCGCAGAAAGGCGACGCGGTCGTCGAGGGCCTGGGTGGCGATGACGGAGATGGGCCATGCGATGCCGCCGAGGTCGGGGGTGACAGCGTCGACGCCGGAGAAGCCGGCCTTGCGCAGGGCGCTGTGCCACTGGCCGGTGGTGATGGTCGGGGCCAGCGGACGGCCGTCGTCGACGCCGGCCCACCAGCCGGACACGCTGCTAAAGGGGAAGCGCATGCGGAGGAGGTCGTTGTTGGTGATCTCGAGCAGCAGCAGGTAGCCGCCGGGCTTGAGCAGCTGGCGGGTGTGGGTCAGGGCCGCCTGCAGCGACGTGGTGGCGTGCAGCACGTTGGAGGCGATGACGACGTCGTAGGCGTGGTGGACGTAGCCCTGAGCGGACGGCGTCTTCTCCATGTCAAAGGTCTTGAAGATCATCTTGCCGCTGTGCTGCCGGAAGAGCTCGGCCGCGCGGGCAAAGAAGCCGACGGAGATGTCGGTGTAGGTGTACGAGGACAGGCGATCCCCGATCTCCTCGAGGATGTATTTGGTCACGCCGCCGGTGCCGGCGCCGATCTCAAACATCTTGGCGTGCGGGTACCGGTGCGTGATCTGCTTGACCATGCGGGCTAGGAACCGATTGCTGGCTGACAGGCCGATGGCCTGCTTGTAAAAGTCATCGAGCAGGTTGTCGCGCATCATGTACTCCAGCGCTGTTATCTCGCCTCGGACGGCCGCCGGGAGGTGCTCGCTGACCACGTGCATCATCCGCACGTCGATGCTGTCGCCGTGGGCGGCGACGAGGGCGGCCATGTCGGCGGGCGTGTCCGCGTCCCACGCGCGCTCAATCGTCGGGTGCTGCTGCCGCGCCGCCTGGTCCAGCGTGTGCCGCATCCAGCGACGCAGATGGACGTGGTGCGGCTGCCCGCCCGCCCAGTCGGCCTCGGTCAGCTCGGCGTCCCAGCGGCGCAGATAGTGGTAGGCGAGGCGCTCGCAGACTGCCGCCACTGCCACCTCGTCGGCGGTCGGCTGCTCGCCCCGGCAGACGGCGACGCCGTCCGGCACCGCTGCTGCCATCTCAGTGTAGGTGAAGACGCGACGGTCGTCCGCGGCCGTGGCCGGCGCGAACGGCTGCAGCACAAAGTCCTCCATTTGCAGCAGTGCCGTTCCGCCGTCCCCGTCGGCCGTGGTCATGTCAATGTTGGCCAGCAGCGCGTCCGTGGTGCCATCGAGAACCGCCCGCATCGACACCGCCGTCGTTGACGTCGGCGCGGCGGCACACGCGCCTGGGCTTATCCGGACGCGGCCCACGCTGACCGGCACGTGCAGCGACCACAGACGCTCGTCGCCCGGCGCTGAGTACGCCAACAGCAGCGTCTGCAAGGCCAGGTCCAGCGTGCTGGGGTGCACCAGGTATGCACCGGGATCGTCCGTGTAGGCCGGCGCCGTGCCGACGGCGTAGCCGAGACGGCGCCGCAGGTTCAACAGGCTGCGGAAAGGGCCCGCGTAGTCGTAGCCAAGGCCGGCGAGCGCCGTGTAGAAGCTCTCTGCGTCCACGGGGTCCATGTTGTAGTCTTCCGCCGGCGCCGGCACGAGCGCATCCGCACGGGCCGGGCCAAAGGCGATGGCCACGTCCGCCGACGCGATCAGCTCCATCTCCTCCTCCGTGGCGGCGCTGCGCACCGGCAGCGCATAGCAGTGGAAGCGTGCCGTCGCCGTCTGCTCGGCGCTGTCGTGCTGCACCGCCGTCAGCGTCACCAGAGTCTCCACTCCGAGCGTGTCGCCGTCCTCGAACGCGATGGCCCGCTGGATGGCCAGATCGCGGATCTCAAACAGCGCCACGCTGCGGTCGGCTGCCAGCACCCGGCACGCATCCAGGGCCATTGTCAGGTACGCCGTCGTCGGGAACACCGCCTGGCCCTGCAGCTGATGGCCGCCCAGCCACGGCACCTCGCCCACCTTGAGCACGTTGGTCCACCGCAGGTCGTGCGCGCTGGACTCAGGCAGCAGACGGCCGAGCAGCTCGTGTATCGCCGGCCGTCGCCCGCGCAGACGTCGCGAACGCCGGCTCTCGCTCCAGTGCAGCCGCCCGTGGTTCCAGCGGTAGGTCGGCAAACCTGTCACCAGCTGCGGCGTGCGCGGCGTTTTCTCCGCCGCCACCTGCCGCGCGTAGCCGTCCAGGTCGACGCTCTGGCGGCCCAGATGCGCCCACAAAAAGCCCAGCGCGTCGGACACGGCCTCGATGTCGCTGCTGCCCCGCCGGAGCACGCCGCTGTACAGCAGCGGCGCCGGCCGCACGTCGGCCACGTTCTGGAGTGCCGGGCCCTGCAGCGCCGGGTGCGGGCCGATCTCGAGAGCCACGGCCAGCTGGTCGTCGCTGGCCACGGCGTTGCGCACCGCCTCGGCGAAGCGCACGGCGCTCGTCATGTTGTCGCGCCAGTAGACGTCGCCTAGGGCGTCCACGGGCTCAACGGCGCTGCTGCTGGGCGTCACGCTCGAGAACCAACCGCAGGCTCCGCCGGTATTCACCGTGATGCCGCAGGCCTGCAGCGAGGCTACGTAGGCGTCGCCGCAGGGCAGCATGTGGTGCGAGTGGTAGGCCGTGTCCACCTTGAGCAGCCGGGCGAACTTCTTCTCTTCGTCAAACACCTTTTTCGCCAGCAGCACCGTCTCGCGGTCGCCCGACAGCGTCACGCTGGCGTCCGAGTTGTGCGCCGCGATGGCGAGACGGCCACGAAACGCCTTGAGCTGCACGAGCTCCTGCGCGTCCTCCCACGACGTGCCCACCGCCAGCATGGCCCCCGATGAGCCGCCCGAGCCCGCTAGCCGCGCGTGCAGCCCACGGTAGTAGGCAATGCGCAGCGCGTCGCCCGCCGAGAGGAAGCCGGCCGCGTAGGCCGCCGCGATCTCGCCCGACGAGTGGCCCACGACCGCCGAAAATGTCACGCCTGCCGCCCGCAGCAGGTCCACCAGCACAATCTGCATCGCCGTGCACAGCGGCTGCGACAGCGCCGCCTCGCCGAGCCGCGACGTCTCTGCCTCCGCCAGCAGCTCGTCCCGCAGCCGCCATGCCGGTCGGTCCGCTGCCTCCGACAGACTGGCCAGGGCCGCGTCCAGCTCCGCCAGCCGACGCTCCACAAACGGCGAGGCCCGGACGAGCTCTGCGCCCATGGTCGGCCACTGCGCGCCCTGGCCCGTGAACACGCCCAGAATCCGCGTCCGCGACAGCGCCTGCTTCGTGCTGGCCGGTCGTGTGCCCACCGTCACGCTGCCGGGACTTTGGCCATCGAGCGTCGCCAGCTTTGCGTCAATTTTAGCAGCCAGCTGCGTCACGTCCGCCGCGGAAAAGACTGACCGCGACGCCAGCTGGCTCCGCCGCGCCTGCAGCGTCCATGCGAGGTCGGTGGCGCGGATGTCGGCATGGCTTGCCAGGTGTGTTGAGTAGGAACGGAGCTGGGCCACGAGAGACTCCTCTGAGGCAGCAGAAAACACAAAAGGCGTGAACGCGTGTTCGCTGCTTCCTTGGGAAGCCGGGCTCGTCGTACCTTCCTCCATCGGCGCTTGGTATTCCTCTAGGATGGCATGGGCGTTTGTGCCCCCAAATCCTGCTTATGTCAGCAATCGGGTTAACGTCCACCACCACGACATACCAAAGCTGTTGACGCTCACGCGTCGCGGCACGCCGCGGGCCAGCGGCGGCCACGGCACTGACTCGGTTGGAAGCTGCAGGCCCTTGTAGAACGGCACTATGTCAGGGTTGAGCCGGCGGAAGAGCAGGTTGGGGGCGATGACGCCATGCTGGATGCTGGCCACCCCCTTGAGGAGGCCGGCCAGACCGGCGCTGCCCTCGAGGTGGCCGATGACCGTCTTGACCGATCCTACGTATAGCGGCATGTCTTGCGGCTCGCTGTGCCGGACAAACGCCTCGTAGATGGCAGCGGCTTCCTTGGGGTCGCCGGCCTTGGTGCCGGTGCCATGGGCCTCGAAGAATTGCGGGCGGTCTTCGGGGCGGTGCACGGGGTCGAGGCCGGCCCGCGCATAGGTCTCGCGGATGAGCGCCGTCTGGGCTGCCGTGTTGGGCACCGTGAGGCCATTGGAAAAGCCGTCCTGGTTGGCTCCGGTCTCACGGATAAGGCACTCGATGCGGTCGCCGTCCGTCACCGCATCACTTAAACGCTTGAGCACGACGGCCGCCATGCCCTCGCCGCGCGCGTAGCCGTCCGCGTCTGCGTCCCACATGCGCGAGCGGCCCGTGGGCGAGAGCATTTTCAGCTTGCTCTCAACCACGTACATATCCGGGTTCAGAAGCACCTGTGTGCCGCACGCCAGCGCCACGCGCGACTCCCCCGTCCGCAGCGCCTTGACGCTCTCGTGCACCGCCACCAGGCTTGACGAGCATGCCGTGTCGATCGTCATGCTCGGTCCGTGCCAGTCGAAAAAGTACGACACCCGGTTCGATATGATGGCCCGGTTCGTCCCCGTGCCAATATACCCCGGCACCGTGTCCAAGTCCCGCATCGCCATATCGTTGTAGTCTACCCCCATCGTGCCCGTGAACACCGCCGTGTCCGATCCGCGCAGGTCCTCCACCGCGTGTCCGCCTGCCTCCAGCGCCTCGTACACCGTCTCTAGCAGAATCCTCTGCTGTGGATCCATCGAGTCCGCTTCGTTCGGGCTGATGTTGAAGAACGCCGCGTCAAAGTGCCGCAGATCCTCCTCCAGCAGATACGACTTGCTCACATTGGTCGTGCCGTGATGGCTGCCGTCGGGGTGGTAGATTGCCGCCCTGTTGAACCGCTCCGCTGGGATGTCCACGCACACATCCTGCGGCTTCTCCAGCAGCGCCCACAGCGCTGACGGCGAATTGGCCCCTCCGGGGAAGCGGCATGCGCTTCCCACGATGGCGATAGGCTCGCGTTGTTCACGGGTCATCTTTTTTTTATCAAATTGGAGTTTTTCCTATCGTTCAGATGTTTTTATGGGGAAGGAGCAAAAGTCACATATGATCTCACTATTCCTTTCTCTATATGAAGGATGAAACCTCCAGAGGATCTAACAGCATGCAGTTAAATCGCTTTTTCAAAAATAAAACATGTAGAGGATCGTCCCATGCCAAGAGCGGCTCGGTATTATCTCAGACAAGTCGCCTGGCAAATCAAGCCGTAGCTATGTCGCAAAAAAGCACCGAAGGTGGACCTTGGAGCCGAACTCACCTTGAGAAATCCACCGATCGCCATCTATATGATTTTGAATAGACAGAGTTGCGGTGAATCGATGCTCCTTTATACTGTCAAACTATTTTTCAGTCCAGCCGGTTGTGCTACAGCTCCATATACTGCCATCTGCCTCCCCAGGCCGAACCTCTTGTCGTCTGTTCTCTCGCAACATTGTTTTCTGCCATGCCTTCCGCCGACCCCGCATCCCAGCTTCCCCGGCAGCAAACCGCTGTCGTCGCTGACGGCCCTGGTCAGTGTTCTGTCCACCATAATGTCCCCGTCTCCGCCCTTGCCGCCGACACGGTGCTTGTCCGCACCGCTGCCGTGGCCATCAACCCGGCCGATGCCAAGTCGCTCGACTACAGTGCCGTCTCCAATGCCGTTATAGGCTACGACTTTAGCGGCACAGTCGTCGCCATCGGCTCCGAGGCAGCGGAGCAGGGCCGCCTGTCTGTCGGTGACCGTGTCGCCGGCGCTGTCAAAGGCATGACAAGCCAGGAACCAGATATTGGCGCCTTTTCCCAGTATGTCGGCATCGCGGCCGACTTGCTATTCAAGATCCCTGACAGCATGCGCTTTGAGGATGCCGCCACCCTCGGCTTGGGCGTCATCACGGTAACCTATGGCTTATTCCACGACATGGATCTTCCCGGGTCTCTCAAGCGTCTTTCGCAGCCGCAGGAAAAATCAGACGACTTTGTCCTCGTTGCCGGCGGAAGCACGGCTTCGGGAACGCGTGCGATCGAGCTGTTGAAGACGTGAGTTGATCTGACAGCACACACTCTCCTTTTTTTATCTCGTCTTTTCTCACCTGTCCAGTGCTGGATTCCGCCCCATAGCCACCAGCTCGCCGTCCAATTTTGCCCTGGTCCAGCGCTTTGGTGCCGAAAAGGTCTTTGACTACCACGACGCCAACTGTGCTGCCGACATTCGTGCGTACACTGGCAATGAGCTGGAATACGCCCTCGACTGCATTACCGAGGCCGAGACCACGCAGCTATGCTACTCTGCCCTCGGCCGCGCTGGTGGTCGCTACGTTGCCGTGGAGCCCTTCCGCGACTCCATCGCCCAGAGCCGCGCACACACTGTCCGGCCGTCGTGGTTCAATGCCATGACCGTTTGGGACCACAAAGTGGAGCTCTCCGGTGAATATTCCCGCAAGGCATCGGTCGAGGACCGTACATTCAGTGCCCATGCCATCGCCGCCGTCCAGGCCCTCATCGACCGTGGCCTGGTCTCAACCCACCCCGTTAAGGTCATGCCGGGTCACTGGGATGGGGTTGTCCAGGGCGTTGCCACCATCCGCAGCCAGCCTCCATCGGGTTACAAGCTTGTGTATCCAGTGGTGTAGGCCGTGTCAGGCTCTTGGCTGTTTTTTTTTTTGTTTTTTTGTTTTTTATTAAATCAGCTACAACGGCATTTGCCTACGATCTGTATGCAGTGGTTTCGATATTAATTGTTTCATTATATAATCTTCTTACATGATGGCTGAGTTTTTTCAAAAGCTCACATCCCCCGGTGGGGTAAAAAATGTGGGGGAGAAGAGTCGTCGTGTCTGCAGGATGCATCTGACCTTCCGAATTGAGGGGTTCGCCGAGACATGCGTATCAGGTTTCTGAAAATTTTTGTCCATCCCCGAAGTAGCGAGAGCGAACTCGAAGAAAAGCAACTGAATAGTTGCTGTCTATTTCAAGCTGGTCAGATCAGCCACCATGGATGCCACAAAGTTGTTCAAAGTTCTGATCAGTCATGTCAACTTCCATTGCCATTCATCAGAGCGGAAGTATACGCAAGTTCAAGACCGCCAAGTTTGGTTCCAGCAGTGGAGGCAGACGGGATCTAAACTGATAAAAAAATATATTGCACACATTTGTCTCTCGGTGACGCTAATGACTGTCCTCCCAACGCTTTGAGCCATACATCATGCATGTGTCAACAAATCTGCAAGTGAAACTCGCCGAAATTGAATATCTTCGGTCCATTATAGCACACGGGTATGAAGGATACAGCCCGAAACCCCACGCCGTCCATCTCGGCATGATTTAAATGTCAGAAAGAAAAGAGGAAAAAAAGGTCCGATAAGCAGGATATATATCCCCCGACGAGTCGTAGGATGGGAAAGTGGGAACTGCTAAACCTTGTTTAACTTGAGTATTTAAATGTAGACATTCTCTCCGACCTTTTTTTCATCTATCATCTCGTCATTGAAGCAGAAAAACAGTACCATTTTCATCATGTCGAGCGAAGAGCTCAAGCTGCCGCTAATTGATTTCGGCGGCTATTTTGACCCCAAGTCACCGAACGATCAGCAAAAGGTCATCAACGAAGTCCGAGATGCGTGCCGTAAGTACGGCTTTTTCCAGGTCAAGAATCACGGCATTCCACTTCAGAGCCAGCAAGAGCTGCTTAAAAGCCTTGACCGTTTCTTCAACTTGTCCAATGACGAAAAAAAGGAACTATCATTCCTCAAAAGCTTATGCCGTCGTGGTTATGAGGGATCGGGCACGGTCGTACGTGACGGCGAATCTTTGGCGGATGCTAAGGAGGTGAGTTTATGAATTTTTCGCCTCTTTCTCTTTTTCTCATGACCGTACTCTTTATCCTAAATATGTGCCCAGGCCTTCTACATTGGCCGTGAAGACGATGTACCCGGCTTCTCGGGCTTTTACGGCCCCAATGTCTGGCCCAATCTACCGGAGGACGTGTTCCGCAAGCCAGTCTTGGCCTACTACCAAATGACGAGTGGCCTGGCCAAAACGATCTGGGAGATCCTGCTGCAGGGCATGGGCTATTCGCCGAGCCTGATGGAAAGTTTTGGCAAGAGGCCGATGGTACAGATGAAGATGCTCCGCTACCCGGCGCCGGTCAACACGCGGCCTGGCCAGTTTGGAGTGGGCGCGCATAACGACTTTGGTGGCGTCACCGTACTGCTGCAGCAGCCCGGCAAAGACGGCCTCGAAGTATGGCTCGAGGAGCAGCAGACGTGGATGGACGTGCCAGCTCTCGAGGACATCTTTATAATTAACTGCGGTGATATGATCATGAACTGGAGTGGCCACTTCTACAAGAGCGTGCGCCACCGTGTCGTCAACAAAGCTCAGTCAGAACGTTTCTCGTGCGCCACGTTTTGGCATGGAGACATTCTTGCTACAAACCCACTCAACCCAAACGACCCTGACAAAACTACGGTTGGCCAGTTGCTTGTTAGGCGGTTTCGAAATCAAATGTCCATTGACAAAGAGGCTATGATGCAAGTTGGTGAGGTTTAACTCAAATGAAAAGATCAAAAGCTTGTCCATTTCTGTACCGAGTCTTTCTTTCTCTTTCTTTATTAGCATTGCGATATTTGGATGCCCCTGTACCACCGTCTAAAAACGGCAGAGTGGCAATATATGCTTATTTCCCAAACAAACCGTTAACCCAGAACCTGGGGTTCTATAGGACTCCTTTGTTGCCACCTATTTTGAAAAAGCATTGCGTCGTTTAGTTCGTACCACTTTGTTCGTTGAATGCCAAGTACTCCTTCCGCTTGAGAAAACCCTCGAATTCCGTTCTTAAACATGACGTACCTCGCTTTCTACCGACGTCATTCTCTAGAATAAACTAGAGCATCTTTCTTAGGGCCTGATTCATAAATGCCCAGTTCCAGTTCCAGTTCCAGTTCCAGTTCCAGTTAGGTGTGGAGCCAAAACATAGGCTATACCTTTTCCAGCACCAAAGTTGTATAGGAAGTAGGGTAACTGTTGTACACGTTTTGTGGAATCGAGAGGAACTCTGTACCGAGGAGGAAGAGTACAAACTGCGTAAATTCAGGGTATATGCCGTAGTATTACTAGTGTTTCGGCAGGAAGGGTGGCTTAAAGGGGGCTGGGAGTCGATAACTGAAAACAAAAAGCTGTTCGTGGTGCTTTTACTTGTTCAGGTAGGAAGGTAGGAGGTTAGTAAAATGCCAGAAATCGACGATATTTTCGCTGGTATACGCACCGAAATAGAGAGGCTTTACCGATTCTTTTTAACTGAATTTACTGCCGCGATTTTTCGAAAGTATCGGTTAAGGATATTAAACCTTGGTATTCGCCCTTTTAGTATTAAGGGTAGTAAGTTACTTATTACTAAATTTATATCAACGTTAAACTTTATGTTTAAGCATCTTTTTTAATTGTAAAAGCATACCTTTTTTAAGCTTGTTAATTAGCTAAAGTAATATATAAAGTTATTAAACATAAAGTACTTACTTGTAAAGCATTAACTTTTAATATTTTTTTAAATAATAACCTACAATAGTATATAGTAAAGTGTTACGTTTATGTTTAGTATAAGCTAAAGTACCATTAATAAAGTTATTTAAAAAGTACTATTAATATTTTAAACCTTACACTATAGCTTTATACAGCTATTAAAAGACAATTAACTTAATTTATATATTACGTTAACTAATAAAACAAAACACTTTAATAGGTGTATTAAAGTAATTAAAAGCACGTATATACTTACTTTTATCCCTTTTTAACATTAAAAGCTATATTATAATAGGAAAGGGAAGCTTTTACAAAACGTCTTTACAATAATATGCTTTAATAGTAGTATAAGTTATATATTAGTAAGAGTAAAGGGTTTAATAAATAATACTTTGTTGTTTTATTAAGCCTTAACGAAAGGCTTTAGCGTACCTTAGTATTAATACTATGTTAGTAATGTTAACTTTTTTAAAACTTACTTAAGGTTAGTTATACTATACGTTAACGTGTTATATTACTTACAAAACTAAAGGGATTTAAAAAAAGCACTTACGATTAAGAGAAAAGTGTATAATTACTACTACTTTTAAATTCGTTACGTTATTAATGTTAATATAGCCGGTTCGGCTATATAGTGTTATATCTCTTTAACCGTACAAGCTACGGAGATTTTGTTACCACCTTTATGATCAGCGGAAAATCTACTTTACGTTGATATATTTTATATAAAAGTGGGTCTCGATGACAAATCTGAGACATATATATACACATGGATAATTTCCGAGTTCTTAGAACTATCCCTCCTACTTTAGTCATCAACTACGTCATAGCACGTGACCGTATGCTTCTAAAGAAACATGTACACAATACTATGGAATTAGGCGGTTCTGATGATATATCTTTTACTTGCATACGAAGACTATACAGACTTCTATTGCAGCTTGAATTAGGACCCTTAGTTTATCTTTATCCAACTCATTATTTTTCACTCTTACGATCAAGAAAATCACAGGAAATCTTTTCCACCGCTTTCGTGAATTCTGCCGCTTCCGCGTAACCTTCGCCAGAATTCATAGTTTTTATTAGTAAAGCTATTTTAACTGTTTTTTAGTGTAAAATAACGTAGTACTCGGTGAATTACAAAAAGAATCTACGTTGTTTAGCTTATAAGGGGGAAATATCGACTCTTAAGAGTAAGTGGCAGTGTGGTTACGGAGTAGGTAAGTAATATACCCCGATGAAAAGATACTTTTAATCCTTATAAAAATTGTGTTGATTTTATGTACGACCCTATAGGACTTTACACCTAACTGGAACTGGAACTGGAACTAAAACTAGGCATTTATAAATCAGGCCTTTAATCTTGTAACTGTAAAGGTTGCCGAGGTTCGCACTAGTGTAGAAATGGAAGAGTACAAAGCGGCCTTATAAAATTTCCTACTCTATTATTTACTCGTGCCTAGGCCCCACCTTTTGCTGATCAAAAAAAATTTTTGAGACCCTTCTAAGAAGGTGCCGACCAGCCAAACGTACGTATCAGCCAAGTGTACTATATCACCAAATTTTAACAACCTCTCTTATTTTAATTATAACTATGGTAAAAACGCAGATACGAAAAAAAAACTAGCTATCCTGATTCTGCTGATTTCGGGCTTCCCAACGGGCTATAGAACGCTCTGTGTTGATGCGTTGTTGTTGTGTTTTTTTTAATCTTTTCTGTGCCCTTTTAAGACTCTTCTGCGCCTTTTCGACTTGATCTACGGCCGAATTCGCCTTCATATACCGTCCTTTTTCGACAGTAAGCACTTTACCTAATTGGAGTTGTCTGTTAGACTTTAAATAACGGGTGTCCCGCTTATTTTTAGTGATCTTGTGTCGTTTTAAGTTTAGTAAAGTTTCGTTTAATTAAACACGGCTTTTAATAACGGCTTACCTTAAGGAGTCGATATTTTCTATTAATTCCTTTATATCCTTGCCCTTACGTAGTTTATTTTTAATAGCACTAGTAGTTTTATGTATTTAACGTAAAGTTATAAACGTGTTAAATAAAGAAAAGTGGAAAGTAAAAGCTTGTTGTGTAAAAGGAGTAGCCGGCTTTATAAAATTTTAAAGTACTATTATAAGATTAAATAATATAATCTTAACCTTTAAAAAGGTATTTATAATAGTATTACATTTATATACGTGTTTTTTAACTTTGAAAAGCTTAGTTAAAAAGTCTTTTTTATTAATAAAGTTAATACTATTATAAAAAGTATTTAAAGCCTTCTTTAAATAAAAGTACTTTAAAGGTTAAAAAAAGTATATAGTATAAGATAAAAAGCTATATAAGATAATTTTTAGTTTTATTAGTATATTACTTATAAAAAAAGAAAAGGATTTATATTATTATCTTAATAGTAAAAGATAAACTCTTTTATATAGTATACGTTAAAGCCGTTAAAAAAAAGTAATCTTTTTAACCTTATTTAATACTTTTTTAACCACTTGTTAAAGTGCTTAATCTACTTTAAACTTAGGTTATCGTTAGTATAACGTGATCCATAAGCGAGCGACGCACATAAGCAAGCGACGCACTTCCACCACATCTACAACTACAATGGCTTCATAGTACCACCACAACAAAAAAAATCAATTCAAACTATTCAGAGCTAGATCCTGCTACTATTATTAAATCATCATCACAAGTCCGCGCATTGTGTCCGGCTTTACCACAAATGCTACAGTGCCGAACAGTCGGTGCAGTCGTCTGTAAACGACTACTATTCTCACGCATATTTTACTCTAGCTGCTTATTCACATCCTTTTAGACTAGTAGGCCTTGTCTATCCCTTACACTTAAGCTTCCTTCTTTCTAAATAAGTGTCTTTTTTGCCCTTTGCTGTTTGCTTAAGGCATTGTTAGCCTCTTAAAGCATTTTGTTTTTAGATCTCAAAAGGGCTACCTTGTACATCATTGCCTTTGCTCCCTTTGTAATTTGGTTAACAGCGTTATAAATAGGTGTTAGGGAGCTGCTTTAATGACAAGCAATTCGACTTTTAATAAAAGTAGATTGTAAGCCGGCCTTTGTTAGGTTGTATAGCGTTTAAGAGACTTAAGGGTTGCTATCGGCTTAAGGGAAACTAGTTCGTGTTAAAGTTTGTAGATTTACATTTAGCTTAGATAAGACTACTAATAAATGCAAGAGTACTAACCTTACTCCTTTAAATCTAGCCTTAACATTTTCTTTTGTAAAGACAGTGTAAAAGGCAGACTAAAAGGCAATTAAAAACTCAAGCTTAGTTACGTAGCTAATGTGTAACTTTATAAGCACCTTAATCTTTTGCCTATACGCTTGCTTTAGTAGATTAAAGCATGCAACGTTAAGAGGTTAAAGTAAGTAAGATAAGTGTAGTGGTATAGAGATAGTGATTATGTTCTTCTCTTTACAAAATGTGTCAAACCTAGCTAATTAATAGCTCTTATAACCGTCAACCACTAACATGTAATATACGCCTATTGTACAACAGGCAGTATATGTATCGAAATGCTGGATTTAGTTTAAGCCTGTCTTATTGTCGGTTTATCCATTCTTGGTCGGTTTAATAACTTAATCGTGTAGAAGGTTACATTTAGTATACCAATTGGAAAGGTGGTAGGCTTTCTTTAACATAATAAACAAGGGAATGCACCAACCCTTTACATTCACTCCTTAGATTACTATAGCCCATTCCCAATTACTAGGCTAGACCGTCTTTACCTTACCACATCTTTTAGCGCAGAAGACAACCGTAGACAAAGTAATAATGCCCATTACAAAGCCGGTCTCGTCAAAGTTGTACAAATCTACATCCTAAATGCTATACTTAGCTTTTATGTGTTGTACAAGCTCGAACTACGCGTTTATTTTGTCAAAATCTTTACAAAAGGCTCTTTAATAGTCGTATACACGGTTAAAACGCGTCCGGAGCTCTAGTTGTCGCTTTACAAAGTTTAAAGCCTAAAGCTTTCCAACACGTCCAAAGTCGCGTTCAGCCAGAAGGATATTCGCCATATCTTCCACATCAGCAAGCCGGGGCGGAAATCCACGCGCATCCAGGTCCAAGACGTACATTAAAAGAGTATTTTCTTCTAGCTCCGTCAATTTCATCGAATTGGTGCGGACATCTTGTCGAGCGCGTCGGCCATTCATTCTGTGACGAAGGGTCGCTTCAGGGATGTTATAGGTCCTTGCCATCGCTCTAATGCTGTTTCTTTGGTTTTTGTGAATAGACTCGATAGCGAGAAATACCCTGCTTTCAATTGAACTTGATTCCATTTTTTGTTGTGATAAAAATGTGGTTTAAAGATAAATTGTGGTAATTTGGAAGGGAGTGCGTCGCTTGCTTATGTGCGTCGCTCGCTTATGGATCACGTTACCCTGTAAAGCTTACTATAATTAAGGCCTTATTAAAGACTTATAGTACTAAATACTACTGTACTAGGTACTAGGCGCCTTTTATAATAATAAAGGGCGGGTAAACCTTTTTACCAGCCGATATTACCTTAACCACAGTTGCTAACTCTCTATTCTTTATTATACTAAATCTAAGTGAATTTTACCCGTTAGTAACCACCTTTTAATTACTAACTACACTAATTTAAAAGCCGGTCTTATTTATATTCTATACGTCTTTTAAAAGCACTCCCTCCTCTTCTATAGTCTTTTAAAATGTTAAAAACTATTTATTAACAGTACTTTCGCTCTTTACTATCTTCCAGCAGGCATTAAGTATCTTTGATGGCGTTATTTCGTAGTAGTGCCGCCGTAAGAAGCGTGAGGTCTAATGAATCCCAACTGTCGGAGGATCAGGATTATGTGGGTTGGCCTTACTTTTTAAAACAGCATTCGCGGCAACTTGTACGTGTTCTCGGAATAAAGGAAGGTTTCAGCTCAAAGTAAGGTCGATATAGTTACAAATGCCTTTCTCTTCGGCCGGGAGGAGTAACGAGTGGGAGGGAGGGAGTCCTTTTTTTAAACGGTGTCCTTTTAACCGTCGCGCAAGGGCCCTAGGACTAACGTCGAATATCTTCGCGACCGCGGCGTATTTCAACCCGGGATTTTTGTGATAGTATTCTAGTGCATTCAACAAGCGATCCTCATCTTCTGGAGCCATTTGGGCCATAATTGGTGGTGTAGGAGGATAAAAAGTTTGAAGGGTCGAAATTTGGTGATATGGTACACTTGGCTGATACGTACGTTTGGCTGGTCGGCACCTTCTTAGAAGGGGCTCAAAAAATTTTTTTTTACCCGCAAAAGGTGGGGCCTGGGCACGAGTACCAAGCTGAATGAGGCTTCGAATGGCACGTGATGTACAACATCCACGATAGATTATTGAGTTGTTCACCAATAGTCTAGAGCCAGCATATATAATTATTTCCACTGTAATTAAGATACTGCATCTAACTACATAGATGAGAGGAAATAGGGTTATCACGTGTGTACCCATCATTATGACCCTGTCAATGCTTTCATAGTTTCCGAGACAAAAGTCTCCTGGCGTTAAATATTTCCGACCAAAGAACCAGCCTTTAATCCCTGTAGATTTGCACTCTTTATATATGGTATCCCTCCTCCTCCTCATCTCGGTATATCTGCGCTTCTGCTAGCTGCACAGACCGGTCCAGTGATACCGGCAGTCCACGGTGGCGACCCTTGACCATGACGACGCAGAGGACCACCTTGCTGGCGGCATGATAGCTACCACTGAGTGAGTAGGATTCATTTGGTGTGCCGAGAGAGACACCAACGCATCCGTAGCTAGAGATGACCTCAAAGACGGCGTTGAAGACGCTATAGTCAACTGGATCGCGCAGAAAGGATGAGGTCTCGATGGCGCTGATAAGGAAGACGGCTAGGGCGAGCATCCATATGTCGTTGGAGAGCATGTTCTGGATCTGCTGCCAAACAAAGTGGACAAGGCTCTCATAATTGCCATGGGAGGGGTTCCGGTTGTACGATTGCGACGGGGAAATAGTAACGTCCTCCGCTGGCGTAGTGTCTTCCAGCTCGACGCCTACCGGGCTTCTCACGTGATGGCGGGTGTAAATCCCCAAGGAGCATTCGTCGTAAATGTCGGAAGTGCTCGTGTGGGTGGTCATAGGAAAGACGGGGATGTACATTGTGATGACGTACAAGACCAGGATTCCAATGCGCAAGTCCGACATAGCGACGACAGAAAAGCCACCTGAGCGCACGGCTGGCTGTGTTAAGGAAGATGATGCCTCCAGGCGACGTAAACGATGGAGTAATACTTACCTATAGCCTGAAACAACCCGTCCATAATGCGTGGGCCTATCGGAATGGCCTTGACCACCGGGTTGTGTATATTGAGGAGCTCAAAGCCGACCCACTCGACGCAGTTGATCAGCATGACCATGAAGAACAGCCACCAGGTCGACCGCGACGGGAAAAATGTTGTGTGAAGGCGCCGCGGATAGCGAAGGATGTAAGTGATCGTGGCCTTGAGGTTGGCGAACTGGTCGTGGCGCGTGAAGAGGCGCAGCAGCTCCGAGGCAGCCCAGAAGATGAAGCGCAGAAAGATGGGATAGGCGGTGTTGCCGGCGAGGATCAAGAGACACATGATGGTGAGGACGAGGTAGGCGCTCTGGAAAGGGATCATGTTGTCGTCCAGCAGGGAGAGGCCCGAGTTGTTAAAGGCTGAGGCGGCGACGAAGATGCCAACCCACCAGGGATCGACGGCATTGGCCCTTGCCACTTCGGGCATGTGGTGGGCGACCCAAGAGGCGATAGCCATGCTGCCGAGAAGCTGCCATAGGAAGTAGTAAAGGGGGATGACAACCGAGAGCACCCGCAGCGCACGATACTCATTGCCGCCAATCTGGTCGCGCTCCTTGGCAGAGACGTGACGGGGGCTGGACGACTCAAGGCTGAGGCTGCGACTGCCAATCTCAACATCTAAGCAGCGTGCTCTTGCGACGGCATCGAGACGCTGCTCAACGACGTACTTGCGATAGGCCACAATCCAGATGGAGACCCAGACGCTCCCCCCGAAGAGAATGGTCAGGTAGAGGATAACCTGCTGCCAGGTGGTCATCGCGCTGAGAGCCACTGTGTTGAGGCCAGTCTCGGTCATTCCTGAGACAACCATGAAGAGGCTGTCCACATACGAGATGTTCTTGGATGGCTTGGACGAGCCCCAGAAGATCAGTGAAGAAACCAGCAGAGAGCCGAGAAAGTAGACGTAGTGGATGGTGATAAAATTGAGCCGCGGCAGGGAGGGCCACAGACGAGCAACCGTACGCGCTGCGGGTGGACGGCGATGGGCGAGGAGCGCATCCCAGAACGAGCCCCAGAGCGATTCTTGATCGCGAGGCATTGCGATAGGATAGGGGGGTGAAAGGGGGTATATTGAGGGAAGAACTCCTTGTTTCTGGCCGCTTGCTATAGCTATTATACGGCCTGATTCTCCCTTTGCTTCCTTTTTTTTTGTTGCGGCTACACTACTTACTGCTATTGCGTACTTTGCGGCGAAGAAGGTCGAGGGCTTGTACAAAATCTTTGCGGGCATTTGGCAATTTCTTTACATAGTTGAGGTGGCTTTTTTATTTTTATATATTTATATTTTTGGGGGGTCGTTCGTTTCAAATTGCCGCTAAAAATGCCGCTAAAAATGCCGAAGGGTATCGCCGACATGCGAACCATTTAGTCAGGAGCTTCTGAGCTGTTGAGAGAAGCTCTATTTCAGTATTGTAGGGAGCCCGGTTGGGTCGAAGATCACTTTCATCCCGCGCGGAAAGTGACCCATCAGAAACTTCTGGCAGCGTGACAGGTTAATGATTGCTTTCACCCCACACAGAAAGTGACCCGTCAGAACCTTCTAGCAGCGTGGCAGGTTTTGATTTCCTGGCATGACGGTCCTGGCAGCTTGCTTGATAGCCTGAGAGCTCTGGGCAGCTTTGATCATTATCCAGCGCTTATTTCCGTCACAGTTCAGCAGCACATTCCCTTTGCGAATGTCAGAGGCTGTAAAAGGCAGGCAGCTAGATTCAAGAGACAAGACTCGGGGAAGGAAAAAGTAAAAGAACCCCCCTAAACCTGTGGGCCAGCCGTGGCTGCCATTCTGCCAACTGGCAACCGGCGTGGTTGTCTATTAAGGGTTGGGTTTATTAAAGCATCAGCCCCACCACACAAAATAAAGCTTAACAAAGAGATTTATTATTAGGCGAGTGGGGTTTCAGTAGATGACATAAGCAGCTGATATAATGGGCTCTTAGATCACGAACTTGTAGTTATTTCATTGACTATTCCAGCCGCCCATCAGACGGAGAGGCCTTGTCGCACACTGACACGCCCATTGAGCTGCGACCGAAGGCAACCCCTATCTCTCCCCCCCGCAACAACTCAGCGCCACGACACAAAAAGAGCTCGACCTATGCTGGACTGTGGCGAGGTCCGCTTGTCGACGAGGTGAAACCACCAGGACTATCTAGACAGAAGTGGTATGCTTAAACTTGGCACGTGGATTAGGTTCTTTTTAAAGCTCGCCGAAATCTGAGTAGCTTTTCATATACAAGTCCATTAAAGCAAGATAAAAAAAGAATAAAAGAAAAGCAGACCACGCACGGCTTTTACAGCCCTATGCGTAGCATATAACCACAACCCTTGCAGGGGTTATGCGGCCTTCCCGCTACCCTACCCTATATTTTTGTAACCGATATCCTTACACAATTATAATATTATTTTTTAGGCTTTCAGACCCATCTGGCTCGTGTCGTAGCCGTTGTCTTCGAGGTACGCACGGAAGCGGGCGTCTTCGTCTTCGAGCGACTTGGGATGCTAGAAAGGTCAGTGTTGTTCAAAGGGTGCTGTCAAAACACTCACGTTGGGAATGAGGAACCACACGCAGAGCGTGCCGACGACGGAGATAGCGCTCCCGATGAGGAAGACGACCTGCTGGCCCTTGAGCTTTTGGTCAAAGCTGGCCAGGCACTTGCTCAGCGCCGTGGTGCCCACGGCAGCGCCGGCCTTGCCCACAGCGGCGGCAAAGCCGAGGAAGTGGCCACGGAGGGGCGTGGGGAAGCTCTCGCTGCTGACGAGAAAGTTGCAGTCGCCGGGGCCGACGGACAAAAAGGTCTGGAAGAGGCCGTAGAGGGCCACAAAGGCGGGAAAGGCCGACGAGCTGTTCAGCGGATACATGGTGCCGCCAATAACAAAGCCAAAGACGCAGACAATGGCCCAGCCGAGGGCGTAGGTCTGGCGGCGTCCGATGCGGTCCATCAGCATGGCGCCGATGAAGGCGCCCGGCAGGGCAAACGAGTTGATCAGGGCCGACCAGCCAATGGATTCGATCATGGTCTGGTGCTTCGAGAAGCCGCTGACGAGCGTCGGCGCCAGCAGGTTGAAGGGGTAGACCACGGCGTCGTAGAGGAACCAGGCCGAGCAGCACCCGAGCAGCGGCTTCCAGTAGAACTTGATGGCCAGCATATAGGGCACCTTGGCCTGTATGGCGTGCTTCTTGTACTGGTTCGAGTCGGCCAGGCGCATGCGGAAGAAAAAGATGGAGAGCGGCAGCTTGGTTGTTAGTTGAGTCACGTGATACTGTTCAAGCCAGGCCTAACGTACCACGATGCCGATGCCAAAGCAGATGCGCCAGATGCCGTCGTGGGGCTTGCCGTGGTAGGCGGCGATGACGATCAGAGACACGATGCTGGAGCCGACGAAGCCAGAGATGATGGCGGCGTTGGTGGCCACGGCGACGAGCAGACCGCGGCGCTTCCGCATCTTCTCGCTGCTGTCGGCACACTCCACAGCCTGAGCCGTGCACACGGCATACTCGCCTCCCGCACCGACGCCCGCCACGCCGCGGCCGATGACCATCATCCAGAACATGCCCTCGACTGTGGCGCCGTGGGACGCCGTCGCGATGATGATGCCCTGACGGTCAGCGAGCGTCCTGCCATAGAAAGGGGGAGAGGGTCTACCAAAATCAAGAAGAAGGTGGTGAGAAAGATGCCGATGCGGCGTCCAAAGCGGTCAATGCAGAGGCCAAAGAGAAGCATGCCAAAAATGTCGCCGATGAGGATCGAGTTGGACAGTCTGGTCTTGATTTCCGTGGTCATGTGCTTGGGGTATCTGTCCGCCATTAGCAGCCAAACAGACAAGAGGATCAACACAAACGCACAGCTTAGCCAGGACGGTGTTCATGTAGCCAATGATCTGGATGTTGTAGCCGTCTGAGAAGAGGGCCACGCCCTGCACGAGGACATCCAGCTTGCCGGGAGTGCGCTGGGCCGGTGCTGGGGTCTCCTGCTCGGCCGAGACGCTCTCATCCGAGGCGACCGCAAGGGTCTTCTCGGGCATGCTCTTGACGTTGTCCATCCTGTTGCTGCTTGCTGACTTGGGGGAGACGGGAGAAAGGTGGTGGCTTGCATGGACAAGAAGTCGATCTGTCCAAGGCGAGACAAGCATCCGGCTTTATAGCCATGCATACCTTCCCGACAGATTGGGCCGGGCCACCCATGTTGCTTGTGTGCAGTTACCCGCCTGGGCCAAAGACTTAGATGCGACGGCAAGTAGTTAGCAAACGCTTGTCTGCGGTTCCACAGGGGTCCCCACGCTTCCCACGCATGTGGAAGAACGGCTGGGCCAATCAGAAGCGGCTGTGGCGCACGTTGTGCCGGCCGATTGGGCGATCAGCAGGACCAGGCCGGTCGACCGTTGAATGGCCGGCTGTCGGCAGCCCTTGCTACGGTCCCAAGGGCAGCTTGGCGCGGCGCATGGGTGCCGTCAGAGGTGGAGGCCCGGGTCACACGTGCGCGACTCCCAGCACGTCAAAGGCTGAGCCAACCCGGGATCCAGAGTCTCTTCACACTCAGACCACCGTTGACAAAGGGAAACCTGACACGCGATAATCTTATGCGGTGGCACCGACATCCCTGAATTCCATGTGGCAGAGTTTTTTTTAGGGCTGCAGCCGAAGAGCTAATCTTGCTTCGTACTTATGGCCACAAAGCTGGCACGCATCCCAATCCACGAAGAAGAAGAAAGGCAGGCACAACAGGCAAGATGCAGAGCAAATCAGCCGTCCTCGCCGTCCTCGACGCCCTCGTCGCCGGCGCCTCGCTCACGCTGCGGTACACGGCTGTGCTCTTTGTTCGATTTGTAAGTGTCGTTCTCTCTCGCTGCCAGTTGTACACCACGACTCACCAATCAGCACCCGCTGGGTAAGCGATATCTGGGCCGCGTCTATTGGAGCGCGGCCGTCTTTGCCGCAGCCTTTGTTGTTCAACTTTTCCTGCTCAGGCGCGGCGTGAAGCGCACGAGACGTCCGGGTCTCGGCGTATTGCTCGCGGTCTACGACAGGGCCAGACCTTGGTTGACGGCCCTGGGAGTGCTGATCAATGCGTGCTGTCTAGCGGCCGTGCTCGACTTTCTCTACCGTGGCCACGTTTTGCACCCGAGCACGCAGCTAAGCTTCTCTCGCGTGGGCCACGTGGACTCGACAACGGCGCGCATCGTCGTCCGAGCGCCCATCTCAGACTATGTGGAGATCACGGTGACGTCGGGACAGGCTGCTGCTGCTGCTGCTGTCCACAAGCAGCAGATGGTGCAGCTGGATCCCCAGCGCGACTATGCGGCCACCTTTCTCCTGCAAGGGCTGACTCCCAACACGTCCTACACGTACACCACCAACGCCAGCCATGCCGGATGGTTTCACACCGCGGCGCCGCCTCAGGCGGCGCCCCGGCGATGGAGCCTCGCGTCGACCAGCTGCATCAAGCCGTTCTACCCTTACGCCCCCCTGGACCACGGCCTGCGCATCCGCGGGCTGGAGCACCTGGACGGCTACCTGGCGCACCGCCCCGTAGACCTGGTGCTGTTCCTGGGCGACTTCATCTACATCGACCTGCCCATCGCGCTGGGCTGGGACGCACAGGCCTACTACACGGCGTACCGCCAGGTGTACGCGTCGCCGTCGTGGTCGCCGCGGCTACGGGCCACGCCGTGGCTGCACCTGTACGACGACCACGAGATCATCAACGACTGGGCCAGCAACGAGACGGGCCTGTACAGCACGGCCATGCAGCCATTCTGGAGCTACCAGGGGCACGCGAACCCGCCGTCCGAATTCGGCGCGGGCGAGACGTACTATGTCTTTCGCCACGGGGGGGTTGCCTTCTTCGTCCTGGACACACGGCGCTACCGGTCGGAAAACACGGTGGCCGACGGGCCGGACAAGACCATGTTGGGGGCCGCGCAGCTGGCGGCCCTGCTCCGGTGGCTCGGCGCCGAAACCGAGTGGAAGGTGGTCGTGAGCAGCGTGCCGTTTACGCGCAACTGGCGCGGCCCCGACTCAGCCGACAGCTGGTCGGGCTACCTCTGGGAGCGGGAGGTCATCCTCCAGGCCATGAAGCAGAATGGCGGAGCCGTCATCTTGAGCGGCGTACGTTTCTTTTTTTTTTTTTTTTTTTTGCTTCTTCTTCCATGCTGACCATACAGGATCGTCACGAGCATGCCACGACAGAATTCCCAGCCAAAGCCCCAGGAGAAGTGTCCGTGATCGAGTTCTCCACGTCGCCGCTGAACCAGTTCTACGAGCCGTTTGACCGGTTCCACCGGCAGATCGAAGAGACGGATATTTCCATTTACTCGCATCCCTGGGGCACATCCAAGTTTGGCGTGGTTTCGTTTGACACGAGCGACGCGGAGCGGCTGCTGGTGCACTACGAGCTCGTGGTCGACGGCTCCCGGGTGTGGGAGTATGATTGGACGCAGCGCCGTACATAGGCCTTATTTATAGAAGTTGGCAGCTAGTCATTAGCCTTGTATCTTCACTATTTTGGACTGTGGCACTAGCGCACTCGGCCTACTCAGCCTCATTGTAGCTCTTCCTAGTATAAAGCCCAGGTCATCCCTGCGGTGACTCGAGAACGTATACAGCAGTCATGGCAAATGCAGATCAGATTGAGGGTACACACGTGCACGTCGAGCCGCTATGCGGTGTCTGCGGGTGCGCGCTCGAAAAAAACGACAAGATTGAGGCCTGTGAGTATAGGAAGAACTGAGAGAGAGAGAGAGCTGACCACCAGTGGTGGGAAATGCCGATGTAACAGCCTTCAGCCACCGTTTCAGAAGCGTCCTGTATCCTTCTGCGGCTGCTGCCGTAAACGACACCAGAGACCAGCCGGGGCAGAACAGCGGTGAGTCCATTTGCAGCCGGGCATATTGCGAGGTGCCGAGCCCGGAGACAGTGTCGGTGCACGCGGACTGCTTCGCCGTGTATCTGCAGCGCTTCCAGAGCGCCGGGGATGACGAGACGGAAGCCGTGCGCCGCCTCTGGCTCGTCGGGGCCTGGCGCAAGCCCTGGCGCGGTGCGCCGTTTCTGGCGCTGTTCGAGTCGCACGCGCTCGACCCCTTCCACGACGCAGCAGTGCTGAAGAGGCTCGATCTTGGCGGCTTTGGAGGCCTGTCGCTCGAAACGGCCGTGGCCATCCGCGAGGCCTCGGCCAGCAGCGCCTTGTGGCGCCTCAACGCGGCCGTTGGCTTGGCCCAGGAGCTGCTGGCCTGGCCGATAGGCGCCGACAACGGCGAGCCGATACCGTCGACACCGCTCCTCCGCATCCAGCGGTGGGAGCGCGGCAGTGCGCCGATTCTGGCAGCGGCCGATGCCGATCCAACACCGTCGTCGTCGTCAGCCCATGTCCGCCTAACCATCGACGCCCGCGGCATCAGGAGCGTCGAACGGCTGTCCTCCCGTCCTGTTGCTGACGGACGTCGGTCGGACGCTCTGGCCTATGTCGTGTGTCCCGAGACGCAGCTCCAGGGGATCACGATGCACTTCAAGGTAGGCCAGCCAGATCCGCAGAGACGAGAGATAGCCGCAAATGCTGACCAACCAGCACGGCCTCGCTCGTCTGCATCACCGGTCGGCCGGCCGCGGTCTGTCGATCTGGGACACGCCGACGCCGCCCACGGTGGAACCAGACGCCTTGTACGCGTGCTTTCCACGAGATGCCGCCGCCTCGACGCGGTTCTGCACGGTGGACCTCGAACATGCGACGGGCCTGACCTTTGTCTTCACCAGCGACGGCTCGCATCTCATGCACATCCACGCGCACTCACCAGAGGCGCCGGGCGCCGAGGCGGCCGTGGCGCAGCGGCCGTTCAAGGCGACGCTGGCCATGGTCTACTGCTACCTGCCTCTGGCAAATGGCGACCGCATCTGCGAGCTGGGGGTGCGCAAGGAGGAAAACATGCGCAACGCGGTGGAGGGCGACGAAGAGGCTGATCGGGCCATCGCCGCCGGAGAAATCGATCCCTATCTGCGCGACATCTGCCTTCTCGTACGTCAGCCTTGCTCCCTTTTCCCAGACTTGTACTCACCAGCAGATCCGCACTCAGCTTGCCGGCACTGCTCTCATCGGCGAGTGCGTCTTTACCGCATCCGAGGACCACATCCTCACCCAGCCTGGCCGCGGGCTGCCCACGACGCTCGTCTACAGCGCCGAGGGCATGCTGCCTATCACCACCCTGGGCGTAGTCTGCGAGCAGAGGGAAGCGGTGTCCGAGTCTGAGCAGCAAGATCCGCAGCCCTGGCCGCGCTCGCGCTACAACGAGGAGCAGTGGGACGACGCCTACGTGGCCACGGCGCCGCTCGAGGGCGTCGTGCGCGTCGAGGTCTTCCGGCACAGGGAGACGGGCTACGCGCTCGGCCTGCTGCTGACGTACGACGACGGCGGCCAGCGCGCCCTGGGCGAGTGCCGCGTCGCCTGGGCCAGCTGGCCCGACAGCGAGCAGACGAGCCAGGTGTACGACCGGCCGGGCTGCCTCTGCTTCTGCGAGGAGGCAAGCGTCGCGTACAGCGAGTGCAGCCGGGCCTACGGGGGGGTGGTCCACAGCCACACCGCCGTGGAAGCGCCCCCGATGGCGGCCGAGACGGCCAGCCAGCAGCGCGGCGAAGCCTGGGAGTGCTGTCCGCTGATGGGACGCATCGAGGCCCAGTTTGGCCGGCACCGGCTGTGCCTGCAGTACTTTGACGGGGAGGAGAGCGGCAGCGATTTCCCGGATTCGGATGGGGATTCGGATGGGGACTCAGATGGGGACTCGGATTAGTGTTTCTTAGCTACGCAGATCAGGATCGACATGGCTGAGTAATGGTATCGGCACTTAGACGGCGCAGCGCTAAAATGGGCAGTACTTAGCAGCTGCGAAATCCGCCTCGGGTTAAAATCCTCGTCTAGCTCTCACCAGAGGCGGAGAGCTCGCCCAACCACGGCACCCCATAGCCAACGTCTCGATTGTGCTGCCGGGCTGGGACCGCCTCAACTTCTCGCGCAATTGCACCGCCTACGGAGAATGGCTGTCGTCCTTCATCATACCCGATCCCCTGCACAAGTCCGAGTCTCTCGGCGGCAGCATCCCCCTGTCCATTGACCTGTTCACCAGCGCCCTGCCGCCGGGGTGGGACTACGCCAACGGCAGCCTCAGCGCCGCCGCCCGCTCTGCCGCCGAGTCGGCCTACTACGGCCAGGTCCTGCAGTGGTTCAGCAGCCGCATATACGCCTACCTCAACGCCACCGACGGCCAGTGGTACACCGACACCGACTTTGTCAACAAGGTCATCTGGGATCCGGCCGACCGCTGCCCGTCGGCGTTTTGCCGAGCCATTGCCTTTACGGGCAACACGGACCTGTCCGGCATTGGCGTATGTCTTTTGGCCATTGTTTCTCTATGCATCTGCTGACTGGTCCAGGTGATGACCTCTTACTACATCGAAGCCGGTCTGGTGAGCCTCTATCTGCTGGCCTTTACCGTCTGGCGGCTGCTCCGCTCCGTACGGAAGCGGCCGAGAGAAGACGGCCGAGAGCCCGGGCCGAGACGAGGGCGGACCGGCTGGGACACCCGCGTCTTCGACGCCCTCCGCGGCAGCCTCGGCCGCTTCGTCACCAGCACCATGCTGCTGTCCATCTCCATGCTGACCGCCAGCATTGTTCTCGCCGGCAACCGGGTCAGCGGCTACCACCGCAAGACGGTCAACTCGCAAAACATCCCCAGCGGCAGCGCCCTCTACGACCCCGTCCTCGCCCTCCTCGTCGGCCTCTTCTCCATCTTCCCCGTCCTCGTCCTCTACGCCCTCGTGCCCCAGGAGGAGGACGTCGGCCTCCTGCACCACCACCCCAACCCCGGCGGCCGCCGCGTCTGGATGCGCCGCGCCGTCCTGCTCCTCCTCTGGGCCCTGACCATTGTCATCGTCTTCTTGTCGCCCCACAGCGAGCTCGACTACAGCTACGCCGGCGCCTCCACCCCCAACAACATCACCGACGACAACACCTTTGCCGACATCCTCTACAAGTGCGACCGCCGCGGCGGCCCCCGCTACTGGCGCACCCTCCGCGCCCTGCCCTATCTGGTCGTCGGCCTGCCGGGGCTGTGGCTGCTGGCCACCGCGGCCCTGCACCTGGCCACGCGAAAGGAGACCAAGGGGACCGCCCAGCACCCCCTGCGGGCCGTCTGGCGCCTGAGCGTGGCCTGGGTCAGCTGCGCCATCATGTGGGCCATCCTGCTGTCCTTTACCGTCTTGCGCGGCGACATTGTCAAGACCGCTGGCGGCCGCAGCAACGACGACGACTGGAACTTTGGCCAGGTGCTGGCCATTGCCACGTGGGCCCCTGTCGTCATTGACTTTGTCTACCTGATAATCTGTAGGTTTTTTTTTCTTTCTTGTTCTTCTCATCTCGTCTAATGTCTCTCAGATGGCATCGAAGCCGGCTTGACCAGCCACCTGCCGGCGGACTACACCGCGCGGCCCGTCGAACCCAGACACCACAGGGGCCATTGTCAGGATGAAAATGAAAGCTTCAGCCAAGCTGCGGCAACCATAGAAAGCAAAACTTGGAACAACCATGACTCTCCTGACGACGCCCGAACCATCCGCCAACGGCATTCACTATCCTCTCCCGAAGCCCCTGGAGATCCCCCAAGAGAGCAGCTACATGCCAATTCACTAGAAAAGAACAGGAGCGAGGTATCAGAAACGCAGCCCACCCAGCATGACGGGTCCACCCGGTCTGCTGTTCCGTCCGAGAAGCCTGTCGACGGCTACGCCGACAGCCACAGCTGAGCTTTGGAAAGCAGAACACAAGATTCACAATGCATTACCTCGGAGGTTATCCTTCAACCAGAGCAAATAAGAGGACTAAAGTGGCCAGGCCAGGCGACTCAACCGAGTCCGGGACTGCATCGTTGCACGGCCTGAGAATCCATTGGTTACTGATGCTGCCAGATGCCGGGGCGATATGGCGAGGCATGAAACGGTACTATTCCAGCACTATGGTTTACTAAGATCCGATTGCGGGTGGTTTCAATTCCCATGCCTCACCCCTACCACCATGTCTCACGTCGTAGGCGGCGTAAGCGGACGTACAACGGCTGGCGGTGGCGGTGGCGGTAGTGCAATGATAATATTTGTAGCGGCTTGCGGTTGTGGCGGTAGCTCAATAACAGTTTGGGCTGCTTGTGATTGCGCCGGCGGTACAACAATAGTCGCGACGGCTTGCGGTTGTTGCAGCGGCAAAACGACAGCTGTAGCGCCTTGCGGTTGCGGTGGCAGCGTGACAATAGTTACAGCAGCTTGTGGTTGCTGTTGCTGCGCAATAGAACTCTCTCGTATCTTTGGCAATCGAACAATCTGGCGCACTAACGGTGTTGTGCTAACCATTGTGCAATAATGGCCCGCTTCGACTAATTTAATGTTGGCTGTGGTAATCATACGCAGCGCCTGTTTAAGCTCGAGGATTTCGTCGTCGATAGAGATGGCAGCCGACGGTTCCATAGTTGGAAGGAAGCGTTATGTTGGAGGAGTCGAAAGGTTGGTTGGGGTTTAACTTCAAGGACGGAGTCTCAAGTTAACCGTACGTCTGGTGTCTTGTCGGTAACCTGAATAGCATGCACAACGTTAGCGCCCCCTTGAAAAGGAGTTGCTATCATTTGTTACGTGCTCCAAAGGTAGGTGACCGGTGCGGTGGCTGCAAAACCCTTCACGGGGCTACCGTCTACGATAGTAGAAGCAATAGTTGGTGATAAGTCGAGGCGTGCGCCTTCGAAGCAGCAAAACTGCTGCTCAAGGGTTACCTTTTATATTACTATTCGGGTCCATTTTGTGGAGTCCTACCCCTCAATATCGAGGTCTTATTACCAAACCAGCCTGCCGGTGCTGTGGTTGTGCTTGCTCATCTGGGCGGTTCTTACGCAGCGGGGACAAAGTACTAGCAAGATTTACACTAAATAGATGAGTATGTTGAGTACAGAATCCAGACGGCCAGGTAAGCCTGATGACATCATCTTGTGCTTTGTTGTCTTCGTTTGTTTTCGTATCCTCATCGCGGCCGTTCATGTTGTCGCGCATGAGCAGCGGGGTGTTCTCGTTCCGTCGTATCGCCCGCCTTGTAAGCGTGCTCGATGCTAGTCTTTCTCCAAGTTGTCATGTACCTGACCATACACGCGGAACCAGCTTGCTGTGTGCATCGACTATGTCGTCGCCATCGTGGTGCTTTGACGGAATGATTGCCTATTATTGGCTATATGGAATTTGGACACTGGCCCGTGCACCTTGATCAAGCCTCTGTCAAGCCACAGCAAAGTAACAACGAGTAGGTGCCCAAGCCACACAAGCATCGCCACAGGTGTAACCTAACAAGCTTCGATATGGAAAGCTGCTCTTGGACATGCAGTGTACGAAAGTACCACTGCTGGAATATGGCTGCTTCGGAAACAGGACGGCCTGGTAGCGCGCAGAGCGTCTCCATTGTGGCGACTGCATGTCCATATCCACCTTCTGACCGTCTAGCTACCAGAGTCAAGAAAAGGACACGAGGTACGACCGAAGAAATGAAAAGTTGGCAACTGGTCGAAAGCCGTGCTCCAATGAGATCAGAACTTGGCAAGTCCATCAATGGCAAAATGGATCTTCGTTGCGGAGCAATGCTGACAGCCAAAGGATAAACTTGTCAAGTACAGGCGAGGGCGATGTCGGGGCATCGATAAAGAGATTAATTACATTGGTAGTCAGCATATGCCGAACCACACAAGGACCACACAAGGACCACACAAAAGGGCAAAACCCAACAGACTTGGCTGTTTTCTGGAGCCAAGCCCAGGCTTCGTCTCAGGCTCGGCTTGCCCAAACGGCAACAGGCCGACTGCTCGTACGATCTTTTCCATCCGGACCCCAATCGCATGTGTCGAGCGCTGACCTTCTGCCGATCCGGCATGTAAGCTTGGTCGTGTGCCGACCGATTCTGGCGCCTTGGGACGCGGCCAGCGCCCGCTCCGCGATGCTCGTGGGGAATGGCGTGCTAAGGCGGACCGCAGGAGGGGCGAGCGGGCCACTGTGGCTGCCGGCACCAGCAGTCCCTCGAGAGCGAATGGCGCCATCGCGATTGTGAATAACAACATTGGGGCCGACTCCACCGCCACAGACCAACGGCATGTAGCTCATCCCATTCGGGTAATTGCACCCCCCCTGTCCTCTTGCCCCCCCTTTCTGGTTGTCCTCTTGCCCCTCCCCCTCCTGGATCTCCGTACCGGTCGCAAGGGCCCGGGCTCGGCCAAGGCAGTCGATAGGATCGATAGGGCCAAGCCAACCGCAAGCCGCACGGTGTGGCTCTGATTGGGGCAGACTGCTGGCCGGACTGTTGCGACATCCTAACGCGATATGTCGTGGGCCGCAAAACCCCCCGCATGTCGGCACCGACGGCGTCTCTGGCTCTTGGTATAAAGGGCACACCGGGTTTCAAAGAGAGGCCTTGCGCGCCGATTGTCTCTCTTTCTTTCTCTCCTGTCTGTCCATTTCTCTCCATCTTTGCATTGCCCTTTCATCCACCATGGCTCCCTCCGCAATCGAGACCATCACGGTCCCCCAGAACACGGTGCCGCTGAAGCTGCACACCACCGAGGCCGCCACCGGCGACTACAAGCAGCTGTCGCCGACGCGGTTCAGCCGCCAGGTCGAGGAGAAGGGCACCGAGGAGTACGCGGCCGCCAAGGTAGGCCCGAGCGAATGTGCGTGTCTAGATGTGCTTCTGACAGCTGGCAGTACCAAAACTACCTGCCGACGTGGAACCCGAACCAAAAGTACCCCCCGCTGGTGCCGTTTGAGCACTACGAGCACGGCAAGGATGCCGACCTGTCGTTCCCCGAGCTGCTCAAGGCGCCCGGTGCTCAGCATGTGGAGCTGACGCCGACGATCGGGTCCGAGATCCGCGGCGTGCAGCTGACCAAGCTGAGCAACGCGGGCCGGGACCAGCTGGCGCGGTTTGTGGCCGAGCGCAAGGTGGTGGCGTTCCGGGGCCAGGACCTGGCCGACCTGGACATCAAGGACGCGCTCGACTTTGGCAGCTACTTTGGCCGCCACCACATCCACCCGACCTCGGGCTCGCCCGAGGGCCACCCCGAGATCCACCTCGTCTTCCGGCCGGCCGGCGACAAGACGGCCCAGCAGTTCTTCGACACGCGCACCAACTCGGTCGCCTGGCACTCGGACGTCTCGTACGAGCTGCAGCCCCCGGGCACCACCTTCCTGTACATCCTGGACAAGCCCGAGACCGGCGGCGACACTCTGTTTGTCGACTCCGTCGAGGCCTACCGTCGCCTCAGCCCGGCCTTCCAGCAGCGCCTGCACGGCCTGCAGGCCACCCACTCCGGCATCGAGCAGGTCAACGCCAGCGTCGCCCGCGGCAGCATCAAGCGCCGCGACCCCGTCTTCAACGTCCACCCCATCGTCCGCACACACCCGGCCACCGGCGAGAAGGCCCTCTTTGTGAACCCTCAGTGTATGTCCCTATCCCTTGCTTTTTTTCGTCTGTACCAACTGACAACGCAGTCACCCGCGAGATTGTCGGCCTCAAGAAGGAGGAGTCCGACGCCCTTCTCAAGTTCCTCTTCGACCACCTGGCCCAGGGCGCCGACTTCCAGGCCCGCCTCAAGTGGGAGGAGAAGACCGTCGTCGTCTGGGACAACCGCGTCACCCAGCACACCGCCCTCGTCGACTGGAAAAGCGCTGAGCGCCGCCACCTGGCCCGCATCACGCCCCAGGCCGAGCGCCCATACGAGACGCCGTTTGAGGGTTGAATGGAATGACTGTAATGTAGCGTGATTTGTTTTAAAAAAATACTGTATTGTGTCGTTGTCCGTGATCATCGAAACGTGTCGAGGGACCGCTGGGCGTGCGAGCTCGGCTCTCGCGACTCGCGTCTCTCTCGCTGCCGCTGCCCCCGCTGTGCTTTTTCGCGCGCCCGTCGCTGGCGGATCTTCTGCAGCAGGTTGCCGTCGTCTAGGTCGTCGTCTTCCCCGTCGTTGTCGTCTTCCCCTTTGGGCTCTGCCTCTGGCGCAAACATGGCTTTGAGCAGCGGTGTCTGGGCCCTAGATATCTCGTGCGGCTGCGCTGCCGCTGCTGCTGCTGCTGCTGCCGTCCGTCTCGGCGGCACATCCAAGTCGTCATCGTCATCATCGTCGTCGTCATCGTCATCGCAGCAGCTGACATTTTGGCGTCCCCTGGTAGACAGAGCCATCAGCGGCACGAGCTTCTTCTTGCGCGGGCTGCCCTCCATGAGGCTCCGCAGCGAAGTGCCCGTCCGCTGCGCACTTTTTGCCTCGGCACCCACAGCATCCTCGTCATCGTCCCCCGCGGCAAACGCCCGCTGCAGCCCGCGCTGCTGCTTCTCGACCCGCAGCGCCCGCTCCTGCTTCTGGCGCACGGCCGCCGTGGGCGCGCTCGTCACCGGCCGCGACAGCGAGCGGATCGCGTCGGCATGCTGGCTCTTAGCCCGCGCCTTGAGCCGCTGATACTCGGCCGCATGCAGATGCGCCGTGAACGTGCGCGCCACAGACAGAAACTCGTCCTCGACCATGCGGTACTGGTCGTCATGGTCCATGCCCTCGATCATGGAGCTGGGGGGGCAGGCAGCAGGTCAGCAATGCGCACTGCTCGCGCTCACGAGGAGACGTACCTCTCAACAGGCGGTGCTGGCGGCGGCGACGTCGACGGGGAGCGGACTGGTCGGTCAGCGAAAGCAGCAATGATGCTCAGGCGAGTTTGAGCTTACCTCGCGCTGCGCTCGATCGACTCTTCGGTGTAGAGGCTCGTGCTGAATCGGATCGCCGGGCACCATCTGCTGCTAGAGCTGGAGATGCAGAACTCCGGCGCGCAGCCGGCTGTGGCCGCGAGCCTTTGCGCTCCCAGGGGAGTTTGCGCGCCATGTCGTTGGTATTCCAGGCTGGTGAGCAGCGCACGCTCCAACGCGTTTTTGGCGGGGTCAAATACAGTTGCACAGGCTAGCGGACAGTGCAAACAACACTCGACAGTGTCGCGAATCTCACGGCAGATTAAATGAGCAGGAGTGAAATCGGCTGCACCACCAGATGCCGATGTTCCACGTTCATCTGCGCATCCGAGATCTGTCGCAGCATCTCTTCCAACCCCTTCAATCTGGTTGCCTTGCAGGTTCACACAGAGGCCGCCGGCATGAGCTGCAAGTCGCCTGCGTTGGTTGCCGTGCTCGTCTGTGGAGCAAAATCACTGGCTCGCCAAAGAGGCTGTCATGCACGGCATTGCCTCACCGGTCCGGTCTCAGGGGTCTTCGTGCTCTGTTTGATCCTTTTTGCCACTGTCGTCAAATCATGGCCGCTCATTCGATCGTCTTTCCCTTGTCGCCAATCCACAGTCCAGGCACCAGGAGGATGCTGTTCCTTGCTACTCTAGCTTGGATGGCCGGCAATTGCGTTGCATCGCACGTCTCCTGTCTCGACGGCCTCCCAGGAGAGCCAGTCATGCACGCCACGCAGGACGGAAGAAAATCCGGGGCAGTTTGGGATGTTTTCAGGGGAAACACACACTAGCCAATAGAGCTGGAACGATCGCCAAACATTTGGTTCCAGAACGGCTATGCCCCTGACCGGCTGCGTGCTCTGATTGGTCGAATATGGTTTCTTTCGTCTACATGCATACGGCACAGCATGCGTCTAGCCGACATCGCGTCTCGCTGTCTCGACCTGGCATGCGTACTTCCTTGTTGCAAATGTTTGAGAAATAAGGCACAGCAAACATTGGACGGTCATCTGGCCATTCAGACGGTATGCTTGAATGAGCATGAAACACGCACAAGGGCTGGGGCCCACGGGAGGTCTCTGCTTTCCCCAGCCGTGAACAAGCTGTGCACAAGGCGCCCCAGTAAACAATAGCAGGCGAGCGCAGACTGGCTTGTTCGTCAAACAAACAGGGTCAGCCGATGCATCGTCTCTTGTTCAACATGGTACAAAAAGCTGGTTTCCCACTCGGCGGCCAGGTATAAAGGAAGGCTGCCCATCGACGACTTGGCATCGGTTCCGTTTCCTCATCACAGCAACCTGCTTCTCAGACGTTGACGTTTAAGAAGCCATTGCCAACCAGAACGCAAACATCCGACACTATCCACTGAACATTCCGCCTCGCATCCCTCTTCTCCTACCTGCATCGCCAGCTGTCAGAATGACGTCTCGCTTTGCAGCAGCGGCCGTGGCCCTCCTGTCAGCCTCGCAGGCTGCCGGCCACATGATCATGGCCTACCCGGTGCCCTTTGGCGACCCAGACAACTCGCCCCTCTCGTCGAGCGGCTCCAACTTCCCCTGCAAGGTGACGGGCGACCCGGCCACGTTCTACAGCACCACCAGCGCCTCGTCCAACAACACCATGGCCGTGGGCGAGACCAAGCAGCTCAGCTTCAAGGGCAGCGCGGTGCACGGCGGCGGCTCCTGCCAGCTGGCCATCACGTCCGACACGCAGCCGTCCTCGTCGACGACGTGGCAGGTCATCCAGAGCATCGAGGGCGGCTGCCCGACAAAGGATGGCTCCGGTCCCAGCACATACGACTTTCAGATTCCGCAAGGTGTTGCCGCCGGCAACTACGTCTTTGCCTGGACCTGGATCAGCAAGCTGGCCGGTCAGCCCGAGTACTACATGAACTGCGCGCCCATCACGGTCACGGCCGGCAGCAGCAGCAGCAAGCGGGACGAGCCGGACCTGGGCGTCGACTATGCGCTGCCGTCTGTCAGCAAGCGCGACACCCTGCCCAACCTCTTTGTGGCCAACCTGGCGTCCATCAACAGCTGCAAGACCACGCCGGGCACCGACCCCGTCTTTCCCGACCCGGGCTCCAACGTCGTCAAGCCCAGCACCATGTCCACCAACTTCCAGGACCCCTCCGGCACCAACTGCTTCCCGGTGGGCGGCACCAGCTCGGGCGGCACCAGCGGCGGCAGTGACACTGCCAACAGCACGTCGACCTCGGCGGCAGCCACTGGGACTGCCGGCTCTGGCTCTGGCGCGAGCGCAAGCACGGGCGCAGGCAAGGGCGTCTCCACGACTGCAGCCACGAGCACGGGGGCTGCGTCTGCCACCCGGTCTGCCAGCATACCGGGCGGCGTCTTTGTGACCGTCACCGGATCGGCCGGGACTACCGCCACGGGCAGCTCGGGTGCGACTAGCACCAAGAGCGCGGCGACTTCTGCAGCTGCCACCTCGGCAGCCACAACTGCCACATCTGCCGCTTCTGCCACTAAGGCCACTTCGGCCGCTGCATCCGCTACGCCGTCGTCTGGCGGCAACAGCACGAACCCCTCGTCTGGCAGCAGCCTCAGCGGCACGTGCTCCGTCGAGGGCACCTTCAACTGCGTCGGCGGCTCGCAGTACCAGCAGTGCGCGAGCGGATCGTGGACCACGCTGCAGTCGATGCCGTCCGGCACCACATGCCAAGAGGGCCAAAGCACGACGCTGTGGGCGCGTGACGTGGCGAGTGCGCCGTCGCGCATGCGGCGGGTTCGCCGCCGCGGCATCGTGTGGCCGTCGCGCATTCGGAACTGATCTTGTGATCTCAACCGCGACCGAGGTCTCTGATCCATGACGATAACATGAAAGACGGTAGGCTGTACAACAATGTAATTCTAAGGGATAGGTGGCATGACAAGTGATACGACAAAGAGCTGGATCTCTCTATTTTTTTTTTCTTTTCTTTGTTTCTTTTTTATCCCTTTTTTTCGGGACTCGCGTTCGCATTCTCACATTTCTCCTTCGCATTAGACTTGGCAGGCACGAGACTGCCCAGAAAGGTTCCAGGGGGTCCGTGGCCCCGTTCCATTTCCACCTCCACAGGGCAGCAGGGACAGGGAATAAGGTGGCAATCCGCAGACGCGGCTAGATAAAAAAATAAAATAAAATAAAATACAAAGTACGAAAGCAAATTACTGAAAATGGAAATTCTAGAAACATCAACAACGCCACACATGGACAACGTGAGGAAAAAGGACGGACAATAAACAAACCACCGGGCCCGTCCGATTCGCATAAACCAAGACGAAAAAAAAAAAAACGACAGCCGGCCCGACAGCCCACAATCAATGCAGCCAGGGCAATTCGCAGAGGGCTGATCGCTATCCCAAGAAAGAAAGCCGGCGCTAAGGCTAAAGGGAACCAAATTCACCTCCGCGTCCCCGACACGAGCTCCATGCCCTTGTCGGTCAGGGGGACGAGCCGATTGCCGGTCACGTGCTCACTTGCCTCGGCAGGCAATGGACGCCCACACGCCCACACTCCCTTCTATTTGCGGCCCTCTCTCCTGTTTATCATGCATTTTCTGCCAGAACGATACGTGGACAGGGTCCAGCCGCAGGAACCCATCCGTCTGACGTGAGAACTGCTGCGTACCCATGCCCACTTGTCTCTCCTCTTACCTCCCCCCCCAAGCTTCAGGGGCACAGCTCAGCCTCATGGCTTGTCTGGCAGACCGCCACGGTCGCTACGCCAAGGCCTCTAGCGCTCTGATCGCCTGCAGCAGTGCCGCGTGTGTTGATTTCTCTTTTCGCCGAATGTGAAGGCCCTTTTTCGTCGCTTTCGCCGATTTCCCTGTGGGTTTTCTTGGCAATTCTCGTGCTTTCTCGTGTCCCGTTGCATGTTCTCCGAGTTACTCCAGTGTTTCAGAGCCCGCATTATAATTAGTCTTAAATGAGAATAGCTATGTTGTTTTCTTGTCCGACGTGGGATGATGGCTGGATCCAGAGTCCGCCCACCCGCCAATATGTGTTTGGCCTGCATGCCATTTTCAGGCCGTCTGCAGCTCGTGACACCCTTTGGTCACTGTTTTGTGCCGCCATGCGCCAGTCGTAGTAGTAAAAAGTGTCAATGAGACATGCCAGAAAAATGCCCCGCTGATATATCCCGAACGAAGTATCATGCAACAAAAATTCAGTACTGCCGCTTACCCGTTGTCGGGATCGGCTTCTCCAGCTTGCAGACCCAGAGGAACAGGTCCTCGAGCGGCAGCAAGCCAATCAGCACGCGGTTGCACCACCAGGCAACAGCCACGACGCCCGTCGCAGCCAGCGCATCGAGCCAGTAGTGGTTGGCAGTGGCCACGATGATGGTCAGAACGAAGCCAGGGTAGACCACGCTCAGGACGGCGAAGAAGACCTGCCACGCCTTGGACATGCGCTTCTCGCGCGGTTCCAGGCGGCGGCGGAAGATGCCGGAGTGGTACAGAAGGATCGTCCCGATGCAGAAGGAATAGCCAAAGTGCAGCGAGGGGAATGCAGCCAGCTGGTTGAAGAACCGGTTGGTGGCGTAGATGGACTCGGCATCCTCGCGGCGCACGGTGTCATAGAAGCCATACTTCTTGGGCAGCAGGCGGGGCGGCATGCAAGGAAAGGTTGTGAAGGTGATAAACGAAAAAAGGTTGGTGAGCGTCATCATCCGGCGGGCGGCTGCAAATTGCTTGTGCGTCGGGGCGGCATAGTAGTACCAAGCCAGGAAGCTAGGGAGCGGGAGTTAGAATAAGGAGCGAGAAATTGCACATTCCGGAGTTTCGGGGATGTTCAGAAGAACGAAGCCGACGAGATCCGAAAGGAAACACGCAATACGGGAAAAGTAAGAAATTGAAGAACTGAATAGGCAAAAAATGTGCAAAAAAAAGTAATACAATAAAATAGAAAATTGGAATAGAAAATTAGGGGGGGGGGGGGGGGTATAGAATCGAGAAGTGAGGGAAGCCTTACCTGACAGTGACGGGGATGTGAATGAGCGAGTATGCGCGGTTGAGGACGGTTAGCATGCCCTGGTGCTCGGTGCGAAAGAAGGTCTGCACGTCGATCTCGCGCAGCGGGAAGAGAAAGCGAAAGATGCTCTCATGCTCGAGCGTGAGGATGGCGATGCCGTGGTTCTCGGCGGCCTGCCAGACGCCGTCGGTGGCAAAGATGAACTCGCTGACAGCCTTGACGCAGACGTAAAAGAGCAGGTTGACGACCCAGTAGAACATCTCGACGAGGAAGGGGAACTTCTGGATGAAGCGGCTGTGCCAGTAGTTGGCGTAGCGTGACGAATTGGGCATGTGAAAGTCTGCGCCGCAGCAGTGCCGCCGCTTGGGTGGATGTGTTGCGGCAGGAAGGGGGTCTGACAGATCGGAGAGGCCATCTTGCGAATCGTACGCGTCGACGTACAGCTCAGACTCGTCGCGGAGCTCCAGATGGGCGGTGCCCAGCAAGCCTTGTTCTGGCTTGGGTGGCGGCATGATGGAAAAGCCGCGCAGGCGCGTGATGTAGCATGAGGCGATCATGATCCCCAGAATGATCTGAGATAGATTAGACGAGCAGTTAGCTGTGTAGACAAAGCAATGAACACATGCAGGTGGCAGAGACTCACGACCGGCTCAACCGCCGCATGGGAGGCGAACTGGGGCTTCCCCAGATCAGGTTCAGCCATTGTTCACGTCTCGCCGGAAGGTGTCGAATGTGTTCTCAGCATGTCCCAGCGGATGGTAAAGAAAGGAAAGGCTGCAGGCGAATGTGTCGGTCGGGAGAATTTAAGGTGCACGAAACAAGGTTGGACCAACGGGACGAGCGCCCAACCTAAAAAAGCAATATAACAGAAGAGACAGAAAAAAAATAATCGATAAAATGATAACATGGAGGTGGGTGCGTACGTACAACTGCGTTCAGTGTGTTTTAGGGGGCTGATCACTTACTTTTTTTTTCTTGTATTTGTCCCCTTTGGGTTCTGCGGCACGCTACCTATGACGTACTCGTACCTCACCAAATCTTATCAGCGTGGATGTGGCGGTGCTTGGCGGCAGGCAAAAAAGTGAGCCGGTCTCTGCGAGACTCCGTGTACCGCAATGCGCTGGCTGGGGCTGAGACGCGTCGGGGCGGTGGGCTAGGGATTCTTAGTGCTGCAGGTTGCAGCTCTTAGGGGCTCTACTATGTAAGATACGAGTAGGGGCGAGCAAATACAGTGCGTGGGAGGCCAGTTCAGTGGAGTGATGCGTCATCAACCCAAGATTGGGGTGGATAGGTTACGCGTAAGCGAAGTGGGCGGCAGAATTGGCAAAGCCCCTGAATTTACAGCGCAAAACCTGGGCAGGCCCAGCCCAATTAGGCCTGATGTTTAGGCGTTCGGGTGGGGGTGGCCCAGCACACCATTGGCCAATCGAGGTGGCATTGTGCCTTGTGGCCCACGGCCGTCTTGTTATCTTGCCGCCCCAAAAACCCATTTTCCCACTTTTTGTCAGATCCGTAGTCCAAAAAAAAAAAAGGGGAAAAGCCGTCTGCCATTCTTCATCCGCAAAGACCATTTCCAGCGTGTCGGGGTTTGCTTTTCCTTGCCAAAATACATGCCTGCGACCGACCGAAATTCGCCTTTTACTGCACGCTGCATCGCCAGTCGCCCTCTCCACCCCCTCCCTCCCCCTCCCCCTACTCCCTGGCGACGATGAACAGCTCATCCTCGATGTCGCCGACTCGCGGCCGCACGGCCAGCGGAAACAGCAGCAGCAGCAGCCTCAGCGGCCAGAACAACAGCAGCAGCCACGGCCGCAGCCGCAACGGCTACAAGCCCATCTTTGATGAAGAGCGTCTGGAATGGGAGGCGGCCCCGCGGTGGTCGATGTGGCCAAGGAGGCTGCGGTTTCCGAGGCTGCGGATGCGGAAGAAGACGGTGGGCTTGTTCCTGTTCGACCTGATTGTGACTGTGCTGGTCATCTGTGCCTTTGAGCCGCTCATCACGCTGCTGGTGCGCAACGAGGAGATGTTTGGCGCGCGCCTCACATTCACAAACAGCACGGCCGCGCCATACAACGCGTCTTCCAGCGCCAACCCAATACCGCGCATCTTTCATCAGACGAGCGCGACCTTTGACATTCCCGAGAGGTGGGTGGCCTCGCGGCAGAGCTGCAAGGACGCCTACGCCGATTTTGAGTACATGGTAAGCCCTCCCACCCGTCCCCCCTGGACAGCGAAAAGTGACGATATTCACCATGCTTGCAGCAATGGACGGACGAGCTGGCTCGCGAGTTCATCAGCGCCGAGTACCCCTGGTTCCTCGACACGTGGGACAACTACCCGTTCCCGATCCAGCGCGCAGACGCCATTCGGTATTTTGTCTTGTATCACTACGGTGGCATCTACCTGGACATGGACACGATCTGCAACCGCACGATCCCCTTTGACCAGATCGAGGCCGACGGCGCGGAGCACCACGCCGTGTTCGTGTCAACGAAGCCGACGGGGGTGTCCAACGACATGCTCATCTCGTCGAGCCACCACCCGCTCTTCGCGGCCGCCATCGCCCAGCTGCTCTTCTTCAACGAGATCACGCAAAAGTGGGCGCGCTTCCAGCCGCACACGGCCGTCATGATCTCGGCCGGACCCTTCTTCCTCACCATGACGATCAAGGACTACCTGTTTGCGCAGCCGTCGCTGTCGTCGCCGACGGTGTCGGTCGTCAACAGCACGCAGCTGTCGCCTTACATTACCGATCTTGAGGACTGCTCGTGGCACCGCAACGACACGAAAGCGCTCATGTGGATCGGCGACCACCCGTGGACGTGGTTCCTCATGGGTGCCATCGGCCTCGCCATCGGCCTGCACCTCGTCAACCACGGCTTACTACTCGCCCTCAAAGGGATGGACAAGCTAGTCACAGTCACGCACGAGATGAAGGTCGCAAAAGTTCTCTGAGATGATCAAACGGCGTACTTTTTTCTTTTTTTTTTTTTTTTACTTCAAAGGGGACTGGGGGGTAGCGCCAACTTGGGAATCAATCAGCAATGGGAATGGAAATCTACGTTCGGTGTACATATACTACTTTTTTACAACCTAATTCTTGCATAATGCCATTTCCATGCAGTTATGACCACCCTTTCTTGTGTTGAGCAGCGCAGATGTTCTTCTCCCAATCGTCTCTCCAGGCAACCGTCAAGCCGGGACGAGCATGTGGTTTCTGCGCGATTTTTGTGGGTAGGCGGCTGACAGGACCCAAGGACCCAGCGCGGGGTTTGCCCTCCCTGCTGGCTGGGCATCTGGAGACTTGACTGTGGCACAGCGGATGGGTGCAGCGCGGCCTGTCTGCGAGTTTCCGCATAGTTTTGATTGGCATGCGAGGATGGCGAATTAGCTGAGGGCAAATCCTCTTTCTGCACCTTCTCAATCCGGTCTTGGAGCCCTCCCTGTAGTTGGGCCACATTGGGAGACGTATGAGGCCACGCGGGCCCTATGACTTGGCCGAAAAAAGAGTTGAGGGCCTGGCCGACAGCTGGCACATGCACGCCATCATACGTCTTGTGTGCGGCACATGCAAACCCCAAGGTGAAGGAAGCCCTCGAGGCGCAAACGTTGTGGCAGACACGTGTGGCGCACAGTGAGACATATTTCGTCATGGGGTGGATTCCTCAGTGACTAAACCGTAAATGGCAGTTCCCAGTCTACGAGTATGAGCACACGGAAGACGACCGCAACCAGACTCCTTGGCATGGTTGCTGTCCCGAAGCCGGGGCTGGCTTGCGGCCCAGACATTGCTGCTGCATGACGTTGGCATTGGTTTCGAGAGCCCGCCAGAGAGGGAGCATACACCAAAATGCATGGCGTGATGGCGGGGTTCTGAACGTCGGCGCGCACGCCTTTGCGCTGCTTCCAGCCCAGGATGCCCAGCAGCTTGAGGCTCATGCCTTCGAGCCCTCGAGCAGGTACTGATGAACATGGATGCTCAGGGTCTTGTAGTAATGGCCGCGCGGCCAGGGGTTGACCAGCCAGTAAAAAGTGGCGCTCGACCACATCCACGAAGCCAAGCACCTCCATCCAGCACATCAGGGCGCAGCTGGGCGGGGGGCAGCGTGGCGAAGCGCAGTAAAGTGACCGTCCTGCAGGCTCAAACCAGCCGCCCGGCGTCAGCGTGCCGTAAACCCGATCCCAGCACGGCGCGTGGGTATGGCGAGTGGCGACGACAGAGGACAAGGTCACCATGCCGGCTGGATCGGGCTTGGGTCCGTGCCGAGAACGGCGGCATTGGGAAACTGCAGGGCTGTGTGCGAGCCTGGCAGGTGCGACAGCACCATACCGAATTCAATGGCCCATATGCCTGTGCCCGTAGCAAAGCCAACTACTCTCTGGGGATTCTAGATGGACGCCAGGTATCCCAAGTCATCAGCAGAAGATGGCATACGTGATCTGAGGTGTCAATTGAGGATGCTCAGAGCGACGATAGACGCACCGAGTCTGGCCTCTTGTCGATCGTTGGGCAGCCATGTTCTGATGATCTTCAGGGTAGCGCAGACCGACGATCTGATCAGCAATAGCATGCTTGGGGACGGGAGACTCATCGACGCGGCGTCGTCGACGGCTCCGTCACCCCAAGAAATCAGCGACAGCCGGTCGGCCATCGGTGAGCCACGGCCTTCTCAGTCGGACCGGGATTGGCGGGTGGCGGTGCGGGTCCAGCAGGGGTGGGCTGCACGGCCGCAGCCGGCTGGGTCTTCTCAACCATGAAACGCCTGCCGCAGGTAGAAAAGGAGGGGCAATGGAACAATTGAGGAATCAAAAGAGGAGCGGGGAAAGAGACAAAGGAGAGTCGGTTAAACAAGCTAGAATCAAAGAAAGCAGTTGAAGCCGCACTGCAGATGGCCTCGGCCCTGCTCTTCTCGTTGGCAAGGGAGCTTTCCTGAACCCCATGCGGGTCTAGACCGTCGCCACTTGGCGGCATCATGCGCTGCGATGACTGCGACTGCGACTGCGACTGCGACTGCGACTGCGACTGCGACTGCGAGTTGACCGGCTTTTGGCCTGTCAGCGTCGCATTTCCAATAGCACAACGGCGCAGGACATGTCCGTTTGTGTCTTTGGCCCGGCGGGCGCTCCATCCGCCCCCCCCTGTCCGGGTCTGTATCATTCAGCTGGTCTGCAGCCGGTGGCTTGCCCGTTCTTGGGGGCTAGCGAATGCTTGTCAGCGTCTGAGCGGTGCTGAGGAATCGCCCTAAAATTAATATTCGCAATGAAAATAAAAATACGATCTGCATTGTACGCCAACACCCGACGTTCTCGGCAGAATTGGCACGGCATGATCTCGACCTTGGCCTGGGACAGGCCGTTGAGGAGCTCGTGCCGGTCCCGCTTGTGCCCGAGGCCGTCTTAGAACGGGCCCATGGCGAGTTCACGTAGAGCAGGGGCAGAGGGCAGCACGGCCAGCCAGCGACCACGTCTGGCGGTCGTAAGATGGACGTGGGCTGGCCAGACCGGATGGCGACAGCCGTGGCCAGGCCCGCCAAACGCGGCTGCAACAGGAGGGTGCATTTACTGTCGTCAGCGCTGCGTAGCAGCTCGGAAGATATTCAGTGTTTCAAATGTGCCGATCGAGATGGGCGGAGACCGGGACCACCCGAGGCGTATCAAGTGCATAATCATTAATAAAAACAATAGAATGAGCTGCACCAGCACCGTCGCATCGACTGCCCCGGCCGTTCTGGCCGGCTGGCTTTCCCACGGACGGGCTCATATTCACCTGCTCGGCATCCTGGTCTGGCCCCCACGAAACGGCTGTTGCTGACAGCGCCCTTGCCAAAAGCGTCCCAAGGGCGCCTCATGCGTGCATACCTGGCGCGCTGAGATGTGACAAGAGGGGTCTTGGTCCAGCTGTCCGCCCGTCCGTTAATTATTCGGGAGGAATGTGCGGCGGCTTCTATCTCCCTCTCCCTCTCTCCCTCTCCCTCTCTCCCTCTCCCTCTCCTTCTCCTTCTCCCTCTCCTCTCGCACACACGTTCCGCAGCAATGGCAGAGGCGGGCCAGACAAACAACGCCGCAGACCCGCAAGCGGGGAGCGGGCTCTTCCAGCGGCTGCCGCAGGAGACGCGCGACGGCATCTATGCGCTCGTCTTCTCGTCCACGCGGCTGGCCCACGGCAAGCGGCTGGTGCGGCAGGGCACCTGCGTCCGGGTGCGGCCCAGCCCCAACGCGCTCGCGCTGCTGCGGACCTGCCGCCGCGCCCGCCGCGAGATCCGCGACTCGTGGATGGGCCAGGTCCTGCTGTGCTTCCAAGACGTCGGCACCCTGCTCGACCGCCTGGCCGCCCTGCCCCCCGACCGCCTGGCCAAGCTCCGCCACCTGCGCGTCTCCGCCGACGCCCTGTCGCTGTACTACCACCGCCGCGGCCGCGTCCACTGCTCCCTCACCCACGCCCTCCGGTTTCTCCCGGGCCTGCGCCTCGATGTCCTCACCGCCCAGGCCGGCCGCGGTGCCGCCGCCGCTGCTGCCCTCGACGCGCTCATCCGGCACGGCAGCGGCTGGAAGGAGCTGCGGTACATCAGCCACAGCTCGGCCCTGCTGGGCTGCGAGCAGCGGCCATCCCGGCTGTCGCCCCCCGCGAGCGGTAACGACAAGGCCGCCGGACCCCAGACGGGGCCCCGGCCGCAGCCCGCGCACTGGCAGCGCCTCATCGAGCAGCGGGACGGCGCACCGTCCTGGCCGTCCGTCGCCGTCTACCACCGCGCGGTGCGGCACGCCAGCTCGCACGTGCCGTGCGCGGCCGACGGCGAGCCGGACCGGGAGATCATGGTGGTCGTCAGGCGAGGGTCGGGCGTGGACTACACGCAGCCGAGCGACGACGGGTTCTCGGAAGACGTCTTCCCATATACGCCCGGGCGCTCCTGGCAGCAAGTCCGGCACCAGTGCGTCTTTGAGACGGACGACTGCAGCGACGAAGCCGGCATGGAGGTGGTGGTGGACACATATGACGATGTGGACGATTTGAGAAATTGACATGGGCTGGCGGATGGAGGCTCGCTGGAATGATCTGCCGAGCGGGCTGGCGGCACCGCAGTCGGCCGGCGATAATGTATATAATAATCGGTGCCGGATTGGAAATGCGGGCTCGCTTGTGGCCCTTTTTTTTTTTCTTTTTTTTTTTTTTTTCGCACCAACCCACCCACCACCACCCTCAACCACACCTCATCGCCATGGCCCCCGTCCTGGATGCCGCGGCGGCAGCCGAGAAGCTCAAGAACAACACGGCGCGGCGCATGGTGGACGACGCCTATGCCAACGGCTATGCCATTGTGGCCGTGTGCGTCTACAACCTCGAGGGGGTGCTGGCGACGGTGCGCGCGGCCGAGGCCAAGCGGTCGCCGGCCATCGTGCAGCTGTTTCCCTGGGCCATTGACTTTGCCGGCGGCATTCTGCTGCACGCGGCGGCCGAGGCGGCGCGCACGGCGAGCGTGCCGGTGGCGGTGCACATGGACCACGCGCAGTCGCCCGAGGTGATCCGGCGGGCGGCGGACCTGGGCGGCTTCGACGGCATCATGGTAGACATGAGCCACTACGACAAGGAGGAGAACATGCGGCTGAGCAAGGAGCTGGTGGCCTACTGCAACGCGCGCGGCATCCTGGCCGAGTGCGAGCCGGGCCGCATCAACGGCGGCGAGGACGGCGTGGCCGACACGGCCGACCTCGAGGGCATCCTGACCACCCCCGAGCAGGCCGAGGAGTTTGTCGACCTCGGCATCCACTGGCTGGCCCCCGCCTTTGGCAACGTCCACGGCCAGTACCCCAAGGCCACCGGGCCCCAGCTCGACTTCCCCCGTCTCGACCGCGTCCGCCACCAGGTCGGCGACCGCGTGCGCCTGGTGCTGCACGGCGCCCACGAGGACCTCTTTCGCGCCGAGCTGCTGCAGACCTGCATCGACCACGGCATCGCCAAGGTCAACATCAACGGCGCCGTCAACGTGCCCTTTGCCAAGATCGCCGCCGAGCTGTCCGGCAAGGCGCCCCTGACCGAGATCATCGAGAAGCAGGTCCGCGCCATGCAGGACGTCGTCGAGCAGAACATGGACTGGCTGCATTCCACGGGCAAGGCATAGCCCGGGTGGCCATGTTTTCCGCCACGACAGTAACGATCACACTCTGTACCGATATAGAGTTAGACTCGCCCTAATTTAAAAGCTCCAAATACTGATCAGATTTCCTACATACAAACCACCTCTGAAAGACATCTTCTAGCTCGGAAATACCTTCCGCTGCCCAGCAGCGGAGCAATTCCTGAAAGTGTCATATAGCCCGAGAACTAACAACATACACATGTTGGCGATGTGGGCCACTAGGATGAAGGTACCAGTAGAGAGGAGAGCAGGTCACGTGACCATATCTAAAGTGGGTTCGGCGTGTCATTGTGCCGGAGCCAATATACCTACACCGGACACCCCCGTTGGAAATCCCTCGACGGAATCGACGACATTGCCTTCAATGTCGAGCAGGCGCCCGTCTTCTGAGGCGTCGACGCCGCCCGCCAAGCGCCAGCGCGGCCTGTCCAAAGCGTCAGTTGAGTTCTGCCGCGGCCACGTCCACCGCAGCTAACCACCGGGCCAGATGCGAACTATGCCGGACCAAGAAGACGCGATGTGACAGCTCGCAGCCGTGCAGCGCCTGCCGGCAAAAGGGCGTCGACTGCGTGTACCGCGAAAAGGGCCAGCCGGGCCTGCGGCCGGGGTACGGCAAGGCCATGGAGTCGCGCATGTCGGCCCTCGAGGGCAGTCTCGAGGTGCTGAGCCGGTCGATGCAGGCCGTGCTGGCGCGGCTCGAGGTCCCCGAGGTGGGGCGAGTCCCGGCGGCGCTGACGCCGGGTGCCGAGGCGACGGCAGCCACGGCAGCACCAAGTCCGGAGACGGCGGATGACTGGCTGCCGTCGACACCGGCCAAGGCCGCACCGCAACCGGAGCCGCACGCGGACATGGGCCTGCCGCCGCGGACGGTGCTGCTGCAGCTGGCCGACCTCTTCTTTGCCCACGTGTACCCCTGGGCGCCGCTGTTCCACGTCGGCCGCTTCCGTGAGGGCCTGTTTGCGCCCGGGCGGCAGATTCTGCAGCACGCGCTCGTGGTGGTGGCCTTTCGCTTCTGGGCGGAGCCGACGCCGACGGCGGCGGAGCGCCGGGCGTGGGTGGACGCGTCGCGGCAGCGCGTGCTGCTGGCGGCGCTCGACGCGTGCTCGCTGGCGTCGACGCAGGCGCTGACCCTCATCGCCGTGGATGCCGTGGGCGGCGCCGGGCCCGGGCCGCGGACGTGGAACATCATGGCCATGCTGGTGGCGGCCGCGCGGCAGCTGTGTCTGGCCACGACGCAGCCGGCGCAGCTGGTGGGCGCCGGCAACGAAGAGGCCAACACGCCCGTCGTCAACGACGAGGGGGAAGAGGCGGCGGCGGAGGAGCGGGAGCGAAGCGACAAGCGCAAGACGCTGGACGACCCCGAAGAGAAGCGGCGGCTCTTCTGGGTCATCTACTCCCTCGACCGCTTTGCCAGCATCTTTCACGGGCAGCCGGGCGCCATCGACACCAAGAGCATCCGCTTGCTGTACCCGGCCGACGACAGCAGCGACGACGGCACTGACACCAACACCGACTGGGGACGGCACCCGGCTGCCAGCGAGTGGTTCCCGGCGGCGGCGGCGACCGACCTGCCGCCGCTGGCGCGCAACCGGCATTTCCACTGCGGCTCGGCGGCCGTGTGGCACCACTACATTGACGTGCTGGCGCTCGTGGACCGGTCGCACCGGCTGCTGATCCAGCCCGTCAACGTGTCGATGCCGGCCAGCTGCCAGGCCTGGCAGAGCCAGGTGCGCCAGCTGGACGCCGGCCTGGCCGCGTGGTATGCCCAGCTGCCGGGCGCCGTGCGGCAGCGGCCGCGGGCCTTTGACCCGGTGTGGACGCTGGTGCACGCGTCGTTTCTTCTGATCCACATCCGCATGTACACCATTGCCGCCTTTCCGTCGACGACGTCGCCCTATCTGCGGCCGTCGGCGGCGGCCCGGGGGCGTCTGCGCCAGGCCGGCCGCGATCTCGGCGCCCTGGTGGCCGCGCACCCACCGGAGGAGCTGGCCAAGCTGGGGCCCATTGTCGTGTTCATCCTCTGGGTGGGCGCCCGCAGCCTGACGATCCTGTGGACGCGCGAAGGCGGTGGCAGTGGCGGCAAGGCCAGCGAGACAAAGAGCAGCACAGGCATGCCGGCGGATGTCGAGCCCCTGCTGGCGGCCCTGCGACAGATGGCGCCGCAGTGGCCGTGCGCGCAGCGCTACGTCGACATCATCCAGGTGATTGTGGAAACGCACCGCAGCCGAGGTGATGGCAGCAGCAGCAGCAGCGGCAGCAGCAGCAGCCGTCCTCCGGCGTCCCTCGACATCTTTGCCGACCCGCGACGCACGACCTACGTGATCCAGAGCCGGTTCCAGGCGCTGAAGCAGCGGCAGCAGCAGCAGCAACAACAACAACAACAACAACAACAACAACAACAACAGGAGCAGAATCAGCAGTCCGCGAGGGAGACTGCAGCTGGCGAGAGCGTGTCGGCTGTTCCTGCCTTTACGCCGGCCTTTTCGGCCTTTTCGCCGTCGCTCGACTTTTTCGATCTGCCCTTCCTCGACGCCAGCGACCTCGCCGGGCCGCTGATCGGGACCGACACGTTTGGGGCGGAGATGGACGGCGAGTGGCTGTAGAAACATTCGGGACGGAGTGGCTGTAGAAAGCATTCGGACAGTTCATCAAGGTAACATACAAAAGGGTGGAACATACAACAACACGGAATACAGAGATTCCAAAACAAAAGCTGTACAGAAGCCAAAGACAGAAACCAAAACCCCGTTCCGTTTCCAGTACCCAAGGCGTCCCGTAGGAGTGCGCGGCTCACCCAGTCCCTCCGAAATCATAACCACCATGTCGCCTGCACATGAAAGCGCGCAGAATGAACAAAAAGAAACCAAAAAACGCTCTCTTCTTTTCCGGACACGAGCCGATGCAGCTGTCCCTTTGACCCTTCCCAGCAGCTCCTCAAGAGCGCTTTCCATTACCAGACTGTGTCCAGGGGTGTTGTCTTGCTCGCATCGACCGACGGCGACATGTCTAGACGCGCACCTGCGACATGGGCGCGCTGGAGCCGACGGTGGAGGCGGCGCCGCCGTAGCGGCGGCCGCCGAGCAGGGTGAGGGCAAAGGTGGCGGCGAGGCAGGGGGCGAGGAACCACATGAAGGCGGTGCTGGCCTGCAGCTCGCGGCAGCGCTTCTCGGTGTCGCTGCTGCCGTAGGCGATCCAGCTGCTGCCGTGGCCCGAGAGGTTGCCGCCGCAGTTGACGGCCTTGAGCTTGGCGGCCAGGACGATGGCCGCGATAAAGGTGAAGAGGGTGGCGGCGCCGTCGAGGCCGAGCACCACGAAGCCGAGGAAGCCGTCGCTCAGCGTGCCGACCCAGTGCGACGCCAGGCCCCAGATGGCGGCCAGCCAGGCGATGACGGTGGCAAAGAGGGCGTAGTTGACGGCGGACTCGGCGGACCCGGCGGCGTTGATGTTGTTGGCGATGACGTTGCCGAGCAGGGCCGTGAGCAGCAGCGCCCAGAGCAGCTGCAGGATGCGCAGGATGTTCTTGACAAAATCCATCGTGGTGGAGGTAGAGAGGGTGGAGGTGAAGTGGAGTTGTTGCTTCGAGAGAGAAAGCTTGAAAAAGCTTGGAGAAACGCTTCAAGCGAGAGTTTGGATCTTATGCTGAGCGGTGTCGCGTTGAGCAGTGTTGATTGTTATTCGTGTCGAGTACGAGTATTATGTCTGTTGTCTTGCTGCAGAGCGTGGTTGTCTGTTGGACGGGAAGCACAGGGTCGCACGGTTGCTGGGCATCTTGGGCAGAAGAGGACGCACCGCAATATAAAACAAGATTCCGCCGGCAGAGCGGGTGTGGGCGATACCTATGACGTGACCCTCCCTTGTGTCCAGCGCTCTTCGGGGCAAGCTCGTTCGCCGGGCGACGCCTGCTATTGGCAAGGGTGGGTATGCTAGCTTGGAAAAGCGGGGGCTTTCGGCGCGTGCACGACAAAGGGACCTAAAGTCTGCCGACCGGTACATGGCAAATCTCCAGCGAGCGTGAATCAGCCACAGGCGCCGTCGATCGCGCCTGAATAAGACGATACAGCCACTGACGCCGAGACCCCACTGCGACGCAGGGCTTGCTCCAAGGCCCACAAGCTATTACCAGCCTATAGACAGAGGTGGAGAGCCGGGCCACGAAACGCCGAAATCTGTGATCAGGCAGTCGATCGTTGCCACTCCCAACCTAATTTTGGCCTTTTTTTTTTTTTCTTTTTTTTCCTTTTCTTTCTCTTTTTTTCCCCTTTTGTTTCTCATTTGGGGTCTTCATGGCGGCTACCAAGGCACGCTGACAGCCTGTCATCGACCCATGAAACGGGCTCGTATGCATTTCCAGCGTGCGCGTCCCGAGGCGCTGTCAGGCACACGTTTCGACGTTCGTTTCGTTCGTTTCGATGGCCGCAAACGGGACAGTCTCACCAAGCCGTCACCAATCGCAGCCTGCCGCCGAGCTGGTCTGAAATGCTGGTGCGCCCCCCCCCCCCTGCATCACACTGGCACCCGTGCTCGTAGATTCGTACTCGTATTTTATCCCGATGCCCGTTTGTCATTTACAGAGTCTGGTCCTAGCAAAAGTACCTGGCTCGGGTGGCCTGATGAACATGACAATCCCCAACCGGTGTGGCCCGGTGTGGCTATGCATATCCCAACGCGTTTTGTGCTCTCTCTCTCTCTCTGCGTCGTGTCGTCTCCTTTCGCTGCAGCCTACAGCGTCGCCGCCACGCCGACGGCGCCGGCCGCGTCAAAAGCCTTGTTGTTCGTCCACCGCACGTCGACGTCGTAAGCCCACTCCATGTACCGCGCCCAGCCTGTCACCTGGTCAGCTCTGCCTCAGCTCTCTGTCTCTCGGTTCACTCACTCCAATACGCAATCTTGCGCCCTACAAACTTGCCGGCAAACGGCACGAGCACCATGGTCAGCAGCAGCTGCAGCTGCTCGAGGCTCTCCTCCCACTCGCGCTGCGCATCGGACGACGTCACCGACAAGTCGTCGTCCGAGGGGCTCAGCACGCTCGTCGAGATGGACGGCAGCGAGTCGAGCTCGCCGTCATCGTCGATCGCGTTCTCGTTCTCGTCGTAGGGCTGCTGCGCCTGGCGCTGCGGTGTCTGTGGCGGCAGCGTGGCGGCCGGCGACGCGGCATCAGCGAGCACAAACGAGCTGGCCGTGGACGCCGACAGGTCCGGCCGCGGGTTGGCCGCAGACGGTGCGGAGGGATCGGCCATGGTGGGTGTATTGGAGTTTGCGTGTTCCCAAGCAGCAGCGCCTGCAAGCCGGGCATTTCAGGGAGCTGGCCCTCCGAAAAACAGCGGGGTCCCCAAGCGGACGTCTTGATTGGCTGTCCATCTGTCATGTGACCAGACTCACGAGCTTCCTCCGTAGACAGGCAAGTGTTATTTCCCCTCATCGCGTCTCATGAGGGCCGCCCGCTTGCTGTCTACATACTCGCGCGCAAAAGCACAGATCAGAGGCCGTTGCACTCTCGCTGGGAAAGACCGCTCTTCGTCAAAAGCCACACCTGCCCGCATACAACAGATCTCCCAGACAGCGAACCCACACTTTACTGGATCCCTTTGAGCAAAGTATTGCAGCATAGCGACTGAAGAACCTGCAGACCGGCCATCGCATAGAAAAGTCGATCGATATCTCCGTCGCGAAAATGGAAGGCGAAGTTGTAAGTGTCCCATGCTGCAGATGAGCAGTCTTGTTTGCGATAATGTTGTGTGTGTCTGCCTGCCGTCATGTATGTCGCAGACTGTCTGAGTAATCGGGCCCTCCTTCTTCCTGCCGCTGCAGTGGCTTAACCCCGCCACAGACACAGGCCGGTTTTGATTGAAAAAATTAAGAGCGAAAATTACCGTGACTGAGGGATCGACCAAAGTGACTCAAAACACAACAACTGCACACCGACCATTGTGCATCATTTTTCCTGCACAGAGCGCTGACTCTTCAGCTCCCAGAACGCAAGGCGAGAAAATCCGTCGCCTTTACCGACCAGGCGCTCGTGATCGACGCGGACGGAACCGTGACCATGCCGACCGAAGTCGACGACAAGGACACTGCCGTGTCCCACAGCCCGCGGACGCCGCCGCTGTCGGCGGCGCTGGGCTCGTTTGCCGGGCCGGGCCAGGAGGGCGCGGCCAGCGGCGGTGCCCTGCCGGACGCGGCGGTGCCGGGCGGCGACGACGGGCTGGACCTGAGCCTGCTCAAGAAGAAGAAGAAGAAGTCAAAGAAGAAGGAGGAGGGCGAGGGTGGTGAGGGCGGTGAGGGCGCGGCCCCGGCGGAAGACGGCGGCCTGGACCTGACGCTGAAGAAGAAGAAGAAGAAGACAAAGAAGGCGGACAAGGCGACGGGCGACGACGAGTTTGCCGAGAAGCTCAAGGCGCTGGAGCTGCGGGACGACGACAACGCGGCGGCGGAGATTGACGAGGGCGACATGGACAAGGGCACGGGCATCTGGGAGCACGACCTGTCGACGCCGCCGGTGCCGTTCTCGCTGCTGCTGCGGCGCTTCTACCACGTGCTGGAGCTCAAGAACCCGGACCACGCGACCAGCGGATCGCGCAGCTACAAGATCCCGCCGCCGCAGTGCATGCGCGAAGGCAACAAGAAGACCATCTTTGCCAACATTGCCGACGTCGCCAAGCGCATGAAGCGCACAGACGAGCACATCACCATGTACCTGCTGGCCGAGCTGGGCACCACCGGCTCCGTCGACGGCAGCCGCCGGCTGGTCATCCGCGGCCGCTTCCAGCAGAAGCAGATTGAGAACGTGCTGCGGAAATACATCAGTGGGTGTCCCTTTTTTTTTTTATTCTTCTTCTTGCTAATAAACAGTCGAATACGTCGTCTGCAAGACGTGCAAGTCGCCCGACACGGAGCTCAGCAAAGGCGAGAACCGCCTGTACTTTATCACGTATGCTGCCCTCACCCGCTGTGAGAATGCTGCTAACATGCCAGATGCAACTCGTGCGGTTCGCGGCGGTCCGTCACGGCCATCAAGACGGGCTTCTCCGCCCAGGTCGGCAAGAGAAGGAAGATGCAAAAGTAAACGCTTGTTATTTGTGTGTCATTTTGGCTGCTCGTTGGTGTCATGACGCAGTGGGAGAGGGCGAAATAGACAATGCTTTCCGCTTTCCGCTTTCATGCTGTAAATGAAATCAGGTGCCGCTTATCGCCATTTAAATCTGGTCCCGCTCGCACGACCGGACTCGACCATTCCCGAAACAACCTGATCGCCCAATTCACTCATCCACCATGACCATCCGCGACGCCCGCCCCGGCGACCTGACAGAGTACGCGGCCGGCCCGTCGGCCGCCGCTGCGTCAGAGCCCGCCGGCTTGCCCAGCCCCGCCCCCACGTCGCCGTACTGGCTGCAGTCGCCGTCTCAGGTGCTGCTGGGCCATCGGACGACGCCCGCGCTGCCGGCCTCGGCCGACGTTGTCATTGTCGGCAGCGGCATCACCGGTGCCTTTGCCGCCGATGCCCTCGTCGGACGGGGTCTCTCGGTGCTGCTCCTCGAGGCCCGGGAGGCCTGCTACGGAGCCACCGGCCGAGTCGGTTTTTTTCTTTTTCTTTTTTTCTTTTTTTTCTCGTCTCTTGCTGTGCCGCTGCTGACTCTCCAGAACGGCGGCCACTGCCAGCCAATGGTGTACGGCCCCGAGCACGACGTGACCGAGTTTGAGCTGGCCACCTTCCGCTTCCTCCGCGACTTTGTCGAGGCCAACCAGGTGCCTTGCCACTGGCGCACGCTGCCGGGCGGCGGCGTGCACGCGTACCTGGACGAGGCCCTGTTTGGTGTCGCCGCCGCGGCCGTGGCCAAGCTGCAGGCCCAGCGGCCGGACCTGGCCCAGCTGGCCCGGGTCGTGACCCGCGACACGACGACCGAGCCCACGCTGGCCGACCTGCGCCTCCGCCACGCCGCCGGCGCCATCCACCAGACGCACGCGGCCTCGGTGTGGCCCTACAAGCTCGTGGCCTGGGTGCTGGAGCGGCTGGTGACGACGACGACGCAGGCCGGCACCTTCAACCTGCAGACCAGCACGCCCGTGCTCTCTCTCGCGCCGGCGACAGAGACAGCCGGCTGGTCCGTCCACACCGCCCGGGGCACCGTGGCCGCCCGCGCCGTCCTCCTCGCCACCAACGCCTACACCTCGCACCTGCTGCCGGCCTGGGCCGACCTCATCGTGCCCGTCCGCGGCCAGGTGGCCGCCCTCGTGCCGCCGTCGCCCGACTCGGCGCCCTCGGCCCGCGGGCTCGACCGCAGCTACGTCTTCCTCGGCGACAGCTTCGACGGCGAAACCGACCGCGACGAGTACCTCGTCCAGTGCCCCGGGCTCACCACCGGCGGCGGCGGCGGCGGCGGCGGCGGTGGCGGGCACCTCGTTCTCGGCGGCGGCCGCCACCGCGCCGCCCGCCGCGCCGTCGGCGAGTGGCGCGACGACGCCCTCGAGCCCGACGTCGCCCGCTACCTGCGCACGCACCTCACACCCGTGCTGGACCTGGGCGGCGACGACGACGACAAAGAGCTGGCCGCCGACTACGAGTGGACCGGCATCATGGGCTTCTCGCGCGACCAGCACCCGTGGGTCGGCCCGGTGCCGAGCAGCGTGCTCGGCCGCGGCGACGACCACTCGAATTCTGGCCTCTACCTGGCGGCCGGCTTCACCGGCCACGGCATGCCGTCGGCCGCCCTCAGCGGCGGCGCTGTGGCACGTGACATTGTGGCGGCGCTGGGCACCGCCACACCTGTGGCGCCCGAGGCGGACGACGGCGCCGCCGCCCTGCCGGCCAGCTTCCGCATCAGCGCCGCACGCGTCGCCGCGGCCCGCGCCCTGCCCACCGTGTCGGCCGCCGACGCCGAGGGCATGCTGGCCGAGTATCGCCAGATGCTGGCGGCGTTTTAGCTGACGAGGAAAAAAACGAAAAAAAAAAGTTCATTAGTATTGATACATCTATGCGTCTATCCAACATGGGTTCCGTGGTTTCATTAGTGACGGCAGGGCCAAATATCCAAACGCCTGTAGTCGTACCCCCCAGAATCATGTCATGCTCTTCCCGGCCTAATGCGTCACCACCCGCGCCGCCTGCAAGATCAGCCCAAACATGAGCCCCCGCGCCACCTCCTCCACCTGCAGGCAGTCAAAGATGCGTCCCAGCGCGTCCGCCGTCGCCGTCTGGCCCATGACGCCCGTGAGCGCCGCCGGCACGCCGCTCGCAATCAGCAGCCGCCGCGCCTTGATCCGGAGCTTCTCCTTGTCCTCCGCCGTCAGCTCCGGCGGCCACGCCGCCTGCTCCGCCTCCGTCGGCAGCGTGTTCTCCCGCAGCTTGCGCAGCGACGCCGCCAGGCTGGCGTCGGCCGTGTGCGCGTCCAGCACCGACGTCTGCAGCAGACTCTGGATCGACACCAGCGACGGGTTGCCCGGCCGCAGCAGAAACGACTTGGCCGCCGTCAGCAGCGTCCGCCGGATGTTCCACGCCGACGACAGCGTGTACAGCTCGTTGATCACCGCAAACAGCAGCTCCACCGCTACCCGCGTCTCCGCCTCCGTGATCCCCGGCCACTGCTTCGTGTACGACGTCGCCGGCGTCGGCGGCTTCCACGCCGGCGGCAGCCGGTTCGGCGACACCAGCGGCGACATGCGGCCCACGTTGTCGTCGAAAATGTCGCTCCGCGGCAGCCGCGGCCCGCTGAGGCTCGTCGTCGACGGCGACCGAGGAAACCCGGCCAGCGACGACGCCCGGCTGTTGTGCTGGCTGTGCTGGCCGCCGCTGCGGTGGCTGACGCCCGTGTATTCCCACAGCTCCGATCGGCTGCGCCGGGAATGCATGCTGTCACCGCCGCCGCCGCTTTCGTTCTCGCCCGTGATGCCCGCCTGGAAGCTCGGCCGCCGCTCCATCGGCGCGGGCCGCCCGGGCTGCGCCGACACCACCGACGACCGCTGGCTGTCCAAACTGTCACGTGACCTCCGCGACGACGACTCCGTCCGCGGCGGCGTCGAGATCGACAGCCGGTTCGTGTAGGCCGTCACGTCCTGCAGCACCGACGACGTCGGCGTCGTCACCGGCGGGTTGGCCGCCGTGCTGGCCGCACCCGTCGTCGTCACCGACGGCGCGCTCGTGTGCTTCCGCTGCAGTCCCATGCCGCCAATGCTGCCAATGCTGCCGATGCTGCTGCCGATGCTGCCGATGCTGCTAAAGTTGCCGAGCACGCCCGTCACGCCGCCCACCACCACCTTGCCGCCCTCGGCCACGCCCTTGGGCGCGCTGGTCAGCACGTCCAGCACGTTCTTGCCCATCGCCTCAAACGCCTGCAGCCCGGCCGCGCCCGGTCTCGACCGTGCCGGCATGTTGTTCGTGTCCTTCTCCAGGAACCGCTTCATGCCTTCGCTCTCCGCCAGCGCCGCGTACCAGCACGCGTCCCGCACGTACCGCTCCAGCTCGCCGCGCAGCGATCCCCGCGTGTGCACCTTCCACGCCGGAAGCACCCCGTGCTGCTCCGTGAATGCCGTCGCCCCCGAGATCGTCGCGATCCGCCGAAGCACCTCGTGCAGCTTCTCAAAGTCTCCGTACTTGCGCACGATCATCCACCCCGGATAGTGCGAGTTGGCCGGCTCGATCTGGATCAAAAAGTCCCACGTCGGCTTGCTCTTGATCCGCCCCTTGTCCGACACCGGCTCGTCGTGGATCGTCACCGTTGCGTTGTGCAGCGTCAGCGGCGCCGGTTTCGCCTTTTCCGTGTCGCTCGTGTCCTCCTCTTCGTGCACCGGTGGCACCAGCTGGTCAAAGCTCGTAAACTGCTGTCCGGCAGCCTCTGTGCTCGCCGCCGCCGCTGCCGCCTCCGGCTCCGGCTTGCCAAACGACGGCTGGCTTGGCGACCCGCCGGACGACGACCGCGGTGTGTTGGGAGACACTGTGCCATCCGCCTGTCTCCCCTCGTCGCCCGACACGCTTGATGGCTGCTTCGGCGAGACGCGATCCGACACACTCGGCGACACCAAGCCGCTGTCTTCGCTGACGTCTACCTTGTCAGCCGTTGGCAGCGGCTTGATCTCGAGTGCGTGCTCCATCGCCCCGGTCAACCGCTTCTCCGGATCGGTGGTACTCTTGGCTTCCGTCTTCGCCTCCATCGCCCGCTTCACCTCCCGCGCTCGTCGCGCTGCCTCCTCATCTGCGATCATCTGGTTCATCCGCTTCATCTCCTCCATGGCCTCCTCCATTTCCTCCTCTGCTCGGCTCAGCTGCTTCCGGTGCACCATCGACTCTTTCCGCCGCACCCGCTCCATATCGAGCGAGGTGCGGTGGCCCTTGGTCAGCGCAATGTTGCCCACGTTGCCGTCAATGTCAAAATACGCCGCGCTCGTCTTGTCCGCGACGTTGCTGCTGCCGCTGCCACTGCTGCTGGCGCCACCCGCTGCCGCGTCTGCCCGCGTCTGCATGCCCACGTCGATGGCCTGGCTAAAGTCGGGCTCGCCCGCCTCGAGCAGGTACACAATCCACCCATTGATCCACTCCGGCTTCGAGCACGTCTGCAGCGTCGTTTCTAGTACGGCGCTCGCCATGATCTCCCGCAGGAACGTGTGCGCCGTGCCATGCTCGTACGTCTGCCGATCCAGGAACCCCAGCAGGTCCTCCGCCACCATGCGCAGCTTGCTGGCCTGCTGCTGCTGGCTCAGCAGGTTGGCCAGGTTGGAGTCCGGGTTGGCGGCCAGGTAGTTGTATACAACGTCGGCCGCAGACAAGGGAGTGCTGGTGCTGCTGCCCGATTTCTGCTGCTGCTGTTGCTGTTGTGTTTGCTGCGCAGTCTGCTCTGCAAAAGCAGACGTGAGCTCGGAGAAGAGGACGATGACGATGGACGAGGAGTTGGTGAGAAAGTCGAGAAAGGCATCGGCCGGCCGCTTGCGGCTCAGGTGGTTCGAGACGGTAACGAGGAAGGAGGTCAGCACTCTCCGACAGGAGAGCGGAAAGGAGCGGTCGTAGGGCACAATCGGCGTGTACCACCACTTGACGTAGTCGCGGATCACGGCGTCAACCAAATCGTCCAGCGCCTGGCGCGTCTCCGGCCGGAAGCTATCAAAGGCGTGGGCCAGCTCCTGCTCCTGGATAAGCGCACCAGCCGAGCGGTCAGCAGCAGTCTCGCCCTGCTGCTGGGCATCACGCTGGCGATAGTCCAGGACGCGCCGCAGCGTCTCGGACCCCGTCTCTCCCTTGACGGCCCGCGACACCTCCGGATTGCGCGCCTCCCACGCCACAAACAGGGCAATGCCGCCAAAGGCCCCCATCAGCACGAGGCCGACTCGTCCAAGCACAAAGTACGTGGTGGCCGCCAGGCCAACGCCCACGGCGCCCAGCGACTCTGGGGTCGCATTGGAGAAGAAGCGTAAGATCTTGGTTGTCACATCTTCAGACGGCGGTGCAGAAGTCGTTTTGGGGGAGGGGGGTATTGTCAAGTCGGCTTTGGACGTCGGGGAGAGCGGCGTCGACGGTGGTAATGGGGAAGCGGCAAAAGAGCGGGAAGGAGACGGGATGTGTAGTGCGCTGGTGGTGGATTCCGGATGGTCCGGCACTTCTGCTACAGCACGGCCGGGGTCGTCAGGTTCGGTCTTGCAATCGTCCATTTCGAGAGCAGCGCTAATTCGGTGTTCGTCATGTCGTGTGGGCATCGAGAGGAAAGAAAGTCGTCATCCGTGTCTATCGAGTCGGGTTGTTGATGGAAAAGGAGAGCCAGTTGCTAAGAATGGAACAGATGCAAATGAATGGAACGCTGCAAAGACATGTGCAAGTGATACGATAATGCTCGCAAGTTCCGCCCCGGCATATGGGTAATTATTATGATGGGCGGACCCCTTGTTTCGACGTGTCTGGGGGAACAAGTTGTTCAGCGAGAAATGAAAGTGGGCCTCCGTCCAAGTTACGACGATACGAGTACGAGTTCTCGACGCGTAAGGGTTCAGGGGTTGGTCAGTAATTAATCTAGCGTGCGGAGCCCTATAAGTTCCCGTTCTAGCGCGTGCACGAGACCTCGGCTATGCACTGACGAGTAACAAATGAGTGATGTGCACCGCAAAGAGCCTCCAAAAAGCTTCTGCAGACACATGCGTGTGGGGTTGTCGAGAGCCTGCCATGATCAGCATAAAGCGTGCTCAGATCCGAACGAAAGCACGCTCTTTTCGGTTCAGGTTGATGGATACCATCAATTTATCGACTGCTGCCTGCGCAAGGGAAGCTGTTTATCCCTGCTTTTGAAAATCCAGACCGCAGGGCAAGGGTGTCAGAAGGACAGGTAAGTACGAGTAGTATAAGGAGATCAAAGACAGTTCAGCAGCCAATGAGAAAGAAACTCGTCTTGCGTGCAAGGCAGCCATTCCACCAACTTGTTGGGAATATTGAAGTTCTAGAAGCAGCTACGCGTCGCATGGATGGCATGAACCTTATCCGCTGGCGAATATAGAATGCCAGAACCTGCTTGGGCAAGTCGCCGGAACCTTAATTTCGCCTTGGCTGACTGGACCAAAGTTCTCTTGGCACACCAATACTCCTTGACGTCTCACTCCCCCTGAGGATGAACTTGATTCACACATCGTCGCGCTGCTAATCTTGCGCAAAATGTACTCCGTAGACTGTCAAACTAGAAGAAAAGCCGGCACGCAGCAATGTGAATCAAGGGAAAGGTCTGCCGTCCTTCACTGTCCCTTACGAAACACCGGTGCTGTGGTTTCGTCGAGCAAAGGAGGTGGACTGGACAGGCGAGCTAGTGTCAACGTATTGCATAAAGACGCATGTACATGTCAAGGTATGGCAATCGTGATATGACCGTCACTCAGCTTGGTAGGTGTGGCTGGCTCGTAGGTTCCCGAGGCTGGTATCTTACGCTTCCATGAAGCTTTTTGGAAGGCAATGTTCTTATTAATCCAATAAATTCTCCACAAAGAAGTCTAGACTACTCGTACAAAGACAGGCACGTGACAGCTCCCATGTCGTCACGCAGAGGCAGCTGCAATGACCAACAGAGGGCTCTACATGGGGCTATTAGCGCTCAAGTTGGCCAGTACAGCGCCGCGCCCCTCCTTTGCGCCGGTCGCTGCTTCCCCTCCATTCGGTCCCATCCTGGCGCTCCCAGCCAACCGACTTTCGTTTCGCTTCATCGAATCAGAGAAACGCAGCAGCTTTTCCCCTGCATTTTTTCTTCTTCTTTTTCGTCATAGCGACCCGATTGCCACGATCCTCCCCCCCCCCACACTCTCTCTTCTCTCACACGACGTCGGACTCGCAGAAATCCTGCGCACACACACAGCCATGGGCGCCAGCCGGCTTGAAGATGAAGAGCTCTCGATCTCGCTCCCACGCTCCCAAAGCCGTCGTTCACACGCAGCTTTGGCTGCCGGTCAAACACCACCGCCGCCGCCGCAGGTGAGCGTCACGGACTACGGCACGACCGATGCCAAGGGCAAGGGGAGCAACGTCAGCCACCTGCCCAACCGCATCAAGTCCACCGATGCCCGCCTCGATCAGTACAATGTCATTCGCACCTTGGGCGAGGGCTCCTTTGGCAAGGTCAAGTTGGCCATCCACAAATCGACCGGCCAGAAGGTCGCTCTCAAGATCATCTCGCGCAAGAAGCTCATCAGTCGTGACATGACTGGTCGCGTGGAGCGTGAAATCGAATTTCTGCAGCTCCTGCGTCACCCGCACATCATCAAACTGTATGCCCCCTTCCCGCCTCTTCCCACCGTCGATCCTTTGCCAGCAGAGCTAACGGATCCAGATACACGGTCATCAAGGATTCCAGCGACATCATCATGGTTCTCGAATATGCCGGCAGCGAGCTGTTCGACTACATTGTCAAGAAGGGCCGGATGGCTGAGCCCGAAGCCCGGCGTTTCTTCCAGCAGATGCTCTGTGCCGTCGAGTATTGTCACCGCTACCGCGTCGTGCATCGTGATCTGAAGCCCGAGAACCTGCTCCTCGACGACAAGCTCAACGTCAAGATTGCCGACTTTGGCCTTAGTAACATCATGACCGACGGCAATTTCCTCAAGACCAGCTGTGGCAGCCCCAACTATGCCGCCCCCGAAGTCATCAACGGCAAGCTCTACGCCGGCCCCGAGGTCGACGTGTGGAGCTGCGGTGTCATCCTCTACGTCCTGCTGGTTGGCCGCCTCCCGTTCGACGACGACCACATCCCGAGCTTGTTTGCCAAGATCGCCAAGGGCGCCTACATTCTGCCTTCGTGGATGAGCCCCGGGGCCGCCGGCCTCATCAAGAAGATGCTCATCGTGAATCCCGTCCAACGTGCCACCATTGAGGAGATCCGCCAAGATCCATGGTTCCAGGTTGACCTGCCCGACTACCTGAAGCCGCCAGCAGAGCCCTTCCTGAACACGGGCATCAATCCCGAAAAGTCCATCAAGCCCAGCGACATTGCGCCAAATGCCTCGGCCAAGGTGCAGGAAAAGCTGCACAATGAGGTCACCGAGAAGATCTCCAAAACCATGGGCTATGGGAAGAAGGATGTCCAGGAAGCGCTCGAGGCCGACGAGCCGTCTGCCATCAAGGATGCGTACATGATTGTGCGCGAGAACAAGCTCATGCAGATCAACCGTGAGTATCCCGTGTCCCCATGTCTAAGTGCAGGTATTGATGTTTGCAGCCTCTCTCGGTACCGGTACAGAGAACCCGTACTTTGCCAAGTCCCCACCAACAGGCGGCACCGGCGCTGGCTCGATTGCAGCCTATGTCTCCAACACTGGCGATCTGGATCCAGGCGCGAGTCCTCTGGGCATGTCGTCTGGACGCTCCATCAACTCGAACAGCACGAGTGCCTCTCCTCGGTCATACGTGTCCAAGGTTGGCATCCTGCCGAGCAGCCTGCCAACCTACCACCGGGATTTCATGGCAGGCAACATAGCCTCCTCAGCAACCGCGGCGCCCGATCCAAACGAGCCACCAGCACCAGCACGAACGCTCGCCGAGCAGGAAGAAACGGCACGGCGCCTGCGGCCACACGCCCGCGGCAGCCAAATACGGCTGGACGAGTCCAACAAGCGTCCACAGGGCATGACGCCAGTCAACCCGCCGAAGAAAGCGAAGCCGGTCCGGTGGCAGTTTGGCATCCGGTCGCGGAACGTTGCCTGGGACGCACTGCTCTGCATCTACAAGGCATTGAACCGGCTGGGCTGCAGCTGGATTGTCGATGAAGACTTTGACAAGTGCAATGAAGAAGAAGAGAGGTACGCTGCTTCACAGCTCTGCTTTCTCTCTCTGTATGCTAACGGGCACACAGCAGCTCGAGATGCCGCGACGACAGCTTCGATGACGGGTACAGAGGCTCCCTGCATCGCGACGACAGCTTCGACATCACGAAGAAGTACAAACTGCCAGCAGACCCCTGGCACATTCAGGTCCGCTGGACTACTGAGGGTACGCTGCCTATCTCACCTGACGGACGAGCCGTGCTAACCTAACGTCGTGCAGGGCTGTGCAAATCCGCCGTGGACAACAACATGGCCAACGCCAAGGACGTGGGGCCAGAGAAGCTACACGTGCGCAAGACGGACGGCGACAGCTCCTTCCAGGTGACGGCTATGCGCTTGGACATTCAGATCTACGAGATGGAGTCGAACGTCTACCTAGTCGACTTCAAGTGCAACGGCTACGAAACCCCCAGCGGCCACATCCTAGAGGAGAAGGAGGTCACGAGCGCCTTCCCTTTCCTCGATCTTGTGGCGAAGCTGATTCTGATGCTGGCCGATGGCGAATGATTGGTGCAAGCCTCTTGACGTCCCCAGCCAGCACAATCGCGTCAGCCCATCGTTGCTTCATTGGTGACTCCCATGCATCGCGGCGCCATCTTTCCTTCGTTTCGCATCGTTGCATTAGTTTTACGCAGCAAGTCCTGAGATATTTTGCCAGGCGAGGCCCATCATGAAGTGAGGTCTTGTATTGAAACAAAAAAAATCTATGTGTGCTGATATTTGTATTTCCGGCGTTGCATGGGAAAGATTGGATATTATGGAACAAGGCCTTTTTTTCTCTTTTTTCTCTTTTTTTTTCTTTCCTTTTTCTTGTTGTCTTTGGAATACCCCAAGCAAAAAACGGGGAGGTGCATATAGCTTTTTGGACAAGAGCAGAATGCCGGCACAGCAGGCCATCGACCACTTCTCTATTGTGATGCCGTGGCATGTCCACGACGCAAAAGTGTACTGTACAATGGGGTGGCATCCCTGGTCACGACCGGTTCCGCAGCTTTGTCCACCCGCTGGTGCCCGCAGCCCGCAGCTTTTCACTGCCGCTGGCGCGTGCCGGGACGCGGCTGCTGGGGCGGCTCGCCTCAATGGTCTCGCGGTCGGCCTCGGTCAGCGTGTCCTCGAGGCTCGTCATGACCGTGGCCACGCTCTCGACGCCAAACAGCCGCCGGGCCGGCAGCGCGGGCGCATCGCTGCCGCTGTTGTTGTTGCCGTTGTACCCGCGCCGGACGATGCGTCCTTTTGACAGCACGCCGTCCTCGAGGTTGTGGTGATCCTCGTCGTCGACATCGCCGCCGCCGCCGCCGCCATTGTACCCGCCTTTCTGGTCGTGGCCCGCCCACGCGGCATCGTCCAACACCTCCCAGTCGGGCAGCACGCTCTCGCTGCTGAGGCGCGTCTTGAGGCGGTCGGCCAGGCGGTTGGGGCTCGGCAGCTTGAAGCCCTGGATGATGTCGTCGCTCAGGAACGTGTGGGACGTGCCGTGCGCATGCCGGCCCATCATCGAGGCCGCCTTGCCGAGGTCGTCGCCTGGACCCGAGGCGTTTCCGTTTGCCGTCGGTGTCGTCGTCGTCGTCGTTGTTGTCGTCGTCGTCACCGACGACGCTTGCGCCGCGGAAAAGATGCGGCCGGCCGGGTTGTTGAGCAGCTGGTTGCCAATGAGCAGGTTGTAGAGATTGCGTCCGATGTTGAAGACGTCATCAAACGAGGCCCGGTCCCCGTTTCCACTGCTGCCGCTGCTGCTCCCGAGCGGCACGCCCTGCGAGCAGCACGCCCAGGCCACATCGTAGGCCAGCAGCGCGACGCCCTCCACGAACATGGTGTGCGTGGCGCCGTCGTCTTTGGCCAGCGCCGCCAGCGGCTTGTCGACAAACAGAGGCCGCGGCCGCGGCACGCGGTGGAACGCATCATGACCGTTGGCAGCAGCGCTGGCAGCGGCAGCGGCGGCGGCAGCCTGCGACGAGGCCGGGTGCAGATTCGCCGTCCCCGGAAAGGGCACCTCGCCGTGGGCGTACGACGACGAGAGCGAGAAGATGGTGGGCCGGGGGTAGTCGCGGTGCGGCAGAGTGACCTCGGCGGGCAGGCGGATGGACAGATAATGGCAGGCCAGCATGAGAATGTGCGTGACGTGGGTCAGGCTCGTGGCGATGACCTCGGGTGGCAGGTTGTTCATGGCGTAGGGGTCGACAATCTCGAGGCCGCCAATCTCGTAGCGCGCAGAAGCGGCATTGCTGCTGCTGCCGCCGCCACCGCCACCACCGCCTCTCCGCACCCGCCGCAGGCCGTACAGCTTGGCCGCCTCCATGCAGAGGAACCCGCGCGTCGCCGCCATGGCTTCGTAGCTGCGGTTCCACTTGAACCGCGTCATGCCAATCGACCGCTCCACCTCGTTCTGCAGCCGCACCCGCCTGGCGGCGGTGCCGTTGGACGCGGCCGCCAGGTCGCTGCGGCGGTCCTGCAGCGTCTGGCGCCGGCGCTCGAGCGCCTGCCGCGCGGCCTCCATCTCGGCCCGCAGCTGGCTGGCCCGCGCCACCACATCGCTAGTCCGGTCGAGGATCGCCTGGCGCTCCTGCTCCCAGGCGTCGATGCGAGTGCGGTCTGCTGGGTGTCGCTCTCGCGTCGTCGGGTCTTGTGTCGTCGGGTTCTCTGCGGGTTCGGCCTGCTCAGCTGGCGCATCCGCTGCTCGCAATACCTCGTTCACCTGCTTCTCGAGCTGCTCGTTCTGGATCAGCGCCGCGGCATGCGCCAGGCGGGACTCGTACAGCAGGTTGCGCGCGTCGACAGGGCAGAGGAAGGGCAGACGCTGGGGGTGGTGGTGGCGCCCGCAGATGTCGCAGTTCATGGTTCGTGCGCCCCCGGATGGGCCGGGAGGAGGGAGGGGAGGGAGAAATCTCGAGTCGCTGCAGACGCTCGGCTTGTCGGACGAGGCTCGCGGTGTGCTGGCCGGAGGAAAAGGTGAGGAGGGGGGGCTCGACCGGCCGTCGTTCCGCGCTTCCTTGGCTGGAAACCAAGAAAATCATGCAGCATTTCAGAGAGCAGCCCGCGGTGGCAATGGTGTGTGCCAGCACAGAGATCAAATGGCGAAATTGGCGGTCAGAAGCGTGGCGGAAGACAGCAGAAGTGCAGGTGAAGCAAGTCTTAAATCGGCGAATCTTGCGTCACTTGTCAGCGAGTCACAGGTCCTGGCAGCCTCCGGATTAGGAGGGCACTGGCCAATCAGCTGCTGCTGCCTGCAGCATGACACAAGGCACCGATGGTCACTGGACGACCGATTAGTCATGTATCTTTCAGCAGCCTCAGACTTTAGCAAACGAATTGAAATTGAAGCGTTTGTTCTGCTCGTGATAGAGTGTGCGTTCTTGATTGTGTATTTTATGAAAGCAGAGGCTTCCAATATGGAGGACAAGCTGAGACCGTGCAAGTCATAGACACGCGCTCATTGGAGCAAGATGCGCTCCAAGTTCGGGGTGTTCCTTGGACAATGGCAGGGTTGCTCCCACTATATTCCCTGCCAGTTTAGCAGCTTGAAACCTATGCCTTCCCGCTCGCTGGTGAGCTTATGTCGTCACCAAACCCCACACTGTCGTTCTGAACGACCTCATCTATGCTTCGACAGACTTGCCGACGGAAATGTTGAGTAGGCGAATACGGCACACCGCCGTAAAAGCGGTAGTCTCTATGTGCGTTGATTCGTGATATGACTTTTGTGCCCAAAATGGCCTACAAATTCCCCAGGAAAATCCAATTCAATGTGTCTTATCTTGTATACTCTCCCAGCTGGACGAGTGGAAAGCCAGGTCTGCCATTGATGCCGTCTGGAGCCACTTCCATTGGCACTACATCGATAACATCCAGTTCCCGTTGTCGACAGACGTTGTCTAGATAGAGACAGCTTCCTGTTGGGTTACCCCGATGGAACTTGTACTCCGTACCTTGCATGAAGTGCCTTGGACCCGCAGTACTTTGGTGACAGGAGCTTTCCTCGCCACGCTGCTGGCACACTACGGGTCATATCTTGGGTCTCGTCTGGACGACGAGTTGTTGCATGAGGACACCGCCGAAGCGAAGCAGTCCATCGATGTCATGGCCGAAGTCGACACCGACGCTACATGTTTGTGGCCATTGCGCACGATCCTGCGCTCACAAGGTCGACAAGCAGCTTCCCGCGGCGACAATGAGACCAAACAATAGAAGCATCGATGAGCTGCCGCTGGATGAAAAACTGGGCCAGCCATTGTTGTCCAACGGGCGGTTGTAGGCGGCAGAGGGGTGTTTTTTTAGTGGTTCCAGCAGCAAGTTAGCAAGTTTTTAGCGGGGCGGCCACTATCTGGCAGTTCTCAGCATCATCTGACAGCGCGCCTGGTAAGCCTTGCTTTTGTTTCTCGACGTCCATCTTTCGGGCATCAACGCACGACGCGACCCAATGAAAAGCTGCATCGGCACCATACCGCATGGTGCTGCGCCTGCTCCCCGGATTGCCTGATTTCGAGTTCAGACGAAGTCAGACGCATATCTTACTTGTACGGAGTGCTCCCATCGCCTTTCGCTCCACCGATCATCATCTCCGCGTATCCACACGCGCGTACGAGTAATCTCACTTTCTCTGCCCGCTGTGAGCCATGGCCCCTGGCTCGCCGCTGCTGCCTCCCCAGTCGTCGCCAGCCAAGAAGTCGTCGCAGGAGCTGCCTTTCTATCCCATCGACGCGCAGGAGTCTAACCACCACCTCAGCAACGACATCACCATCCTCGGGGGCCAAGAGCCTTTTACTGCCACTGGCATCACCACGTCTATTATTGCTGACGAGATGGACCTTGACAACGGCACCACGTCTCAGGCCCAGGCCCAGGCTCTGGCCTTAGCACGCGACATACGCGCGCAGATCCGCACCCCCGAGCCGCGCATGCTGTCCCAGCCGGACCACGGCCGCAGCAACGGCAATGGCAATGGCAACGGCAACGGCGTGCTACACCGGCAGGACAGCCAGGCGGCCGAGGCACAGTCGCCGGGCACGCCAGGGCACATTCCGCCCTTTGACTGGGATGAGTTTCAGGCCCGCTATGAGCAGGCCTTGGCGGACATGAACGGCCAGGAAAAGGACCTGCTCGAGGAGTTTGAGCGGCTTGTCACTGTACGAATCAAGCTCAGCTGGCCCCAAGCATCATCTGTATTCAAGCTAATGCTCTAGTACTTCAACGTGTGGGCAACGGCGGCTTCGGCGCATGATGACGAGCGGGCGGTCAAGCGGTATGCTCGTATGCCTTTCTTCGCAGGTTCCCCCTACTGATTGTCTTGCAGGCTGCAAACACGCGAAAGATATGTCAAAATTGCTGAGCAGAGTCTCGTCCAGAGAAAGCAGCACTGTAAGCCCTTGTCCCAGGCCCGTTTTTTTCGACCATCTAACCAGCTCTAGTGACGGAAGTTGTCCAGGCCTTTCAGAGTGCTCTGGCTTTGCTGAGCCAAACCTGATAACAGTTACCAGGGGCTCTCTTTTTTTCTACTTCTATTGTCGGTATTACATCTGATTTTTTTTCCATGATAATGTTATGACTTATGTATAGCCGCATTAGTTATGAACTTGAAATGTTTCCACCACGCAGTGAGCACGTGACAGTACGCGCCTTAAATTCTGCCGGGGCGCTGAGCTTCAATAAACTAAGCCGCGTTTTTCTCATCAACATAGCTGATCAAATGGCCGCGCTTGCGGGTTTCAGCGTGCCGCAAGTCTCACCGGTAAGCCCTCCCTCTTTCTTATTTATATTATTTACTTTCTAATCGAATGCAGGATGAGCTATATGCCTTCCACGAGGCGCACTTTTCACAGCATTCCATCAGCGACTTCAAGTTGAATTTCCTTGCAGTCGAGAAAGCAAAACGCTGGGGAAATGACACTCCCGCGTCCCATGACGATTTCTCAGATGCCGACAATGACCATGGCTATTACGAAGAGCAGGTCGTCGATCAAGTCCAAGCCGATTTTGTTCCCATCTCTCTCGACATACAAGCTTTAATGAGCGGAGAAGACGACTTGCCTGCCGAGCCAGGGGAAGTCGTCGAGGAGTCCCCTAAGGAGGCAGCCGAAGATGCACCAAAGGAAGCTCCGCGAAAGAAGAGGAGGAGGAAGAAAAACAACGGCGTGCGGCGACGCGTCGAAGAAAAGCCCGACTTGCGGAAGCGCACATGGGACATCGTGGACACCGGACTGGGCAGTCTGGACTATGACGGTCTTGAGAGCAACGAAGCTTCAGCCCCAGCACAGCCACAGCGTCGACGGGTGCAATACGGCGATGATTGATTTATGAGTAAGTGGCATCCTTCTCGTTCATTCCTCCCTGCACATATGATGAAAACCTTGTGTATCGTCATCCTTAGCCTGAAATCCTCGGGACGTTGCAGCCAGTCTTCTTGTAGCTGTCAGCAACGCCCTGCAAAGAGGAACCTGTTGAGATAACAATCTTCTCTCTGAAAGTGCAGCAATCCTCATAGTTTCCCACATGCGTTCTCCATGCAAGACGTTTGCTGACAGCCGGTCAACAGTCTCTTTAGGATTTTCTTTTCGTTCTTTTCCTGCTAGATACCCCTGCGATGATGAAATATTACTGGTTGAGAACATGTCTAAAAGACCGTAGTGAAAATCGTGATGTATAGATATGCAGCAAAGCGGGAATTTGTATATCGCTCTAATGAAGCGCCAGCCTTCCCCGCCCCAGCAACCCAAAGCCAGTCACAATCCAGACCCGCTGGTTTTTCCATCGAAACTTCACCTTCACTAATAAGCCCCTCCCCTTCGCGCCTCGTGCCTCGTGCTTCTCCCTTCCACACGCCCACTCCGTCACGATTGCGCTGGCGTCTGTCGAGCTCCGCTGCTGCAGCCGTGTGCATTTCACTGTCAGCAGGAGCAAACTGCAGGCGAACCGAACGGTTTTCTCTCTCCCCCCCCTCCTTTCCAGACTCAGATCGTCGTCATCGCCTCTGGCTCGACCAGAAACAAATCCCCGCAAAACAAGCAAGGGTGCATAGCACGCGCGCACAACGACGCGGCAGCCGATCGCCGCTCCCTTCTCTTCACCACCCGCCGCTTGCCAGCTGCGGCTTTGCATCGCGACACCAAGTGTGCTGAGGCTTGCTCGAGAGCACCCACATCCGCCACCATGGCGCGGGTCTACGCAGAAGTCAATCAGAACATGCCGCGGTCGTACTGGGACTACGACAGCGTGAACATCAGTGCGTGAGCCGGTGTGCGAGTGCGAATGCATGTGTGCATGCAATGCTGACTTCTGTTTAGGTTGGGGTGTCCTGGAAAACTATGAGGTGGTCCGGAAAATCGGTACGTGACGTGACGTGGGCCGACGAGAAAGCGGGTCGCGCGTGCGCAGGACGAGAGAAACGTTTGGAATTGGGACGGACGATGCTAACCAAGCGGACACAGGCCGCGGCAAATACTCCGAGGTGTTTGAGGGCGTCAACGTGGTCAACTACCAAAAGTGCGTCATCAAGGTGCTGAAGCCGGTCAAGAAGAAGAAGATCAAGCGCGAGATCAAGATCCTGCAGAACCTGTCGAGCGGCCCCAACATTGTGGCGCTTCTGGACGTTGTGCGCGACTCGCAGAGCAAGACGCCGTCTCTGATCTTTGAGTACATCAACAACACCGACTTCCGCTCGCTGTATCCCAAGTTCACCGACATCGACGTGCGGTTCTACATCCTGGAGCTGCTCAAGGCGCTGGACTTTTGCCACAGCAAGGGCATCATGCATCGCGACGTGAAGCCTCATAACGTTATGATCGATCATGAGAATCGAAAGGTATGTCCTGCTCCCGCAGCACCGCTCTCCCATTGCAAGCTGACCCCCCTCCTCCAGCTCCGTCTCATCGACTGGGGCTTGGCCGAGTTCTACCACCCCGGCACCGAGTATAACGTGCGTGTGGCATCGCGTTACTTCAAGGGCCCCGAGCTGCTCGTCGACTTCCAGGAGTACGACTACAGCCTCGACATGTGGAGCCTCGGCGCCATGTTTGCGTCCATGATCTTTCGCAAGGAGCCCTTCTTCCACGGCAACTCCAACTCAGACCAGCTGGTCAAGATCGCCAAAGTGCTTGGCACCGATGACCTGTTTGACTACCTCGACAAGTACGAAATAGAGCTCGACACGCAGTACGATGACATTCTCGGTCGCTTCCAAAAGAAGCCCTGGCACGGATTCGTCAACGCTGAGAACCAGCGCTTCGTCAGCAGCGAGGCTATCGACTTCCTCGACAAGCTGCTGCGCTACGACCATGCGGTAGGTCCCTTCTATGGATCCCCCCCCCCCTCTTTGATGTTCGCCGCTGACAGTCTGTCTAGGAACGCCTCACGGCACAAGAAGCCATGGCCCACCCTTACTTTGACCCCGTGCGGGATGAGGGCACGCGGCAGCGGCTGCTGGCCAACCCGCCAACCAATGGTGCACATGCATGAGGGACTTGCTGTTGTTTAATGCGCAAAGTCGGCGACAGAGCGTTGCATCGGGTCCAGCGTCTCCCTTACTATATCTCCCCAACAACCCTCCTGTATTCCATCTTTCTCTCTCTCTCTCTCTCTCTCTCTCTCTCTCTCTCTCTCTCTCTCTCTATCTCTTCAAAGGCACTCTCCCTCCTCCTTCCTTTTCTCTTTTCTGTGCAGCTCTGTTCTGGGATCTGGGATCTGACGATGATGGCGTATGAGAGTACACAGCGGTGACCATTGAAGACTATTTAATTACGCAGTTTACAAAGGATCAAAAGAAGAAGGAAAAAAAACAAAAACAGAAAATGGACGGGACGGGACGCTAGGACACAAGGACATGCGATAGTACTTACAAAAAAGGAGCATCTTCCTCATGGACATGCTGTTGTCGTCAGTCGTACAAGGGAAAGGGCCTTTTTCTTCTTCTCTTTTCTTTGGTTTTCTTTGTCGCTACATGGGTACTTCTGTTTAGGATATTGCGCGCGGTTATATTATAGTTAGCCATTATATTATTTCGACGCCTTTTTGTCGTTTCGCCTATTTTCGTGATGTCTCGTTGCCCCAGGAAAAACAAAACATGGCCTTTTTGAATCTTTTCGTGTTACATCGCGGGTATCAATCATACAAATCCAGCCCCCCCTCCCCTTTTCCTCCCCCAACCGATCACAAACAACGAAAACAAAAGTCCCGGTCGCACCGGAACCCGTCCTGGCCACAGCGCCGCAGCGTTCCGCCTGGCGTCTTGACGGGTGTCCCGCCCCCTGGGCTGACCGCGGCGTTCACAGGCCGGTGTCGGTTCGCGAGCGGCGATGAATACACGGCTGCTCTGCCGAGGCTCGTGCGGGACAGGCGCTTCCGCTTCACCGTCGTCAGGGCCTTGACGACGGCCCGCTTGTGGCGTCTCGTGGACTCTCCAGTCTGCACGCGCCGCATGTTGCCCTGGGGCGTAAAGACAAAGTCGTCTGGACCGAGCGAGAGCTCGTCCTCCTCCTCCGAGTCGTCAGACACGAGCGAGACGATGCTGCTCTTGGTAGCCGGGGGGTCGGCAAATTTATTATGCAAGTGCCGCGGAGTCGAAGGTGCTGGAGTCCGGGGCAGCGGCAGCGGCAGCGGCGGCGGCGGCGGCGCTGGCGATTTTTCAGACTCAGCAGCCGGCACGTCTTCTGTGGGTGTCTGCTTTGCAGGCGGCACCGCCTCCTCCTCGGGCGCTTGGCTCTCGCTCTCTGGCTCATCGTCCTTCTGCGGCGTCTCGTCTGCTTCGAGAAGCTCCTCTGGTGGATCCGCGGGGACCACAACTTCAACGGGCGCTGTGGAATGGTTGGACGGAATGGTCGGTGCATCATCCTCCACAGGAGCTTTCTTTGCATTCCGTGGTGGCCTCCTCTTGAGTCCAAAGTCTTCTTCGTCTGAGAATTCAAAGGCTGGATCGAGCGTGTTCCTCCTGAACGTCTCCGCAGGCTTGCTCGTTTTGCTTGGCGAAGCCGCAGCTTCGACAGCTTCGGTAGCTTCAGCAGCTTCAGCAACAACAGGGACATCTGCCTCCTTCTCCGTCTCCAGAGGATTGCTCTCGCCTGGTGGTGTTGGGAGACTGTGTTCAGCTGACGAATCGGGGATTTCGAGCACCGGTGCAGACTCCGTTTCAGGTGGTCGTTTCTCGATGATCTCAATAACCAAGACGGTTTTTCTTGATGGAGCATCTTCGGCTAGATGCGCCTCCTCTACCACATTCATGGATGATCGTCGTTTCCGCTTTCTCACAATGGCAGCAGCATTGTCACCTTTTAACGCAGCTTTTGCGGTGCTGCCGTCCACGCCACCGTGGGCCGCTGTCTTCCTAGTTCTCCTTGGCCGACCCAGCACCTTGTCCACATCTTTTGGACAAGTTTCCTCTGCCGTTTTACGTGGTGACGTTTCTTCCCTGCCGGCAGGGGGTTTTGCTGCTGCAGGAGCGCTCTTCGTCTCGGCGATGCCGAGAATGAGGTCGTCGTCTTCGCTGTCGGGCTCCGCACGAACCGGGGCAGGCAGCGTCTTCCTGACAGCCGTCGGTCTCTGGGGCATGCTGGCGATTCCCCTGTACGGCAGCGACAGCGCGCTGCTCTGCGGCAGCGCAAAGGCCGACTCGGGAAGGTCAGGGACCGCCCAGGCGGGGTCGACCGGGCCATTGACAAAGCCAGGCGGCCCGGAGGCACCAAACATGCCCATGGGGCCACCAAAGGCACCCCCAAAGGCAAAGGGCTGAGCTGTCAGACCGACCCCGGAAGGCATGAGATTGGTGAGGCGAGGCCGTGCAGCCGCCACAGCGGCTGGGCCCTGCAATGCCCAGGAGGCTGTATTTCGAGGCACCAGCGCTTGCGACCCGGAGCCGCTGCTGCCGTGGAGAATCCGCTCGTCGTCGTCGTTGTCTTCCTCCTCGCCTTCCAGCACGCTTGCATCGGCGGCTGGCAGCGAGGCAATGTGGCCGCGGTCGACCTCGATCTCGTCGGTGTAAAAGTTGATCTCGTCGCCGGTATCGCCAAAGTCCTTGCCGTACTTCTCAAACAGGCGCTCAAAGGCCGACTTGAGCTTATTGTCGGCGACGGCACGCGACCGCTCGAAGCGGTAGCCGGGGTCCTGCTTCAGCGCAAACTCGTCTGGATCCATGGCGATCTCGTCGTCGTCGTCTTCGTCCGGGCCAAAGGGATCATGCGGCGCGGGGCCGCGTTTCGCTCGCTTGGTCGGCGGCTCCATGGTGACGACCCCATTTGTGTTAGAGGAATGCGTGGGGGAGGTGAATTGGGTCGGCAGAAGAATTGAAGATGTTGTTCGCGAAAGCAAGCTGGCGTTGGTAAATTAGAGGTATGCGGTCATGTGACAAATCATGTGCTCTCCACAGCGGGCAAGAGCTCAAGTGGCGACGCAGTGAGCTGCAGTGGATTGCATGCTAGGCTACAGCAAGCGTCTTGAGAGCAAACATCCATTGCTGGTCAGACGACATCAACGCCTCTGCTTCGGCCTTGTTCGCCGGGATGAGACATGTGGAAGACGCCAATGTGCAACGTCTGCAGCTACGATGTATTGCCAGAAATGTCGAACGCCGCTCAAGCTCGACAGCTCTTTGGAGGACCTCAACCCAGTAGCTTATGACCTTCTCATCGGTGCGTCATCGTGTCGTCGTTGTCGTTGTCGTCGTCGTCGTCGTCGTCGCATGCTTTAGCTAACTATGGCAGCTACGGCATCCCAGCCACCTTCCAGGAAGCACCCGCAGCCACGGCCAGCCAACGCCCCCGACGCCGACCGACGAGCGCTCTACGAGCAGGTGGCCAAGAATGCCGGGCCGCCGACGTTTAAGAGACACAGCGGCGGCGGCAGTGGCGGCGGAACGATTCGGGACAGCGCAGCCATGTCGTTTGTGCTGCTGTCGGAGTCGACGGTAGCCGCGGCGGGAACGGGAGCAAGGGAGCGGCAAGGGTCGTCAGCAGCCGGGGCACGGAACGGAAGTGTAACCGGTGGCGACGGGGCCAGCGGCCAGGACGGTGGCTTCCAGGGGGACACGGCACAGGCGGCAAGCCTCGAGCGCATAACAAAGCTGTTTGAGATCCTGTCGGCGCGGTCGGACGTGGACCACCCGGTGTGCGTCGAGTGCACGGAGCTGCTGGTGGAGGGCCTGCAGCAGCGGCTGGACGCGGCAGCGCGCGAGCGCGACGCCTACGTGGGCTTTCTGAAGCGGGCGCAGGCGGCGGTGCCGGAGGAGGACGAGCGCGAGGCCGAAGCGGCGCTGGCGCTGGCGCAGGCGCAGGAAGCAGAAGCACTGGCGGAGCTGCGGCGGCTGGAAGCGGACAAGGCGCAGCTGGACCGGGAGATTGCGGGCCTGGAGGCGGAGGCGCGGGCGCTGGACGCGGCCGAAGAAGAGTTCTGGCGGGGGCGCAACGCGTTTGCGACGACGCTGGCGGCCTTTCAGAACGAGCGCGACAGCGTCAACGCGCGCTACGACCACGACGCGCGGCTGCTGGAGCGGCTGCAGCGGTCCAACGTCTACAACGACACCTTTTGCATCAGCCACGACGGCACCTTTGCCACCATCAACGGCCTGCGCCTCGGCCGCCTCGCCGCCCGCCCCGTCGACTGGCCCGAGATCAACGCCGCCTGGGGCCACGCCCTGCTGCTGCTCGTCACCGTCGCCGACAAGCTCGGCTACCGCTTCCAGCACTACGAGCCGCTGCCCATGGGCTCCACCTCGCGCATCATCCGCTACGATCCGCCCTCGCCCACGGCCAGCCGCCTGGACTACCACAACAACAACAACAACAACAACAACAACAACAGCGGCCCGCCGCCCGCGCCCAAGAAGCACGTCCTCGAGCTCTACTCGTCGGGCGACATGCCGCTCGGCCTCACGTTCATGCACCGCCGCTTCGACAACGCCATGGTCGCCTTCCTCGAGCTCGTGCGCCAGCTCGGCGTCTTTGTGCACCAGCAGACCGCCGCCGCCGCCGCCGCCGCCGCCGCCTCTGCTGCTGCTGGTGCCGCCGCGTCGCCCAACGGCGGCCACGCCCTCAGCCTGCCGTATCGCATCGAGGGCGACAAGATCGGCGACGTCAGCATCAAGCTGGGCATCGCGCAGGACGACGGCTGGACCAAGGCCTGCAAGCTGACCCTGACATGCTGCAAGTTCTTGCTGGCCCACGCCAGCAACGTCAACTCGGCCTCGGCCTCGGCGCGGACGTGAGGACGACGGGTGATGCCGTGTATGATTTGCAGGGGCAGATGGTTTCGGCGTTGGGTGGCATCTGCGGGTTGTATTGCGTTGCTAGACTTGTCCAGTTTCAATTTCAGTCGAGGCTGTTTCTTGGGTTGTCTCGTTCGGTTGCGAAAATCAAATTTGCAACTTGTGACGACACGCCAAAGAAAATTCTTATTCTCCAGAAAATAATACATGAGGACGCATCGACCGAAGTTGGGTGATGCTCTGGCAGAAAGCATGCAGAAAGAGTCAAAAAGGTTTATAGGCAACTGCACCCACAACAGATTCTTTAATAGGGTATATATACACCGTAGATACTCCAGAGCCGGTCCCGACTCCGTGGTCCGCCCCATCAGCGTCGCCCCACGCTATGCCTGGCTCATCGCAGCGCACCCGTCTCGGCTCCAGGGCAGACTTCTGTCGGGCAGCACTTCCCCATGCATCGTGTCGCTGAATGGCGCACCGTCTTCGGTTTTAGGGCGACCGAGACTTATTTCACAGATGCAGGCAGAACAAGGATGCTAGTAGCTAGACCATTCTTTCCATTTTCCCCGCCAATACGCGCACTCCAGGGTTCAGCCCTTCACGCGTAGAGCTTCTTCTCGTACGTCTCCATGTTGACGCCGCCCTCCAGCTGAGCGCTGGCGGTGCGGATCTCGAAGCGCACCGAGCCGTCGGCAACACCCTCGTGCAGGCCCTTCAGGCTCGTGATGCCGCTGTCCTGCATCGAGTGCTTCAGGCCTGCGGCCAGGTACGGCAGGAACTTGCCAATGGACCTATCGCTCTGTCAGCTGCATGCACTCACGTCGTCAGACTCGATCCACTCACCCTCTGTGTGCCACCGCACCCGACACACCCTGGGCAACCAGCACGCTGTCGCCCTCTGAGAAGTAGCGCGCCGTGCCCGCGTTGCTCTTCTGGCTGTCCTTGCCGCCGCCGCCGGCCTTCTTGTCCTGCATCGCATCGATGCTTCCCATGCCGCGGTACGCCTTGACCAGCTTGCCCTCGCGCGACACAAAAGACGTGCCGGGCGACTCAGTCGTGCCTGCCAGCAGGCCACCCATCATGACGGTAGACGCGCCCAGGGCCAGGCCCTTGACGATGTGGCCGACATTCTGGATGCCGCCGTCGGCAATGCAAGGCACGCCAAAGCGAGCCGCAAAGGCGCTTACGTTGTAGACCGCAGTGGCCTGCGGACGACCCACGGCCATGACCTCCTGCGTGATGCAGGCACTACCGCTGCCCATGCCAATGCGCAGGCCGTCGACGCCCGCAGCAATCAGGCCAGCCGCCTGCTCCCGCGTCACGACGTTTCCGCCAATGACGTCCAGGTCGGGGTATTCCTTCTTGATCCACTTGATCATCTCGATCTGGTACATGCTGTTGCCTTGGCTGCTGTCCAAGATCACAATGTCGAGGCCGGCATTCACCAGCTTCGCAAGCCGGATCTTGTCCTCGGGCCGCGTGCCAATGGCAGCCGCGCAGATCAGCTGCTTGGAATCACCCACTTTGGAAGCGAGAGGGAAGTAGAGGTTCTTTGTCAGATCAGACCGGGAAATCATCGAGATCAGGTTGCCGGCCTTGTCCACAATCGGCAGTTTGCCCTTCTTGGACTTGGACAGGATCTGGTTCGCCTCGGCAAGCGTCACACCGTCCTGGGCCGTGACAAGGTCCGTAACCATGACTTTGGACACAGGCTCGCTCGAGTCATCCTCGAACTGGATGTCACGGTTCGTCACAATGCCCAGCAGCTTCGAGCCAAGGCGTCCGCTCTCTGTTTTTGGTCAGCGAAGTGCACAGCAACCGAAGGAGCACAGCAAAAAATCAAAACAGAATAAGCCGTTGGTCATAAATCTTTGTATCCCCAGGACGTGAAGTCGTTGCGGTGGAACGAAAGTTAATAGAAAAAGAGAGATAATCATGTACGGCATAAACAAACACGAGGCACGGAAATGTTGGCACTTGCTCGCACTACGAGAAAAGACCGCAGCAGCTTGCATGTGGTTTTCATGTATAGCACACCATTCCAACTGCAGACTAGTGCAGCGCCAACGCGCAAAAGAACTGATCCTGAAACAACCGTGTCCGCAATGCTTACCTGTGACGGGGAACCCGCCGAAGCCCCATTTCTCCTTGAGGGAGCGCGCCTCCTCGACTGTCGTATCCCGGCTGATGACGACCGGGTCCAGGATGAAGCCGTTCTCATAGCGCTTCACCTTGCGCACCATGTCGGCCTGCGCTTCCGGCGAGCAGTTGTGGTGAATGACACCCAAGCCGCCCTGCAGAGCCATGTGGATCGCCATCTCGTGCTCCGTGACAGTGTCCATGGGCGAGGACACAAACGGCGTCTTGATCGAGATCCGCTTAGTGACAGGGGAGTCGAGCGAGACCTCAGAGGCGGGGAAGCCAATGTAGCCCGGCAGGATGAGGAAGTCATTGTACGTCAGGCCACCGTGAACCTTGGCGTTCATGAGGTCACGAATGCCAAGGCCATCCCGCTCGTCGTACTTCTTGAGGATCTCCTCAGCCTGGGTGTAGTCGAGGAACTGGGTGGTCCCATTAACCGTGGTGACAACAGTGTTTGTTCCGGGCATTTTGAATTTTGAATCTGTCTTGTGTTAGCAGCCAACTTCAAGTAGAATGGTGCTGCATGCATTCAGACGAGTCGAGAGCAGAGGGGTTCTCACACTCGAAGAAATAATACGACTGGAGCTCCAAATTGTCCGCTGAAGATGAACTTACCTATGCAATAGAACTCGAGAGCGGTAGCAATTGAGTCCGGGTTCGAAGACTTCCAGCGAATTTGGACTTTCGACCAGTGGCAGTTTCACGTACCGTTCGAAGTTGTCTTCTCCCCATTAAAAGAAAGAAGAAAAAAGAGAAAATCCTTCCGCCCTCTCGTGCCCAAAATTTTTTTTATCCCCACCTGCATTAGTGGGAACAAGCGCCAGCTGAGTAAGCATGGCCTTATATATGCCACAGGTTGAATGAAAAGTAAACCAACGTCACGACCGTTGCCAATTAATCCCATCTGTTGATTGGATGTAAAGCTTTCCTGCATGTAAAGAGCAATAAACAGATGTGAACAGTCACCCCATCGCTGCAGATGTTGACGCATTGCATGCCATCACACGGTCAAGCATGCTTGCACCTGAGCAGGGTCAGTTATTGCTCATGGCATACAAACAATCTCCTCGAAACCAATGCAACATCACTACTGAAAGCCAATACCGGCAGACCGATCTGTGATCGGGTTCAATGCCGGCTTGTTGTCTCCCACGTCGGATTTATATGCGACCGAATGGCCCGTGCACCATACTACAATCACTGCCGGTGACGTTTTTTTGGTACGCTAGTTTTCCGACCAACAGGGGTCTATAAACGAAAGTAAACAAACAAAGGCGCCCGATCGCCAGGGCGACAGGCGCCAAATCGAGAAAGAGCGTCCCTCACGCCCCTCCAAGACCACAATATGGCCTAATAATATTATTACCTCTTTACATTTCTCGTTTGGCCATTTGCGAAAAGACCAAAGATACCAAAAATCCCTTCTCTGTACGTTGGCATGCAGAGTTTCACTTCACATCGCCCTTTTCAGCGCTTGTTTTCCTTCTTTAGCTCTGCAGCTGGGACCGCCCTGCAGCTGGGACCGCTCTTCTGAATCGACAAGAGAGACGCAACATAGTCACAGACCACTTCTGTTTACTGCAACTGTCTTCTGTGGCCTCGATTTTGTCCACGACTATTCGACCGATAAGCCACTTATCTTGCTTTCACATGGAGAGCTGTCGACCCCGAGGACTCTCCTAGATGCTTGATTCTGCGTCTCTGGTCTGTTGATTGCAAACTTCTCCCACAGCAGCCGGCAGACACGCCATCAAAGATGCACCGACCACATCCGTTGCGTCAGTCTCAGACGTTTGACTATTCCATTGCCCGGCAGCCTTCCACGGCCTCATCGTCCGCGTCCTCCGGCTACTCAAGCACGTCGGACCACAGCTCTGCCGCCAGCAGCATGACCTCACACTCCAGCACCTATTCGTCGCTGGGGCACAGGCGCGGTCAGAGCGAAGCAACCAAGCTCTCAACCTCTTTCTCCAACCTTGGCATCTCCAGCACAGTCTCGCCAACCAACACCAATGCAGAGAGCATCTATAACAGCGCGCGCCGGTCCCTGCGGCCACTGCCGCAGCCGCCGGCTGCCGCCGCGCCGTCATCGCCGACTCGAAAGCCTCTCACCCGCCATGACCGAAGCCAAAGTGTAGGCGTCAGCAAGATGCCGATGAGCCACAACAACAATAGCAGCGATCAGCTTGCATACACGCCCTCACCGCAGCCGCCGCTCTCAGCCATCCGTCCCAACTCCATGTTTATTGCCCGGTCAGACACCATCAACCGAGGAGGGAGTGCGGCCGTCGCACATGCCCACGCTCCTCCAACACTGCTTCATGCGCACACTGCGCCCATTCAAGCGCCCGACTTTGAAAGCCTGGGACGATCGTCTACGAACCAGCTGCGCACACTGTCAAAACTCGTGCAGTCCGAGTCAGCCGATGAATTTGCTCTGACCGCCCCGGTGCAAGATGTCGTAGGTCTGCGTGGCCGCCGCCGCCTGCAGCGCGCAGGCGACATGTCACCAAACCGGCCCGGCCAGCGCAGCGGCGGGTACGGCTGGGAAGGCAGAAACTGGATGGACAAGCAGCGCCAATTCCTCCAGGCCTACGAATATCTCTGTCACATCGGTGAAGCCAAAGAATGGATCGAAGATGTCATCCAGCGGGCCATCCCCCCTATTGTTGAGCTCGAAGAAGCGCTGCGGGACGGCGTGACACTTGCTGAGGTGGTGGAGAGCCTGAACCCCGAGCGACGATTTAGGATATTCCGGCACCAGAAGCTGCAGTATCGACACTCGGACAACATTGCCATTTTCTTCCGCTATCTCGATGAGGTTGAGCTTCCCGATTTGTTCCGCTTTGAACTCATCGACCTGTACGAGAAGAAGAACATTCCGAAAGTCATCTACTGCATTCATGCACTCAGTTGGCTGCTCTTCCGCAAGGGGATTGTCAGCTTCCGCATTGGCAACCTGGTCGGCCAGCTCGAGTTCGAGCACCATGAGCTGGAAGCTATGCAGAAGGGCTTGGATAAGTTGGGAGCCAACATGCCCAGCTTTGGCAACATGGCGGCCGACTTTGAGGTGGAGCCTCCGGAGCCAGTGGAGACGGAAGAAGAACGCATCGAGCGCGAACTGTCCGAAAACGAGGAGGCTGTTGTGGATCTCCAAGCGCAAATCCGCGGTGCTCTCGTTCGCATGCAGCTTGGCAAGACGATGCAGCACCTCTGGGATTCGGAAGACTGGCTGATTGATCTGCAATCACGCATCCGCGGTGATTTTTCACGCCAGATTATCGACTACCGCATGCAGATGCGGAAATTCGCCGTCAATCTGCAGAGTGCCGCTCGTGGATTCCTGGTCCGGCAGCGCCAGTTCCAAGAGGAGCACTACCGGAAGAGCACCGAAAGTGACATTCTCGAGTTGCAGAGCCTGATTCGGGCCAAGAAAATTCGCAACCATGTACAAGAGACGAAAGCCCAGCTGCAGCTAGCATCGGGGCCGGTGCGCCAGATCCAAGCTGTGTTCAAAGGGTATCTGGCACGACGAAAAGTTGCCGCTCAGCAGCAAGATGCGCAAGATGCAGCTGGCTCAACGTCTGTCCTGCAGGCAGCCATCCGCGGTATGCTGCTCAGAAAGCATCTCGATGAGGAGCAAATGGCACTCGAGGCTGAGAGCGGCGTCATTACGAAAATCCAGGCTGCCGCAAGGGCCATGATGACGAGACACGAGGTCCAACAGCAGAAAAGCGCCCTCGGCCGCTTTACACCGCAATGGGAGATGCTCCAGGCTATCTCCAGAGGAAACGCCGCCCGTCAGCATGTTGACACTCTCAAGGCCGAGCTCCTACAGCATTCTCCCGAGATTGGTGCATTGCAGTCCTGCATTCGGGCAGCCGCCGTTAGGCGCGAGGTTACCGAGACACTCAACGGGCTGGATGCTTGCGAAGAAGAGGTTGTCGATCTGCAGTCTCACATCCGAGGGACGCTCCAGCGCCTCAGGGTTGCCGCCGATATGAGTGCCATCACTGCGCAGTCTCCAGCCATCGTTCGCCTTCAAGCCCATGCCAGGGCATTCACATACCGGCAGAAGCACGACGCTTTCCTTGACGATCTGCGCTCGCACACCGACGAGATCGTTTCTCTTCAAGCCCTGGCCCGCGCCATGTTGCTCCGCAGCGAAGTGGCCGAGCTGCTCAATCAACTAGATGAGGAGGAGGGATCCATCGTGGCAGCACAAGCAGCTGCCAAGGCATTCCTTGTGAGAGCCAAGTTTGCCGAGAAGAAGCGCTTCTTCAACGAGAACATGCAGAGAGTCGTCAAAATCCAAAGTTTTGTGCGGGCCAAGCTTCAGGGCGAAGCCTACAAGAGCCTGACGACCGGAAAGAATCCGCCGGTCGGCGCCGTGAAGAACTTTGTTCACCTTCTCAACGACAGCGACTTCGACTTCAACGAAGAGGTGGAGTTTGAGCGGCTGCGGAAGACGGTTGTGCAACAGGTTCGACAGAACGAGATGCTAGAGCAGTACATCGACCAACTGGACATCAAGATTGCTCTTCTCGTCAAAAACAAAATCACGCTCGACGAAGTTGTGCGCCACCAGAGCAACTTTGGCGGCCATGCTGGCACGCTCCTCGCCAACGCGTCCATCTCGTCGGCCAACCAGTTCGATCTCAAGGCTCTCAACAAGGGCTCGCGCAAGAAATTGGAATCTTACCAGCAGCTGTTCTTCAATCTGCAGACACAGCCACAGTACCTGGCCCGTCTCTTCCGCCGGGTCCGCCTGCAGGGCATGCCCGAAAAGGAGAGCAAGCGTATCGAGCTGCTCATCATGGGCCTATTTGGTTACGCGCAGAAGCGGAGAGAGGAGTACTACCTTCTGAAGCTGATGGCCCGATCAATCGGCGAGGAAATCGATGGGTCCCCCTCCATCCAAGACTACCTGCGCGGCAACTTCTTCTGGCAGAAGCTCCTGGCCAACTACACGCGCTCACCGCGCGACCGGAAGTACCTGCGCGACCTCCTGGGGCCCATGATCCGCGACAACATCATGGAAGACCCAGCCCTTGACCTAGAGAGCGATCCGATGCAGATCTACCGCTCAGCTATCAACAATGAAGAGCTCCGGACGGGGCAGCCCAGTCGCCGGCCGCGCGACGTCCCACGCGAAGTCGCTATTAAGGACCCTGAGACGCGCGAGCTGTTTATCGACCACCTGCGCGACTTGCGCGAGATCTGCGACCAGTTTTTGCTTGCGCTCGAGGACCTGCTGCCGCGGCTGCCCTACGGCATCCGATTCATCAGCAACCAGATGCTCAACTCTCTGTGCCAGCACTTTCAGCGAGAGCCGCCTCAGTGCCTCTTGCAGCTGGTAGGCAACTGGCTGTGGCGATTCTACCTGCAGCCGGCCGTGATGTCGCCCGAGAACGTCGGAGTGGTCGACAAGCAGCTGAGCCCGCTACAAAAGCGGAATCTGGCCGAGGTGGCCAAGGTGCTGAGCCAAATTGTGTCCGGGCGACCATTTGGCGGCGAGAACATTTACCTGCAGCCTCTCAATGCGTTCATTGCGGATTCCGTTAAGCGGTACAGCCACATCATGCAGCTTCTCGTGTCCGTGCCGGATGCTGAAAGCACCTTTGACATTGACGAGTTCAACGACTTGTATGCGAAGAACAAGCCGACGCTCTACATCAAAATGTCGGACATCTTTGCAATCCATCAGCTGGTGGTCTCGGAGCTGCCGGCCATCTGTCCGAATCGCGACGACATGTTGCGGGAGATTGTCCAAGAGCTTGGTAGCGCCAAGAACAACGAGAGCGAGATGACATCAGCCGGATCGACAGACATCCAAATGTTCCTCACGCCCAAGCTGCACGACGTGGAAGACCCCGAGGCGGAGGTCAAGGCCCTGTTTATGGAAACAAAGCGCTGCATTCTATACATCATCCGGGTGCAGACGGGCACCAACCTGCTTGATGTCCTGATCAAGCCTATCCTTCCCGCCGACGAGCACAAGTGGCAGGCTCTGCTGCGGGAGGACTTTGCCTCCGACTCCAACACGCGGGGTGCCTACTCAGATGCGAACATGGTGGACGTGACGCACATGTCGTATTACAACCTCAAGCGGACAGCGCTGGAGAATGTGCTGCACCTGGAGCAGATGGGCCGGATCTCGAAGCACAACCAGTACCAGGACATTCTTAACGCGATTGCCCTGGACATCCGCACCAAAAGCCGGCGCCGTGTGCAGCGGCAGCGGGAGCTGGAGGGTGTGCGTCTGACGCTTAGTAACTTGCACGAGAAGGCAACATACCTGGAGCAGCAGCGCAAAAGTTACGACGACTACATTGAGCAAGCTATGGCAACGCTGCAGAAGAACAAGGGGTAAGCAGACCGAAAAGAAAAAGAAAGAAAGAAAGAAACCTGCTAACTAGCCAGCAAAAAACGCTTCCTGCTACCGTTCACGAAACAGTACAATCACCAGCGGGAGCTGGAGCGCAGTGGACGGGTGCCCAAGTTCGGCTCGTATAAGTACAGCGCGCGGCAGCTGGCTGACAAGGGAGTGGTTGTTGGCTGGAACGGTGTGATGGACCGCGACTTTGACCGCATCAACCTGACGATCTCGTGTGACGAGGTTGGCGTATTTGCCATTGAAGGCTCGCGCGGTCATGTGCAGATTCCGGGAGCCAGCGCCTTTGTGTCCATCGAGGACCTGCTGCAGGCACAGTTTGAGGCCCACCAGTTCATGAACTTGTTTGAGAACAACCTGCGGCTCAACGTCAATCTGCTGCTGCACCTGCTCTACAAGAAGTTCTACCGCACACAATGATCAACCAAAGACTAAGAAGAAGAAAAAGAAAGAAAAAAGAAAGAAAAAAAAAAAAGGCCAAACGAGAGAAAAACCCACCAAGGAACGACAAGATACACACGAGATACGATAATACGGCGCAGGAGAGAAGGCATTTGGATGGCGGTTTGCGTGCATTTCATGCGTTCTCTCGCATTTTTTGTGCGGGTTTTGCGACATTGCAACATTTCGAGGTTTTGTTTGGGGGCGCACCGGCAGAGAAAGCGACAACAAAGATTGTGTTTTTGCTTGTTATTTCTGTGTTGGGACGACTAGGGACGGGCAGACGTCGCATCGGGGCGACATCGTTTAAGGATTCTTCTTGGTTTTTGTGTGTATTGTTGATTCTACTTCTCACTTCTTCTCATTCGCTCTCTTTTTATATACCGCCTCCTGGTGTATACCCTTCGCAGTCGTGCATTGTGTTAGGAATTGCCGTTGTCGTCTAGACCAAATGCCAACATGGACTGTTCCCTTCTTGACATGCTTTGTTTGTGATGCAAAAAGAAACATGAAAGTAAATATTAAACCTAAAATTTCCCGTCTTTTATTATCTAGTGCCATCTCTAGATTCCCTTTTTTATGTCCTTCATATCTCCAATGCAGAAAACAAATATTATCGCAAATCCAAAAGGGTATTCTAAAACATTCCTTAAACGTCAGGCGTATTTTGCATCCTCTCATTTCTGCTCCGCGTCTCCACGGCTTGGATGCCGGTGTATGGGGTATCCAATTTCGCCGTCGTGCGCCTCCAGGTCCACGCCCGTGGCAGACATCCGGCGTAGGCGCACCGAGGCCGGGGCATCGCCCACTCCGGCCACGACAGCGGAAGGCGTTGGCACGGCCCCGTTGGCACCTGCAGCGTCGGTCGTAGTGTCCGATCGGCCCCCTTTGGACAGGTTGCTGCCGCTGCGGTAACGGTGGTCACGCACTGGAGTGGTCGGGGCCGACAAGTCGACGTCGGCAAGGCCGTCCTCGCCAGAAGTGTACGGATCGGGGTCTTCCGGCTCAGGCAGCAGACGTGGGAACTGCAGCTGTGGTTCCGTGGGCGGCTGTAGCTCGGGAAGCGACAAGAGGTATTTTCGCTGGTATGAAGGGGATGCTGGCTCTAGGGGCGCATATTCGTCATTGTGGCCAGTGTTCTCCAGCAGGGATTCTTCATAATCGTCGTCATTGTCGTCGTAGATATATCGATTTTCTATGCTGCCGTCATTGTCGTCATCGCTGTCATTGACGTAATCCGGTACGTCGTCTGCGTTGGTGTCTTCCGAGGTGCCCAAACCCTTTCCTTCCTCTAGGAAAAAGGATGCAATGGCACTGAGGGAGGCAAAAAAGGCCAACAGCCACATGCCGGCAATCATATAGCCACGCTTCATGCCCCATGTAAATGTGGCGCCTGCCATGGCCGGACCCAGTGCCCTACCAACACCGCTAAAAGTGGTGGCAAAGCCATTCAGCGTGCCAAGAATTTTGGTGGACGAGGCTGAGTTGGTGAGAATAATGGTGATGCAGGGGAATGTGACAATGCCCAGGCTACCCTTGACGACAAACACCACCATGAAAGCAGTGAAGCGTAGGACTTTTCCAGGGACCAATGCCGTGTATGGGGTAATGAAGTACAAGAAGGGCATAAGAACGCCTATGGAGTCAGCCGGGTTGAGACGGAAAGGGGGGAGAAGAGGCGGCCTTACTGGCAAACCGATAACACCTGAGGGCGCCGAAGCGCGAGCAGAGCGGTGGGAATATGAGGAACTGGGCGAGTCCGGAGATGATGGCGTTGATGGTGAACATGGTGCCAATGCGTCCGGACTCGAGGCCGAAGCCGCTGGAGAATTTAAAGGGCAGTTTTGTGTTGGACTCGTTGGGGGCGCGGTAGGGGTAATTTAGAAAGACAGGTAGCACTTGGTCGTAAGCGACAGAGTGCATGGCAAGCAGCGAATAGCACAGCAGAGCCATGCATGTCTGGTAAGTAAAGAGGTGGCCATAGCCGGAAGGAGGGGGGGACTGGTTTTCTGCATCGGCCTGGCTGTCTCGCGCGGGCAGCAGAGGAGTAGTAATGTCGGCGTCCGCAAAAGAGCGGCGGTGGGCTCTGTTTTGGGCATGAGTATGGGCTCTTGCGTGCGACTGCAGCGTCGGCTTGGACGTCTTGCTGAACAAGCCAACGAGTTTGTCGCCAAGCTTCAGGCCCCAGTCTCTCTTGTGTCGTTTGGTGTCGAGGGTTTCCTAGTGACGCATTAGTGAATGTTTACTGTTGTATTCGCGGGATGACATACATGTAGGAACAGCATGGCCGTGATGACGGAAAATAGAAAGATGACGCATGCAATGAGATTTGGCAAGACGAATGGGTACTTCTTGAGAAACGCGCTGTTTCCAAAGAGACCAGGAAACTGCTCGGCGGGTTGAGCAAAGAAGCCGCCAAAAGAAGGGCCAAAAGCAGCACCAATGCTCCAAACCATGGGCATGATGGAAAAGGCACGGGGCTGCAGGACCTTTTCGGGAACCATCTCGGCCACCATTGTGCGGATGATACCGACTGTCCCACCATGTTAGCTGAGGAGGGTAGCCGGGGAGGGTAGCCAAGGCAGAGACCGTTGGCAAGGAGACAAACATACCGTTTCCGTTGCTGCCGCCGTGAATGGCCCGTACGGTAATGGCCACGGCTAGGCTGGTGGACATGCCCCAGACGATGAAGCAGATCATGGTGGAGAGCAGGCCAATGATGAGGGTCGGTTTGCGGCCGAGGCGGTCGGAGATCCAGCCCCACAGAACAGCCGTTGCGCTCTGGGCAATGGAGAAGACTGCGCTGGTCAGGCCAGCCCACCTAGCGACTTCATCGCGAGGGACGCCGAAGCTCTTGATCATCTCGGGCAGATAGGGGAAGACGGAGGTCAGGGCGACCGGCTCAGAGAAGCGCACGACAGCTGAAGATAAAAGAGTCAGTAACTATGGAAGTGGGTGACCTGGTGCCTGATGCTGATGCTGCGTCCTCGGTCGCGTGCTCTATCCATTGTCTAACAAGCACAAATATGTTCCCCATTCCAGAAGCCAACAACACTTACGGGGTTGTCACGACGCCGCGCCGCGCCACCCTGGTCACTCATAGCTTGTCAAAGAACGGGGTACGACATGGTGTTATAGAGAACATGTGCCCGGCAAGGCTGGGGATCATTGTATTAAGGGGACGAGAGAGAGAGGAAGCGGCTATACTAAAGGAACAACAAACACGGTAGGACAATGACGACAACGACGACGACGAAGATGAAGAAGCAAAGCAAGGGCTGGCGGTCTTACCCAGGATGGCCAACTGCCGAACGGGCAGCTTCGGCTTGGTCTTTTCTTCTTGGGATCGAGACATGGCTAGAGAAGTAGATCGAAAGCTAGATTGGTGGGTGTTATGAAAGGCAGCCTCGTCCGGATCTTGGCACGAAGCGGGCAACGAAGGCGCGCCAGGAGTCAAGCAAAGGCGCAGTCGAAGAGAAGGAGGAGAGCGTCTGTATGGGAAGCTTGTCGACAGCGTATGCCATGGATGCAGCAGCGAGGCGGAAGGGGAGGATTCCAGGAATATGTAGAGACCGAGAGAGGCTCTTTTGTCGAGGAAAAGAGAAGACGAGAAAAAAAAAAGGCAAAGAGTCACAGCAAAAAGAGACGGGCGGAAAAATAGCGAACCAGGGCCAGTCCGGGGACAGAGAGGGCCCGGCCGGGCGACACACTAAAGCGCAGTATCCGCCGACAAGCGACTATGGTTAGAGTGTTAGTGCGATGCCGCTATTTGGCCACCCACATCCCAGTCACACGAGGGTCACGGGGGACATCAGAGATGGAGAGGGGGTATGGCCTTTGTCTGCGAGGCACAAGCAGAGTTGAGCAGCATTGGACGTTGTCATGCAAACTGCACCCAATGTCGCGAGGCGCATTACTCCGGAGTCCCGCAGGCTGCGATGGACGCTGACCATCATGGGGACGACTGGAAGGCTGGACCGTGGGACAACAGTGCACCCGCCAATGGCAGGTTGTTGAGAGCGTGCGGCAGAAGCGGAACAGCCGATGAAAGGAGGGCGGATGGCGCGTGCAGCCAGTAGAAGTGGAGGCAAAACCCCCGAAAAAAAAAAAGACTGGCAGGGGTATGAAGTTTTTTTTCTCTTTTTTTTTTTTTTTTTTCTTCGGCGGACCGGCGAACCCACCGCGGGAGGGGAAGCGGGTCATCAAAAAGGTCATCGAAAGGGCCCCCCTCTAGACTTTGACGTGCACAAGATGGACGGCTCGATGTGACTGTGCCGTTGAAGAGAAGCTGATGATGGTGGCGTTGTGTGCGTACGTGCGTGTGTGTACGAGTATTCCACAGCGGAGGGTTGTATGCAGGTCAGGCATTTGGGAAAAGGCATTCGGGGTCACAGGTCGAGGCGCGGCAGGACCGTTCCGGCGTCGGCGAGGAAGGTACAACTGGGGAAGTGGCAAGCGAGCGGGGCTCCTTCCAGGTGGGGAGGCGCTGCGAACGAGCGCGCTGGAGCAGGCGCGAGCGGGCGGCAAGCTACCCGTTCTTTCCTGCTGAACATGGCTCCATATCTGTAGGCAGGGCACGAGCAATGGCATCACACCGTTTCTTCGTATCTTGACGCCTGGGGTCCTCTGCATGGACGTTGGGCAGGCTCTGCGTGACGATCGTGTTTTTACTGTGTGATTGGTGTGATTGGACGGCAGCCGGGGCCCGCTTTTGTGTCCGCTCTCGCTATTCGATGACGCCGAAGCCGCACTTTGCCTGCCAATCATCGAGATCAGGCTTTGTGCAATGTAAGATATGATGCCAGAAAATGGCCCTTCCATTGTTTCGGGTTGTCAGTGACGCGGGTGTGCTCTTCGTGCAGTTGTCTCATTACTGTCGAGCCTTTGACCAAAGCTTGACCTGCTCTGATATCCTTGATGGATCAGCAATCACCTTAACCAGTGGAATGGGTATTTCCACTTGATTTGCTTTGTGGCGGTATTCAAATGCCAGCCCCTTCTGTCAAGCTCGTCCTCGGCGAACGGTGGCACGCCCCGACTTCCTGAGCTGCGACGGCATATGTCTTGACGAAGACATCCATGTTACGAAGACGTCCTGTCGTAGTTTGCAGCGTCTTGACCGTTGCACAGGGCTGAAACTTAGTCATCCAAGGTGGTTGGTGGCTGGCGTCTTAGTGGGTCGCCAGGCAGCCTCATTTGTCATCAACGATGGCGTAGCATCATGGCTGGACTGCATCGCATCAACCCGATTCCGATTGCGTCAATGCCGAGACGACCGAGTCCACCCCAGCCATCGCATTTTCGATTGTCTTTTTTTCCCCCTCTTTGCAGGACAGCGTTCTGGTGAGAGCACTTTCAGATTTGATCTGCAATCGGAAGAAACGAGAACACAATGGCGGACGAAAAGAGGCCTTTTTTCGATGATGAAAAGGCCCAGCTGCGGCCAGCGATGGCCCCGCCGGCGCGGAAGCGGCAGAAGGAGAGGATGAGCCGGCTCGAGTTCACGTTTCTGTTCGTGCTGCCGCTGCTCGGCATCATTGGGCTGGTGGGCGTCGCTCTGTCGCTGCCGCTGCTGCTGCAGCTGCCGGAGGCGATGGGGATTGCGAAGCACGTGAGCGGGCACAGCGCTCTGCAGCTGCAGGGGGCGCTGAGCCGCGAAGAGCTCAAGGCGATCCTGCTCAGCACGCCGTCGAACGACTCGGCGGCGGAGTGGCTGCGCTACTACACGGCCGGGCCTCACCTGGCGGGCCAGAACTACTCGCAGGCGGCGTGGACGCGCGACCGGTGGGAGGAGTGGGGAGCGGCGGCGCACATCACGGCCTACGACCTGTACCTCAACACGCCAGTGGACCACAGCCTCAGCCTGCTGACAGCACCGGAAGGCAGCAGCATCAGCAGCATCAGCAGCAGCAGCCTGGACGACTGGACGGTGACGTTCCGGGCATCGCTGGAGGAAGACGTGCTGCCGGAGGACGCGACGACGGGACTGGACGACCGGGTGCCGACGTTCCACGGGTACTCGGCCAGCGGCAACGTGACGGGCCCGGTAGTGTACGTCAACTACGGCACGTACCAGGACTACGCGGACGTGGAAGCAGCGGGCATCAGCCTGGCGGGCACGGTGGTGATTGCGCGGTACGGCGGGATCTTCCGGGGGCTCAAGGTCAAGCGGGCGCAGGAGCTGGGGGCGGTGGGGGTGCTGCTGTACAGCGACCCGGGCGACGACAACGGCGTGACGGAGGAGAACGGCTATGCGACGTACCCCGAAGGCCCGGCCCGACAGCCCAGCAGCGTGCAGCGGGGTAGCGTGGAGTTCCTCAGCGTGGCGCCGGGCGACCCGACGACGCCGGGGTATCCGTCGAAGCCGGGGGTGCCGCGGGGGCCGACGGAGCGGTACATTCCGCAGATCCCGTCGATCCCGATCTCGTACGCGGACGCGTTGCCGATCCTCAAGGCGCTCAACGGGCACGGACCGGCGGCGAAGACGCTGGGCCCCGCGTGGACGGAGCACCTGGGGCTGGGCGGGCAGGGGGTGCAGTACCACGTGGGCCCGACGCCGGCGAACCAGACGCAGGTGAACCTGTACAACGAGCAGGCGTACACGACGACGCCGATCTGGAACACGATTGGCATCTTCAACGGGTCGACGCTGCCGAACGAGGTGGTGGTGGTGGGCAACCACCGGGACGCGTGGATCGCGGGCGGGGCGGTGGACCCGAACTCGGGGTCGGCGGTGCTCAACGAGGTGGTGCGGGCGTTTGGGGCGGCGGCGGCGCGGGGGTGGAAGCCGCTGCGGACGGTGGTGTTTGCGTCGTGGGACGGCGAGGAGTACGGGCTGCTGGGCAGCACCGAGTGGGTGGAGGAGTACTTGCCGTGGCTGCAGGACGCGAGCCTGGCCTACGTCAACATTGACACGGGGGTCAGCGGCCCGCACTTTGGGGCGGCGGCGGTGCCGCTGCTGCACGATCTGATCCACACGGTGGCGGGCGAGGTGCCGTCGCCCAACCAGACGGTGGCCGGTCAGACGGTGGCGGACACGTGGACGGGCCACATTGGGCCGCTGGGCAGCGGCAGCGACTACACGGCGTTCTTGGACCACGCGGGCGTGGCCAGCCTGGACGTGCGCTTCTCGGGCGGCGGGCACGGCGACCCGGTCTACCACTACCACAGCAACTACGACAGCTACCACTGGATGGCCACCTATGGCGACCCCGAGTTCATATATCACGTGACCAGCGCCCAGGTGCTGGGCCTGCTGACGGCGCACCTGGCCACCGACGTGGTGGCGCCCTTCCGCGCGGGCGACTACGCGGCAGCGCTGCAGACGTACGTGGACGCGATCCGCGCGCAGCTGGAGGCGCACGGCCAGGCGGTGGCGTGGGCGGCGCTGTCGGAGGACGACAAGACCGCCAACCGGGGCCGGAAGATGGAAACGGCAGCAGAAGCGACAGAGACCTCGGTCGTCGGCAAGGCCCGCGTGCGGCTGGCGCTGGACCGCTTGGACGCGGCAGTGGCGCAGCTGTCGGGCCCGGCGGCAGCGCTGGACGCCAAGGCAGATGAGCTGCGGGCCGAGACGGAAGACTGGGAGACCATCTCAGGCGGCTTGTCCTGGTGGCGGCGGCTGCTGGAGGCGGCGCACCGGCTCTGGGTGGCGGTGCAGGTGCTGGGGGTCAACCGCAAGTACCAGCACCTGGAGAAGCGCTTCCTGCACGCGGACGGGCTGGACGGCCGCGAGTGGTTCAAGCACGTCGTGTTTGCGCCGGGTCTCTGGACGGGCTATGCCGGGGCCGTGTTCCCAGGCCTGGTGGAGAGCATCGACGCGGGCAACTGGACGAACGCGGTGCGGTGGGCCGACATTATCGAGGAGCGGATTGCCGGAGCGGCCAAGGGGCTGGAGCATTAGAGGAGTGGCTGGATAGAGTCATTAGCTGACAGACTGTAGATGTACATCGTTGATCTGAATTGCATGTCATGCAAGCAAACGTGACTGCATCTGGCGATGCTTCACTCGCGTGGGACCATCTGTCTAAACGGCCCGTTGGCACGGCCAAATATCGGAGACTCTCCAGATTCTGTTGTTTACTCTCTCGCTTGTGTGACGTCTCTTGGAGATTTTGCCTCTTTTCACAGAACTCACATTTTGCTCTCGAGTCTGGCTTCGACTTTTGTCTTTTTTTCCTTTACTCCTTTCTTTTTTTTCATTCTTTATTCTTCTTTCCCCTTTTCCTTTCTTCCCGTGCATGGCGCCCGTCCACACAAGCTCCTCGCTGTTTGACGCGCCCGACGTCATCCCCCAGCTGGCACCGCTGCAAAAAGGACAGCGCAGCATCATGCCGCGGGGCTGCCGCTTCCGCGATCTCAGCGAAGCCCACCGCAACATCACCGGCCGCAGCCTGTCGAACGGGACCAGGACCGGCAGCGAGTCCTCGCGGACGCAGACGTCGTCGTCGGGCACGGAAGACATTGCCTTGAGAGACCTCGCGCGGTCCCGGGAAAATACGCCCGTCTCGGAGCCGACCGTCGGCCTGGACGAGCCCTGCCAGCCGTTCCAGGAACACGGCGACGGCATCGTCTGCCGCGACGGGGCCGCGACCCGGCTGGGGTTTCGAGACGAGGCCGATGCTTTGATGTGCCCAGGCAGCATCTCGAAGAACAGCATCGCCAAAGGCACCAGCATGCTGGTGCCCCTGCCGCTGCGCGTGCAGTCTGTCAAGGGAGGAGGAGGAAAACACCTGAGCGGCCGCAGCGGCACAGCGGCGTCGAGCATGACGACCGACTCGGACGAAGACCCGTTCCGCTACGACAAGAACGCCTACAAGATCTTTTTGCACCCGTCCAAGGAGCGCGAGGTCAGCGCCGCCCTCAAGCACATCAGCGGCCTCAGCTCGCACAGCCAGGCCACGCTGTACAGCCAGGACGAGCTCCCCGGCACCCGATCTGCTGCTGCTGCTGCTGCTGCTGCTCCGCGCAAGAGCTCGCTGCAGCCGCCGCCCATTCCCAAGGAGTACCTGGAGAGCCCGTCGGCGGCGGTGGCCGACCGAGCCGCACGCTCGCCCACGCCCGAGAGCGGCGAGGACGGATTCTACGACACGTCGGTGATCCAGCCGAGCTGGGCCGGCGGCGGCGGCGGCACGTACGAAGTCAAGGTGGTGCTGCAAGACGGGCAGCCGAGCCGGGACTCTCTGTATGCGCGTCCAGACCAGAATAGCAGGCCGCCTGTGCCGGAAAAGACCCTGGAAAGAGTGAGAGAAAAAGCAGACGGGCTCCCCCAGGAGAACACGCTGGTGAGCGACCGCGATGAGTGGGAGACGGTGGCCACGAGCGCCATGGGCTTTGGCAGCATCGGGCGGTCGTTTGCGCGGCGGACGGTGCCAAGTCCCGTGCTGTCGCGGCCGGGGAGGGTCAAGGTGACGGGCGACAGCGTCGCAGACGTGTCGGACGAGGAGGTCGGCGACGGCGGCGGCGGCGGCAGCAGCAATCTCGCCTTTTGCCAGTACGCCTCGACGGACCGCATCGTGCAGCACCCGAGCGGCCAAACGATGGGACGAGACACCAACAGCACCAACAGCAACGACGACGACGAGAGCCTGCGCATCCGCCATCTCCACGGCTCCCGCATCCCCATCATCGTGCCCAAGCAGCGCGTGCACCGCGTCAACGGCTTCGCGCAGGACTCGACGCGCCTGACGGGAAGCCACCGCGCATCGTCGAACCCCTTCCGCGACCTCCGCCACCGCCACCACCGCTTCTCGCCCATGCCGCTGCCCGTGCTGCAGGCCCGCCTGAGCGCCCTGCGCAGCCGCTCCCAAGCGTCCGACAAGGAGGCCATCCTCGCCACCACCTGGGCTGACCGCGACTCCAGCTCGGCCTCGTCCCAGAGCTCCCGCCACACCGCCCACAGCTTCTCCTTCCCCCTCATCCCCCTGCCCGAGGCGGCCCGGCTGCAGGCCTCGCAGCGGCACGACGCGCGCACCTGGCGGCACAATGCGTCTGTCGGTATGGCCGCAGACACCTCTTGGGCCACGACGACGACCAAGACAACGACGACCACCACGACCACCACCGTGTCCAGCGCCGCCGCGCGTCTGCTCCGGGCCGCCGCCCTCAAGCTGCGCCTCGACAGCATCGGCAGCAAGCTGGAAAAGACGTCGCTGTCGACGCGTCGCGGCCTTGTCGGCATGAACGTTGTCCCCCGCCTCTATCCGTGGGACTACCCGCGGCGGCATCCGCAGCAGCAGCGCAGCACTGACCCAGAGCTGCGCGCCATTGCCGACGCCAGCCTGACGTCAGCCACACCAGCCACACCAGCCACACCAGCCACGACCACACCAGCCACAGCACCAGTCGACCGCAGCCAGGACAGCGACCTCGAGCGCAGCGGCGTCCCCCTCGACCCGGATGCGTTCCTGCCGCGCGCGGTCCGCCGCCGCCGGCGGGCCTGGTTTGCCGCGCTGCTGGCGCTGAGCGCGCTGCTGCCGTTTGTGGCCGTGCTCGTGTACTGCGGGCGGTGCGACGGCGGCCTCGCCTGGTACACCCGCGGCGCCGTGTCGCGCCTCAGCCGCCGCCAGCGCCGCCTCATCCTCGGCCTCCTCGTCCTGCAGCTCGTCCTGTGGCCCAGCGTCCTCATGGTCGTCATCTGGCGCTACCGCCAGTAAGACAGGTTGCGTTGGCGGAAGGTCGACGTGGTTACAAACTGCGTATATGGGTATGCTACCTATGCCAGTGTCGTCAAAATAGATTATCACACAACTTTTGAGCAGCCTTTAGGGGGAAAAGATAACAAAACAAAAACAAAAAACAATCCCAAAAGAAAAGAAGAAAAAAAACAATCCTAAACGTCCTGGCAAATGAAATAAACGGCGCGTTGCTTCCGTTCTCCCCAGTATTACCATCGTCAAGTGAAGATCAATCCAAACGCCTTAACAGTGGGAAAAGCACGAAAACGCCATCTCTCTCCCTGCCCGCTCATCCACTCACCCGCTCTCGCTGCTCTTCACCGGCGTCGGCGCAATCCGTCGCTTCTTTGGCGGCTCTCCGTCGACCGTTGCATCGCTGTCACCGTCGGCCGCCTCGCGCTTCGTCCCGGCGAGAGAGGGCACCGACACGGCCACTGCCGCTGCCGGCGTCGGTGTCGCCGCCGCTGCTACGCTGCCAGCCACGCTCCCGGCAATGCTGCTCGCCACGCTCCCGGCAATGCTGCTCGCCACGCTGCTCGCCCGGTGCCGCGGCGTCCCCGGCGGTGTGGCCGCCGCCGCCAGCCCTGCGCCCAGCTTGCCTGAGCTCGTCGCCGTGATGCCGGGCACGCTGCCCACGATCAGCGTCGGGTTGTTGATCACAGACGGCGTGCTGGCTGCCGTGGCGCTGGCCGCCCCGCCACCCGCCACCGCCGATGCCGCCGTCGATGCCTGCGTCATGATCGACGACGTCGAGTTGGACCGCGCCGGCGACGACGGTCGAATGCCCGCGAAATGTGCCGTCGGCGGTGGCGACGGTGCCGTCAGCGAGCTGGCCGAGCTCCGGTGCTGGTGGTGGAACGGCGACGGTGGCGCAAACACCGACGTCGGCGCCGGCGTAGTCGACGTCGAGGCAGACGACGCCGAAGTCGCAGCCACAGCCGCAGCCGCAGCCGCAGCCGCAGTCGCAGCCGCAGCCGCAGGCGTCGGTGTCTCGGACGACGGCGTGGCTGCTGAAGTCGGGGCCACCGCCGCCACCGTTGCCGTTGCCGCCGCCGCCGACCGCTTCTGGCTCACCCCCGGCACCTCGCCGGTAAACTGCTGGCCGAGCTCACCCGGCGCAAAAGACAGCGTCGAGCAGAACCCGTCCGATGACGAGATGAGCAGCGTGAGGCCGTCACTCGACCTGCCGATCATTAGCAAAGAGTTCGTCCGCACAAAGACACATATCCGCTCACCAGGTCAAATCGGTAAAGGTCGCGCAGTGCAGATTGCTGACGATGCAGATCGGCGTCTGCTGCTGGGTGTCGTAGAGGAGCACAGAGTCCTGTGTGGCCAGCGCATAGATCATGCGGTGCGGCAGGGCAAACGCAGACTTGGGTCCAGGCGTGGCCGCCGACGGGGTTGCCGCCTCGCTGCCCGCGCTCTTTGCGCTGGGCGTGGCCGGATCGGCTGCCGACGCAGACACAGATGCAGACACAGATGCAGACGCAGACAGCGGCGGCGGCGGCGGGTCCATGACCGACAACGGCGCCGGGGTGGCCGGCTTGGTGAGGGGCTCCGGAAGCGACGGAATGGGCTCCTCGGCGGACGAGGTGTCGATGGTGATGTGCTTGGTCGTGGGCGCCGACTGGCGCAGCGTGTAGATGATAGGAGAGCAGCGCACGGCCACGGACGGCTTCTTGTGCCCGGGCAGGTGGGCAATGGGCGCCTTGTTGATGCCGCCGCGGGAGTAAATGTACACCGTGTTGACCACCTCGTAGGACGGCTTGGCACCTTCGTTCTGATGCTGCGTCTGGTACTGGCCGGCCGGCGTCAGAAGCAGGCTGCCGTCCGGCGTGAACGTCAGGCGCCGAAAAAAGGACGTCAGCGTCTCGTTGGCATAGAGGCTGGCGTTCTTCATGCCGAAGCTGTTGCTCGTCGGCGGCTTTGGCGACGCCTCCATCGGCATCACCGCCGGCAGGGGCATCGAGGGTGCCGGCGACACGGAGCGGCGCAACGAGAACGACGACCGCCTGCTGTGGCTGACCACGCTCGGCGGGTTCCGCGGCAGCGCAAACGACGTGGGCGTGCCCGGAGCCGACGGTGCGGGCGAGCTGGTGGCCCCGGCGGCCGCTGCCGTGGGACCGCTGCTGCTGCCGCCGCCATCTAGGACCGCCAGCTGGGACCGGTAGTTGAGGTCGATGGGTGCCGGGCTCTGCGAGGCCATGCGTCGGGGCGGCAGGTCGGCCTTGATGTGGCTGGCCAGCTTGGGCGTCTTGTCGTCGAACCCGTTGAGGGTGTACTGGCCGTCCTTGGTCTTGAGCGAGTAGATGTGGACGGAGCGGTCCGACGACTGCGTGGCAATGTACTCGTTGAGCGGGTCCCACGCCACGCCCTGCACGTAGTGGCTGTGCTCGGCAATCTGCCGGACCAGCGCACCGCTCGCCGCGTTGTAGATGCGCGTGATGTTGTCCATGCTGCCGATGATAAAGTGCGAGCCGTCCGGCGACCAGGCGAGGTCGTAGATCTCCGCCCCCGACGACCGGCACATGTGCTTCGTCCGCCAGCTCTCCTTGTCTTCGATGCCATCGTTGCCAAACGTCGGGTGGTGCGTCTCTGAAGGCACCCAGAGGATCACGTTGCCGTCGTCGCCCGCCGAAGCGAGCAGTTCGCCTGCACACGGTCAGACCCCAACGGCCAGGCGCCAAAGACAAGCAAGGGGAAGAGGGAAACGGACCTTTGGGACTCCAGCGGACCACGTTGACAGCCTGTGTGTGCTTGGCCAGGGTGGACAGGTATTCGGCCTTTCTGCTTTCGCCATCGCTCTCGACCTTCCAGAGCTGCGAGCAAGTCAGCGACGAGAACAACGACAACAACGGCAGCAACGGCAGCAACGGCAGCAACGGCAGCAGAATCACTTACGCGGACGTTGTTATCGCCCCCGGCCGTGGCTAGACGCCCCTTGCCGTGTGGCTCAAAGTGTGCAGAGTATATGGGGGCATTTTGGTCATGCCAATTGATGATCAACGGGGTGCTCTTCATGGTGGCATGAGGAAGGAGAGCTGTCGGGGAAAACTGTCGGGGAAAAGAGCGGGAGAAAAAGAGATGATTCCGCTGCAGCAACGGCAGTGGAAAGCTTGTCGGCACAAAACGACAGGCCTGTCGTGGATGGGATGGTTGGCAAGGTCGAATGCGAGGGGAGATGTCGAGCAGCAGCTGAGGCAGGAGTGAGGAAGACAAGCGTGCGCTAGGACGCCGAAACGGGTGTCGCGTCGTTGTCGTGTAAAGTAGTAGATTTCAGGGTTGTGATTGGCTGCTGCTGCACCGTTTGGACACGCTAGCGGAGTCCTACAGTTTGACGGACGATCGAACAACGAGAGGGCGACCAGGTGTGTGCAGTTTCTGGAGCGACAGCCGGCAACTGCTGGTTTGACCTTCAGCCGATCCGCCCGCAGGGTCGAGCCAAACCGGGGCGTTTTTCGCTCCTTGTGGCACTGTTCCCCTTGCAATTGTCGTTTCAAGAGCATGCAGGTGTCTCGCTCCCAGGGTCAAAGTCTTATCGCGGCGTTCTCTTCTGCTATTCGCTGCTCTCTTTTTGCTGAGTAAGCAGGCTGCTGCCTGGAAATGCAGGCCGCCGCATGCGCCGGCACACCATCTTGCGTCATCTCCGCGACACCCTCCTCTGCCTCGAGGTGGTCATGCTGCCCGCCTGCATATGTGCTGTCTGTGAGTCACGGCATCGGACTATATTGAAGGTGACAATCTCATCGTGAAGGCTGCCGTGGTGTTTCGACAAAGTCCCTCCATGCTTATGAACGCCTTATGAACACACAAGGACAATGCAGCCTGAGTTGAAATACGGGTCACTTTTTTTTTTCTTTTTTTTTCTTTTTTTTTGTTCTTTTTTTTTTTTTTTGCTTTATTGCCTGCCCCACACCCGGCGTGCACTCTCGCGACATTGATTTGCCAATGGGTTCACACACAGCCGACGCTCTGACTCGTAGCCGCGACAGCCTCTCCGAGAAGGCTGTGAACCAGCAATGACAAAATAAGCTTGGCAATCTCACGCCTTCCTCGCCGGGAAAAGATGACTCGGCTTACGGACCCTCCCTTGTCGGCGATAAGAGCTCATGGCAGGCAGGATCATGGCGGCTTGCGACTCTATTTCCCGGTGGAGCACTCGTGTAGAAGACGTGGATGCCCTTTTCGTGCTCGTGCTCGCCGTAGCCCGCCGTAGCCTCTCTGTCCAGCGCTGGGTGGGGGGGCCTTGGCCCGGAAGGGAAGCTGCAGCCCAACCACGAGCAAGAGTGGGGTGAGTGATGGCGAAGAGAAGGAAACCGCCAACAGCAAACGGCCGCCATTCAGTGTCTAAAACGCCGATGGACCAGTGTTACTCCGAGCTGCGCCTGCCTCGAATGCAACCTTGCCGACCGCCGCCTCCCCGATGAGTCAATCCCGCTATTTTGCACCGGCGGGTGCAAGAGTCTGCTAGTCTTTCCCCCCCCCCCGGAGGTCCCTGTCCTGCCCTGTTCGTCTCGCTCCCTCGTGCCATTTTTCGACTTTGCAAGGCCTTGTAATACCTGTGCAACGCGCAATCGCCGCCGCCCATGAGCGCTCTGCTTGCGTAGGCTCGCGTCTCCACTGGCAGCGGTTGCAGTCAAATAGACCAGGCTCGTTGCTGCCTCCGCGCTTCTGCACCGTCACATTCTTTATTCCGCCTTTTTGTCCAAGAGGCGGTCTTGACCTCTCTCCACTCGTCTTTCATTGACTCGTCAGCTGCATCAGACTGCGAGGCTGTTGTTTCTGTCTTGTTGTTTCTGTCTTGCTGTTGCTGTCTTGCTGTCTTCCCTGCAGCTTTCTGTCTGCTCATCTGTCCTCGGAGCCTTGAGAACTCTGATTCAAGCTGTCAAGACACTCGGAGCAACAACTCTCGCCAATCATGCACAATGTTCCCCTGATTTCTGGAATTGGCGCCGTCTTGGCTGTCATCACTGCCTGCACCATTCCTCCTGTGTCCGGCACCATCCGCCAGATCTGTAAACGGGAGCCTCGCGATGAGGGCGTCTACGAGGATGCCGACGGCAAGGCTACGCCCGAGTCGGAGAGATCCTTCTCGGCTGTCTGGCCCAAGATAGCCATCGTTTTCTTCCTCCTGCTCGCCACCGCCTGCTCCCTGGCTGCCGCCATCCTCTCGCTCCAGAGCCATGATGATGGCTACCGCTACACGGTCGACCAGTGGATGGTCACGGCTGCCTGGGTGAGTGCTCTCTGCTCTCATGCTCTCCTTCCTCGTTTTCCGCTGACCTCCAGTTCCCCATCTTCATCCAAGCCGCTGGGATCCTCGCGGCGCACAAGTCGTCGGATGCCTATGTCTATGGCGCTCTGACCTTTGTGTCTGCCATGCTTCAAGCCTTTGTGCTCATCATCCAGACCGCAAAGGTGGCCGACGACTACCTGGTCAACAACCCGACGGTCTTCATCGCCCGCTCCATTGAGATTCTTGCCTCGGTCGGCCTCGCCTTTGCCGCCGTCATACTGCCGCGCCGCCCGACCGTATTCTACCGGGGCGAGAAGGTCGACGACATGTACACGACCAGCGTTCTCGGCCGCTTCACGTTTTCCTGGCCCTCGTCCGTCCTGACTCTGTCGACCAAGAAGCACAACCTCGACCTCGCAGACCTGCCGCGGCCCGACCATTTCACGCGCGCCAACGACGTCGCCGACGACTGGAAGGCCCACGGCTACCCTTCGAATCGCCTCTGGGTCTCCGTCCTGCGTGCCCACAAGAGCAAGTTTGCCCTGCAGTGGTTCCTCACCCTGGTGGCCTCGTTCCTCAACTTTGGTCCGCAGTGGGTCATTCTCCAGATCCTGCGCATCCTCGAGAACCGCGTCACCGGCGAGTCCTTTGGCATCAGCGTCTGGGTTTGGGTCTTGTGGCTGGGCACCATCACCATGGGACAAGCTGTGAGTCTCTGTCTTTCTCTCCTTCTGTGTACCTTGCTGACAACCAGCTCGTGGAATCGTACGAATTCTGGCTGTCGTGGGCCGAGCTCACCATCCCCGTCCGCGCCCAGCTGGCTGCTCTGATCTTTGAGAAAGCCATGCGTCGCAAGGATGTCAAGGCCGGCCACAAGAAGACAGGCAATACCGCCACGGCAGGATCCGGCGCCAATTCCCCGACTGTGCCCAGCGCCACCGACAGCAGCGACGAGGACGAGAACGAGGACGAGACAGAATCGGCCAAGAAGACCAAGCAAGGCACCGTCAACCTGATCGGCGTCGACGGCAAGCGCGTCGGCGACTTCTGCTCCTTCCAGAACCTGTTCCCCGGCAGCCTGTTTGAGCTCATCGTGTCGCTGGCCTTCCTCATCCAGCTGCTGGGCTGGAAGCCGCTCGCCGCCGGCTTTGCCGCCATGCTCATCATCATGCCCGTCAACATCAAGGTGTCCAAGAAGTACTCGGAGGCGCAGGACCGCCTGATGAAGCTGCGCGACGAGAAGCTTGAGGTGGTCACGGAGGCCCTGCAGGGCATCCGCCAGATCAAGTTCTCCGCTCTCGAGCCCCAGTGGGAGGCCAAGATCGGCGAGGTCCGCAACCGCGAGCTCACCAGCGTCTGGAACGTCTTCATGTTCGACACCGTGCTCATGGCCTGCTGGATCTTCAGCCCCATCGCCTTGTCCGCCGTCTCGCTGACCGTCTACGCCTATCTGCACGGTCAGCTGACGCCCTCGGTCGCTTTTGTCAGCCTGGGCGTCTTCCGCTCGCTCGACGTCGCGCTGTCCGTCGTTCCCGAGCTGACCACCGACCTGCTCGACGCCTGGGTGTCCATCAAGCGCATCGAAGACTACCTCCTGAGTCCTGACCTCGAAAAGCTGTCCCGTGACAACGACGCCGTCGTCTTTGACAACGCCTCCATCGCCTGGCCGTCGGACGAGAAGCTGGACGACAACGAGCGCTTTGTCCTGCGCGACGTGAGCCTCTCCTTCCCGCCAGGCGAGTTGTCCATCATCTCCGGCAAGACCGGCGCGGGCAAGAGCCTGATGCTGTCGGCCATCTTGGGCGAAGTGGACCTGCTGGCGGGCGACCTCTACATACCGAAGAGAGAGACGATTGACGAGCGGCGCGACGACAAGGCCACGCCCGACACCTGGATCCTGCCCAAGTCGATTGCCTACGTGGCCCAGATTCCCTGGATCGAAAACGCCACCATCAAGGAGAACATCACCTTCGGCCTGCCGGTGGACGACATTCGGTATCGCAAGACGGTCGACGTGTGCGCGCTCGCCAAGGACTTTGACATGCTGGCCGACGGCGAAGACACCGAGATCGGCGCCAACGGCATCAACCTGAGCGGTGGTCAGAAGTGGCGCATCACGCTCGCCCGTGCCGTGTACTCGCGGGCCGGCATTCTCGTCCTGGACGACATCTTCAGCGCCGTCGACGCCCACGTGGGCCGCCACATCTTTGAAAAGTGCGTCAACGGCGAGCTGTGCGCGGGGCGCACGCGCATCCTGGTCACCCACCACGTGGCCCTGTGCGCGTCCCAGACCAAGTACCTCGTGGAGCTCGGCGACGGCAGGGTGCAGCATGCCGGCCTTCTCTCGGAGCTGGAGGAGGACGGCACGCTGGAGCGGATCAAGAGCCACGAGCAGTCTGCTGCGGACAATGAGATGCCGATCGAGGCATCGGACACGACGGATACAACGGACACGCCGGACACGGCGAACACGCCGGACACGAACGACACGAATGACACAAACGATGCCACCGCTGTCAACTCGGACAATTCGACAGAGAACGGCGAGGAATCCGGAAGCAGCGGCAGCAGCAACACCGCCAAAGCGCCGAAGAAGGCGCACGCAGCCCGCAAGTTTGTCGAAGACGAGAAGCGCGAAGAAGGCGCTGTGCGTCGACAGGTCTACGGAGCCTATCTCCAGGCAAGCGGAGGCTGGCCGTTCTGGCTGGGCGCGGCCGCCATCTTTGTGACGGTGGAAGCGCTGGCTGTTGGTGCGTATTATCTCTCTGCCCAGACGATTGGGCGCGTTGGCTAACTTTGCACAGGTCGCTCGTGGTGGCTGCGCATCTGGACGGGCCAGAAAGACGAGGAGGCCACGATGGGCTACGCTGCTCTGGGCCAGAATGTCATGGGCGCGCCGACGTCTAGCCCTGCCTACGCGCCGAACGGGTATTACCAGCAGCAGTCCTCAGTGCAGTCGCTCGGCCTGCACGACGGCCCGCTCCGGTTCTCGGCCACGTCTGCGCTGGTTCCGACCAGCACGACGCCGCTGTACACGGCGTCGGACTCGCTGGCGTTCTACATTGGCATCTACGTGCTGCTGTCGACGCTGTCGGCCATCATCAGCTCGACGCGCTACTTGTACGTGTACCACGGGTCCATCCGGGCGAGCCGCGACCTGTTTGCCAAGCTCAACTTTATCATCCTGCGGGCGCCGCTGCGTTGGCTGGACACGGTGCCGGTGGGCCGCATTCTCAACCGCTTCACGGCCGACTTCAACATCATCGACACGCAGATGGCCAACTCGATCAGCTTTGGCAGCAGCGCCTGCATCCGGCTGATGGGCATCGTCATCGCCGGCGTCATGGTCTCCCCGCTCATCGTGCTGCTGTCGCTGGTGCTACTGGCCATCTGCTCGCACTTTGCCCTGCTGTACATTGCGGCGGCCCGGCCGGTCAAGCGGCTGGAGAGCACGGCCAAGTCGCCCGTGTTTGAGCAGTTCGGCACGGCGCTGTCGGGCGTGGCCACCATCCGCGGCTTCGACAAGGCGCAGGTGTACATTGAGAGCATGTACCGCAAGCTGGACGACTGGTCCACCACGACGTGGCATCTGATCCTGTTCAACCGCTGGGTGGGCTGGCGCATGAACCTGGTCGGCTCCTTCTTCTCCGTCATTGTGGCGTCCGTGGTGCTGTCGTCGCCGTCAATGGATGCGGCGCTGGCCGGCTTCGCGCTGGCCTTTGCCCTGGACTTTGCGTCGAGCGTCATGTGGACGGTGCGGCTGTACGCCAACGTCGAGCTGCAGATGAACGCGGCCGAACGCATCATCGAGTACACGGAGCTGCCGACGGAGTCGCTGGCCGGCATCAGCCCGCCGGCGGCGTGGCCGACCGAGGGCCGCATCGAGGTGGACAAGCTGGTGGTGAGCTACGCCGAGGACTTGCCGCCGGTGCTCAAGGGGCTGTCATTCCGCGTGGAGCGTAACCAGCGCGTCGGCGTCGTGGGCCGCACCGGCGCCGGCAAATCGTCGCTGACGCTGGCCTTTTTCCGCTTCCTGGAGGCCCGGTCCGGCAGCATCTACATTGACGGCCTGGACATTTCCAAGATCAAGCTGTCGGACCTCCGCTCGCGCCTGGCCATCATCCCCCAGGACCCGGTCTTGTTCTCGGGCACGATCCGCAGCAACCTGGACCCCTTTGACAAGCACACGGACGAGGAGCTGCGGGACTGTCTGGACCGGGTGCACCTGACGACAGCGCGCCTGTCGGGCCAGGCCTCGCCGCAGCTGCTGGTCGAGGGCGGTTCTGGGGCGGCCACGCCGTCGGTGCACAACACCAACATATTCGACGACCTGCAGTCGCCCGTGTCAGAGGGCGGGCTGAACCTGTCGCAGGGGCAGCGGCAGCTGCTGTGTCTGGCGCGGGCCATTGTGCGCCGGCCGCGCGTCATGGTGCTGGACGAGGCCACGTCGGCGGTGGACATGCACACGGACGGGCTGATCCAGCGCAGCATCCGGGAGGAGTTTACGGACTCGACGCTCTTGGTGATTGCCCACCGGCTCAGCACGATTGCCGACTTTGACCGCATCTTGGTGCTGTCGGACGGAGCGGTGGCCGAGTACGGCTCGCCTCAGGAGCTGTGGGCCAAGGGCCCCGAGACGGGCGTCTTCCGAGCCATGTGCGAGGAGAGCGGCGAGCGGGACAAGCTGGAAAAAGTAGTGTATGGTTCTGGTAGTGACTAGTTTTGGATATTTCTGGATTTCTGGATGCTTCTGGGTAATCATTCTGGGTAACCTTGCCGGGCTTTGTGTTTAAAAAAAAAAAGGAGTTTAGTGCCCTGGCCAGATGAGCAAATTGCCAAATAGAAGGAAGATTTGAATTGATCAACTGTTGCTATGCTATGCTCGCTCTACGCTCATGCATGGTCCACCGCGTCTATGGCAATCGCAGAGTTGCCTTGTCGGCCACCTCGGCGATCTTTTCTTGGCCTCGCCACAGATAGCGCACGTGCAGCACCTTGACGGCCGGCGGACTGAGCTGACGACGACGCCGCTGCTGCTGCTGCTGCTGTTGGCGGAAGTGCGGTGCTGGGTCCCAGAAGCCGAGCAGGCGGCTCTTGCGCAGGGCGCCGGGGATGACCAGCCGATCGTCGCTGGCCCCGTCAGGCGGCCGCTCCACGAGGGCGGCCACGGCTGCGGTCACATCGGCCACCTCGTAGTCGGGAGCCCAGCCGTTGCGCGTGGCCATGGCCGACGCCGACGCCGTCACGGCCGACAAGGACATGGTGGCAGCCACAGCAGCAGCCGCAGTGCCGCTCGCGTTCGGGCCGGGGCTCTGGGCCCACGGGTTGTCGTCGGGCACGACGGTGGTCGGGCTGTCGCCGGGGTGAGCCGCATCGTCATCGGCGTTGGCGTTGGCGTTGGCGTTGGCCTCGGCGTCGTCGGCCAGGGCCACGCCGTACTTGGCGCTGAGAATGGTGAGGCGATGCTGCGCGTCTTTCGCGCGGTCCACGTCTGCTGCCTGGGCGTCCATGGCAGCCGCCAGGAGCATGGTCAGCTCGTCGGCCTCGGCGCGGTGGCGCGCAATCGCCTGCTCCTCCTCGGCGTCCTCGAACGGGTCGGTCTCGGTCTCGGCCTCGGCTTCGGTCTCGGCCTTGGTCTCAGCTGCAGCCTTCGCGGCTGTCCGCTTCTTCCTCTGCCGCGACATCCGCAGATACGCCTGGACGGCCTCGCGCGCGGCCACGACGGTCACCGGCAGTACGGCCGCCCAGAAAAAGACCTGTGCGGCGGCGCTGATGCCGCCCTGCGAGGCGGCGGGCAGCAGCAGGAAGGGCAGCTTGATGCGCTGCCCCAGGCGCGCCCAGTACAGCGACACGTGCACGCTGCCGCTGCCGCCGCTCAGGGCGACCTCGAGCCCCAGCTTGGGCGGCGTGCGGCTTGCCTTGCCACCGGTCGCCCAGATGCGCCGGAACCCCCACCAGCGCAGCGGCGCCAGACCGCGCACGGCCAAGAAGACCTCCGACGTCCACCGGCCCGCGCTCACTTCGGCCTCGACGCGCACGTTCCGCCCGGTCTGCCGGCTCGTCGACTTCGTCCCCAGCCGCCGCCACCACGGCGTCAGAGACAGGCTGCGGCCGTAGCGCAGGTACGCAGCCACGGCCGTCTGGCCGCTCACGGCGACCGAGGCGGTCCAGCTGCTCTTGCTCTTGCTGCTGCTGCTGCTGCCGCCACTGTCGAAAGCGTTCATGTCGGCATCGACGCCCTTGAGACCGCGGTCGGCCGGGCCCGTCAGCGGCCGGCCATTGTGCAGACCGAGCTCGTGCGGGCTCACGCTGTAGCCGATCTCGACCATGGGCGCAATGTACGGAGCAAAGACGGCCGGCAGAACGGCCGGCGGCGGAACCGGCAGCGCGCGATAGCCGTTGCCGCTGTCGACGCACACAAACGCGCTGCCCACGCCCATGCGCCGGGAGAGCCCGAGCCCGAGACGCGGCTGGAACCCGACAGGAACCACCGACTTGCCGCTCTGCACCAGGACCTCGATGCTCAGCGGCTCGTCGCGCGGCACGCCCAGGGCCTCGTCGACCAGCGGAATCGTCAGCGGAACCGACTGCGAGACGCGCGTGGTCACAGCCACCTGCGGCAGCAGCTCCGTGTCGATGTCGACCACCGTCGGCGGCAGATCGCTCTCGGGGCCCCAGGCAAACTCCTGCCGGTATCCGACCACGACGCAGCCGGTCGCCCGCGTGCCGGCCAGCTGGAGCGCGCGCCGGGGGTCGAGAATCTCGGGCAGCAGCGGCTGGAAGCGGTCGCTCGACAGCGCGCCGGAGGGCGTGGGCGAGGTCACCGCATAGGTCGACGCCGACAGGGACACCACGGGCGTGCCGCAGTGGATCGGCCAGGAATGGCCGTGCTGGCTCGCCGCCGGCCCGCCGCGGAGGGCCTGGACGCGCCGACTGACTGCATCGACATGCCGCTGCACCTGCTGCAGGCGCGCTTCTGTAAACTGTCCCAGGCTGGGCAGGCCGACGCGCACGACGTGCGTGAGCGAGTAGTCCAGCGAGGACGGAGCAGCTGTCCGCTGAGCGTGCGGGAGCAGCAGCTGGCTGGCATCGTACCGCACGCCCAAGTCCGTCGTGGACTGCAGAGGGTCGGCCGGCAGCGCATAGGCTTCGACGCCTGTTAGCTCGTCGCTCTCGCCCTCGTTGTCGCTCTCGCTGCCGCTGTCCTGGTCCTCCTCCTCCTCCACCTCGTCCAGGTACTGGTCGTACTCGAGCCTCCGCTCCGGGTTGATCAGCGTCTCAAAGGCCGCCTGCACCAGCCCAGAGTAGGCCACCGCCGTCGGCTGCAGCGCTGTCGGGATGGGCCGCACCCCCTGCCGGCTGCCGCTGCCGCTGCCCAGCAGCCGGGACAGGCGGTAGTAGGCCCCGCGGATCTGCGCCGGGTGCGGCGCCGGGTGTCGTGCCAGGCCCAGCAGCTCGTAGCACGTCCGCCGCGTCGGCTGCACCGGTGCTGCCACAGGACGCAGCAGCGGCGAGCTGAGAAGCAGCTCATTGTCCTCCCGCCGCTGCTTCTCTGGCGACCGCGCAGACGCCCCGCCGCCGTTCCGCTTCGGCTTGGCTGGCTTGGGCGTCTGCTCCACGTCCGTCGTCGTGCCGTCGTCTTCGTCGTCCTCGTCGTTGTCCTCCTCCTCCTCCAGCAGCGTGCTGTACCCCACCATCACCATATCGCTGCCGTTCGAGCTGCTGCGGCCGCCCGCAGACGGCCCCAGTCCTCGCAGAGGCGACGGCGCCCGCGCGGTGCTCACGGAGAAGATGGATTGCGCATCAAATATGGACGACGCCGCGTCGTCAAAGCCAAAGTCGTACACGCTGCGCGTGGCCGCAAACTGCTCCGTCAGCGAGAAGCGCGAGGCGCTGGCCCGCTGCGCCATGTTGCCGTAAATCTGGTTGGCCCCAGGCGGCGCGTTGCTGCTGCCGGCACCCGGCACCGTCAGGTAGTCATTGTCCCCTCTTCGCCCGCCGCCGTCTCTTCTGCTGCGGCCATGACGTCCACTATCACCACCACCGCCGCTGCCGCCACCACTGCCCGACGACGCCCGGTGGACCGATGTCGACGACCGGCTGGCCGACGATGTCGATGTAGCACCCAGGTCGCGCGAGCCGTGGCGGCGGCTGTTGCCGTGCGTAGAAGACGAGCGATGGGAGCGCTTGCGGGAATCGGACATGCTGGCAATGCGAGTGCAAATGCAAATGTGGTGCGGAAGTTTGTTGACTTCCGTCACTTCCTGTTGGGAAACACAAGATGAGAGCCTAATGGTAAGACGAGCACTCACCGCCCCTCACCAGCTTCCAAGACGGCCGTCCTGATTGGCAGGCGCGACCGGCTCGAAACAAAAAAAAAAACCCGGCAGATTAAATCAGGAAGGAGGGGTTGCACTGCGAACGGGCCAAAAGCATTTGACCAGACGAGTCATCTATAGTGTTTGCAGACATAATACGCATGTTATATCAACAGAGGCGATCAATATCAACAAAAACAACCGTCTCTGTTGCCCGCGAGCAGGCGGCCTGTGGTCCGGCAGACTCGCATCTTGTAATACTACCCCTTCTCCCCCCCTCCTGGTTTCCCCGACACCGCCTTTCAACCTCGGTTACTCTATCAGACGTGAAGCAGGCCGAACTAAAACTTGAGCACCTGCTCCTGCGTGTAGCCCAGCTCCTTGAGGATGCCCGACAGCTCGCCCTGGTCCGACGGGCTCTTCTTGGGCCCCGAGATGGCCTTCATCATCGGCGGCGGGCCGCACACAAACACCTTGATGTTGCCCGACGCGGGCTCCGGCAGCACCTGCTTCAGCAGCTCCTTGGTGATGTAGCCCTTGGTGCCGCCCGTCCACTTGTCCGACGGCGGCTTCTCCAGCACGTAAAAGGCGCGGAACCGCTGCGGGTACGTGTTCTCGAGCTCCGCCAGCTGCTGCCGCAGCAGGATGTCCTCCTCGGCAATGTTGCCAAACACGAGCGTCACCTTGGTCTGGTCGCCCGCCGCCGGGTTCTTGAAGATGGCCCGCAGCAGCTGGTACATGGGCGTGATGCCCGTGCCGCCCGCCACCAGCGCAATGTGCTCGTGCTTGTTGGCCGTCCACGGGTACTTGACAATCGGGCCCTTGAAGTCGAGCTTCTGCCCGGGCACCAGCCCCGTGATGTGCGACGACATCAAGCCCCCCTCGTACCGCTTGACCAGCAGCTCCAGGTACCCCTGCGCGTCGTCGTCGCTGATCGCCGTGTACGGCCGCACCACCGGCTTGTCCGCCCCCTCTGGCGTGAACTTGGTCAGCAGCGCCGTCGCCGGCACCATCCCCGACACGCTGTCCTCCTCCGGCAGCTTGAACCGCAGCCGCTTCGTGTTGTGGTTGACCGCCTCCACCGTGTCCAGCTCCAGCGGCACGAACCCCTGATCGCCCCCGGTAAAGGCCACCTTCGGGCCCCCGCTGCCGCTGCCGCTGCCGCTCACTGCCGCCTTGGCCTTGTCCGCGGCCTCCTTGACCTTGGCCTCGGCTTTGTGGGCCACCGCTGCCGCGTTGCCGCCGCCGCCGCCGAAAAAGTAGTAGGCACCGCCACCGGCCGCCAGTGCCGCCGTGCCGACCACCAGCACGCTGCCCGTGCCGCCGCTCGACGGCGAGCCGGATGCATACCGGCGGGAGATAGGCTGCAGCCCACTCCGTCAGCGAAAGCTGCCGAAACACTTCCCTCGGAATAGAGACGCAAACTTACCTGCCGCAGCGGCGCTGCCGCCTGGATTGTGCGAAATGCGGTGCGAGCAAACATGGCGACTCTCTGTTCGAATTGAGGCGCAAGCGAAAACAAAATCTTCCGTTGAGCAGATGCAGTCAATGACGAATGGATGGGGAATGCGCTGCGCGGGAAAGGAAGGAGGACGACAAGTGCACGGCCGGGCGCGGAGCTACTGGGAAAAGCGGCCGTATATCCGAATGGGCAATTCCTTGCTCGCGTCCCCACAACCGAACGCAATGACGTTATTCAGACAGGTCACGTGGCATCTGCAACGGTCCCCTGCCAGTCCTGCTTCGTCCTTGTCTTCAGAACACCTCGATGATCGGCGTTCGTATCTTGCAATCATGTTTCATTCCGACGTGGAGCCGCAGCTGACAATACTCGTTTATCATATATATCTTACAAAGTACACGTTAGGGCCATGTCGACTCCAGACCATCTCGTGACCTGGGGAACAGAACCCTGTGAAGCGCCCCAACTCCTCCCTAGTCGGTTCTACCAACAGCATCCAAACAGTCCGAAAATAAACCGCCGGTACTGTGACCAGACTCTGCATTTCTCTCGTCTGCATACACATTCCCGTATATGAACCCAAGACAACAGAGCAAGCCGCAGCAAAAAATGAGGATACCAAGAAAATGCACCCCTCGCATATGATATATGGGTAGTATACACGGAACCAGGAAAAAAAAAGATGGGAACAAAACGTACGAATAGACAAGATCAGAAAATAGTAATAAAAATCCACAGTCATTAACACAACAGTACCATGGCCAGAAATACATCAGCTCTCTGCATCTGTCCTGTCCTTTTCTATGATGCCTTGGGGTGTGTCGTCCACAGGTGTGTCATCTATAGCTGCATCTGGGACTGCCCCCAGCGTCGATAGAATGTGGCTTTCGCCCTTCTTCAACGGCATATCTTGGCTGCTTCGTCGCATCATGCCGACATCTTGGTGGTTGAGAAGCGTCGGCGTGTTCGCCTGCGAGCCGCCGCGTTGGCCGTGATAATGGATCACTTGCGGGGGCGTCTGTCCCACTTGCGTGCCCAGTAAATGTTGTGGATATGGGTCCAGGTCCTTGCTCGATGTCGAAAAAGTCGACACGATCGGCTGGTGGTAACCATTCGAGACGTTGCTCGATGTGGGTGTATGGCCTCCAAACCCTTGATGTTCCGCCTGCGTCGGTGTCCCGACATCGTTGGGGCTTGCAGAGCCGTCGGCGCTGACCACCTGACCTGTCAGACTCGTCATGCCGCCTTCAATGTCACGCAAGAGCCGCACGTATTCCTCTGGAACAAGACCACTTTCTTGCGTCTTCGGGTCCATGGCCACCAGCCATCCTTGGCCGTGGCGGTACGACACCCAGATGATCTGGCCCTCCACAAGAGGCAGCTCGTTCTCGTTCTCGCGCTCAAAGTCGAACAAAGCCACCGCCTTGCCATGCATCTCCTCGTCTGGCGAGGTGATGGTGAACTGGTAGTCACGCGAGTAGCGGGATTGGTCGTCATCACGGTAATCCGGCGACGAAATTGGACTCGAGGCGTCCGATTGCGGCCGGTATTCGCTGTAGTTGCGGGGTTGACGAGTGGCGGTCATTGTGTAGATGCTGGCGGAATGCCTCGCCTGATCGGGGGGGTATGTGACGTATTCGCCGCCGGGGCCGTTTGCTTCGTCGCCCTGATTCACGTAGTACCGCTCGCTGCCGTCACCACCCGTGCCGACAAAGTATCCTCTGTCATGGTCGTAGCTGTCTGGGTTCAGGAAGCTGCCGCTGTTGCCGTCCACCCCGACGCTGCCATGTCCGGAACCTCGGCCCCGTCCTTGTGCATACGCGGCTGATGTGGACTTGTGTTTCCGATGTCGGGAGCTCACGACGGGGCTCTGCAGATCTTCGTCCTCACTCCAAGGCGGCCCGTCGCCCAGGTAGATGGGGGGTATATCAACAGACCGGTTGTATGAGTCAGTGCCCCAAGATCCGCTGTCCCAGCCCATTTTCGAATCCCAGGAAACGGGAGGGTCGGAAAGACGGCGCTGCGACTGCGTCTCAAATGAAGGCGTTACCACGGACGGCGGCCGTGACGGTTCCGATGGGGCGCCATAATGTAAAGGGTGGACAGTAGGATAGGCAAAATCGCGCACGAGCGAGTATGGCAAGCTGGAAGGGTATAATGGGAACACGTGGGAGGCAGGGCGCGACCTGGGAGGAATCGAGCCGGCCGAGTATTGCGAGAGCCTGTTTTTAGATGCGTGCGACATTGGTCGCGGAATCGTCGTCCGGCGCGAATGCGGGGAGGTGACCAAGGGCGGGAGTGCAGGATGGTTTGGGTTTTGAGTTGGTGGAGATGACGAGACGGACACGGCGGGGGGTGATGTGGCAGATGAGGATGAAGAAGGCGACACGACTGCAGTCATCGTGTGGAGGAGTGAGGAGCGAGAGTGCCAGGGACGCTATTTTTAAAATCTTATATAGTCCCCAATGCACACCATTCCACGGACTTTGCTCCTGGCCTCCTCGATCAGAGTGAGATGGAGGGGAACGCTTTCGGCCGTTGGTGTGTCTGTTGTGTGCGCGTCTGGTAGGTGTGGTAGTGGATCCTCTCGAGTAGCGCCCCAGTCACCAAGTCGGTTTCGATGTTTCGCCTTAGGCCTGAGCTAGTTTGCCGTTGGTGCTCGTGAACCACGTTGGCAATATGATAAAAAATTCGGGAGTTGGCAAATGGACTGGGCTAGCGGCCACAGGATCTAGCTTTTTGATGCTCTCTCGGTGTTTCCAGTAATTCCTTCTGTGTGCGGGTTTGCGGCGTTCTTTGGGGCGGTCGGAAAGGGAGGGACCGGCCTTGCAGATTGCGTCTGTCCGTCGGTCTCCTCGCCGCGCGAGAATCAAGGACTGGCTATGAACGAACAGACAGCGAGAAATGGAAGCGACGTTATCCGGCTCGGTAGATGGGAAAGACTGGTGGCCATTGGCCAAACTGAGAGGAGTGCAAAAAGGCCCACGGCAGAAGCAGGCAGAAAAGACAAGATGCCGAGCGAAACCGGCTGTTCCCAAGGTTGGAGGGGTCGGGGTGCTAACTGGATGTGCAGACTGCCAGTTGATGTCGTCGAGGACGTGATGCGCAAGCGGCTGCTGCAGGTTGGGTCGTTGGCTTGCGGTGGCGATGAGGACACATACGATGGCGGCGCAAGCCGCTGAGGGAGGCAGCAAACGCAGCTGCGGCAGACTGGATGAAAGAACGACGGCGCGGAGATCTGCTGAATGCGTATATATTTTAATCGTCGAGATGTGAGGCGGACGTGAGCCCAAAGCAGGCGTTGCGGAAGGCGAGAAGATGCAGAGGGAGAAGTTGTGGGTAGGGAATTTGGCAATCGTGGAGGGAATGAGCGACCCTCTCTGTTGTTGTTTGGCGTTGGTGCTAAGCGCGCACAGGCAAAGGAGCGACTGGCGGGGCGACAAAGGCTGGGAGGATGGGAAGGAACAGTTTGCGGGATGGCACAAAAAGGAAGGAGCGGACGCTGAGTGGCCGCTGGACGAATAGACACTCCGGGGCGCCTACGAAGTGCATACTCTTCTTACTAGTACATAGTATTAGACGTTTGGTGGGCTTGCGGGCTAACAAAACGGAGTTGGCTTGTTTCGTCTTGGATTTAGGAAGCAAAGCCACCCGTTGATTAACGGAGCGTTATCTCGTTACAGGATGGTCTTTTTTTTCCTCTTTTGCTCACCGCTCCGGAATGCATGCCGGCTGATGTATACTATAACCTGACTGAGAGAGCTGGGATTCAGACAAGCTGCAAATGCGATATGCATACACGAATCTAATGCGCACGCAGGCCTACAGGGTATGGGCCTTTCCTAGTCCAAATCAGCAGATTTCAGCTCAGCGGGTCGCTCGCCCACAGCAACATCGAGGCTGCCGGACAGGGAACAAGACCGGCAAACAACGTGCAAAGAATATGTCTAGCATGAGTTTTAGGTCTCGAGTAGCACACAGCAGGGGACGGGAGACAAGGATGGCTGTCCATCACAGCCGGAAGTCTGACGGGCTCTCTTAGATCACTGGTAAGGAAAAGCGAGCAGACGCTTGGGCGATCGACACTCCGCCAATGCAAAGATCGAAATAAGAGGGGACGAACCGCGGCGAATTGCGGCTCGTCTGACGGCAACAGTCAAAAGCATCAGTCCACCGAAAGGAGCAATTCCGATTTACCACTCTGATTCACTGACTTCCTCTCGAGTTCAGCGAGTGCCGGCTTGGCAATAGCATGTGCAGCATCTTTTTCAATGAGAACAGCTGATCCCAAGGCCCGTAGCACTGCTGTGACCGCTCATTTGCGGCTTTCTTTCTGCTCTGTTCTATTTCCGGCTCAGCGTTACCCGTGTGCCATGTCGTGCTCTCGCTAGTCCGGCGTTGGTCTCCTTTGTAGTCACCCACCCGGTTGTTTCAGCATCTTCTTACTGCATTTAATTGCTGTAGCGCTGATTCTATCGCCAGCCAATCATATTTTGCAAGTGACCCATATTTAACTTGGTTCCTGCCCCCACACCAACCACCAAAAGGACGGAAAAAAAAACCGAGCAAAAGAGCTTCAACCTCGATCCATCACCTTTCAAGAGCCGCTTCCTTCTCTCGATGCAGGCCATTCTGCTTGACGGCCTCTGAATCTCATGATATCAGACTGCGAGCTCCTTCTGCACGTCTGTTCCCGCAACCCCCAGCGGAAGACCATGACTTGAAAGGTAGGTCACAATTCATCCCTTTGCCTGATTTGCCCTCGTGCCCAAATGATGAATTCTTTACTATTGGAGCTGTCTGATACTCTTGATGACACCGATTTTAAATACGCAACATTATCTGATAATCGCACAACGCGACATTGTCATGCCATAAACGCATCGGTTTTGTGTGAACGACGTCGCTAACTAGCATGCAACTGCTCTAGGACAACGCCATTTGCCGGTTCACGACTTCTGTCGCTCCTCACATCATGGCTGACGTGGCCGCTACAAATGGCGCGGCAGCTGCCGTGTCCAGTTCGCCCGGAGTGGGCACAGAGGCTGAGGCTGCAGCTGGCTTCAAGCTCAAATTCTGCACCGTCTGCGCAAGCAACCAAAATCGGTACGTGCTCGAGAGACGATGCATCTGAATCCAACCCCGGTCTAACACCGATAGGTCGATGGAAGCACACTTGCGTCTTGCTCAGGGCGGCTTTCCAGTGATCTCCTTTGGCACCGGTTCTCTGGTGCGCTTACCAGGACCGACAATCACACAGCCCAACGTCTACCAGTTTAACAAAACCTCCTACGACAGCATGTATCGCGAGCTCGAGGCCAAGGACCCCCGCCTCTACCGTGCCAACGGGGTCCTCAACATGATCAACCGCAACCGCGATGTCAAATGGGGGCCGGAGCGCTGGCAGGACTGGCAGATTGGCATCCCACGGCTTGAGCACGTCTCGGACAAGGGCAGCACGGGGACCGAGGGCGGCGTCATCGATGTAGTCATTACTTGCGAGGAGCGCTGCTGGGATGCGGTCATTGATGACCTACTCAACCGCGGCTCACCGCTCAATCGTCCTGTCCATGTCATTAACGTCGACATCCGCGACAATCACGAGGAGGCAGCTTTAGGCGCACGCGCTATCGTGGACCTGGCCAACTCCCTCAACCAGGCTGCCATAGAGGAGAGGGAGAAGGTGGGCGCGGCCAACTTTGACGCAGGCGGCGCGGCCAGCCGTTCCAGCTTCGACGAGCGTGTCCCCGACATACTTGCGGAGTGGCAGGAGCGGTGGCCCAACCTACCCTCGACCTGGACTCTGGCGTGGTTCTGAATGATTATGCACGGATGGACCGAGGCGACACGGCTGTGTGCAGAATATGGCGATATCGAAAACAGTTGTGCAGCGAGCTCACCCACGCCCTAGGCTGCTGCGCAGACCGCTGTGTAGACGACCTAATCTTCAAACGAGCACAGGCGGCACCGAAGCGAGCGCAGCAAGCTGGCGTCGCAACCCTTTTGCCGATTCTGTGGGGTATGATCTCGGAGGATCATGGGCGGCACAGGCCGATCTTTCTGGAGATCTGGCTGTAGGGCGCGAACAGACACACGGCCACGCCGGTGGAGGTGCATCTGCATCGCGCGCAGTGCTTGCATCGTACTCGCACTCTCTTCTCAAAGTGTGCTAAAGGCTACAGATGGCCAGGTTCGTTTCTGTGGCGACGAGCATAGCGAGATGGATGTGTATTTCGCCAGCCCCCGTCTATGAACATCAAACGATTAACGCATGATGCGACATGAAGACAAAGATTTCATACAGCCCCACCAGGCATCTAACAGAGAGATTGCCCATCGTTTTCCATGCCCGAGCCCTGCCTATGCCATTTCAAGAACCGCATATGGCGTAACGGATGGCGTTGGAGGGGGGGGAAGGGGGGGGATAAGTTGAAAAGGACCAAAAGCCGAGCGGTCAACTCCGGGAACGGACGCGTGAGACGCATTGCCGGCGCAAGGTGGGATAGCCAACAGAGATGACAGAAGACTTAAAGCTGTATCCGCGAGATGCGAGCAGCCATCAGCCCGTGCACACGTGATTTCTTGCCATCGGGAGGTGGATCGCTGGCAAGCGCTGTCGGCCAAAAAAAAAAAAAAAAAAAAAAAAAGAAGCATTTATCCTCGCAAGGTTGAGGCAGCATTCACAAATATTACAGTGTACAAAGTACTCTTGGTAATATTAATATTACAGCAAATGTGAGCTGGACCATAGCCACACAGGTTTGATTGGGTTTGAGGGTCCAGAAGGCGAGGTACGAAATACTTTGCGGTGGGGTCCACTCCACAAGTGGTGCCTGGAACAATGGCACCGTGAAAGGCTCAGGAGTACTCTATTGGCTGCGTCCCCTGGAAAATTGAGCATTGCGGGCTGCGGGCTGGGGAGGGCGGGCGGTATGTTGCACTGGCACGCGAAAGACATGGACGCGGAAGGATGGTGTATTACGCCGTGGATGTGCTTCGTAAGACTCTTGAGCCCTCATTAATTGCAGGTGAAATTGCGAGGACGAATCGCTCAGCAGCAGGGGTCGTTCAGCGAAGCATCTCTGCTTTTTCCATTAATTTTACCGGTGATGCCCTGTTAGCGCGCGCCAGCTGCACTAACCACATCGTGCCTTCTAGGCTTTTACGTCCCCTTTTCAACGGGTCCAGCCGCCGGTGACCTGCCAATCGCTGCGCTTCATTGGCTACATGACAGTTCCCCCATCCTATCGTCACAACGGAGAACGACAGGGGATTGGCGGACCGCTCTGGCTCGTCGTGCCTTTTCGGGTGGTGGTTTGGACGTCGTCCTGGTGTTCTGCCCCTTTTCCATAGGGTGAGGCGACGAGTCACAGCCAGCACTGACGACTGCCGGATTCGCTTTCGGCGCGCGCCCTAGCTGCGATTTTTTTTTCTTTTTTTTCTTTTTTTCTTTTTTTTTCTTCTTCTTTTTTTTCGCTTTGTTCACTGGATCCCTCGTGCCCAAGCGAGCGCCTGTTCTGGAGAATCAGCCGCTCCTGTTCCCACAGGCTTTCAGGCCAGGCCTTTTGCTGCCCCTGGATGTGCCTGTGCACACCCTCCCAAACCCAAAATTCCCCTTTGCCGAGCCACTCTTTTTGCGTTTCAGCATATCCGTCGCCGTGCGTGTCGCGGATTTCCCTTGCTGGCTCGCTACTCTGCGGAATAATAACCCACCCACCCTCGTCCTGTCCACCGTTGTGCCGTGCTTCCGCGTAACCCCCAGACAGCGGCGCTGGATTCTGTTCGGCACCCCCCCCAGACGCTTCACGGCCCCTAAAAACTGCCCCCTATTGTGGCTCAACCGATGGTGCGCCAGCCCTTCTCCACAGTCGCACCTTCCCTTTCCTACTCGTACTTCGTACCAACTTTCCCGTTCCTTAGCCTCCTCCCTCCTTCTTGGTTCCCCCTTTCAGCAGCCATCCCCACCCCGATCCGGCCACTCCCTCGATTTCACACTCACCCCGTTATTTGCTTTTTTTTTTGTCCTTGTCCTCTTGCCATCTTGGCTCTGCCTCCTCTTCTGTCACGTCCCGACGACTTTGGCGCTCGCTGGCAGACGACACAACTTGCGACGGAGCGCGTTCCAGGAACGGAAGAACGGAAAGAACGGAAAGAACCTACGAACAGGCAGCAAACGAAACTGCGCCGGAGACGAGCCTGTGACGACGCTGGATCAGAAGGGTGCGGAGGACAGCGACGCGCCTTGGCTAGGGCGCAAGTGCTGCGAGGACGAATAAAGGAGGACAAAGAACCGGAATCCAATAAAGAGCCAAAGACACGAAGGGTGGCCTCTCCGCCGACACACCCACCACCACCCACGCTCTGAGATACAAAACCATGAATGGCCGCAATGCACCGCTCTCCCCCGTGTCTTTAGGCGATAGCGACTGGCCCTCTTCTGGTTACCCCATGGACAAGGACGACCCGTATGCCAACACGCGCGGCCAGCTGATCTCCCCCCCGAATTCTGGTGGTTCTCTGCCTGGTGCTATGAACAGTGGCTTTCCGTCCGGCCCACGGGTCGGCGGTGGAGGACCGTCTCCGCCGCCGTCCGTGGGCCGCTCTAGCACGGCGACCAACCTGTACGCGCGCAGCGAGAGCGGCCGCAGCGCCCGTGAGGACAACACCGAGGCCACCCTCGGCGAGCACTATGTCGCGCTCAACCGCTTCCTCTCCCAGACATCTCGCGACGGCAAGCCCACCCAGCCGGCCAACAAGGCGCGCGACAAGCTGCAGCGCCTCACCTCTGTGCAGTTCCTCGAGCTCAGCACAGACGTCTTTGACGAGCTCATCCGCCGCCAGGCCTTCAGTCGCCGCCCGCCCAATGCTCCGCCCAACAGCGGCCCACCCCCCTACCTGCTGCCCGAGGACACATTCCACCCAAAACGCAACCAGGCGCGCCAGAAGCTCGCTTCTCTCGGGCCCCCGCGCTTCCGCGACCTGGCCACCGACGTCTTCTGTGAGCTCGAGCGCCGATTCCCTCACTTCTCGGCCGGCGACATTCCTCGAATGGGCAGCCCTGCCTCGATGCGCATGTCCAGCCGCTCGCAGACGCCCGTCGGCGGCATGAACGGCTTCCCGCCCCGCGGACAGAGCCGCCGCCGCCCTTCGGAAGCCGGATCTATACGATCCATGCGCAGCGGTCTAGGCCCCGGGCCTCTTGGCAACGGCATGGGATCGGTGCCGCCCTCGCCCGGCCTGCCGCCCAACAGCTACGACCGGCCCATGCAGAAGCAGTCGCAGAGCAACACCATTGTGCCGAACAAGAGCACCATGGTCGAGGAGGACGACGACGCTGTCGCCAGCCCATTAAGCGACGGTGGCAAGCCAGGCGATGGCTATGGCAACCTCTCAAATTGGCGAGACAGCAAGCGCAGCGGCGGTGGCGATGCCGACAAGAGCGCAGCGCAGGCCGAAGTGAGTTGTTTTTTTCTCCCCCCTTGCCACAACACCACTAACCTTTACAGAACGAGAAACGAATAATTGATGATTATGAGGCGCAACTGAAGGAATTACGAGAAAAAATGCAGACCATGGAGCTAGATATGTCAAAGCAGAAACAGGAGATGGACTCGGCGCTCGATGCCGAACGATCACGAGCGTCCGAGACCAATGTCGAGAAGCAGGAGTGGAATAGTGCGCGGCAGGATCTCGAGAACCAACTGGCGAGCTTGCAGGACGCCAACGAGGCGCTGCAGCAAGAAACCGCCCGCATGCGCGGCGACCATGCGGCCCAGGAGCGGCAGCTGCGCACACAAATCGACAGCATGCGCCAGTCGCTGGATGAAGCGACTCGATCGGTGGGCGCGGGCGGTGGTGCCGGGAGCGCGGAGCTGCAGCAGGAGAACGAGGAGCTGCGACAGTCGCTGCGTGAGCAGCAAGAGGTGACGGAGGAGGTGCGGCGTGAGGCGGAGCAATTTCTGCAGGAGATGCGCATGCTCTCACAACAAAGCGGCAGCACGTGGCAGAAGCAGACCGAGCTGGAGAAGACGATCGAGACGCTCGAGGGCGAGGTGCGCGACTGGCGCAACCGCTATGCGCGGGCCAAGACGCAGCTGCGCACCATGCGCGCCTCGTCCATGGGGCTGCCCATCGACGACGATGCGGGCAAGTACGTGCGCGATAAGGGCTTCACGACAGACAACGGCCTCGTGAAAGACGTGCACGTGACCAAGTTCCAGATCGCCGTGGACGAGCTGCTGCGCGGGGCGCGCGCCGACGTGCCCGAGAAGACCATCGACTCTATGAAGGTTGTTGTTGTGGCCGTGCGGCGCATAACGAAAGACATTGACAGCTCGGCGCCCCAGGACGAAGAGCTGGCGCATGCGCAGGCCCGACTCAAGGCCCGCGTGTCGGCCACAGCAAACAACCTCATCACAGCGGCCAAGAACTTTGCCATGTCTGCTGGCCTGTCGCCCGTATCGCTGGTGGATGCAGCCGCGTCGAACCTGGTGTCGGCGGTGGTGGAGCTGCTCCGCGTGGCGAAGATCCGGGAGACGCCGGCCAACGAGCTGGAAGACGAAGAGGAGGAGAGCACGCTGACACCGGTCGAATCCAACTCGAGCTTCTTTTCGCCCCGCAGCAACGGCGGCCAGATGACGGCCACGACAGTGTCCTCAGCCACGACGCAAAACTCGCTGCCGCCGCCGCCGCCGTTCCAAGGCCTGGGTGGCATCCGCGACAGCGCGGACTCGTCGGCCTACAGCCCCATCAGCTCCCCCCGCGAGTCCGTTAGCCCCTACCGCAGCACCAATGGCGTCAACGGTGTCAACGGCATGAACGGAGGAGGCTACCTCAGCCTCAATAAATTGTCCGGTTTGTCCAATGGCTTTGGTGGTGCCAACGGCCGAGCCGACCGGCGGACAGAGGATCTCAAGGTGTTCTTGGACGACCAGACCGCAACGATGGTGCAGACGATCCAGGACATGGTCGGTGCCATCCGCAGCGACGCACCGGTACAGCAGATCACGGAACAGATCAACGAGATAGCGGATATTGTCGGCCGGGTGATTGCAGAAACAGAAGCAAGCGGCCACGGCGGGGCGCCGCTGGACAAGCTGGTGAGCTGTCGGCAGCGTCTCGTGGAAGCGGGCGACCGGGGCGAGGCGATGAGCAACGAAGAGGCCAGCGGCGGGCGCAAGATGGACTGGCGGACGTGGACCACGTCGCTACCGCCCATCGCCTTTGAAATTGCGCGCGAGACCAAGGAGCTGGTCAAGCGGATCGACCGTCTGGTCATTGGCGACGGGGCCGATGACTTTTCGTGAGCGCCCTTGCCGTCCATCAAAATCCCATCCCCGACTTCTTCTCTCACCTTCATTCTCTTCTTCTTCTTCTTCTTCTCTCTCTTTCTTTGTTTCTCTTCTCCGTCTGCTTCCCTTTTCTTGACCGGCACATATTGGTTGCGCTTGATACCCGACATGTGGGGCCTGGGAAGGGCTCTGTATGTTTTGTTTCTGTCCATCGAGTCCTCTTGGCTTGCTTCTTTTTTGGTACATACTTTTCATCTTGTAAAGAGCTGCCCCTGGCCGATTGTTACGCTTGTTTCATGTTTTTTTCGGAGTGTGTCCGGTATGGCCACAGTGGAAGAAAGGGGACTGGGGTGGCATGTCTACTTATACATATGCCTGGAACGACAGTTTAATTTTCTTGGGAACGCATAGCCGTGTGCGGTCGGGTGTTTTGTATACTTTTGTTGCATTGTTTTGTTTGGTGAATAGACAGGACCCTCATTCGTCAGGAGTGCTCTTTTATGGGAGGACGGGTTGGACAAAAGGGGGAATGTTATGCTGGACGAGGACGGCAGCCAGGTCGTCAGACAATGAGAAAATAAGCATATCCATGGATTCTATTGCACTGCCAGTGAGGCTCTTAGTTCGTACCTTGCGCATCATTGACGCACAGGGATCGTCTGTGGAGAGGGGGCCGGCCAGCCTGATTGGGGTAATAATAAACGACGACCCAAGAAAACGACAAGAAAACGACAAGAAAGCGGGATGAGATGGAGAGGGGGGGGGAAGGAGAAAGCCTCAGCTGGAGGCTTAGTGTGGGGCCCCTCCTGGCTAGCGCGGCTGGCAATCTTAAGCACAACGTCTCAGGAGGAAGAAAACGAGGGCCATGTTTTCGATTGGCGCCGGCGCCATGAACAGCATGTGGCCCTTTGTTGGGGAAGAAGGGGGGGGGGGGGGGGGGGGAAGCAAAGTTTAGATGTCACGAGGCTGGGTCGCCGAGAAAGGCAGAGACCAACAGCCTCCCGATTTAGTTACTGTTGGTGGGGTTGATAAGGCTGGGTTTACCTATCACATTCGATGGCCCGTGGCCGCCTCAGCGCCTGCTAGGGCCTGGATCAGCGAGGTGTACCGGCCTGGAATTGATATGAGCAGCGGCTCGTATGCTTCGTATTGTCTGAGATGACGATCTGTTGCCAAATCAAGGCAGGGAGGGAGGGAGGGGGACCCATGCAAGCCACAGACAAAGAGGAAAAAAAAAGAAACGAGGCGGAAGAAACATGAACGGAATTTCTGCCGTCGCGGAATAGTCAGCACAAACAAGGCAGATTTCACTCGAGTCTATAATGAGGCGGACGTATCGATCCGACGCCGACGGTCTGTGCGAGACAGCCCAGCCTCTGTCTCTGTGCCTGTCCCGTGTGGAGGTGGCTGGCTTCGACTAGGCATCGACAAGGCAGCGCACTGCTGTCATGACACTATACCAGGAAAGTGCAGAAAGGGAGATGGAGACAGCCTAGCAGCCAGTGTTTTTTCTTCCTATGACATCAGGCCAAGCCGTCTCTCGCCTGGGCTGTCTTTCAGAGAGATGCTATTACCCCCCTTCTCCTTCCTGTATGATTTTGCTAGTGTAGAAGCGAGTCTCTTTGAAAGAAAGAAGGGGCTGCCTCCTGTCTCGGAAGCAAAAAAAAAAAAAAGAGAAAAAGAAAAGTCAGCGAAGAGGGATCATGGCCGGCCTGTGCAGTTAGATTACTCTGACCGTATTTTCGTCCGGGCTGTAGCTGCATACCGCCCCCTGTTCCTACAAATCGGCCACCCTTCCCACGTGTATGAATTGTTATCTTCTTCCCCCCATCCCCCAATATCTGCGGCTGAACCTCCCCTTTTCTCTGTGTAATCTGCCTGACCTAAAATAAACAAGTCGCCGTTGTCTCGATCTTGGCTCTTGTTTCCCTTCTCTTTTTGAAAATTCAAAACATCCACTTACACTGACTTTTACACTCCATCACCACCTTGAGCCATGGCCTTCCTTCCTGAGCAGTCGGCCGCGCGCCTGGCCGGCCGCGAGCATGTTCCTGCCTACCCGGCGTGGATCTATGGCATCCGCATTGCCCAGCTCGTCGTGGCCGTCATCATTCTCGGCCTGGACGCCTACACCCTCAGCCTCCTCTCCTTCTCCGGCAACGCGCTCAACATGTTCACCACCATTGCCACTCTGATCGTCTGCGTCTACTGCATCGTCGCCCACATTTCCGCGCCTGTCATCTTCAACTACTGGGCCGTGCTCAGCCTCGACATCTTCTGCCTCGTCTTCTGGCTCATCTCGTTTGCCCTCATGGCCTCCCAGGCCGCTCCCCTTTTTGCAAGCGGTTCCGACTGCTTCTACGGCTACTGCTATTCCTACGGGCTCAGTGGTACCGACCTCACTTTTGCCCAGTGCATGGCCGCCGTTGCCGGCCTCGGTGGCCTTGAGTTGTAAGTTTCTTTTTTCTCGTTCTCGCTTCGGTGGTCTCACTTCATGTCTCTTTCTCGTTTCGTTCGTCTCACTTCATGTTCGCTCACTGACCAACAGCATCCTCTTTATCATCTCCCTCACCCTGTACTCCATCGCTCTCATCCGCCACCGCAACGCTGGTCTGCACTGCACGCCCGTCCCCGGCGCCGTGTATGCCGGTGCCACTGCTGCCGAGAAGACGGCACCGGTCCAGCTGCAGCCTCAGCCTGCCTACGCCCAGCAGCCTGCGCAACCCCAGTTTGCCCAGCAGCCGGCGCAGCTCCAGCCGCAGAGCACGGGCGGCTACATCCAGGCTCAGCCACTGCAAGCCCAGACCACCGGTGGCTATCCGCCGCAGCAGGTTCCCCAGCAGGTTCAGCAGTCTCCCCAGCAGGTTCAGCAGTCTCCCCAGCAAGCTCCTCAGCAGGTTCCTCCGCAGGTCCTCCAGCAGGTCCCAGTCCCAGAGCAGGTGCCGTCGCCGGTGCCAGCTCAGGGCGGACCGTACTACGAGGCCCAGGGCTCGCCGTATCACCAGCAGTAGGTAGGGATGATGCGAGGTGCAAGGCTTGGTGGAGGTAATTGCGGGATGAGGATATACCATTTGATTTAGGGAGGAAATGAGGAATTTGTTCATTTCAGGATCCAACGTTGTCTCTTTGGAACCAGGCTCAGTAATCTCGTTCACACAAGATTGACGGCATTCATTGTAGCTGGCAAAGCACTTCAGCCAGACTCGTAGGTACCACGTATGTTGTCCGCATCAATCGGCGAATGCGGTCGGACAAGCGATGTGTGCATGTAGCTGTCCCAGAGCCGATTACCAAGCTCGACGCGATAGCCAGGCCACAGTGCATATCATATAGACACTGTATGCACCGGATAAGCACCCCGCTCCGGATACCGAGCGACGGTGGCAGCTTCCCTGTTTATATAACGGGACATAAAGCTGTGCGACGCTACAGAAATCTTCTGTCGTCTGGATAGCCGAAGATTCTCTTCGCCATCCACCCCGTCCATTTCACTCTGTCATGCCCATGCTGGCTCGGTAGACAGCGAGATCTATCTGCTGCAGTGGCAGCAGTCGTCGCCATGGCCACCACTCTGGATACACTTCCGGGGGAGATCATTCTCCATATAATGTCATGTATGTGTCTCCACTGCTTTCCACTGTTCTCAGCTGCTTTCCACTGTTCTCAGCTGCTTTCCACTGCTCTCCACTGCTCTCCACTGCTCTCCACACAAGGCGGCTCACTTGTACAGACCTCACACCCACAGAGGCAGTCAAGCTCCAGCTCGTGTCCAAGGAGCTGTGCCGCATCGGCAGGGACAGCGGCTTCTGGCGCTCGCGGTGCTTTGACGACAGCTCGTATCTGAGAACATTCCAGCGACGCCGCTTTCTGCGTGGCTGGGTGAGCGAGGACGGGGCCGACGACGCACCTGCGGCAGCATGGGAGCACGACCGCGTGCGGATCCTGGCCAACTGGGACCCGACTTTTCCCGGCGAGAAGACATCATGGTACAGCGAGTACATCCAGCGGCATGGGCCCATCGTCACGCACTGGTTCGAGCCGCCCAAGAACCGGAGCTGTGCTGCCGAGGCGCGAGGCGTGGCCCTGTACCACACAGACGCAAACAGCCCCTGTGACCGGGGCGGGGACACGCTGGCAGTGGCTCCGCTCGACGACGGCTCTGTCTGTCTCTGGGACGTCAACGGCACGCGAGGGAAGCGGGGCGCTGTGGTGGCCCGGAGTGCACCCGGGCTCTTGTTCGTTGACGTCTCCCGAGATCGACCGCTGCGGCGAGCCGAGCTGGGGGCGACAGAGTGCGTGAGCGTGGACAGCCAGCAGCACCTGGCCTACTTTGCCGTGCGCCATCGCCTCGTCGAGGTGGATCTGCAAAGCCTCCGCGCTGTCGGTGCCGAAAGCTTCCCTTGGGAGATCACCGCGCTATCCACGGCCTGTCCATCCGCGCCTCTGACCGTCGGCATGCGATTGGGTGTGCACATGCACGACAGGCGGGTGCACATCGGCTATGGGTCGACAGAGGCGGCCAGCGACGCAGCCAGCGAGGCGGTCGACATCCGCGGCGACGTGGGCTGCGCGCCACACCCCCAGCCTGGTCCACTCTGCATTCTCCATATGGAGCAGCCCGGCTCCCACGACTCCCTCTCGGACGACATCTACACGGCCGGCCGCATCCCGAGCATCCTGCACTACGACAGGCGCAAGCTGTCGGCGATCCAGGGCTCGATCCACTCGGGTGCCAGCCTCTGCGGCCTGGCATCGCTGCCGCGTCCATTCTCGGTGCTGGACTCGGACCTGCGGCGCCAGGGCTTGATGTCGCTGAGCGGCGTCGAGGCATCCAAGTCGGTGTCGGGTGGGCGCACGCTCGTGGCGGGCGGCGAGTACAAGACCAAGGGCTCGCTGGAGATATACGGCCTCGACACCGCCGATCAGACAACGCGGCACAGCGCTACGTTCAAGAACCGACAGACGGCTGCCTTCTCCAAGATCCTGTCCGTCGCCAATCACGGCACGCGGCTGGTGTTTTCCGACGGCGACGGCAACATCAAGTGGTTCGAGCGCGACGGGGTCACCGAGGTGCGCAGCTGGAACATTGGCGTCGATGGCCCGGTCTCATCCACCCTGTTTGACGCCCCCAGCAGCAGCAGCAGCACGGGCGTAGGTGGTGCGGGTGTTGCGGGCGCGGGTGCAGGAGCGGGCGCAGGCGACATTGCCCGCAAGCTGCTGCCCGTGTCGCCCAGCAGCCTGGCGGACAACGGCCTGCTCTTCTGGACGGGCGAGAAGCTGGGTCTCGTCAGCGTTTCGTCAGGCCCGGGAACTAGCGGGGCAGAGTTTGACAACGTCGTTAAGACGGAAGCAGAGCTGACAGAAGAGCGCCAAGAACGGCTCTACAGCTCCAGAATGCGACAGCTGCTCGAGAAGCAGGCCAATGACGTCCGGTTTGTCCGCCATCTTGGCTACGGCGCCGGCAGGCGGAGGTGAGATGGCCCCTAATAATACATAATATCCAAATGCGCCTGTTTCGTACGATCAGACGTCATCGCCTCGGAAATGTGCATAAACGGGCTGCCCCCTCCTTGGCGGGAATGGTTGGCAACCACGGTTGCCATGGGTTGCCATGGCTTCCGACCGGACTCGTGGATCCAATGGCAGACTTGCGCAACAGCAGCGTTGCTCTTGAGGTGGATGCAGAGCCCGGTTAGGAAACGCGAATCGAATGCAGGGCTGCCACGATCAGTCAAAGGTGAGGTTGGGTCCATCCGTTGGCATAAACAGCGCCGTGTTTTTTTTTTTCTTTCTTCTCTTCCTTTCTTCTTCTTCATTGAATAGATCATCTGCGATCGCCACCGAGTTCGGACAGCACGAGGACTGCGAGTAGGTGGCGTTGAAGAGCGTGTGTGAGCAAGTGAGCGTGAGCGAGTGAGAGAGCAGGATACGAGACGGAACAAGCCCACTGGCGAGGTCCACGAGATCCACAGAGGCGCATGGAGATGCCGCCGAGACGGGGCGACCAATCATGATCGATCCTCCGCTTCGCCACAGCCAATCGTCCGGATGCACAACCGGCGGCATGCCCATTGTGCTGGCGTGCCCAACGCCGATGCAGTCGATAGTCGATGCAGTCGATATACCCGATATGCTCGATACACTCGATGCTCGTACCCTCGATGCTCGTACCCTCGATACTCGTACCCTCGATACTCGTACCCTCGATACTCGTACCCTCGATACTCGTACCCTCGATACTCGTACCCTCGATATACTAGTACATCCTTTACTCCTTCGGTGACCCGTTTGTTTGCCCCCACTCCCACGGCCGCAGGCTCTGTGCTTTTGCAGGGTGTTCACCGCCTGATGGCCTCAGCAGCGTCTCCTGTACCTGTGCGTTCTGGCCGCCGCAGGTTCCAGGTGCTTTGTCTCGACACGATACGCGAAGCTGCGGCGTGCATGGGGAAACAAACGATGGAGAGAAAAATCGAAAAAATCAGCGGCTGCCCCCTTTGACCCCATGTCGAAAACAGGAAAGTGCCATGCACGCCAACACACACCGCTTCGCCAACGCGCCTTCTGTCAGAAAAACTGACAGCTGCTGCATGCTGCATCCGGCCACCGGAAAGAAGCCCCGTCGCTCTTTCCTTGCATTTGCAGACCCATTCCATTCCTGCTGTCAAAACATTACAGCTAACGACTGTACATAGTCTCTTGCCTCGTAGAGAATGTCGCAGAGAATGCCACAGAAGCAGACCACAACAAAACATCGTCAAGCAGCGACATGACGAGCCCACCCATCTTGCTTGCACTGCCAGGCTTGCAGCGCATGCCACGCGCCCTTCCTCTATAGGCAGGCCTGGGGCTCTGGCGACAACATGCAAAAGCAGGCGGATGGACCTGGCCAGTGCAAGTCCGGACGGACTTTGTGGGAGTGACTTTGTGGGAGTGGGCCGGTTTTTGTGAGATGCGCACGCATTCCCTCGCATTGGTACGCCAGCCGAAAGAGATCGAGGCTGACAGGCCCCAGTCTCGGCCCTTCGCGAGCGAATTCATACACAGTCTGCTGCTGCTGGCCAGACGAGGTCCACACGTCTGCCAGGCTGTCTGCTGTCTGCTGTCTGCTTGGATGTTTCGCCGTCTGGGATAGTGGGCTTGTGGTGGAGACATCCTGCCCAAGCAACGAGACAGGCGGACAACGGGATCTTGAGTCACGTCGATGTCTTTTAAGAACCTCTTTTTCTTTGCTGTGGCGGTTTGTTTTCTGACCTTTTTCCTCAACCCCCCCCCCNAGCACTACTACTCGTAGTTCCATGCTGGCCTTGCTGGCACCTCACGCCATGTCGGACTCATCTAGCTGTCTCGTCCCCCTCCCTCCTCCCCCTCCTCTTCCTCTCAGCCCGACCTCATCCTTACCGACCCAAAACCAACACCTACCACATCTTCTCAAACAAAGCCTCAAATGTCGTTCTGGGTGCGTGCTGGAGGAAACCAAGCGCTTTCCTCTTCTCCCGGATGGCGAGGGGACGGCGAATACCGCGAATGGGAAAATCAGACAGAGATTTCTTGTCCCAGCAACCACGAGCCATACAGACACATAGCCCGCAAAGAATGGCCAGATTATCACCAAGACCGCAGACGGGAAGAGCCAATGCAGACTTCCCAACTATCCGCTTCATACAACCCCTCTAGATCAATCCCACCGACGCCTACCTACTACATCCGCAAAGACGCCTCGCGGTCCTTCCAGCGCCCCCGCTCCCCAGCAACCGCACCAGTACCAGTACCAGCACCAGCACCAACACCGGCTCATGCTCCGTTGGCCTCGTGGTCATGGAGCGACGGATCAGACTTCAAAACGTTTGAGAGCCGGAAGATGCAAGACTCGCCATATCCATCGCAAATATCACGAATAGAGATGTATCCAAGAAAAGAACAGCATCCCTTTCTGCCACAGCCAGAACACTCGCCCGTGCCCATCCTCGTCCATTCATCACAACGCCCCCCCCACACGCCTGAGGATTTATCGTTGGACGACAGCACCGACGGCTACCTCATGACGGACGAAGAAGCCATGGCCAGCGTGGCCCGCCACGTCGAGAACCTCCAGCGCTGGCAACCCGCCTCCCGCCATGCTCGCATACTCCGGGGACTGATCAATGCCACCGCCAGCAATGGCTCCTTTGAGCTCGACGACGCCGCGCTCGCGAGCATCTTCCTGGCCGCCAACAAGGTCTTCTTCGGCGGTCGTCTTGCCCACCGCGTGCGCTGGGGCTGGTCCCACGCTGCCTCGAGTCCGCAGTACGAGCGCCAGATCATCGGTCACACGTCCCTGCGGCGAGCCAACCGGGGCGGCTTCGAGACGTTTGTGCTGCTGTCCACGCCGATCCTCAAGAACCCGCGCCACAGCCGCCGCCTGCTCGTGTCGGCCTTTCTGCACGAGCTGATCCACTGCTACCTGTTCATCTGCTGCGGCGGCCGCGCGCGCCAAGCCGGCGGGCACACACCGGCCTTCCACGGCATCGCCGATATTATCGATCGCTGGGCCGGCCGCGGCCAGCTGCATCTCTGTGACGTCGAGGCCGACCTTGCTCGGTTCCGGCAGCCGACCGAGCCTCCCGACAACGGCGACTATGCGTGTCCACAACCATACTACTATGACGATGTGAGTTGGACAACGCGATTGTGAGTCGCGTATCATTTACGTTGTACTTTCCTATTGTTACAAAAGATATAGCATGTAAAATTTCTCGTCTTTTGGGTCTGCATTGCTCTTTGTTTGGTCTTGTTTTGAATCATAAATGCATTGTTCTTTGTTTGGCCTTTGCTTTTGAATCATGAATGCATTGTCGTTTTTTTCTTCTTCTTTTGGGGGGATTCGTATCGTCATAAATCTGTGCATGTACAGCAAGTAGATGAGAATACCGGCTACGCGTCGTCCGGGTTGTAGATGCCGTCGCGGCACAGCTGCGCCATCTTCTTGAAGAACCGCCGCCACTCGAGCGGATCACCCTTGACTTTGACGAACCGCACCTCGAGCAGCGGCGGCTGCTGCTGCTGGTCCTCGTCGTCGTAGCCCAGAGACAGCCTGCACCGGTCCACCAGAATGTCGCCGTGCAGGTGCTGCTTGCGCCCGTCGGTTGCGCGCACGTGAATCCGAGCAACGCCGTCGCCGCCGCTCTCGACCTGCGTGGCCGGAGTGCTCATGGCCGCCTGCGCGGTGGGCGCCGGCACGTTGAGCTGGTGCAGGCCTGCGCACAGCATCTGCACCAGCAGCGCCGGCGGCACGTGCGAGAAGAACCGCGTCAGAGCGTACGCCGGCACAATGTCCTGGAACCGCCGCGCGTGTTGTGTAAGCGACACCGGAACACCGCGTGCCTGCGAGAACTGGCTCATTGCTGGCTCCTCTGCCAGCGCCGCCCGCAGCCCGTAGGAGCCGCTGCCGCCACCGCCACCGGCCCCGCTGTGCTCGTCGATCCGGTCCGTCCGTGCAATGTCTGCTCCGGATATGGGCTGTGTCGAGGACACTGCCATTCGTGCCGCGGCCCGCAGGCCCGGTCGCTCCCAGTCGTAGGCGGTATCGTAGTACAGAGGCACCTCGGGCTGCGTGGATGACATGCCTGCAGCGGACGGCGCCGACAGCGAGCTGTCAATGTCCATGGCATCACTGCCCTGCGAGCCTGCGCCCACCGGCGCCTTTGTGAGGTCAATGCGCAGGTTGTCGAGCATCTGCGTCGCCAGCTCCAGCGGGTCCGACACGCGGTCGTCCGACGTCAGCAGCCGGTTAGCCCGCGTAAACCACGGGTGCTGCCGGATCTGGGCAAAGCCGAACCGCCGCTGCGTGTCAATGCTCATCATGCCGCGCAGCAGCGACAGGGCCGCCGGAGGAATGCGCTGCCACAGCGCGTCTGAGCTGTGGCCTCCCGTCCGCACGTACTCGTTGAACTCCCAGCTGTTCTGCTGCACCGGCTCGTCCCACGGCGTGTTGCCGACGAGCAGCACAAACAGAATCACGCCGCACGACCATATGTCAGCCCGGTCGGGGGCGTACTTTTTGGGGGGCGCCGAGGCGCTCGTGCGCTGGCCGCACGCCAGCACCTCGGGTGCAATGTACGGCGGGCTGCCGCAGGTGGTCGCGCTCTGCTTGCGGCTGCCCTTGTACTCGAACATGGTGGCCATGCCAAAATCGGCCAGCTTGAGGTCGCCCGAGCCGTTGAGCAGGATGTTCTCTGGCTTGAGGTCGCGGTGGGCCACGCCCTTGGAGTGGATGAAGCTGATCCCGCTGACCAGCTGCCGGAAGTACAGGTGTGCAATGTCCTCGGGCACGCCCACGTCTGCCTCGATCTTGTCAAACAGGTCGCCGCCCTCGGCGTACTCCATTGCGATCCACCGCCATATCGCGTCCTCGCCCGTTGCGTACCACTCGATCACATTAGGGTGCTGGCCGACATGCGTGTGCAGCGCCACCTCTGTGTTGATCTGCTTGGGGGAGATGCGGCCCTGCTTGACTGCATATGCCTTGTGTATGAACTTGACCGCGAACACGGGCGTGCTCTCCCGGAGCGGCACTGCCTTCTTGATGCTGGAGAGAGAGGAAGTCAGAGATAGCATGCTGAAACGACAGATCTGTGAGACTTGCGATGCAAACGCCCCCCGACCGATAGTGCTAGAAACGATCCGGAAGGGCAGGCTAGAGGGCAGAGGATCAAGCTGTGACTGCAGGGGTGAGCAGCGGTACGGCATTCTCTCTTCTCAAGGTGAGACTTACCATCGTGACTGATGCCCTTGTCCAGAGTTCAGATTTGGGTAAACACAACCTGCTGGAACTGTCACTCGCGTTGTTTTGGCCGCGTCGTCTGCACTCTGCAAGATGCTCGCCGCGTTGCCGTGTGCCGTCTGAAAGTCGCGACGTAGACGCGTCTTCATTGGCCCTGAAGAGGGCATACACGCCTTCGGTCACGACGAGTTTAATGGAGTGGAGCTTGGAGGGGCCGTTTGGTTGCTGGGAAGCCTCCAGCCAATGTAAACAATGGCGCCAACGCATTCGCTGGCTCCGCTGGGGCCAGCCGTCACAGCCACCCCAAAACTGCAGGTGCAAGGGACCAATCAACATTCCTGCCCAGGGAGACAACGACAGTGACAGATAATTATTACTTCCAAAGCAACGGCTTCTCCCTCTCCTCGCAATACCCAACCCAAACTATCCCAGTCCATTTGCTCTGCCATTTTGTCCTTGTTCTGCCTGTATTGCCATAGCTTGTCAGGTCGCTTTGGCGTCCCGCTTTCTTTCTGGTGCTGATTCGAGCCTCGTCCATTGCTTTTTGCATTTTCCAAAGCCCCCCTCACTTTTGTTTTTCTTGGATTCTCTCTTCTTCCGAACTCGACACTCTACCTATCGCTGCTTCAGCATGGACTACTCAGAGGACTCACAGAACACCGCCCCGGGCAGTGTGACCACGGGCAAGCTCAGCAGCGCAAAGAAGGGCCCCGATTCGCAGAGCGTGACCAAGAGGTTTGTCCACCAGACCATGCATGCCATTCATTACAGCGTTGCTAACCACTCAGATTGCAAACTGAGCTTATGCAGCTCATGACCTCTCCCGCGCCCGGCGTTTCTGCCTTCCCCTCGGCCGACGGCAACCTCATGTCTTGGCTCGCCACTATTGAGGGCCCCGACGACACACCCTATGTTGGCCTCACCTTTAAGCTGACCCTGGCCTTCCCGGCCAGCTATCCCTATGCGCCACCCACCGTGCTCTTCAAGACGCCCATCTATCACCCCAACGTCGACTTCTCTGGCCGGATCTGCCTCGACATCCTCAAGGACAAGTGGACTCCCGCCTACAACATCCAGTCCGTCCTGCTGAGCCTGCAGAGCCTGCTCGGCGAGCCGAACAAGTACGTTCTCTCTTTCACCAGAACACGGACCAGATTTGCTAAACGACAGTGCTTCACCCCTCAATGGCGAGGCCGCTGATCTTTGGGATAAAGATCCGGCCGAGTTCAAGACAAAGGTGCTCGGACGCCACCGCGATGTGGACGACGAGTAGGCGAGAAGACTGGCGCAAGAGAGGAGAGGAGACGGCACTTGGAGAATGTCGGGACCCCACAGGATATGCAAGCGAACATAATGACGGGTTCTTCTCTTTATTGCATTGATTTATTCATTTCTAGCACAACGGTCTGCATTTGGGGAGCTTATAGACCAACGACAAGAAGCATCGATTATCGTATATGACATCTTTTATGGTTTGCATTTGGGTCCCAGAACCACGACGCCTGGATGGCCATCGGCGCTCTTCTGTGGCATATCAAATATTGGTATGACAGTTACTATGCAAGCCAAGAGAACTCCCAGGTTGAAATCACCCTTTCCCTACCGACAAATGGCCAGAGGAAATGCTTTTCTCATTTTTTTTTTGGCTTCTTTCTCCCTAGTTTCTTTTTTTCGTTCTCCGTTCCATTCGTCACCTGAACCCAAATGAAAAACATCCGTTCTGCTGCGCCGCTGCCATGCTTTACTCCTCGACGACAACCGTCTGGAGGCCCTTGGGGTTCTTGACGTTAACGGCCTGAACGTAGCTGTACAGCTTCTCCTTGGCGTCCTCCTCGTCGTTTCGTCTCCGCGAGATCCGCACCCGCAGCCGGAAGGGAACGCCCTTGACGCCGGCCTCCCACACCTTCTTGTTGAGCTGGGGGTCCAGGCGGACATCAGAAGTGCCCTGCGTGCGTTAGTTTTGACGTTCATCAGCCACCTCTCCTCTTTTTCTGGGAGAATCATACCATGGCCTGCTCAGCAAACTTCTTGATCTCCTTGACGGCGCGCGGGGCCCGCTTCTTGAAGGTCACACCATGTAACTAGAAACCAATCACCCCGGTCAGCTCGTGTGCCCTCAAACAGCGGTTCCTCCCAGGATGAAGTCGAAGTCGTATATCTTCATCTCTCGTAATCGACATGTATCGGGGCGCATTCAGTGACATACTCTCTTGTGAAGGTGGATCGTGTACTCGCGGGCGACAACGTCGGCGATGGCAGACCGGCCGGCCTTGCCTGCAGGCTTTTTTGACGACATTTTGTTGGCTGGTTGCTGGACGTGCACTGTAAGATTGGGAACCTCAAGCAGAGACTGAGGGAGAAATAAAGCAGCAACAGATTGAGAAAAAGCGTACCAAGTTCCCGTCGAAAAATTTCCTGTCGGGCGGCGTCGATGTGGTGATGGGAATTGGAAGGGAGGGGAGGATAATGAAAAGCACATAAAAAAAATTGCGGATTTTCGACTAGCCCTCACAAAATTGTTTGTGTGTATTTGGGCAAAACTGGGGCCATGAGGGCTTTGCACACCAATGGCAACGCAAGGGAACCCTTTTCCCCACAAAATTGAAAATGACATCACGTGTACATTATTTTTCAAAATATACACGTGACTTGTCTTACTAAGGACTGCATTCTCCATTTTTTCAGCATGTGTCTATTATTTACCATAATTTTAGTGCCCCTGACCAGGGGACGTTGGAACGAGAGATGCCCCTAGCAATTTCTCATTTTCCCGTCGTCGAGGTACCACGCGCGCAACACAGTATGGGGCCGTGACTTGTCCTGTCGCCAAAGATCTTGATCAACACGAGAAACTTGGCCAGACGAGGGAGGGGCGCTCGATCCACGTTCCAAAAACGAGCCTTCCTTTTTCGCTTCTCTACCACTCTCTTCCCGCATCTCCATCCAAAGAGCGCATCGTGCGTGAATCCGGTCTTCCCGTCTTCTTGACGCCTTGCACGCCACACACCTCGTTTCGCTGGGCAGTGTCGTGTCATCCTGCCGAGCGACACCTGTACCTCTGTAGCTCCTCCTGTCACTCGTTAAGACACCTCGCTTTCACATTCTTTCATTGCGTCTCCTCATCCTCCCATCTTTTTCCCAGCCACCTTCGTTTTCATCGACTTTCCTTCGAACTTCAACTTCAACCTCAAGCGAACTGCATAATTCGAGAACGCAAGCAAGCGATCGCCCGCGAGATAAACAACGAGGCCAAATCTCCCATCGAACCGAGCGTCGATATCCTGAGTTCTATCTTCGTCATCACCACCAGCCAAGCTTGCTGTCTTCGCAACAACCACAACAGTCGACCCTTCCTGTCGCCATGACAAACGCTTACGCGGCCGACGGCCAGACGCCGTCGCCGCAGCCCGATTTCGGTCGGAACCGGCTGCCAACTCTCTTTGAGGTGCTGAGCCGGCGGACACTCCCCCCCGTCGATCTCTACTCGTTCTACATCTACATGCGGGACCAGCAGCGATCGGTGGATTACCTCGATTTCTGGTAGGCTACTGTCCTTTCCTACTTCGCTTGTCTGACACCTTAGGCTTGATGTCGCGCAGCACATGACACTGTGCCGGCACTATGTGCGGGAGCTGCGCCGGTCTGTTCTCATCGGCACGCCCGACGGCGAAAAGTCAACGTCGAAGCGCTCGTCGGCCATTCTCGAGAGTATTGGCGACCTGAACCACCCCGTTGCCGGCCCGTCAAAGTACCAGACCACCAAGGAGAAGGATCAGGATGCCCAGATGTCTGCCTTCTTGCGCGAAGAGAACGGCCAGCAGGCTCAAGATTCGTCTGCAGGCTCCCGCCCCAGTCCGCATGTCAGCACGCCGCATGACATCACCGACTCCAACTCACCGGCCCACACTGTGGCCCGCCAGGACATCCGCGCATCGGCCGAAAAAATCCTGTATACGTTCCTGCTGCCCGGCGCGGAGCGCGAGATCATTCTCCCCGGCGACATCACGCAGGACATCACGACAGCGATTGAGGAGTACGGCCGCGACGACCCCGAGGTCTTTGACGTGGCTAAGGACTACGTCTTCCAGGCCATGGAGCGGGACGCTTTCCCTGGGTTTCTGCGCATGAAGGCGTTTGGCAACCTCATCCCACCCACGCTGATCATGCGACTGATTATCGGCATGGTGTCCATGTTTGGTGCTTTCTGGACTGCCTTTGTGCTCATTTTCCTTGACAAGTCGCGAACCACTCGTCTCTGGGTATGTTCATCAATGGCCCTTTCTCCGTCTTCCTAACTAACAACCCAGCTTATCCTACCCTTCACATTGGGCGTATACTTCCTGGCATCGTTCCAGTATTCGCTGGACCCAATACTAGCACTGCTAGGCTTTAGCGAGTACACACCGTTTCAATTCTCACGCGTGCGAGAGCCATTTGTGCGGAAGCTTCTGGCAAAACGGGCCCTTATGGTCCTGGCAGTGACAATCTTGATTGATGCGGCTCTGCTGGTTCTGTTCATACTAGTGCCTGGCCGGAGGCTGTGAGCACTATTACAAGTTCTTTGCTGTTGCGTTTTTCTTTAGGGTCATGATACCACGAGGCGTACGGAAGTCTATTGCCTGCACTGCTATTCTCTTCTAGCTACTGTTCTCTTCCAACCGTTTTTTTTTTTTCATTTGTGTGCATTTCTTCGTTTTAGGATACCAGGATGTTCTCGTTCGAAGTATGGCTTATTATTAGTGGAGGATGGAATAATAGAAAAAAAAAGATTTTCTTGCTTCTGCAGGTGAACAAGATGCAGACAAGCTGGAGATGAAGGGGCATATGCTGGACCATGTAATTTCCAGATGAAACCCCAATCCGCAAGAACTCGAGATATGCATTGTGAATCCAGCACAGTAAGATCAGAATGGAACCGGTGCTCGTCCTTTTCAACGCCATGCCTTTTGTCATTCATTATGCTGGTTGGTTCACTGCTAGACGTAGTGGTCCTTTTCTAGGCCTTTCGTCGGCTGGCCCTCTTGGAGCCCTCGGCGGGCTCGTCGTCATCAAGCTCCATAGACTCGCCATCGTCAGCCGCACCAGCGCCGCCGGCACCCGCGCTGCTGCTCCCGCCCGGCTGGCTATTCAGGGCCTGCTCTTCGGCCAGGTGGTTGCTGCCGCGCTTCATAAACCGTGGCTTGAGGCGTGCAGCGACGCCCGAGGTGCTCGCCGCGGCAGCCTGCCAATTTCCGTAGCCATCGCCGCCGCCTCCGCCGCCGCCGCCCTCGAACGGCCTCTGCAGCATGATGCGCTTCTCGTCTTCTATGGCCAGCTGCAGCTGCGCCGTCCAGCGGCGGTCTGCCTCGGCCTTGGCTGCGGCGGCGCGCCGGATGGCGGCAATCTGCTCATCCAGGGCAGACAGGGTGGCCTCACAGCGTCCGGACCAGGCCTCCAGCGCCGCCTGGAGATCGGGCACGGCGCCCGGGGCGAGGTCGCGCAGGGGGGCGACAGCGCTGATGCGGACGACCTCGTGGGCCGGGTCGAGGGTGGCCGTGACCAGCCCTGCATAGATGGCGGATATGACGAGGGCCTCGAGGGCGCCGGCGTCGTCCAGGCCCAGGGCGCGGACGAGGTGGGCGTAGCCGAGGTGGGCGCGGTCGTTGGCGAGGGAGATGAGGGAGAGCTGGCGCAGCTTTCTGGCCTGGACGTCGCTGAGGGCGGGTAAGGGCGATGTAGTGGTAGCGGAGGAGAAGCCGCCGCGCTCGTAGTCTGCGTAGGTGCCGTAGCTGAAAATCTTGAGGAGGGTGAGGTAGGCCGCGTGCTCGGGGTCGGCGGTGGCGAGGGCCTGGATCTGGGGCGTCTGCAGCAGCTCGGCAAAGACAAATGCGTTGGGATGGGAGGTGGCCTGGGTTACAAGGTCGGCGGCGGCGCGCGGGGAAGTGGCGGCCTTGGAGAGGGCCAGGAACGGCTGGATGGTGAGCATGTGTCTGTGAAGAGGTGGGGGGCTCCAGACAGAAGACACACCTCTAAGGCATCGAGAGCCTTGGCCTGGGCCATCTTGTCGGTGGAAAGGAAACAGGCAAGACTTGCCGATCCAGCTGGAATGCTTCTTGTGCTGCAAACGTTCGCCTCTGGGGTGCTTCCTGTTGAGTGTGATCTGGGAGGTCGTCACTCGCGAGCCTGGAGGTTAAGTGGGGTTTGAGGCTGCCACAGCGATTATGGAACTTGATAGCGCCCTGTGGCCTGAGGCAGAACGCCACAGGCAAGCCACAGCCTATATCTCGTATTATCTCATTCTTATTTGAGCCCGACAGCCCAATCAGGGGAATCTCAGATCGACCAGACGTTAGAATGCAATAGAGTATGCGATTTTGTACATTACGAGATACGTCGTTGCTACTCCCCCTGGCCATGTCGTGTCAGAATGGTTTGAGCATGGAGGGCAGAAACCGCTATAGAGCCCCAGCCGGGGCTCCGCTGGGCGCTAGGACCACCAAAGACATTGATTTACAGGGCGCGAATTGCAGTCTTGATGAATGCTTGAAACAGCGCTACAAATAATATGCTAGAAACAAATCGATCGTCGGCTAGCATAGTGCAGCCAATACACGGCAGAGGTGCAGAAAACTACCAATATTGGCCGACATGCCGTGCCCAGAGGCAATATTGGATGTGCAGAAAGCCTTGCTTGTACTGGCCGCGTGGCAAAATGTACTGCGGATGCGAGTGCTTGCGTAGAGGCTTGCGAATATTGAGTCCGAGTACATATGCGATACAACAGTCGCATCGGCAGCATTGCATAACACGGGCGTTAGCGGACAAGGAATATTGGCTGGTCTTCTTCGCTGCCAATAATGACATGACTGGACGAAGCCTTCGCCAACTCAGGAACAGTCGTTGGTGCGGCTAAGCTTTGAGCAGGTGGTTAGCGGGCTGGAAGGACACACATTGGCATGTTTTTTTTCACGGCCGAGTTTAGCTCATGATCTGATAAAAAATTAGTGCAGGTTCGTGCAGGCGGGAGAGTGCCATGCCGGGCCTAGCTTGCATAGTGATTCTGGTCAAGGTGGCACTGTGTGATTATCGCCCGCGGGATAAGACAAGTGGAAGAAGGAGCCAAGCAAGAACGGCGAGAACGGCAAGAGGAAGGACTGTGCGAAATTAGTGAGAGATTTGAGGCAAAAGGATGCGAACAGACAAGCCTTGGCCGTCTTACGAAATACTCCGTTCTTATGATTGCTCAAACTAACCAAAACGACTGGCTGATGATCCTTGTCAAAGGAATAAGCGAATCACCGTGCCACAGTGCAAAACACGGCTGAAGCGGCACCCCACGCATTTCCCCGAGCACGCCCGCGGCATCCGTGGAAAGAGGCGATGAAGAGACGTGAGTACAATGAAGAAATGAAGAAATGAAGAAGAGAAGAAAAAGAAGAGAATGAAAGAGCCGGACGTTTACCAAACAAAAGAAGACAAAGGCTGACATGCTGTGCCACCCCCAAGCCTGCCCGATGATGGTCGACTAAGCTGACAAACCCAGTCAAAAGCGACACCGCTAGCGAGCCTTCCGGCACAACGGCCGCGGCAAGTCCAGGGCCCTAGCAGCAGCCCCCCCCCTCCCCCCAAACAACCCGAATTCGCGTCTCCGAAAAATGGCCTGTCTTGAAACTCTTCTTTTCGTGCCGCCATTAATAAATCCTCCCCCCTCCCGCAGGGCTGGCGCATGCAGCGGTTCCTAGAAATCCCTCTTGTCTACTGCTCTTGTGCCTTTTTCACCTCTTTATTTTTTTTTTCTCTTTTTAGTCTGTCCCTCATTCGTGCTCATGTCGCTGTTCTGCTAGCAACCACTCCTTACGGAAGACGGAAGACGGAGTACGACCCGCGCGATACGGAGAACGCTGTTGTTCTAAGCGTTGCGATACGATTGGCGATTTACGAGAGATCGCGGGGAGGCTCTGATTGAGCAAGCAAAGGCCAGAATGGCTCCCTCATACATCAAGGTCCCGGCAAGGGACCCTAACGAGACGAGGGCTACCCTGGGCGTGCCCACTCCGCACATGGCCACGACCACGCTCAAGGTCGGCGGCATGACGTGAGTTTCCCGATCGCACAGGTGATTCTCGTTTGTTTCCTCGCTCACCCTCCAGCTGCGGCGCCTGCACGTCGTCTGTTGAAGCTGGCTTCAAGGGCGTCGACGGCGTGGGCAGCGTCTCCGTGAGCCTCGTCATGGAGCGCGCCGTCGTCATGCACGACCCCCAGCGCATCTCTGCCGACAAGGTGTGCGAGATCATCGAGGACCGTGGCTTCGACGCCGAAATCCTGTCGACAGACCTGCCCTCGCCCGCCATCGATCGCTCCTACGACGACGGCGACGCGCTCTTCGACGCTGAGGACCACTTTTCGGTCACGACGGTGGCCGTCGAGGGCATGACCTGCGGCGCATGCACCTCGGCCGTCGAGAGCGGGTTCCAGGACGTGCCGGGCGTGCGGCACTTTAGCATCTCTCTGCTGTCCGAGCGGGCCGTCGTCGAGCACGATCCGGCGCTGCTGAGCGCCGAGCAGATCGTCGAGCAGATCGAAGACCGCGGGTTTGGCGCGACGATCGTCGAGTCCAAGGCGCTGCAGCCCGAGCCGCGCGCGGGGGCGGCCCGGACCAAGACGGCCTCGCAGCACCTGACGACGACGGTGGCCATCGAAGGCATGACCTGCGGCGCGTGCACGTCGGCGGTCGAGGGCGCCTTCAGCGGCGTCGATGGCGTGCTGCGCTTCAATATCAGCCTGCTGGCCGAGCGCGCCGTCATCACCCACGATCCGGCCCGGCTATCGACGGAGCGGATCGTCGACTGCATCGAGGACGCGGGCTTCGGCGCCACCATTGTGTCGTCCGTGTCCGACGCCTCGGACAATGCGCACGGCAGCGCAACCGCCCACCTCAAGATCTACGGCAGCCCGGATGCGGCGGCGGCCCAGGCCATCGAGAAGGCGCTGCTGGCGCTGCCCGGCGTGCAGACGGCGCAGCTGAGCCTGGCGGCGTCGCGGCTGACGGTGACGCACCAGCCGGCGGCGACGGGCCTGCGGGCGCTCGTGGAGGCGGTGGAGGCGGCCGGCTACAACGCGCTCGTGGCCGACAACGACGACAACAATGCGCAGCTGGAATCGCTGGCCAAGACGCGCGAGATCAACGAGTGGCGGCGCGCCTTCAAGATCTCGCTCGCCTTTGCCGTGCCCGTCTTTATCGTCGGCATGGTCCTGCCCATGTGCGTGCGCGTGCTCGACTTTGGCCGCTTCGAGCTCGTGCAGGGGCTGTTCCTGGGCGACGTCATCTGCCTCGTCCTCACCATCCCCGTCCAGTTTGGCATCGGCAAGCGCTTCTACGTCTCGGCCTGGAAGTCCATCAAGCACGGCTCGCCCACCATGGACGTGCTCGTGGTGCTGGGCACGACGTGCGCCTTCACCTTCAGCATCGCCGCCATGCTGGTGTCCTTTTTCGTGCCGCCGCACACGCGGCCCAGCACCATCTTCGACACGAGCACCATGCTCATCACCTTTATCACCTTTGGCCGCTTCCTCGAGAACCGCGCCAAGGGCCAGACGTCCAAGGCGCTGTCGCGGCTCATGTCGCTCGCGCCCTCCATGGCCACCATCTACGCCGACCCCATCGCCGCCGAGAAGGCAGCCGAGGGCTGGGACGCGGCCAGCAGCGGCGCCACGCCCAAGACGCCCCTTGTTGACGGCAGCGCCGCCGACGAAAAGTGCATCCCCACGGAGCTCATCCAGGTCGGCGACATTGTCATCCTGCGGCCGGGCGACAAGATCCCGGCCGACGGCGTGCTGGTGCGAGGCGAGACGTACGTCGACGAGAGCATGGTGACGGGCGAGGCCATGCCGGTGCAGAAGCGCAAGGACAGCTTCCTCATCGGCGGCACCGTCAACGGCCACGGCCGCGTCGACTTCCGCGTCACCCGCGCCGGCCGCGACACCCAGCTGAGCCAGATCGTCAAGCTCGTCCAGGACGCCCAGACCACCCGCGCGCCCATCCAGCGCCTGGCCGACCTGCTGGCCGGCTACTTTGTGCCCACCATTCTCATCCTCGGCTTCCTGACCTTTATCACGTGGATGATCCTGAGTCACGTGTTGCCCAACCCGCCCAAGATCTTCTTGAAGGACGCCAGCGGCGGCAAGATTTTTGTCTGCGTCAAGCTGTGCATCTCCGTCATCGTCTTTGCCTGCCCGTGCGCGCTGGGCCTGGCCACGCCCACGGCCGTTATGGTCGGCACCGGCGTGGGCGCCGAGAACGGCATCCTGGTCAAGGGCGGCGCCGCGCTGGAGACGGCCACCAAGATCACGCGCGTCGTGCTCGACAAGACCGGCACCATCACGTACGGCAAGATGAGCGTGGCGCGCGCCACCCTGGCCGACGACTGGGAGGTCAGCGAGGCGCGGCGCCGGCTGTGGTGGACCGTGGTCGGCCTGGCCGAGATGGGCAGCGAGCACCCCATCGGGCGGGCCGTCCTGGCCGCCGCCAAGACGGAGCTGGGGCTCGATCCGTCCGAGGGCGCCATCGACGGCAGCGTGGGCGACTTTGTCGCCACCGTCGGCCGCGGCATCCGGGCCACGATCGAGCCGGCCGTCTCGGCCGCGCGCACCCGCTATGTCATCCTCATCGGCAACGTCAAGTTTCTGCGTGAGAATGCCGTCGACGTGCCGGCCTCGGCCATTGCCGCCTCGGAGCAGGCCAACGCCGCCGCCTCGGACAAGGACAGCTCGGCGGGCACCACCAACATCTTCATCGCCATCGACGGCGCCTTTGCCGGGCTCCTCTGCCTCGCCGACACCATCAAGGACGACGCCGCCGCCGCCATTGCCGTGCTGCACCGCATGGGCGTGCGCACGGCCATCGTGACGGGCGACCAGCGGTCGACAGCGGTGGCGGTGGCCGCCGCCGTGGGCATCGCCGCCGAAGACGTGTATGCCGGCGTGTCCCCCGACCAGAAGCAGGCCATTGTGGCCGAGCTGCAGGCGGCGGGCGACGTGGTCGCCATGGTCGGCGACGGCATCAACGACTCGCCGGCGCTGGCCTCGGCCGACGTCGGCATTGCGATGGCTTCGGGCACGGATGTGGCCATGGAGGCCGCCGACGTCGTGCTCATGCGCCCCCACAACCTCATGGACGTGCCGGCGTCGCTGCACCTGGCCCGCTCCATCTTCAACCGCATCAAGCTCAACCTCGCCTGGGCCTGTCTCTACAACGTCGTCGGCCTGCCCTTTGCCATGGGCATCTTCCTCCCCCTCGGCCTACATCTCCACCCCATGGCCGCCGGTGCCGCCATGGCCTGCTCCAGCGTCAGCGTCGTCGTCAGCAGCCTGCTGCTCAAGTTCTGGAAGCGGCCCGGCTACATGGACGCTGCCTTGTATGACGCCCGCGGCGTCCGTCGGCCGGGCACCCAAGGCTGGCGGAAACAGGTCGACCGCCTGTCTGCGCTGCCCGCTCGCGCACGTGACGCCGGGGAGACATTCTGGTGCGCCGTCACCGGCCGGAGATCGACCAAGGAGGCCGCTGGTTATGTGCCGCTGTCCACCCTAGAGGCGGCGGAGGCATCCTGATTTTGGATTTTGTTTATTTTTGGGTTTATTTTCTGCTTGGATTTCTTTGGCATAGCTCGGGAGTACGGAGTACGGAAGCATGGCAACGATACCTCATAAGCCATCAAGACAGTGATTAGTCATATAAACATGGAATTGGTAATCACGTGACTTTGAAACTGTAGAAACTGCAGAACAACACGGCAGAACAACACGAAAAGACTAAATTGAAAAGATGTCGAGACGAGAGAAGCACTCGAGTCCTTGTGTGTGTACTTGTGGTCCACGTGGGATGTGTACGCGGAAGCTGTAAGGCCGATGATGCATTGCCAGTTGCAAGCGGTCCAATCAGGCCTAGATTTAGTGGCTCCACGTGCTGGTTTGAGGCGACGTCATGTATTAACCAAATTCTAACCTGTCGCAAACCACGGCAAACAAAGCGAGAAGAGGGAAGCGGAACGCCAATGGGAACAACCATTATCATCTGAAGAAGGGACTACGATCATTCAGAGAGGAAATACTACCCTCCGAAGAGGAAGCACTGATTGAAGCGAAGATCCTTTTTGAGAAACATCCATTTCCATCTTTGATCATCCTCCAGCCAGTATTTGATCATCCTTTTTCCCATATTTTTTCGTCTCTCCGATTCTCTTTTCAGATTCAGTCCAATTCCCCCAGAGCACTTGCCAGAGAGAGCCCCACCGAGGCTCTATCAGAGACACGCCATGTCGTCAAAACGGGGGCCGTCGGTTCTGGTAAGCTCCTGCACCGCTCCTTTTTTCTCCCTCCACCCTTCCCCCCTAACGTCACGCCACAGGTCACCGACGCCCGTGAGCGTCAGCCGGGCGGCGCCCGGCAGGGCCACCAACGCTCCCGGGCTCTCTCCCCCGGCTCTGCACCCTCCGCATCGACCATCGCTTCGTCATCGTCTGCCGGCAGCCGCGCCTCCATGCGTCACGTCTCTGTCGACAACATCCTCCAACACGCCTCTGAGATTCCCTCAGGGCAACCCCGCGGCCCGCCTGGCTCCATGCGCCTGCTGCCCTCCGTAGCCCTGTCGGCCTCGCATCGCGGCCTCGCACGACGGACCAGCGGCGGCTACGGCGGTGCAGGCGTGGGCGCAGGCGTCAGCCTGGCCCCCGGCGTCGGAGCTGCGGGTGGCGTGGTGGCCATACCGGGTGCCGGGACGGTTGCCGTGTCCCCGCGAGCAGGCCTGCCCATCGTGCCATCACGCACGACCAAGATCTCGGAGAAGCTCGTGCTGCTACCAGAAACGGACAAGGAGGAGGACGAGGACGAGGAAGATGAGGACGAGGAAGACGATGAGGAAGAGACCGAAGACGACACAGACGCCGACGAGTCTGCCTGGACCTCGGCCACGGCTGGCGAGAACGCAGCCGCGGCACAGAGCGCTCTCCGCCAGGCGCGGCGCGCCCAGGAAGACCCCAGCGTCATACCGCTCGACGGCGAGCGGCCACCGCGCGATGAGGAGCTGCTGCGGCGGCGGCGACCGGCAGGCAAGAGCCCCGGCATGAGCTATGCGGAGCGGCTGCCCAAAGCGCGGCGGACGGAAAAGGTGGCCCGGCTGACGGCGTACTGCACGGCGCAGGCGTTCAAGATGCGGGCGACGGCCGAGTTTCTGCGGACGCAGCACGCGGCCAAGGCCAAGCTGTACGACGACTGCCTGTACACGGTCTACCATCTGCCGCTGCTGCCTGGGCACGACGGGTTCCGCATCCGCAGCCGGCCGATCCTCAAGACGCCCGGGTCGGGCAAGACGGTACTGGACCTCGAGATCGAGCGCAGCGAGCGCCGCGACGAGCACATGGGCTACTTTGAGGGAAACGGCCGCGGCGAGAGCAGCAGCAGCAGCAGCAGCAGCAGCAGCAGCCAGCAGCCGCGGGAGCAGCCGCTGTACCCGGTGTCGGGGGGGCGCGCAGACGCCTTTGCGGCAGGCCCGCCGTCGGTCAGCCGCCTGGCGCCGGACGCGCAGCATCTGGCCGAGATGTTTGTGTTTTCGTACGGCGTGGTGGTGTTTTGGAACTTTACGGAGCAGCAGGAAAAGGCCATCCTGGCGGACCTGGCGTTTGCCGAGAGCGCGACGGACGGCGGCGCGGACGGCGTCGCCGGCAGCAGCAGCAGCAGCAGCAGCGGCAGCAGCTCATTGGCGGTGCGGCCGCTGGACGAGGCCGACTTTGAGACGGAGGCGTTCCACTTTGAGTACAGCAGCCGGGTGAAGCGGCCGCGCGTGTTCAACGACATGATCACGCTGCTCCCGCGGTCGGACCACATGGTCAAGCTGACCATCAGCCACGCCATCGCCCAGAGCACCAAGCTGTGCTTCTTCGAGGAGAAGATGTCCGAGACCATGCAGAACGCCCAGAGCGTGCCCAAGCGGCTGGCGCTGACCGGCGAGCTCAACATGTCGCGCACCGAGATCGTCAAGATGCTGGGCCGGCTGTTCCGCAGCCGCGTCGACATCAACCTGTGTACGTAGACATGTCTTGCCGCTGTGCATCTTGCTGACTAATCAACTCACAGCCTCCAACATCCTCGACGTGCCCAACTTTTTCTGGGACGCCGAGCCCACGCTGCACCCGCTGTACGTGGCCATCCGCGAGTATCTGGAGATCGACCCGCGCATCCAGGTGCTCAACGAGCGCGGCCGCGTCTTCCTCGACCTGGCCGAGATCCTGGCCGACTCGGTGGCCGACGCCAAGATGAGCTACATCACCTGGATCATCATTGTCCTCATCGTCGTCAGCATCCTCGTCACCGTCACCGAAGTCTCCATCCGCTTCGGCATCCTGTCCAAGGAGAAGCACCGCGCGGCCAACGGCAGCGCCGTCGCCGTCGCCAGCGGTCCCCACGCCTTTGACCTGCTCGACAGCCCGCCGGCGCTCGTTCTGGCCGGCCGCGCCCCCGCCGTCTCGCTCGACGACCTGCGCGCCTGGGGGGCCCAGCTGGGCTCGCAGGAGCGCGCGGCCATCTGCGGCAGCGACCTGGTCGGGACGACGTTTGCGGGGGTGTAGTGTCTTGTCTGGTTTCTTGGGTTTTTTGTCTGTTGCCTTGTCGGATTTCTCGTCGGATTTTTTTCTTCTATCAGCGGCATTCCTGGTGTTTTGGGTCTCTTTGGGTTGGGACTGTGTCAGCAGCCTTTCCATTTCCTTTCTATTTCGAGTGTCAAAATTACATCATTGGCTGGTCATGCCGCCTTGGCCTGCTCTGCTGCCTCCTCTTTCGGCGCCTCCTTGGGCCGCACCGGGTAGAAGGAGCCCTTGTCCTTGACCTTCTTCTCCTTCTTCTTGGCCGCCGGGTAGGCCAGCTCCGTGATCTTCTGCCACTCGGGCGATGCCGCATAAGCCGCGCGGATCGGCTCCGTCAGCTCGATGATTGCCGCCGCCAGCGCCGGCTTGAGCAGCTGCGGCGTGAGCATATCGCTCTCGTAGTCGGCGTGCAGCTGCTTCACGTCCGTGTACTCCAGCGGCGGCAGGCCGTCGCGCTCGCGCTCCACGCGGAAGAGACGCGTGCCCGTCTTGAGCCCGGATGCCGGCAGCAGCACGTACTCGATAAACGCCAGCAGGCCATTGCCCTCGACCACCTTGGGCGCCGCCTCGGCTTTCCGGATCTTTTTCGTGATGAGCTCGGGGGAGTCGAGCAGGTCAATCTTGCTGTCTGGGTATGTCAGTCGAAAGAAAAGAAGAGAAAAGGAAAAAAAAAAAAAAAAAGAAAAACCCACCCTCTTCGCTCGAGCTCATCTTGCCGCCGTGCAGACCTGGAATCATCGGGTTCATAATGTGCGCGCGCTGCTTGTAGCCCAGCTTGGGCAGCCACTCCTTGGCGGCCATGAAGAGCTTGCGCTGGTCGACGCCGCCAAACTGCACGTCGACGCCCAGGTACTGCTCGTCCAGGATCTGCAGGATGGGGTAGAGCAGGCCGCTGAGCGGCGCGTTGTTGGACTGCTTGACGACCTCGGCGCCGGCCCGTTTCGCGTCGTGCTCCGAGGTGACGGAGCACAGCCGGTAGACGTCCATGACGTAGTCGGACGTCTTTTGGTACTCGGAGCCGCGCACGAAGCGCAGCTGGTCGGTGCGGACGCCGACGGCCTCGAGCATGGCCTTGATGACCCACTGGTAGTAGTCGGCACGCCGCTCGACCAGCTCCAGCGGCGCCTTGAGGTTGTCCAAGAAGCCGTGGATGTCGGCCAGCAGGATGGTCACATCGCAGCCCGCGTGCAGCAGCTGGGCAATCTTGATCGACGGCACAAGGTAGCCGGTATGCGGCCGGCCAGTGGTGGCAGAGCCTGCCGGATTAGCTTTTTTGTCTTCTCTCTCCATAGCAGGTTGGTCACCCACCCCAGTACACCTTCACATTCCGGCCCTCGTCCAGAACGGCCTCAATGATCTCGGGGTTGATCACCTCGGACAGGTTCTCATAGATGAGATCGAGCTTCTCCTGCTTCGTCTCGGGCACCTTGCTGCTCGCCATGGTCAAGGTCAAGGGGGACAGCTTTTTGCCCGTTTGAATTCTATGGCAAGGAAATGACAGCTGCCGGCGTGTTTATAGCAGCAGCACAACGGTCTTGATCTAGCCGACACGTGTACCAGCTCTCGCGACTCAATGACAAGAAAAGTAAAATGTTGTAAGCAGCCTGCACACGAGGAAAAAGGCTGTGACTCAAGCAAATAGTGACGCAAAAGTCCATAGGAGGGGCATAGTTCCCCACATTAACTTTCTCGTCTGCCTCAGGCTGCAATCGATAAGGACGCGCATGGACAAGCCTAGGCACCGTGTGCACAGCCTCATTTTAAAGTGCCTGTTGCAGCCTGTGGAGATCGCCGGCGTCACCAGCTGCCTCCCGCCAAGCGAGCTGCCAAGCGACAGGGTGTTGCCCCATTGTCAGCCAAATCTGCCGTTGCCCGGGTCCTCTTCGTTTTCTGTTTTCATTCTTTCATTTCGTGTCGCGAATCGAATCTCCGTCATACATAGCGTCGCACATTCCCCTTTTCCACAGCCATTCCGCCCTCAACGATCATCTTCCGAATCGCTTCGCCTCGTACGGCTCCACCCGAGTGCTCCGCGCCACCTGCACGCTGACACCATGTGCATCGTCTTCACCTGCGGCGAGCACACCTTCCGCAAGGAAGTCGAGGGCTACGAGGGATTAATCTGCCGCTGCTACAACTGCGGAAACTACAGCGGTCGCGTCATCAAGAGCCACCCGTGGTTTACCTTTTGCTTTGTTGTACGTTGCCTCTCTCTCTGTGCGTCCGCGCTCTCGGTCCCTTTGCTCACCAGCCTGCAGCCCGTCATCCCGCTGTCCATCCACGGCTACGAAGACGTCAACTGCCAGATCTGCAACTTCTCCCAGCCTCTCGAGCATCGCCAAGACGTCCAGGCCATGCGCGGTGGCGCTGCTGGCGCCGCTGGTGCCGCGGGCGCCGCTGCCGGCGGCGTGCCGATGCAACCGCAAGGATTCAACCAACCGCCAGGCCCGAATAGCGGCATGCGATACGGATGACAGCGGTGAAAAGACAGTCGTCGACGGGGGAGTAAGGCGTTGGAAGGCGAAGATGCGGTGTTGTCTGCTTTCTGGGTTGCGTTCCCTTTTAATGGCTGGCGTTTGGTTTCGCTGAATGAGAAGTGGTCTTGGACATTGGCTTCCATCTCTCATCTAATTATTACCTGTGCTTTCTGCTCATTGCCGGTGCCGTTTGGCGGACACAACTAGCGGATTTAGCGTCATGCGCGTGCGCTAAGCAGCATTCATCAGGGACGTGCACCTCGATAAAGATGACGGCGCAGGCAAAAGTGCCCGCAAAAGAATATTTTCTTCTATGGCCTTGCTGACTGTATGCGGCTGACCACATGCTGTATTCACAGCTTTGGCCCAGTCCTTGAGTCTGCCACGGAACTCGGAACAAGCAGTAAATAACGTAGTGACGATAGCCAAGAAGCTGACGGCATCAACGATGACAATTGGTTTATTGATTTTGGAAGACTGTCCGGTTGCAACCGGGGCTTAACTGTTCATTGGCTCAGAAACGCCAAACAGCCACTGTCAGCCCTGCTGGGAAGCCAGGCATCGGAGAAATCATTGGGAAGGCTCTTATATAAGGCAACTGTATTCACAAGCGACTTCACATATAGCAGAAGTCCTCGCACATCAGCCAGGAATGTACGGAAGCCTAGGGACATTCTCTATATTTTGTTTAGTCCGGTGATGAGAGAAAAGAGAGAAATTGCAATGGGTCTAATCTTGCATGGAGATTGCTTTAGAAGGACCTTGATGCAGTCTCATGCGTAAGGTATCTGCGATTAGGAAGTGAAATGGAAGCCATAGAAATGGTGCATACTTCAAATTCGAGCAAAAGATACAAACAGAAAATTAATTATCTATATTGCCGTCAATTTCAGTCTGGAGGGAATGCCAAAAAACGAAAGCCTCGTGCTATTGTTTGATACTTGTGGTCATGACCCACCTTAGTAATCAATCGACATTTTTTAAAGCTTCACTTTTGCGACCCCAACACTGAACGCCATCACCACTTCCACAATGCTCTACGACCTCAGCGTCCTCTGGACGCCGTCAACGACCGCCGATGAGCTCGACCGCACGCTTGCCATGAGCGCCGAACTTGGCTACGATGTGGTCGCCCTCGATCACGTCTACACGGGACCCGTCCCAGCCAGCGTCACCAACCCGATTCCCCTCGCAGCTGCTGCTCCCTTGACTACGCCGGCGTCGACATCTCCGAAGCGTCCGCGCATCCTCCGGCGCGCTACTGTTGTCGTTGCCGAAACTGCTGTCAACCACCGGCTTGCCGCCGTTGCCGCCGCCTACGACCTGGTCGCCGTCCGGCCCACCACCGAAAAGGCGTTCCAGGCCGCCTGCCTCAGCATGGCCGAGCCGGCGCTCATCAGCCTCGATCTCACGACGTATTTTCCCTTTTACTTCAAGCACCGCGCCGCCATGGCCGCTGTGCGCCGCGGCGTGCACTTTGAGGTGTGCTACGCGCAGGCGCTGCGGGCGGGCACCGACGGCGCTGGAAACCGGGCGCGCGCCCTCTTCGTCGCCAACCTGGCCGGCCTGCTCCGGGCAACGCGCGGCCGGGGCATCGTTGTGAGCTCCGGTGCGTCAGCGCACCGGCCGGCCGGTGCGCTCGAGCTGCGCGGTCCCGCCGACGTGGTCAACCTGCTGGCGGTCTGGGGTCTGCCGCCCGACCGCGGGACGGAGGCGCTAGGGGCGCTGCCGCGGAGCATCGTGGCCAATGAGGGCCTGAAGCGGCGGGGGTTCCGAGGCGTCGTGGACATTGTGCAGGTGGCAGGCGGCGAGAGCGCAGAGCTGGACGGCGACGCGAAGCAGCGGAAACAAAAAGACAAGCAAAAGGGAAGCAACGGGACTGTGCCAAAGGGGACCGGCAAGGAGGGCGCGACACAGCAAAAACGAGCAGCGGACGAGCCGCCAAGCAAGAGGCAAACGAAGAAGCAGAGGAAAGGCGGCAGCGGTGGGTGAGGATATTGGAGCGGTAAGAGAATAAAAAAGCATAGACTGGCGTCCGGAATTGGTTGATACCCAGGAATAAAGTATCCATATCACATCATCAAGAGACACGGGAAGTGAAGAGTCTGGGCTCTCTTGCGTCCTCTCTCTCTCAGGCTATGTATGTACAGCGAAAAGGGACTCGGAAAGGGACAAGAATATAAGAGAAGAAAAACTAATAAACATTTCAAAATAAAATAAAAACACAGCCTCTGCAACTCCCCCACACCCGGCGCAATCCTGATTTACACTGCAGAGCAGCTCAGTGGGCAGTTCTGTTTCTATACAAAAGGGCCTTCCTTCCCTTTCCTTTTTTCTGGGTTGCTTTTTCTATTTTTTTTTTCGGCTACCACTTTAGGCGAGCGACGCCGTCTGCTGCGCCAGATTACCCAGTGTCAACACGTTGGTCAGCGACAGCCCGCTCAAGTTGATCGTCACTTCCTGCGGGTTGCTGGCGATGCCTTCGGTCGGGTTGGCGGCGGCGGTCGTGGCTGCTGGTGCGCCGAGGTTGAGAGTGCCAGCGGCTGGTCGTCAGCAGGAGAACGGACAGGGCACAGAAAGAGAGAAGAAAACTTACCGGGCAAGGACACCACCGAGCTGAGAGTCGGCTGCGAAGTGGCAGCGGCAGCAGCAGAGGTGCGGGAGGTTGACACAGAGGCCGCAGTCGAGGAAGTAGTTGCTGCTGAAATGGACGAGGAGCTGGTCGTGGCCGTTGCTTTTGCTGCGGACGACGTCGCCGAGGCCGAGCTGACGGATGCCTTGGCCGACGTGCGCTGTGTGTCTGATACAGCGGCCGTTGTGCCCGATGCCTTGGCGGTCGTGCGCTGCGTGTCTGATACAGCAGCGGCTGTCGTGCCCGATGCCTTGGCCGACGTGCGCTGCGTGTCGGATACAGCGGCCGTCGTACCCGCTGCCTTGGTCGACGTGCGCTGCGTGTCCGGCACCGGGACCACTGTGACGCCGACACCACCCGAGGCCGATGTCCCGCTGTTGACAGCGCCGTTGGCGACAGTGGCCGTGGAGACGGCGGCGATGCTGACGGTTACGCTGACGGTCTTGGTCATGGTCGTGGACACAATCTGTGTCATGGTGGTTGCGACGGTCGTCGGCACGATCGTCGGCACGGTGCTGAGAACAGTCGCCGACACGGTCATGGAGATGGTCGCCGCCTTGGTCGCCGTCACAGTCGACGCCCTGGACATGTCAGTTCCTGTTTCCCCTCTTCACTGGGACGGCATGACATACACGGCTGCTCCATTGGCAACGGAACTGGCTCCCCTGGCAGCCGTCGAGGCCACAGTGACCGTCTTGCGCATGGTCACCGTGGTGGTGCCCAGATTGATACCGGCTGCTGCTGCGGCCGACAGCAGTGCTGACGCCAACGCGGCACTGTTGCCGCTCTTGCTGCCCTTGCGGCTGTTGCTCGTGAGAGTATTACCATTGGAATTGCTGTTGGCATTGCTGTTGGAATTGCTATTGCTAGCGATGTTGAAGCGTGTGCTGTTCGTATTAGCACTACCTTGGGCGGTGGCACTGTCCACGTCGCTAAGCTTGTTGTTCTCGAGAACGCTGAGCAGGTTGGCAATCAGGTCGCGCTTGGCCCATTCTGACCGTTTTTCGATGGCGGCAGCCTGCTGGTCAGAACGACAACTCTCGCAGATGAACCCAACATCGGACGTACCTGGCTCAGCGAAGAGAGGCCCAAGAGCAGCAGAGCCGTAAAGGATGCTTTCATTTTTGAGACTTAGTCGAGAAGAGGAAAATAAAAAGGAATAAAGCGGCCGTTAAGAGGAGAAATGACTGGCACACCACAGACCAGCCGTGCGAGCAGAGGAGATCCGAAATCAACGAGGGTGGCAAGAGAAAGATGCGGCCGAGAACTAGATGCGCTTCGTTTCTGTCTGGGTTGGTTGTCGTCGTTCGAAATCGAAATAAAATTACGCGGAGTAAGGACTGTCTCCCAAGACCAGCTCAACCGGAGGGGAGAATAAAAAATTATCGGAACAAAAAAGGAGGATAAGAAGCGAAAGAACGCAGCACGAGCGGAAGGGAAAGTCGACGAAGGTCAACTTCCGTCTTCGAGATGCAAATTGAACAGATGAACGCTGACCACGGAACACCAAAAAAAAGAAGGGAAGAAATGGAACGAAAAGAGAGGGCCGAGAAACAAAAGGGTGGGCATGCGAAGAGAATTAGGGGACTTGACCGATCCTCAAAGCCGTGCATGCTCGGCACATCCCCAGCAGCATCTCGCTTTTTCCCTACGGACCCTAGTCCGGTGGGCATGATCCAAGAGAAAGCCCAGACCAGTCGCAGACGAGTGGGGCGCTGGCCTCTTTTTTTTTCCTATCGTGGCCTTAAGCAAGAAGGGGGTGGGAAAGGGGGGGGGGGGGGGGTTGGAAAGAGATTCAGCATCGTAAACGGCCTGATAAGCAACCAATGGCTTGCGTGTTCCCTTCATTGGGGTCTCAGCCCGGCGAACCAAAGTCCTGGAAAGGGAACGAGCAGAGTCGAGAGGCCAGAGTAGGGGCAGCGAGGGGCCGCCCTTGGAGTGAACTGTGCGATTGCATCACTGCGGTGCCAGACAGAAACAAAAGGAGGTGCATCTGCGATCAATTGTGGAGTCCCGAACGGACCTGAGACGGCAGCCGTGACTGATCGTGTTTGATATTGACAGCGGAGGCGGCTCTACTTAAAGTGGGTCATTGTCAAGCACGTGCTCAGGAGACACCCCCGATTCTGGGCGTTCGCCAGCGACACTCTGGCAAAACAGCCATCACCCCATGCTACGCAAGAACGCGCCGACAGACAGGCGCTGGCTTCTTGGCCGTCGGGTGACTGGCGCATCGTATCTTGCATCACGGTTGATGTCTACTCGTACACTCCGTACAGAGGGCCTTTTCAGATGTGTTCCGCAGTTGGGTTTCTCTTCTTGCACAAACGGCCTTGCAACAAACTCTACGGTGCCACGCGCTCGTGCGTACGCGAATGACAGGCAATCCTGGCTGTAATCCTGGCTGCTGCTTTGTCTCATTTATGAAGGACTCACCTGCCTGTCATACTTGCAAGGCCTGATTTGGCTAGCCAAGCTTTCACTAAAGCAAACACTATTCTTAGTGACCCCCTGTTTTGCAGAAAAAGTGGGGACTTGAGGCTCATTAACCTCGTGGCTGCAGGTGAGAGGCTCTTTCCGATGACAACAATTAGGCTCGTGCAGATGTAGAGATGGGAGTCGGCAGTCGTTCTACATTCAGAAGTGTCCCGAAAAGGCCATAATTGAGAACAAAATCTCAAAATATGCTCTGTTCCACCAACGAAACGCGGCATATGTGACTGCCTGGTTATGTCGAGTGCCGCTTTGCCGTGTTTCGCAATGGCCATCCGCCATAATCGTCTTTGCCTGTCATCGTCATCGCGAGGGTTGCTGCCAACATGCATTCATCAATAGGCTTTCAAGTCATTGGCTGTCATGGCAGCCCACGCCCTCGACAACTACTACCTGTGCCTCACGGCTCTCATCACCATGGCCCATCGCTTGGCCCTCTTTGTTGTGACATTTACCTTGAAGTTTGACAAACTGACGGGCGGGTTTCATCCCACTGACAGGGCTTTCATTGATAGGTAGACTTTGCCGGCGGCACCAACTTCGTCGCTTTGGCTGTGTCGTCACCCTCGCACTCGGAGGCGCTGGTAAAAATGCCTCTGCACCGCCCCCCGCCCCCCCGGCATGTGGCCGCATATGTGTTACCTTGCATCTGGGCCTTGCGTCTTGCCGGATTTCTATTCATCCGTGTCTTGCGCGCCGAAAAGGACGAAGCGGAACCGCATCTTCTCCTTGTTAAGCTTCGGGGCTGGCCCGTTGGTCTATGTACGGACTGTGTCATTGCCTGTGACCGTGCTCAATGCGCCAGCGATGCCGCGTGTCCCTTGCGCGTTTTGGCACCAGCCGCGATATTGCCGGAGTTGCGATGTTCGCGGTCGGTTTTTTTCTGTGAGGTCGTTGCAGATACCCAGCGCTTGGCCTTCCGGGCGGCGCACCAGCGCAACGCCATATGCGGCCGGTCGCAGCCCTGCATTTTTGAATGTCACTGTCGCGGCCCCCATTTTGTTACCTTTTTTTGTTGCTGTTCGTGTCTGACATAACATTGTCTGAGCGCCCTGGTGCAGTCAAACGGTACGTCCCCGCCAGAGATGTCATCGGCACCGACTTGGAAGACCTCCGACAGCTCTGAGGGAACTACTGTCGCTGCCTCCACAGCACGAGCGTCTTTTTTCTGCTGCCATCGGCATTTTATATGTCACTGCCAATGTAATTAAAGTATACACTGCTGCTAAAGTTTCAACTAACATTTTCGACCCGGTGAAGCATGTAAATGGCGCCCCAAGACGGTCCTGTGGCGCTGAAGACCCTATCCTTGTCGGAGTCATCAGCATCATGATAATTTGAAGGTAGATAATGACAAGGTAATCGGACAAAAAAAGCGATTTCATCCATCTTTCACTTAACCAGACTACCGGAGCCCACGTGATTACACGATGGTCGCCTGTGACTCACGGCTGAGTCAGATGCGTTCTGCTGATATCCGGCTTTTTGTCTTTTCCTGTGACTTGCCTGCCACGATGTCTTGCCGCTCACCTCTTGATTTCTCAGACTGTTTTTGGTCATATTTTCTTCGACAACATGGAAGCCCGCTGCCAGTGCGGTTCCGTCGCCTTCAAGACGCCTCTGCCGCAGCCATTAGCTCTCTACATCTGCCACTGTAATGACTGCCGCCGCCAGTCAAGTTCTGCGTTTGGTGCCAGTGCCATCTTCCCGCGCTTCCCTTTGCCGGATGCCGCCCTGCTGAGCTGTTATACGTGCGACTCTCGCCTTGTTGTGTAGAGAGGCTTGCCCGCTGACTCCCTTAGCCGCCCGACAACGTCCGGCCATACTCTGTATTGGTAGATCACCCACTCTATGCGGTATATGCAGCAGACTCACCGCCATATCACCAGCTACTTTTGCAAAAACTGCGGCACGCGGCTCATTCATACGACACCCGGGAAGAATGTCGTCTCGGTCAAGGGCGGTTGCCTTGCCGATCTCGACTGGCAGTCCGCTGTTCACATCTGGACCAAGACGGCCATGGTTCCCATCCCGGAAGGCTGTGAGAATCACTTCCAGGAGGCCGCTTTCACCGACTATGGATCCAGTCAAGAGGATCTCGACCAGCCGGGGGCGCTCATCAACAGCGGCGGCAAGCCGTCTCCAGAGCCGGAAGACAAGAATGGAAACCCAAGCAGCTCCAGCGATCCAAGCTCATGAGAATCGCTTATTTGAATTCTTCCTGCTTCTCGTAAAACAGTGTTAGTGAGCATAGTTCTGGCGTGTCTTGTGCCAAAAATGAAAATCCAAGCTCAAACATCTATTGAATAAACCAGAAATGAGTCATGTAATGACTCCAGGTGACATCTTTAGTACACCTGGCAGACGCCCACCAGAAACCACCGTTCATACCAGTGAATACCCGGTGTCTCGATACCGATCAGGTCTGGGACCATGCATGATGTAGATGGCGTAGCGGATGCAGCCGATGTACTGAGCAACGCCGCTCTCTCGAGAAAGTGCCGGATGCCGTCGACCTCGCCGGACGACCACACAATGGCCGCAAGACCGAACCAAAATTTCTGGGGCAGACGATCCTCGGTTAGGAACGACGACGGCGTCTTGACCAGCCGTCCGCGTACAGCGAGGGTCGTGTAGCATCGCTCCATGCCGTACGCGTGCAGCAGCTTCAGCGAGTTGTACGCGAGAACGAAGCCTGAGATGACATAAAGACGTGCACCATGGGCCGTCCCGATTAATGAGGCGCAGGTACGGCAGCTGGGTGAATGCCGACGGCTCATTCTCGTTGAGGCCGTACGTCGGCACAAAGTAGCCGTGCCGTAGTTCCGTGTAATGACAGGAAAAGACAATGAATGAGGCCAAACCGCGCAGTCTGTCGAGACAGGAAGTTAGATGAAGCTTCCATATTGGCCGCAGGTCGGGCCAGATGATGTCGGCCACAAAGCTCGGCAGTAGTATTGGGAGGTGTTCAACACGTGTTCCCCGGAGCAGCGTTTCCGAAGAGCCACCATAATCATGAGAAAGTTACCACACGTGAAAGTATATCGTGTGTATCTGTACATCTCAGGCCTTAACTTGTGAAGGTCAATGTACAGGTCGTTGTGTCAATGTCAAATGCGAAGAAATCCAGAAGTTGTATGGGGCTTCGTACTTCTGGAAGCCAGTCGTGTTCAATCGATAACCGGATTATGGACTAGTAATTCTAACACGGTCACAAGGAGCAAAGGCGGGAAAAGAGTAAGGGTAATGTTGGAGGGCATCAGATGTACGGCATCCAGACAGCAAGGAACAGAGCTCAAGAGACAACCAACTGCTCATTGCCTATCCACAACGATTCTTTGACGCTCGACCCCGAGCTTTGATACGGGCAGCTGTGCTCAAGAAATCCGCATTACTCTTTTGGACGACGCCTGCAAGCGGCATTTTTTTTAAAGGAAACCTGTCAAACAAGTCCCGACGTGTGCAGTATGGCTCGCATTGGCCTTTGGTAGTCAACTGCTGTGGAACACCGGAAAACATCCCCCTGTCCTGATCAGTATATGCTGTCTTGTTTCTCGGTCGTTTTTTTCTTGATTTTTGGAAACAGCGATCGGCAGGTCAGAACATTTTGGCAACAATGCAGCGTTTAAAGAGAGTCTCTGGCAACGTTGATGCTTGCTGAATCACTGGCCAACAGCAAGGAAACCGATCTGGCTGCGATCCACCCTCTTCTGCAGATGATTACCTATATCTTAGCATAGTTAATACGAAACATCTATCAGCGGCTGTCATGGCCTTTCTCCATTGCTACGTCATTGTCTGAATGAACAAGACCAAGTCGGCATGCTGTAAGCCTCCGTTGACGTGCTGGGGGCCCGAGCTGTCGACAGTCTGAAGCTTGCCTCCCGTCGATCCTCCACCACCTTTTCTCAGCACCTATTTTCGGACAACCAATCTGCGGCGATGACCGTCTTGGCATCTGGCAACCATCCATTGGGAGTTTCAGAAAAAGTACTAGAAAAGAACCGTTCACTAATACGTTGGGACCGTGCATTCTGTGCAATTGAGTGTTGGCTCAAAATGAAGATAAGCTTGACGAGCTTTGAAATCCTAGTTCCTTGTTATCTTGGCCGAGGCAAAAGTTGTCGTAGGATATTGGCGTTGAGTTGTTCGTATGGCCACCTAGTTCGAGGTCCCCCAGGGTTCGGCCTGGTGGAGTCTGAAATAAGCTATTCACGTGCCGGATCATGTGACAGCGCCCCAAACCTACGCTAAGCCGCGACGCGATGCGCGACACCTGTCCGTTTCGTTGGCACGAACAAAGACCAGCAACCAAACCAATTCGCAGCACATTCCCCCTCCGCAAACGACAAGATGGACGTGCTCCGCTCGGTGATTCAGCCAATCACGCACAGCCTGCCTGCGCCGGTGCGCGGGCTCGGCGAGAGCCTCATCGGCGAGACGTGCTACCAGGCGCTGGTGCTCGACGTCGATGAGACCAACGTGGCGTGCATCAAGCTGGCCGTGTCCAAGGGGCTGGGCATCGGCATCGTGGGGGCGTCGGCGGTGGTCAAGGTGCCGCAGATCCTCAAGCTCGTGAGCTCGCGGTCGGCTGCCGGCGTCAGCTTCCTGGCCTACCTGCTGGAGACGACAAGCTACCTCGTGTCGCTGGCGTACAACGTGCGCAACGGCTTCCCCTTTAGCACATACGGCGAGACCGCCTTCATACTCGTGCAGAACGTCGTCATCACGCTGCTCGTGCTGCACTACAGCGGCCGCTCGGCGGCAGCGGCGGCGCTGGCGGCGGGCCTCGCAGCGAGCGCGGCCGCGCTCTTCTCGGAGGCGGCTGTCGGCACGGTAGAGCTGGGATACCTGCAGGCGGGAGCAGGCACGCTGGGGGTGGCGAGCAAGGTGCCGCAGATTCTCGCCATCTGGCAGGAGGGCGGCACAGGGCAGCTGAGCGCGTTTACGGTAAACCTGACTTTTTTTTTTCTTTTTTTTCTTGTCTCTTCGCTGACGTGCCAGGTTTTCAACTACCTCATCGGATCGCTGTCGCGCATCTTCACGACGCTGCAAGAGGTTGACGACAAGCTGATTTTATACGGCTTCGTGGCGGGTTTCGTGCTCAACGCCGTGCTGACTGCCCAGGTGCTATACTACTGGAACGCGCCGACAAAGGAGATAAAGAAGAAGCAGGCAAAGAAGGAGTAGAGGGGAGAGGGGTGGCAGAGCGGCACCGAGAGCCGCGGTGTTGATCTGCATGCAGCATATCATTTTATCGGCCTTTTTTTTTGTTACGTGTTAGAAGTTATCTTACGTGTTAGATCACTAATGGCAGTTGTATGCCGTTTTCGGTGCCCACCGCCATTCACTATAGAACGGCCACCCCGCCTATCAGTGCGCCAGCAACAGCACTAATACTGCACCTGCCTCCGCTCCCTTCCACAGTCGGCTGCCATTTCCTCTAGCGGCAGGTTTATTCGGCGCCAAACAGGCCCTCCCCGCAGAGAGACTATTGCATGGAAGGCACACGTGAGCTTATCGTGAACTGGCAGAAGGAATTAGCCTACTTCCATACGGTCCTTCGGAATGGTATAAAGCGCCCGCCGGGTCGCTTGCGGCCGAGACTAATTTGCGACTCCTTTCTAGTGCGGATTGCACCATCGACACCGCTTGGAGTTTTGCGCGTGCTGCCTCCGTTCTCGTCCCGTCTGCCCATATTGGCCTATTGCGTGCTTGGACTTGCTTCTGGTGCAAGAGCTTTCTGTTGTTACTTGCTTCGTTTGCTTCCTGTCAGTGTATCGGCTTGCTTGTTGGAGGATCTGGTCGTCAGCTGTTTGAGCTTTTCTAAACATATTTTTAGACAGATTGGGTCTTTTTGAAGTCTTGGATCTCATCCTTTCCTTTTGGTCGTTGGCCGTCTTCCTCTTGTCTCTCTTTCTGTCTGTTCTCTGCTCTCTGTTCTCTGTTCTCCGTCCGACTGCGTCTTCTGTCTTTTCTGTTCTCTCCTGTCTCAATCACATACACAAAAGACATAAATTACTTTTTCTGTCCTCGTGACAGCGTGCTCTCGTCTCGGATAGTAGACAAGCGACTCATCCCAGACGTTAAACAGTTTACGCAGCATCACAGCAGCACAGCATCACGACATCATGGCTCCCGACCTCAATTCGCTGCCGACCTCGCGTCCGGCCTCGTCCGGCGGCCCCAGGACGGGCAAGAAGCCCAACGTCCTCTACGTGATGGCGGACCAGCTGGCGGCACCGCAGCTCAAGATATACAACAAAGACTCGCAGATCCTGACACCGAACCTGGATGCGCTGGCTGCCAAGTCCGTGCAGTTCGACTCGGCCTACTGCCCGTCGCCGCTGTGCGCGCCGTCGCGCATGAGCATGATCACGGGCCGCCTGCCCATGGGCATCGGGGCGTACGACAACGCGGCGCAGATCGGCAGCGATGTGCCCACGTACGCGCACTACCTGCGGCTGCACGGCTACGAGACGGTGCTGGCTGGCAAGATGCACTTTGTGGGCGATCAGCTGCACGGCTACGAGTCGCGCCTGACCAGCGACATCTACCCGGGCGACTTTGGCTGGGTGGTCAACTGGGACAAGCCGGATACGCGCTTGGAGTGGTACCACAACGCCAGCTCGGTTGAGCAGGCCGGCGTGTGCGTGCGCAGCAACCAGCTCGACTACGACAACGAGGTCATGTACCGCTCCGAGCAGTTCCTGTACAACCATGCGCGGGCCGACCCGGCGACCCGCCGCCCCTTTTGCCTAACGGTATGTATCTTATATGCGACACACGACCAGGAGGTAGCTGGCCGAGGCTGGCCGACACCACAGAGGAGTCGGATGGCGTCTGTGGCTGTCCAAGCACGCGATCGCCCAAAACGGGAGTAGTCTGCTCCCTGTCTGGCCGAGCAAGGGTATCACAGGGGGGGGGGTGTGGTCCACTGGCAAACAGGAAGTCCAGGCTTTGTCAACCCGACCCAGTAGAACGAACGCCTCATGCGCCCTCTTTTATCGTAGAAGCGGAGGGCGGAGGAGGGCACACACCCACCTGCCAGCGGTGCCCCCACGCCTCTGTTGGATATCCCTCAGCGCCTCCCCCCCATGCATGCAGCGGCAGCAGCTAACGATGATCTCTGATTCGCTGTTTCTTGTTTAGGTTTCGCTCACACACCCGCATGACCCCTACACGATCCACCGCAAGTTTTGGGACCTGTACGAGGGTGTGGACATTGCGCTGCCCAAGGTCAAAATCCCCAAGGAGGAGCAAGACCCGCACAGCAAGCGTCTGCTCAAGGTGTGCGACCTATGGGACAAGGAGTTTACCGATGAGCAGATCAAGCAGGCTCGCCGGGCCTACTACGGCGCCGTGAGCTATGTGGACGACTGCCTGGGTCGCCTGCTGAGTGTGCTGCGCGACTGCGATCTTGAGGACGACACCATCATCATCTTCAGCGGCGACCACGGCGACATGCTGGGCGAGCGCGGGCTGTGGTACAAGATGTCGTACTTTGAGTCGTCGGTGCGTGTGCCGTTCTTGATCCACCACCCGCGCGACTTTGCGCCGCACCGCGTCTCCCAGAACGTGTCCACGCTCGACATCCTGCCGACCATGTGCGACCTCGTCGGTGCCCCCGGCCCGCACCCGGATCTGCCCATGGACGGGACCTCGCTGCTGCCGCACCTGCAGGGCGTAGAGGGCGGGCCCGACACGGTGATTGCCGAGTACACGGGCGAGGGCACGATTGCGCCGCTGATGATGATCCGTCGCGGGCCCTGGAAGTTTGTCACCTGCCCGACGGACGGCGTGCAGCTGTTCAACCTCAAGTCGGACCCGCTTGAGCTGCACGATGTGGCCAAGAGCTTGAAGACGAAGAGAGAGGCGGCAGCAGCAGCGGCGGACGGGAGCAAGCTCACATCCGAAGACGAGGCCCACCAAAAGGTGCTCGCGGCGTTTGAGGCCGAGGCTGCGGCGCGCTGGGACATGGACCGCATCACGGCCGAGGTGCGGTTGTCGCAGAAGCAGCGGCTGCTGGTGTGGCCTTCGCTGCGCATCGGCAAGTTCACAAGCTGGGATCACGACCCGCACGACGACGGCCGCGAAAAGTACATCCGGTCGCACATGGACCTCGACGATCTCGAGCGCATGGCGCGGTACCCGCCCGTGGACCGCTGGGGCCGCGTAGTCAAGCCATAGGCGCACCGTGATGGGACAAGGAAGAAAGGGAATGATTTATCATGGTGAAAAGGAGGAATCGGATGGGCTCTGTTTTTTGGTCCTTTTTTTGGTCCGTTTTTTTGGTCTGTTTGCTTTGGTTGCTGTTGCGATGCATGGGCGTGCTTCGTCGTTAAATTGGATGGGAAACACTCTGTGTGCATGGGATAGCAGCGCGAAAACGAGACATGATGGCTTTCATTTGTATAGCAATGTATCTTGCAATGTTGATTGAACGTTAGTTGCGTCTTGTTGGTGACGATGGCGATGTCCAAACTGCGAGTACTCATATTAATATTATTAGTATACAAAAGTGGAGACTGCCCCACATCGAAGCTCTTTCCAGAGCTCATCGCGACATCTGCTCTTTCCCTCTCCACGGCATTCATCCCTCTTTTCTCACCACATTCGCACGTCACCATGCCGCCTGTCTCCGCCCCAGATGACACGGCCCTGGGCCTCACACAGGAGGACCTCAAGGCCATCGACTCCGTTCGCGCGCGCCTTTTCCAGCTGGCCAATAGCGTCGACCGCTTAAAAGGCGACGTGCTGATGAGCCAGCCTCTGCCGACGCCGTAGGCCATTCCCTCCAGCTTGCATCTCTCCGTGTGCCTTGACTAATGGCACAGTGAATCAATTCAGGCCTCTGCGTTTGTGCTGCAGCAGAATCTCGCCTCGCTCAACGAGGTCATGGGCCAGCACGCCGAGCTCTTCCGCCGCATCGTCGTCCATCCGGATCCCATGTTCCCTGGCCGCACCGAAGAGCAGGTGCTCACGTCGCTGTTGCGCAAGAAGCTCGAGCCAGATGTGGAACAGGTTGCCGAGATGGCCCGCGACACAGCAGCCGCCCACGGCATCGGGCGTGCGAGTTTCCAGGTGGAGGGCCAGAGCGGCGGCCAGAAGCGGCGGTACGGCGGCGGCGACGGTGGCGACGATGAAGACGACGACGACGAAGACGAAGACGATGATGACGACGACGACGATGAGGAGGAAGACGAAGACGGCGGACCCCGCGAGCCCCTCGGCCTCGGCGACATCTGGGCCGACGCCCGCAGCTGGTGCATCGACCGCATCGGCGAGTTTATCCGCGAAGAGGCCGCCGACGTGTACACGAAGAAGGAACGCGCGCTGGGCGTGGAGAACGTGCGCACAGGCCTGCGCCGGTCGCTCGAGGAGGAGGAGGAGGAGGAGAATGACGACGACGACGACGAAGACGAAGACGAGGATGAAAGCAAGCCCGACATTATCATGCTGGACAGCGAGCCGGCACCCCCGCCCCCTGCATCACATGCACAACCACAGCCGGCATCCTCCGCCTCAGCACAACCACTAGCCGGTCCGCCGACCGAGCCCGAGGTGCTGTTCTGGCTGGCCGCCCGCGGCGACACCAACCTGCCGCGGTATGTTGAGATCGAGTCGCGGCGGGCGGCAGCCGCGGCAGCGGCCTCGCAGAAACGGTAGCGCAGCATGCATCTGGGTCTGGCCTCTGTGACGGAGCTTTTTCTCGGCAATGGCAGAGTTATTCGATCACGCCAATGAAGCGTTTCACGGCAGTCATACGCCCTTATGTCTCTGCCACCATATGTTAGCATGTACCCTTGACTTTAGCCTTGTTTCTGTTGGGCTGTATTTCACAGCTATTGTTCGCTGATTTGTGCGCAAGTCCTCATTATATGGCGCTACATCCGATCCGAGCAACGCACTATCCCACATACCTCCAACTTCATGCTGCCATGAGATAAATGAGAGATGAGGCCCGGGGCTTTCGGTGACATTGTCCAAACAAAAAGATAGACTGGAGCTGGAACGCCTTTACCACCAATGTGACAGGAAGCGGTGACGTTGGGCTGTCGACCGTGGATCAAGAAGCTTGCATAGCTGGCAGAGGCGCTGAGGGAGAGCAGAACGGCTGCCAGTGAGTCGTCGAGCCAACTCCGTCGTCCGTCAGTGCGTTGCCGTCAGCACTCTGGTTCAAGCGGCTATCCGTCCCATGTGGCCGAACATTTGCTTGTGGCCAGCCCGTGGATAGACACCACAATCCGGCTCGCTTGATGTGGCCCTCGGCCCTCGGCGACGCCCAGCGGCAAAGGAAGCGAATGTCAGCCTGTCTTCGGTATATGCGCTCAACAGCTGCCTGTTGACAACAACATGATCCCAGACTGTCGTCTATGCAAAGCTCATTTGATTCTAACACAATACCTCAACAATGCATGTTCGCTGTGCATGTAGTACGAACATAAGGCAGGCTCCCATCACCTGCCCATCCCACACCCTCTACGTCCTGGTTTACTTTTTTGTCTTTTCAAATCCACCCCTGCCTCCGGCCCTCTCTGTCCATACCCACCAGTAACAAAGTAACACGGGCGTGGAATATATAGCACATGTAGAATAACATGTGACGACACCAGAAGTGAAACCAAAAAAAAAAGAGAGAAACTAAGAACAAACAAAAACATAACGTGAATTGACTCCTTGCCATTTTGTCATCATTTATCGTCGTTTGTCTTAGAAAGCCGGCCGGAAACAGGCGCAGAAAAGAGGCACACGCGCGAAAAACTAAACGATTCCCAAAAAAAAAAAAACGATCAAGAAAACCCTCTCCCAATTGTCGTCGTATCCTGGACCAAGTCAAAAAGAACAAAACAAAACGCCGCTGGAGAGGGAAGAAGATGGCACAGTTCAAAAGACGGCTCCGTTAAAACATGTTCCGTAGAGTATGATTATCGTCGACTGGCGAATTCCTTGCTGGTTGGTTCTATGTCGTTCTGCAGTAGCTTGTGTATTATCTGGACTGCCCCCAGCGGGATGTCCCCTCATATGACGTCGAGGCTTGTTGCTTGCCTACAGTTCGTCATCATCTTCGGCCACCGTGGCCGTTACGGTCGGCGTGGCAGCCTGTTTCTGCTTCTGCGCAGCCTCTGCTTTTGCGAGAATGTCGCCCAGTGCCGGTGGAAAGTTGGCCGAGCTGTTGAGCGCCGCACGCGGGTCGCCCTCGGTGCCCTCAGCCACGCTGGCCCGGTGCTTCTTCAGCGGGCTGCCAATGACTGTTTCGTCTGGCAAGCTCTTGCCGAATATTATCGGCCCCGGTCCAGAATTGCCCGTCCCCAGCGGGCCAACATTGCCGCCTGATGCCGCAGAGCTGCCGCCCGATCCTGACGATGTTCCTTGGCCCGCAGCCAGCACACCTGGAGGCGCCAACTCGGCTCCAAACGGCCCACTGGTTCCTGGCGATTTGCGGGAGGTGTCCGAGAGCCCAGCGACATCTGGGTCCATAGAATGTTGCCGCTTGAGCTGCAGAGAGTATCGTTAGCACACGCACGCACACACACACGCACACACACCAGCGGACACGGAGGAAAGAGCAAAACGCACCCGAATCCGGTTGACGCCGTCGGCCAGCTCGCCGGAGAACTTGGCGTCCTCGGGGCCCAGCTTGCGCGACTTGGCGTCCTTGTCATCCTTATCGTCTGCATCCTCTAGCCTGTGCAGCATCTTGGAATGGCTGTCCTCCTCGTCCTCTTCGTCGTCGCTATCCTCGTCCATGGCACCTCCGAGACTGTCGTTGTTCTTCATATGCGTCTTCTTGCGGCGTGCCGCCTCGGTATCGTGGTCGCGGAAGGCGGAGAAGCCCACGGTGCCGCTGGTTTTGAGGGTGCCGATGCTGGAGAAGTCGAGCTGTGCAGACCGCCTCTTCGTAGAGGCGGGTGTTGCTTGCGAGCTCTTGGTAGAGGGCATGACGCCCATTTTTTGTAGTTGGCCTGCACAGTTAGACGATGTGGTAAAGTGACAAGACATGGAAACTCACGCTCGCCGCGGTAGAAGAACGTAAAGGTGGCGTAAGGCTTGTCGGGTCCGTCGATGCCGGTAACTGTCTGGGTCGAGATGGTCTTGGGGTCAAGGGTTTTTGGCTTGGCAAAGCTCGTGGTATGTTCAACGTCCGGCTCAACGCTGTTGCCGCCGCCTTGGTTGCCCCCCTCGCCGTCGTCGTCGTCGTCGTGTGCGTCAAATTGGGGCGAGTATTCGCCCTTCTTGATCTCTCCAGACGCCAGCACGCGAAACATGGCCACCTTGATCTGGCCGGCCGCCTCGGGCAGCTCGTCGTCAGACGTGAGCGAATCGTCCGACAGGTCGTCATCCACCGTCTCTACGGGCGACTGATCGGCGCCGCCATACCGCAGCGTGTCCCTACCGGTGCTGCTCTTGCGGCGGTGCAGGCCGCCGACATTGCTGTTCTGCTGTGCCTCTTGTCGTCGCCGCCGTTTCTCGAAGCGCTGCCTACGCTTCTCGAGCTTGGCCGCGGCGTCATGGCCCTCGAGGTCGAGGCCGTTAAGCCACCTCTCTAGGCCGACCTCGCGGAAGAGAAACTCGCGCTCGGCAAGCCCGCCGCCTTCGGAATCGGGGACCTGCACCCATCGGCTGTTAACCCAGGTCTCCTCACCTGGCCGCAGCAGCGTGGCGACCTCTTCTTTTGCGCGGCCGTCAAAGTAGATGTAGGCGGCAATGGTCTCGTTCTCGCTGTTGGTCATGGGGATGTAGGGAGCGACGATGCCGTTGAAGCGGCCGGAATCCGTGCTCGATGCTTCGCCGACGAGCTGCGGCTTTGGGTACGGGTTGGCCTCGGTCGGTTTCGGAGTCGAGTAGGGTATGGCGAGATTGGGCGTCAGAAGCGTTATGGAGATGGCAAACTTGGCCGGCTCGGGCTTGCCCGACTCGGAGGAAAGCTGTGGCTGGGGGACAGGAATATAGCTATTGATGCGGGAGAGGCGCGACTGCTTCTGCATGCCGTGCTCAGGCAGCGGTGCTCCATTGGCATGGATGCTCACCGCGATGCCCTTGAAGCAAGGCATCGTGACGGTGTGGGCGGTGCAGATGCAGAGAAAGGAGCGGTGCAGAGAACAAAGAGAACAGAAGCGGTTCTCGGGCAGCAGACTCGGGCTCAACCGGTCGGATGTTGAACGGCCCGTTCGACGGGTGGCTGACTGGGTATCTGATCGGCTTGGCCGCGTGCGATGCTCAGCAGCGCTGTCTCGCGTGGTTCAAAGAAGGAAGCAGGCGTCAGAAGGAGGGGAGGGGGCAGCAGACACAGAGCGTAATAATATCGTTGTTTGTTCAGTGTGGCGGGGTGTGGGCCCGGAAAGGTGCAGGATGGAGGCAGAAGCGAGAAAACGAAGCCGCAAAATGAAGCAGTAATAATATGCTGGCAAATGACGAAGTCGGCGGCGAGTTGGCGGGGCTGGTAAGGGGATAGGGCGACCTAGGTATATGCCGGGCGGGAACAATGTTTGGCCTTTTTTCCCTTTTTTTTTCTTTTTAATTTCCGCTGTCCTTCGCAGCTGCAAACGTGATTCAAAACTGCACGTCTTAGGCAGCGGTGTTGGGGCCAACAAGAAGTCAACAAAGACGCAGAGACACACGAATTGTGCGAGAAATGAAGAAAGTGCGTATTTAGGTGGTGCGTGGACGTCGGGCGGCCCTTCGGGACTGCGACGAGGTTGGGCGGGTGTGGACTTTCGGAGAGCTGCTGGCTTAGGTTTTTAGTGACGAAGGTCGCTAGCGTGTCATGGAGTGAAGAAGGGCCTGCTGATGAGACCACGAAGCGGTTCTTCCTGTTCTGCGTTGTCGTCGTCGGGATGCTTTTCTTCTTTTTTCTGGCCTGGGACCGTCTTCAGGCTCGCGGGATCGCTACAAGGGGGATGCGTGGGCGAACGGAGAGCTCAAGGTTCTGTTGGACGAGAAGCTCGGATCTCGACTCGAAAATATTTCTCCCTTCCGAGTCTGGGTCCACTATCAATCCCAGCGTCTGGCGGTGAGTAGAAAGAAGAGGCCAGGATGATGGAGCTGCTCTGCTGGTGAGCGCTTTAGGCAGGAGACCTGGCGGGGAAGCTGTTCCGAGAAAGGCCTAAGCCGCCAGCTGGTGTGGTCTTAGCGCTGCCGCCCCGCCCAACGGGCAGCTGTACTTTGGAAACTGCGGCGGGGCAGCCCAACTGACAGAAGAGCTGCTGAATCCCAGAGGCTGGGGAAGCAGCGGTGGCGATATGCCAACGGAAGCAACGCCGCCAACAAGGGCCAATCCCGTTGTTGACCGTCAGCTTCTGACGTGCACGTCTGTCAGGTACGAACAATACACCTTCGCTAAACAGATTCCGTGCAAGCATGGTGAGACACGAATTCTGGAACAAGGCAAAACCACCCGAATCACCAGATGTTTGTTTCATCTTTATGCGCCTATCGGGGCTTTGTCTATTTGCATATTGGCCGTATCACGATCCTTTAACGAGTCGGTCTTTCTCGACGAGGCTGCGATGTTAGCCATTATTATTTTGTATGCCCCGAAAAACTTTTCCCTTTTTTCTCTCTCCAAATTTTCTTGTTTTTTTTTCTATTTTTTACCGTTCTCTTATCAGGCGAATGTTCGCTTCGCGATGGAAACGAAACAAAGCAGACGATCAGACGAACACACTCCCACCAGGGGCAAACTTTGACAAAGCACAATTCTTATAGACACACAAATATACACACACACAAAAAAGCAAACACAGTCGGTTGTCAGCCCGGTACAATCATAAACAAGAGTCTATCAGTGACCCAGCCAAGTCCCCCTTTCTCTCTTCTCCCCAGACATCTTGTCTCCTTACCCCTAGTTCTTGCTGCCGAGAAGCGACGTCAGCAGGTCGAGGAGGGCCGTAGCAGAAGAGGTGGATCCAGAGGCTCCTGTGGTATCGACCGCCTTGGTAACAGCTGTCGCCGAAGCGGAGGCCTTTGATTTGGAAGTGCGGGTTGAAGAGCTGTTGGTGCCTGTAAAGCCTTGGGCTGTAGCCGCTGCCTGCGGAAGGAAGATGCCCCACTCGCCCTTCATGTTCGCGACGGTGAGCGTCAGCTCGTTTTCATCGTCTTCGAATTCCAGCTCGCCGACGGAGCTTCCAACAACGAACGTGTTGGTGTTCTTGTCAAGCCGACCAATCTGGCCTTGGCTAATGTTCAGAGTGTCTAGAGTGGATTAGGGCGCCATCGGTTGGTGATAGGAGGGGGGCTTTACGTACTGCCAGTGCTCAGGATGTAGTCGACCTTGGACAGAGTGAGGTTCTTGGATGAGCCGCCACGCAGCTTCACCTTGTACGACACCGGCTCAACGGCAACAAAGCCAGCTGGGGGGGAACCGGGGTTCTTGTTCTCAGTGACGGTGAGATTGCGTCCGTCCGTGTTCGAGAACTCGATCTCGAGCACGCCGTTGGTCTATAAAAGGTCAGTCGAAAGCGCAAAGCCGTTTATACAAGGCAAGAAAATCTTACACCGGCGGGAAAGGTTGTGTCCTGCTGGATGTTACCGCCCTGCAGGGCAACCGCGGTGCCGAACTGGCCCGTGAGGTCCAGCTTGTTGGGGTCCTCAGCCTTCTCCTCCTGACGCGGGAGACGGTTGCCGGGTGCCGGGAAGGCATGGGCAGCGACGCCAAAGGTGAGAAGAGTAGTGAAGAGCATGTTGAAACTGGGAGAAAAGGGATGGACCGGTGTGAAGGTTTGAATAAAGAAGCGAAGTGTAAAGAGTGAAGTCTAAAGAAACAAAAATGGACCAGCCGGTATAGAATTGAAGAGAGAGATGATGAGAAACGAAGCCTTGTGCAGAACAAAAAGGATTCTCTCCAGATGAACAGCAGCATTCCCAATCTTTATACTCGAGATCCGGCTTTCGCCATATCGCTCTTGCCCGTTTACAGCGAGGCTGTTCTCGCCCAGAAGTTTCGCCTGCCCCCTAGGTCTCATGGGAATGGGCCACCGTGAGCCAGTGTAAGACATCTCGAGAACCCCTTTTCATTCCCCTATGGAGAAGCCACAGCCAAATTGGCCGTGTCAAGCAGCAGCCAAGCGGAAGCCAAGCGGAAGCCAAGCGGCAGCCAAGCGGCAGCCAAGCGGCAGCCAAGCGGCAGCCAAGCGGCAGCCAAGCCGAAGCCAAACAGCCAAGTTGTTTGGATAAGGATTGTGTAGCGGTTGTCGTGGAGCGCCAAGAAGTGCCGCGTCATGTAAGATGCCAAGACGACAGAAAACGGAGCGCTGAAAATCCCCTTGCCCGGTGTTCTTCCCCAGATAGATCGGGCAATCAAGCACGCGATATCGCCACAGGCTTATTTCATAGGCTGACAGCGCAGAACCTCCTGTCACAAGTGGGGGAGAGAGAGTTATGGTTGGCGACCTTTTACCGCCGCTATGACAAACACTAGTGAAACGTGCTTAGCGTGGTTTACGTTACCTGGTCCAGATGATGAGCCGCCACTTGGCGCTCGAATCTATTCTAGAAGGCTAATTGTTAAATAGGAGGGAAATACAAAAGAAGAAAAAAATCAGCGAGGTATTTCCCAACGCCATGGCCTATATAGCCCAGTCCCCCTGGTTTCAACTTGGCCATCTGAAATGCTCGTGTGTAGAGGGTCGGCAGGCAGACAGGCTGCAATAATCCACCGGAATATGGAGCCTTTTTCGGGAACCGTGGCATTTCATTATATTATGCATGGCTATAACATCCGTCTCGAGCCGTGGCCCCTTTTGTGCCATCTGATTTCCTATTACATAATTGCTGATCCTCCCAAAAGAGAAGACTTAAAATGCAGATAGCTGTCTTAAATCGGGTAAGATTATTGGTTTTATCCGAAGTCTAAGGTGTGCCTAGTCTGTATGCTTGATATATTAGTTTTGGCCTCTTCTCCACTAGATATATATACAGGTCAGTCTATTCTTTCTCTATAGCCATTAACACCTTTTTATGCGATATAGCAATAGAAGTTTTCTGTTATAGTATAGATAATGAAAAGGAAAAGTTCCAGGGCTAACAGCAGGATGGTATGCAAATTTTATTGTAGATACCTCTGTATAGAGCATATGAAGACAGCTAGAGAGGCGTGCAAGCTATCAGATAAACTGCTGGGTACAGGGTCCAAGAGGAAGGCCCTGACGGGGGTAATGGAGAGAAGCATCGGCTACCAATGCCCTTGGCACTGCAGACCTGATCCGTTGCTTGCGTATAGACATCTCTCATTCCCCACCTCTTTTATATATTGGTTCCAAGTTCGCTTTTGGCGCCGAATGTTGCTATAAACGTCAAATCGGAACTGAGCGCTATAGAACGCTATACTCAATATCATACGAAAAACACCACTCAAATAGTACGACTCAACACCGAAGAATACAACGGTATCGGGCACCAGTACTTGGCAGAAGACAGTTGGGAACGAAACAGGGGAACGAAATAAGGAGAGTGAGAATAATGCCACGCAATACTACACAGTTAAAATTAGAAAGGAACAGCGCAGCCATGGCAACACAGCAATGAAGAAAAACATATTCGTTTGTTACACAGTTCTATCCATACAAAAGATATGCAAGCCGGCATCATGACAAAGCCAAGGCGCACCCCGCGCAAAGCTAACCAGTCCCAGTTGCTTCCCCCCCCCCGTTGCCTTTATTTCTTTATATCTTGGTTGATCCACCTTTAGCGAGCAGCTGCTCCGCCACCCAGGAGGCCCGTCAGCAGATTGGTGATGCTGGAACCGGAAGCAGTGTTGCCAGTGTTGCTGGTTTTGCCGCCGGTAACGCCACCAAGAAGGCTTCCGAGCGTATTGGTCAGGGTGCTGCCGGCGTTGCCACCGGTGGCGCCGCCGAGGAGGCCGCCGAGAGCGCCAGTCAGTGTGCTGCCAGCATTGGTGCCGGTGGCACCGTCAACGAGGTTTCCTAGGGTATCGGTAAGGGAAGTGCCGGTGGTGGTGGCACTCGCGGCGGCAGCGGCGGCGACGGTGTTGCCGGTGGTGGTGGCGTTGTTCTTCTTACGGCCGGTGGTAGCAGTGGCCGTGCCGTTTTTAGCAGCAGTATTGCCGTTCTTGGCGGCGTTGGCTGTGCCGTTCTTGTTGCCCCGCTTGGGCTCGCGGGACAGGAGCTGGGGCAGCTCGGAGATGACATCGGGCAGGGGGTCCCGGGCGTGCAGAGCCTTGTCGTCGACGCGCGGGACGTTGGCCGGGCTGTGCTGAGTTGGCAGGGCCAGTGCGGCGACCGCGAGGGAGAGAACGATGGAGAAACGCATGTTGAAGAGATTGGAGAAGAAAAAGAAACAGGCTGGCTGATTTCGTATGGGTGGGAATGTGTTGTTGCAAAAAAGGGTTTGAAAAAATACGAGGGAGCCTGCCCGAGAAAAGAAGTAAACGAAGATGGTAAAGATGTCGAAAACTGTCGGGTTGTCCTGGCTGTCTTGATGAAGAGGGAAAGAGAAGAGAGTGAGCAGCTTTGTCTCGCCATCCCGTTCTTTATACATCAGCGCGATGTCACTCGATCATCTGCTCGCTCCCCCTTCTTCTACTCCCCCTCATACGCTCTCTGCATCACCGTTGCTCTCGTTTGCCATCCGCGGGTTTCGACTACCCCAGAACTTCCTGGCTGGTAAGTATAATGAGGCTGAGCATAATTCGGCGCGCCGGGGTTGTGCCTTGTTTTCTGTGGACATCTCATACGTGCATTGTTATGGTTGTTTGCAATGGAGCCGCACGCCAAGAAATGCGACTGTGCCAAGCTGCTAAGCTAAGCTGTCAAAACTCAGGGGCGGGCGAGTCCCCTCCCTCCCAAGCCCACAAAAGCTCAGAAGCTCAAACAGCCAAGTCGTTTTAGGTGCCAAGGAGGATCTTCAAATTGTGCTTCAGTGCCGCTTGTTGGCGATGGCTGGGCGCGAGAGAGCAAGAACCATACCTGCTGGCGATCGCAATGCGAGCTGCAGAGGATCCTTGGCAATGGCATTCAGTTTCTTGGATTCGATTCTAGAACGGGCTTCAAGTCTCAGCAGAGGTGTTGCGGCGTCTTTCTCTACTACACCTGTGCCATTCCATGCCATGGTTGGCTGGTGCAAGGCACGGTTTCAGCGTCCAAACGTCAATAGATGCTCGGTCGTTTCACATTGAACATACGCGGGAGTGCCGCTGTTGTTGATGGCCCAAAGCGAACGAGTGGAGGCTACAGATGCTCGTCCAGAAACGCCCGCAGGTGATCTACCACCAGATCGTGGGCCTCCTCTGGCAGGTAGTGGCCGTATCCCTGGCCGATGGGCACGGGCACATATGGCGTGCCTGGCGCGATCCAGCTCTTCCAGGCAGCGGCGACGTCGGTCCGCGCCCCAATGTTGGCCTGCGAGAAGAGCACAATGACGGGCACGTCGATCTTGCGCCCGGCGTCCTGGTCGGCAGCCTGCTCTGCGTACTCGGGTGCTGCGCTCGCTGCGTAGTCGTCGCAGCTTCCGCGCAGGGTCTCGGGCTTGGCAAAGAGGGCGGCGTACACGTCGACGGCGCCGTCTGCTTCGAGGCGCGCGCGGCCCTGGGCGTTGTCTTTGCCAGCGAGACGCAGGGCGGCGCGGCACCACTTGTCGCCGCCAAAGGCCGTCAGCAGCGGCACTGCGAGCGCCGTGTTGGCCAGCAGCGGCCAGTGGAAGTAGGTCTGGGACACGACCGGGTCTTGGAAGCGGTCCCACTGGATCTTGGTGGGCAGGATGTCGAGCAGCGCCGCGGCGACGACGCGCAGGCCCGGGAAGTGCGCGTGCACGCGGTCTTGTTTATGCACGGCGAGGCGGTGGCTGATGCGCGCGCCGCGGTCGTGGCCACCGAGGACGAGGCGGCGGGGCGACTGAGCTGTCACGCCGAATGCTTTCGTCAGGGCCTCCAGCAGGGCCTCGCCGACGACGAGCTTGGAGCTGTCGGCGATGGGCGAGCTGATGCCGTAGCCGGGCAGCTCCGGGACGAAGAGAGAGATCTTGTCCTTGAGAGCGGGCACGACCTGGTTTTGTGAGAAGGGCTCATTGCAAGGGGTCAGATGTGCGCGAATCACTCACATATCGCCAGCTATGGGTGTCAGTGGGGACGTAGAAAGCGGTAGGGGGGGAGGGGGTGTGTCTTACATGTAGGCAGACTGCGGGTAGCCGTGGATGAGCGTCAGGATCGGCGTGTCTGGGCCGAGATCTGAGGTGTAGCTGACGATGGTCGAGCCGGACGTCGTCGGAGTGACATGGCGCTGGAGGTCGGGGAAGAAGCTCTTTGTCTCGAGTGATTCAGACATGGTTGTTGCGGATGAGTTCTGCTGCTGCTGCTAGACAGAAAAGAATAGATATAGCATATGCTAGTCCCGGCCATCGAGGACAGATGCCATCCCAAGGGCGTACGGTGGGGGCTGACATAAGTGGAGGAGCACGCAATCAAACGGCAGATCATGGCTATTGATGTCCTTGGAGACGTCGATTGCGGAGATCGACGCCTACGCCTAAATCCGAGGTTCTTTTGGAAATCAGCTGTCTATTCAAATGATTTATATATCGAAGCCGCTCTAGATCGCACCGGTAATGACTGTTTGTTCTCGAAGCACTCGCACGATCAAACTGTACACACACACACACAATCGCTCCCATTCAAACACAATATTTCACACATTATGAACCATGCATCCGATCAGATGCGCTCTCACGGGGCGCCGGTCACGGCTGTCTTGAGCTTGCCCAGGAACCCCTGCTTCTTCTTCTCGGTCGGCCTCTGCTGGTCGACGCCCCAGGTGTTCCAGGTGCTCTCGGTGTGGGCCGCTGTGCTGTGAGTGACGGCCGTCGGGGCGAGCGAGGGGGGCCGCAGGTTCTGCAGCGGCGGGATGGTGCTCGGCATTGGGAACTCTGACGGCCCTCTCTGCTGTTGCGTGAACGTGAGCGGCCGGCTGGGCCACGCTGTGATGTCGGATTGGGTCCCATTTCCTGCTCCGTAGTAGGACATCATGCCGACCGGAAGGGGCGGCAGCTCCGGTGTCCCGTCTGCCGCAGGCCTTGGCGTTTGGCTGTCGCTGCTGTCCGACCAGTAGGACATGATCTTGGAACCAGCCGGAGGCGGCTGGGCGCGGGGGTCGGCCGGTTCGAAGCCGTGAGGCCAGCCGGCGATGGTGGACCGTTCGGACGAGAGCTCGCTCTGCCGTGTTGCCACGCTCTGCCGTGCTGCCACGCTCTGCCGTGCTGTCACACTCCGTGGTGCAGCCACGCTGCCCCGGACGGTCGAGGTGTCGGAGCGCACGCCACCCAGCCAGCTGAAAACAGATCCGCCGACTCTGGGCATGGCGGGCGTCGGCGGGCCGTCTGCCTCGCGCATCTGACCGCCAGCCATCATCTTTTCGTCGACGAGGAACCCGTTGGGCCCCATCGTTTGGCTTCCGCGATAGCCGCCGTTTTCAGCCGCATATGCAGCGTCCATCAGGTCGGCCATGACGCTGCCGTCGCTGCGGAAGCGCGGCTCGCCGGGCTGGCCCGGCTGGTCGAGTTGGCGCGTCTGGTCCTGCTGGCCCATGGGAGCCGCACCTCCATACAGACCAGCCTGGCCATCGCCGCTGCGCTTGTTGGCGCGGCGCTTGTTGTACCATCTCCATAGAAAGAAGAGAAGAGCGCCCACTACGCTCAGAGACACTGTCCTTGTTAGCCAGATGGCAGAGCATGCAACGAGTTCTACCGCTGTGCTTACCCACGACGGGAATGACAATATGCACGCCCATTTGGCCGGATCCCGCCTTTTCTACCGTCTGGGTGTTGTCGGTCACGGCGTCTTTTGTGGCGGTGGCAGAAGGAACAACTTCCACCGTGGACGAAGCAACAGATCCACCTCCGGAAAGTGGAAACGCCGTGGACAGTAACACCTCGCTGGAGGTCGACGACGACGAGGTGGAAGCACGCGTTGACGTGGCAAACGACGTCGTCTGTGAGGTTTGCGATGTCGACGTCGTTGTGAGTGCCGAGGTACTGGACGTGGTCGTCTGTGACGTGGTTGACTGGGACGTAGTTGACTGGGACGTGGTCAACTGGGATGTGGTCGTCTGGGACGTAGTCGTCTGGGACGTAGTCGTCTGGGATTTGGACGTGGTAGACGTCACGGCCGGCGGAGGTGGCGGTGGCGGTGGAGGAGGTGGCGGAGGGGGAGCCGTTGTGGTGATGGCCGGGGGGGGAGGAGCCTGGCTTGTCGTCGCAGGAGCTGTCGTGGCCGGTGGCAAGCTGGTGGTGGTCGTCGTTGACGACTTTGGAGAATTGGGAGACGAAGCACCATCGGCCGCCCCCAGCGTTGGCGAGTCAGGACTCTTCGGGCTGGGCAGACCGTTGCTGGCTGGGCTGTCTGGGCTTTTCGGACTCGAGGCAGGAGATCTTGTGTCAATGCGCAGACGGGTGGCCATGCGGCCTTGAAGGCGAGCCCGCCGGCTCAAAAGCGGCCTTGCCGTGCTATTCCTCCCATTGGCGCCGTTGGGGCTGTCGAGGCTGTCAACACTGTCGACACTGTCCACGCTGTCGACACTGTTGGCGCTGTCAGGACTGTCGGGGCTGTCAGGACTATTCGCCCCCCGAGTCGCCTGTCGGATCTCGACGACCAGGTCGGCAGGCACCCCCCACCGTGCTTTCCGTCTCTCCAGCACTCTAGAAGGATATTAGGCAGGTTCCATGACGAAGGGTCAGTCGCGCTTACCCCATCGTGCCAGGCACAGAAACAGTTTATGAAAGAGGAAGGAGAAAGTCAGACTCCACCCTAAAAAAAGAAGAAGAAAAGAAGAAAAGAAAAGGCAGGCCGGCTGCTAGGAAGAATGAAATGGAGAGGACAAGACGGCCAGGTAAATCATCCAAGAAGTCGCTCGAGAAAAGAAGAAGAAGAAAAAGAAGAAAAAAGAGACGAAGAAGAAACACCAATGGGGGTCGGAAAGTTATCAACACGGAGAAAATCCCAGACATGCCCAGCAAGCTCTCTGAATGGGGAAATGCGGCATGCGACCAGTGCTGATGAACATTGGCATCTTGTCATCGTTCCTTGTCTGCCCCTGCCAAGGGCGTCTTCCGCCGCATTGTATCGGTCAAGGCCCGGTGTGCTGTATCAATGGCAGCTTGGGCGTGGAGAACGTTGCTGTCTAACTGGACCCTACCATGGGAGATCGCACAGGCCGATACGCAAGCACGGTAACAGCCACCGTTTCAGGGCGCCTTGGCATCTCTTTTTCGACTTGGCAGCGGTGCAGCAGCGCGCGAGGGCCTGTGACTGGCTGTTAAGCTCTGGGGCTAACTGAACAAGGTTAGGTTTCTCTACCGTAGCACTCGGTGGCCTTTGAAACAAAACCGCTCGAAACAACTAGCAGCGACCAAGAGGCTCCCTCCGACACTCTACAACACGGTCAATGCACGGATCTGGAACGTGTGCACCGTCTAGGTCGGCAGCACCGTGTTGCAGACACGCGGCGGGCCGTTTGGACGTTGTGCATGATTGTGATGAAAATCGGAGGACGTTATGCTTGCCGCTGTGCACCAGGATGCGAGGGTTGGGAGGGTTGGGTTTGCATGAGGCAGACTTGGAGGCTGAGGTGAGCATCTTGGCAGCAATGCTTGCGGCTGAAGGCCCAGCCTTGCCCCCTCCCCCCCTCTCAAAATGCCCCGTTTGCTTGTTTCGCTTTGCTCTTGCTCTCGCCAATGAACATGGCCGTTCCCATGTCTTCTCTGGCCTATCCGGCTCTGGACGATGCCTCGCGACAGATGCGGCTGATACGGTTCGAGACAAAGGCCACGGACAGCTGCGATGGCACGACACCCATTCGCTGCTGCTTGGCGGCGGTTTCGCTCGAGGAGGCGGCTCGGCAGGGTTACCGAGCGCTTTCGTACTGCTGGGGCGACGTGGCCAAGACAGCACCCGTCCAGATCAACGGCGTGCTCGTCAACATCCTGGCCAATCTCGAGGCAGCCCTGCGGCGGATTTGTAGAGCCGAGCTCGGCGCGGCGGTCTGGGCAGATGCGCTCTGCATCCACCAGAACGACCTGAGCGAGAAGGCATGCCAGGTGAATCTGATGGCGCGGATCTTCTCGCAGGCTGCCCTCGGAGTCATCTGGCTGGGTGACACGACTCCACAAGAGCCCCAGGACAGCGCCGACGCGGTGGGCCAGACAACTGCGGACAGGGCGTTTGCCTTGCTCGAAGCACTGTCCCGCGACGAACACTACTCTCCCCGCGATGGACGTCGCCGCGACGACGGCGGGGCTGCCGCGCTCGGGGCGCTGCTGAGGCTGAGCTGGTGGCACCGCATCTGGACGGTGCAGGAAGCCATCCTGCCGCCGGAGAGCGTCGTGCTGTGCGGCCCGCTCAAGGTGTCCTGGGCGGCCTGGGTGCAGGCGTCGCGCCATTTTCAGGAGCACCACCGCCGCATGTGCTGCAGCCGCGCCGTCTCCAGCCTCAAGCTCTTCCAGAGCAAGATCACAGCCCTCGAGGAGTCTCGGGACCGCCGCCCCAGCCTAGGTCGACTGCTGCACAAATTCCGCGACCGCGCTGCTACCGATCCACGCGACAAGGTGTTTGGGCTGCTGGCGCTGTCAGCGAGGGCCGACTTGGCCGCCGACTACCGCGCCACCACCCGGGACGTCTTCATGCGAGCGGCCCGGGCGCTCATTGGCCCGGGCGACCAGCTGGACCTGCTGCTGGGCGTGCGCGAGTACCAACGCAATCCCCACCTGCCGTCGTGGGTGCCCGACTGGACAGCCGTCACGGACCGCCACGGCAGCCGCGAGCTGACGCGGACGCGAGCCTGGGACCTGCACGACGCGAGCGGCGGCCGCACAGCTCAGGTTCGTCCCGCTGCACAGCCCGATGCGCTCGAGCTGGCTGGCGTCGAGGCCGATGTGGTGGCGAACGTGGGTGAGCCCTGTATGGACCACCAGCCCTTTGCCGCCGCACCCGAGCAGGCCATTGCCATTGACTTTCCGGACGCGCGATGGCGCCGCCTCGTGGTCAAGACGGCCAGTCTCAAGGACCCATACCCTCTGCGGCAGGACGAGACCTATGCCGAAGCGTTCATGCGCGTCCTGGCGATGGACTATGTCGAGATGGGCGACGAAGACGACGACGACGACGCGTCGACCCACCGCATCCGCCCTGAGGATGTAGACGCCTGTCTGCGCGAGGTGAATTCGCCGTACCAGACGCGGACGTACTACCAGTCCAAGATGCTCAACCGGCGCTTCTTTGTCACGCAACGTGGGCGGCTTGGCACAGGGCCCGTCGACACCGCCGTCGGCGATGGCGTGTTTGTGCTGCTCGGTGGCCAGCTGCCATTTCTGCTGAGACGGACAGCGGCCGAGCCAAGCCTCTGCCGGCTCGTGGGCGACGCATATGTGCACGGCATCATGGACGGCGAGGCGCTGCAAGGGACATCCGCGCAGTGGGTGTCCCTGGTCTAGGCTGGCCGAGGTAGGACACGTCATGGCATAACATCGTAAATTGGTATCACTCTCTAATATAACAAGCACTCTAACCATGGGGACAATCCAGTTGCACCCAAGCCGCGAACGCCTCGCTTTTGGCAACAAAAGGAAAAGAACAAAGAAAAAAAAAAGGCGAGCAGATCATTGAGTAGTAGCCCCGTTGTCTGGCAGCCCGTTGTTCTCGGCCGCCTGGATGAAGCCCCGGTCGCTGACCTCTTGCATGGCCGTGTTGAAGATGGTGCCCATCTTGGCATAGCCCGTGTCGTTGGGGTGTGTCTGGTCGACCATCTCGCTGGTCTGCGGGCCGTTGTCGCCGTGCATCTCGGCCAGGACGATGGGAAAGCCGGTGGACTGGAGACTGGTGACCAGGGTGCGGATGCCGGCGTTGACGGTCTGCACGCGCGCGTCGACAGTGCTGTCGGTGTTGAGGATGAGTGTGCTGAGAACAAAGGCCGCCTTGGGCGACAGGGCCCGCACATCGGTGACGAGGGTGCGCAAGCGGTCCGCCGCGCCCGAGACGTTAAAGTTCTGCAGGCAGTCGTTGGTGCCGACGTTGATGAGCACAATGTTGGGCAGCAGGCTGGACACAGACACGTTGGCCTGGGCCTTTGTCAGAACCTGATCGATGCGCAGGCCGGGCCAGCCCTCGACGTCGTTGTCGTCCATGGTGCCGTTCTGGCGGCTGCCGACCATGTTGACGGCGTTGCCGCGGCTGGTCAGCAGCGTGCGCAGCGTATACCGATAGCCATTGCCGTCTGTCGATCGATAGCCATAGGTGATGGACGCGCCCAGCGGCATCACGCGCAGCGCGGTGCCATTGCCCAGCAGAGCATCCGGCGCGGCGGTGCTCACGCTCAGGGCCACAGGAACAGCGATGGCTAGAGAGTGTCAGTGAGGCAACGGAAGAAAGAAGAGAGAGAGAGCCTACCCGGTACGATGCAGATGAGGGCCACGAGGGCCACAGCGATGATGATCATCTTGCGTGTCCAGGTGCGAGGATGCAGCAGCGATACGGTCCGGCCGTCAGTCTGGTGTTTCTCGTCGAGGCTTGGCTGGCTGCTTGTGGATGAAGCGTCTTGTCCATGCCGTCCCCAGAAGCGGAGGGCCTCGATATCTATACCCATCTCCTCAGCCGTCTCCTCAGCCGTCGCACTCCCCAGGAGTGGTTCTTGCTGGGATTCTATGCTCCGCTCAGGCATGCCAAGGTCCGCTAAGCCGAGAGAGTCGTGTCTTTGGGCTGTGCTGTCAGGTGCCCCTGGTCCCAGAAACGGAAGACGATAAAAGGTATGATGAGGGAGCACCTCGAATGGGGTCAATCTGGAAAAACGTTGGCCTGACTATGGAGACTCGGAAAACGGCGAGCTCGTCTGTGTAGGGGGGGGAAGGGCAATGGAGGTGAGGAAATGGCAGGGGAAACAGAGGGGAAGAAAAACCCGCCAAGCTTGCGTATGCAACGAGACCATGAGCTAGGAGCGGGAGAAGCACTCTTTAAGCTCGCGAAGACATCCGAGGCGGAGCTTGAGTTGGATCGAGCGCTAGGCGGGCGAACCACCAGCCAGGCCCAAGAAGGCTAGCATGGCGAGGGAGTCCCGGCATCCATGTTTGGACCCCAGCGCTATCATCTCAGCGGTCTAGGTCTGGCCTAAGAATAGCTAGGTCATGACTCCGTTCCAGCTCTTTCGGCAAGCAAAGGCCTCGCCAATTCTCCGCGCGCCACTCAACAATGGCATTCCAGGGTCTTGCAAAAGTCTTTCCATGCTTTTTTTTTTCTTTTTTTTTTCTTTGTTTCGTTTTGTTTTGTTTTGTTTTGTTTTCTTTTTTGTTTGTTTTTGCTTTCTTTTTTGCTTTTCACTTTTCGCCTTTTCAGGGTTAAAACTTTGTCTCGTCCGAGGCCTAATCCGAGACGTGTTTCCAGTGGAGTTAGGGGTTCTTTCTCCTGGCCGAGCGCTAGTCGATCTGCATCTTACCATTTCTGTTCAGGCCTTTCTCCTCTTCCTCCGATCTCGAGCTATTGCAACCGGGCCACGCTTGCTGGTGGTCTGAACCTAGTGGACAAATGCACTGCCCCATGGGATGCGAGCATGGGTAGGTGCTTACTCGCCAGGATGGCTAATGAATCCTTCGTGTCGTCGCTTGCGCTGACCATGTACATACAAAGTACGAGTACGAGTGGTAAGCCCGCCGTCAGATTGAAGCTTTGGTAGATAGTCCGTCTCCAATAGCTCCTCAATGCCAAGACTGCTGTCACAGAGCACAGGCCTGTCTGTGTTGAAACGACCCACTAATAGCCATATGTTTCCTGTCAACGCGGCCCAGCTCGAAACATCGGTTCCGTCGGTTGACGCTGTCACAGCCGCGTCTTGTTGCGCATGCGTACGTAAATTGTTTCATTCTTCAGTCTGCCACCCCGCACTCAGCCAGACGAACCAGCACGAGGCCAAGCCTGACAGGTGGACGCGCGACGCCTGTTGGCTGGAGGTGATCAATCCGATATTGCACACGTCTCTGCGGACGCCTTGCCCCAGGCACGTTACGAGGGCAAGCACGCGCAAGCAGCTGAAAAACTCGGATTGGTCGGATTGACATGGCCGTGATATTGGTTGTCTGATCTGGCGGTATTAGGCCAGGAACTAGACGGGAACTAGATACGCCACCTCCCTCCCTCTTCCAAGCTCTTTCCTCCTATTCCGTCTTGGTGCGTGGTGTCTCGTGGCTCTGGGGTATTTCGAGGCTGCCGATTTTTTCGTTGTCGACGCCGCCGAGGTTTGTGCCCTTGTACTTGGACTCGTGCAGCAGGTTCATGGCCTCCTCCTGGGCATCCCACGGGCGCGTGAAGAACCACCAGAACATGATGCCGCCGACAAAGGCGATGATGGCCACGGAGCCGTAGTTCCAGATCAGCAGCGGGTCGTCAGACAGCGAGACAAAGGCCTGGCCGATGGCGGCCGAGATGGCGGATGTGAAGTTGTAGAAGCCTGCGGGTCAGAGGGGAAAGAAGAAAGAAAAAGAACAGCAACAGAGCAACCTACCAAAAACGAGCGACTTCATGTTGGCAGGCGCCTTGGTGTAGGCGTACTCGAGGCCGGTGATGGAAGCCATGATCTCGGACAGGCCGACGAGGACGTAGGCGCCGGCCTGGACCCAGACGTTGATGGGAGCCGGGTTGTCGCAGGTGTTCATGTGGTAGCCGCACTCGCCGCGGGTGTAGATGTAGTACTGCACGACAGTGGCCCAGATCATGGCGCTGCAAGCGATGAAGAAGCCGGCGCACATGCGGCGCAGCGGGCTGAAGCGGATCTTGGCCTTGCGCAGCAGCGGGTAGACAATGTTGTCGAGGATGGGGATCATGATGATGATGCCCAGCGGGTTGAGGTTGTTGAGCAGGTCGTTGGGCACGCCGTGCAGCTCCATCGTGTTGGCCTGGGACACCAGGTTGTTGTCGATCTGGTTGTAGGCCAGCCAGAAGAGCGGGTAGAAGGAGAAGACCAAGCACGCCTTGACGCCGCGCGCCACCTCGTCCACCCACAGGTCGTCAAACGTCATCCACTGCGGCTTGTTGGCTATGCGGGACGGCTTGACATCCTCCCAGAAGCCGGGGTCGCGGAGGTTGGCCAGGCTGTCCGTTAGTGGGTGAAACGAGAGAGAGTGAGAGAGAGAGTGAGAGAGAGAGAGAAAAAGAAAAAACTCACGTCTTTGTCGGGTTGGCCGACACCTTGCCCTTGAGGGCCAGGCGGATCAGCTGGATGGACTTGCCGAGGACAGAGCCCGTCGGCGGGGTGGTGTTGTACTTGGGCCGGAAGGTGACGAGGACCAGCGGACACAGAGCAAACATGACGGTGGGCAGGGTGAAGGACAGCCAGAAGCCGACGTAGCGCTCGGCGTAGACCATGGTGATCTGGCCGACGATGGAGCCGATGTTGATGAAGAGGTAAAAGTACATAAACATGCGCTGGGTGGTCAGGGCCGGGTCGACGACGACGCGCTCGCCCGACTTGCGCGTCTCGACGTGCATCGGCTTGGCCGTCAGCTGCTCGGCCATGAGCGGGGAGATGTTGGGCTTGAAGCCGCCGACGCCGATGCCGAAGAACACGAGGCCGACGGAGAAGCAGCCGAGGGCGCCGCTCTTGTTGGCGATCACGGAGGGGATGGCGGCGATGATGATGATGATGTGGCCCAGCATGGCCATGGCGATGGAGGCGTGGATGGTCTTGAAGCGGCCCCATTTGGTGTCGGCAATGTAGCCGCCGAACAGCGGGATAAAGTACGCCCAGAAGCGGTTGAAAGTGACCAGGCCCGTGCTGGCCCGCTGGCCGGCGCCGAGCGCACCGGGACGGCCATCGGAGCGCGGGTCGCTGCCGGTTCTCGACCCGTCCGGCAGGGGGCGCTGGATGAAGTTGGTCACTGCCATTAGCACCGGTCACGGGGGAGCAGTCTCGCGCAGAGGCCACACTCACTGACGGCCGTCGTGCCATAGTACGCAAACCGCTCGCACAGCTCGACAAAAGCAATGGTAAAGGCAATCCATGGAATGGGCGCCGGCACTCGCCGCAGCGTGTGCAGCTCCTCTTCGGTGGGAATGTCGACATCCTCGTCGTCAGGCGACCGGAACACGGGCGGCTGTTCCTTGTCCGGCCGGTCGACGCCCGTGGCCTTGGCCTGAGCAGCCTCGACCGCATCCAGCGTCCCGACTTGCGACATTTCAACGGTGCAGAAGGCTCTCTGTGTACGCGAAAAAGAGGAGCAGAAAAGAAGAGGAAAGAAAAAAGGCAGATGACGGAGGACGACCAGGACGACCTGTACCAACGTGGCAGGCACGCTCACCAACGGCCCTTTTATTGTACGACGGCAGGCGCGCTCGCACGACTTTGATCGCCATCCCTTGGCATCCCCATACGGCAGGTCCTACACAAGATACAACGTTTCCAGCCTTGGCACGGACGGCTCCCTGCTATCGATTGAAGCTTACATCGCCAAAGTCTTATCCTGTCTTCTCTCCTTCCTAAACGGCACAGCAGTCGGAGTACCGCCAAGCGCGCCATGGGCTTGGCTGCAAAACAAGGTGGGTGCCGTCTCTAAGCGCGCCACCCACCGCCCGATAGCTACAGCCTCCGGAATTCTTCCAGAAGAAGAGCCTGAACGACTCCAGCGCTGCCATTGGCCGGCGGCGTCCAAGCCAAGGCCTGACCATATTACGCGACCTGCTCGTTGCAGCAAAAATGCCCAGTCCCCATCACGAGAAAAACCGCCGTGGATCGATCCCTTTAGGCTTGCTGGGCCTCTGCACGGCCGATGATTCCAGTTCTTGGCCAGCCTCATCCATCTCGATGTCCGTTCACAAGACCTGCAGGCTGGGGCACCGGTAAGCTTTCGACCTGTCGCGTGCCTAACATGCCTTCTCCCCTTCTTTGTTTTTTTCTATTCCTTCGCAGCCTATGCCGCCGTGTGGATAAGAAACCTGCCCAAGGCGACTGGCTCGGCCGAATCCATTTCCGGCCAGGATGGCAGCTTGGGTGGCATGAGTGAGGGCAGCCATCGCTCGCTTCGATTCGTGTGACGACAAGGGTGTGAAAGCATGGTTCGGCGAAATTCGGTCCCGTGCCAGTGCTCGCTTCCCGTCAATGGGATTCTATCTGTGCTCTCCCCAAGCATTCTTCCGCTCCCCACTTTGGACTGGCAGCTTTCATATGAACCACCTGACGAAATCAACCGATGCAGTCAACTGCTGGACTGCCAGATTACGCTCTTGGCAGTGCAGTTGATCGTGATGGATGCTGGTAGCCGAGATCCGATGTCCGTCAAGGCCCAAAAGGCCTGCATTTTCTTTCTTTCTTTTTTCTTTGCATCTCGGCCTCAAAGATCTGGGTAGTTCATCTGTGTCTCGCCATAGGCCAAGTCCCGACCAAGCCCGGCCCTCCAGGTATCCAGAGCCGACATGTAAGTGTTCTCTTCAGTACATTGCATCACCAATGCTCGACGCTTGCCCAAAAGTAAGAACAAGCCTCGCTCTAGAAGATGGCAATGGCATTGGGCGGACTCGCCACGCCGCCTGGCACCTTGAGCGGCACGCTGCTCACAAAAAAGGACCACCTCTTCTGCTCCCGACACTTGGCTGCCAGCGCCTCCAGGTCGAATTGCTCGCCGATGGGCACGCCCCAGCCGGCCAGCAGCCACTGGTGCAGCAGCCCGCCACCCTGCATCGCCGCCTCCCACGGCGCGCCTGCCCAGACGCCACCCGGCCGCGTGTGTGCGCCGCCGATGGGCGCTTGCTCAAAGCTGGGGGCGTCGCTGGCCACGGCCGCAAAGCTGCGGTCCCACAGCCAGCGCAGCACGTCGTCGCGGGCAGCCACGCCGATGAAGTCTGGGCGGGGACGCAGCGGCAGAGCTGCCTGCTCGGCGGGGGACAGGGCCTTGTAGGCGGCTGTGTAGCCGCTGCGCACAAACAGGATATCGCCCTTTTGCAGGGCCACCCCTTGGAACTGCACAACCGCCTCAAGGTCGGCGAGCGAGATGGCCGTCGACTCCAGCGCCGACAAGGCCCTCTTGTGCTCTGCGCAGTACCCGGCGTAGTCGAGCAGCACGCCGCGGCCGACGATGCCGCCTTTCTCAACCCACGCTGTCCGTCAGAAAGCAAGCCTCGCCAACACAAAACACCGCCAGCAAACGCACCGTCGATCCCCAGCACCGCTGGATCGTCCAGCTGCTCCGGGGCCACGCCGCCGTAGAACTGCCGCGCCTGGGCATACCCGTAGTGCCGGAAGCCGTCCCACTGGCTCGAGCACTGCGTGTTGAAGTCTAGGTGGTCGTCGTTGACCACCCGCGGGTTCCCCTGGGCGTCCCGTCGCACAATGCGCCGCCACCGGAAGGCAGGCCGGTCAAAACAGGGCGCTGTCGGCTTCGTCAGCACCCAGTCCAGCGACACCCGCTCGCCCGTCCGGATCTCCTGGGCCGCTGCTGCCGCCACCACCGCCGGTGTCAGCATGTTGAGCGCCCCGAGCTGGTCGTCTGCGCCGTACAGGCCCCAGGCGTTTCCCGGGGGGCCGTGTGGGTCCAGCGGCAGGCTCGAAAATGGCGGACGGTCAGGAACGACGGGGGACATGATGCATTGGGTTGTGTGGTTGCAGTGGTTGCAGTGGTTGCAGTGTACGAAAATCCGGAGATCATTCGACCGACGCCGAAAAGGCCAGTAGCCGCTTTCGGAGAAAGCCAATGTGCCTCCGCCTTACATGCTCGCGTATATTGCACAACCTGATTCTTCTGCAAACTCCCGTCACCCCGCAACAGTGGGGATCAGGAGGAGGGTGGGCTGCATCATCAGCACATGTCCGACATCGCGATTCTGTCTCGATCACGCAGCTCTGCGCCTTTCGGTTTTCAACCAGCTCGTCCATCAGGTCATCATCATGGGCAAGATTGCAACTATGGAGTGGTTCCGGGTGCCACCCCGGTGGCTGTTTGTCAAGATCGCCGACGAGGACGGAAACGTTGGCTGGGGTGAAGCGTCGCTGGAAGGCCACTCGCAGGCGGTCGAAGGGTGTCTGGACGCGTGGTTTGCGCGGTACAGAGGCATGGAGGCAGAGTGAGTGCCAGCTAAACGGTGTTTCCAAGAGACAGGCTGACCCCATCAGTGACATTGAGCACATCTGGCAGCTGTCGTGGCGCACGAGCTTCTACCGAGGCGGGCCGGTCTTTATGAGCGCTCTCTCGGGCATCGACATTGCCCTGTGGGATCTCAAAGGTGGGCTATTTTGATTGGCGTGTTGCTTTTCAGCCGCTGATGGAAACAGCTCGCAAGCTCGGCGTGCCCATCTTTCAGCTGCTCGGCGGCAAGGTGCGGACCAAGCTGCGCGTCTACGCCTGGATCGGCGGCGACCGTCCGGCAGACGTAGTGGACCAGGCGTGCGTGTTTTTTCGGCTGCTCGACTGCTCGGCTGCTCGGCTGCTCGGCATCTGCTGACAACTGCAGGCAGGCCCGCCTTGCCCAAGGCTTCCGCGCCGTCAAGATGAACGCCACCGAAGACCTCGGCTGGCTCGACAGCCCCGGGGCGCTCGACGGCTGCGTGGCACGCGTGGCCGCGGTGAAGGCGCTCGGCCTCGACGTCGGCGTGGACTTTCACGGCCGCGTGCACAAGCCCATGGCCAAGCAGCTGGCGGCCGCGCTGGCGCCGCAGCGCCCGCTGTTCATCGAGGAGCCGCTGCTGTCGGAACACCCGGGCGGGATCCAGGAGCTCTCCCAGCTCACAACGGTGCCCATCGCCCTCGGCGAGCGCCTGCACAGCCGCTGGGATGTCCGGCCGCTGCTGCGGCACGTCGACATCCTCCAGCCCGACATATGCCATGTAGGCGGCATCTCGGAGCTGCGGCGCATCGCCAGCATGGCCGAGACGTACGACGTGGCGCTGGCGCCGCACTGCCCGCTGGGCCCCATCGCCCTGGCCGCGTGCGTGCAGGTGGACCTGGCCACGTCCAACTTTGCGCTTCAGGAGATGAGTCTGGGCATCCACTATAACGCACAGCTCGGCACGCAGGACCTCACGAGCTACACCAAGAACCCCGAGGTGTGGGCCGTCGAGGACGGCTACATGCAGATGCCGACGGGACCGGGGCTCGGCATCGAGGTGGACGAGGCGCAGGTGCGGCAGCTATCCAAGGATTGTCCGCCGTGGGTATCGCCAGGGTTCATTGGACCCGGGGGGGAGGTTCGAGAGTGGTAAGCCGGCTCGACAGAAGAAAGCCGGAACGTGAATAGGTAGGCATGAGACATGAATATTAACCCCCCAAACCCCCAAACCACCAAACCACCAAACCCTTGAATCAAGTAACGCCGTCTATGGAAAGATGCGAAAAAAAAAAAAAAAAAAAAAAAAGGCTTCACGCCGCCCCTGTCGTTCTCTGTCGTAGTGGGCTGTCCGTTTCTGCGGCCAAGCTGCCCGTCGTCGCTGACGATTTGCCGCCCCATGCCGGCGCAGCCAGCAGTTCCGCCTTGTCCGCAGAAGCGTGGCCAAAGTCGCCATCGTCATCGTTCTCGTCTTCGTTTTCTGGGCCCTCGTCGCCGCCTTCCTCTGGGTCCTCTCTGGCTGGAGCCGCAGGGATGGACGACAGCGACAGCAGGCGACCGCCTTCCTCCTTTTTCACGCCGGAGGACTCGGGTGGCTCCGCCTTGGAAGCCGGCCGCGACGGAGACGACACAGACCCGCTCGCCTCGCTCCCCGCCTCGTCCGCGCCGCCCGCCACGGCACCCCAGGCGACAAAGGCGCCGACCATGCACAGGACCTCGACGAGCCAGAACGCCGTCGTCAGCAGCAGAAAGGACAGCACGCGATGGTGGTACATGAGCCAGCGCAGGCCGCGCAGGCGGGCGGCGAAAACAACCTCGATGGCGTAGGTCTGCAGGGCGCGCCCGTCCACGGTGCGGAGCTCGAGATAGAGGGCGGCGGGCATGTCGCCCGACGACGTGGAAGAGGTGCCAAAGGTGACAGAATCGCCCATGGGGACGACCAGGCGGGCCTGGGGCGAGCCAGCGGCGGCAGCTCCGGCCAGCAGGTGGTAGGGCAGCGTGGCCAAGTCGGCGGCCGTGGCCACGAGCGGGTGGGTGTAGGCGAGCAGGGCCGGACGGGCGCCGGCAAAGAGCACGCGGCGGCCGTCGGCCTCGACAAAGTCGCGCGGGTTGGCGGGCGGCAGGCGGGCGGCCGCCGTGATGGCGTCGCTGTGGCTGGTGGAGACGGAGGCGCTGCTGCTGGTGCCGCGGGACACCAGCACGAGCTCGACCATGAAATTGCCCGCGCCCACATTCACCGGCGACCGCGGCAGCGCCAGCGACACGGAGACGTCGTAGGCCTGCGCCGGCTTGAGCCCGAGGCCGCGCAGGTCGGCAATGGCGTAGGGGTGCGGCGGCACGTCCCGCCGGGCCAGCAGCGCGTCGGCCAAGAGGCGGCGGTGGGTCGTCGTCCTGCAGGTCAGCATCCCGGCTGACGGCAGACAGCAGACAGCAGACAGCAGACGGGGGAAATCTCAAGCCTCACCCGTATTGCAGATGGACCGGAGCCGTCCGCACCTGATGCGGCACGTAGTCCATGTAGAAGCCGACGTAGCCGACAACGGCAAAGGCGTACAGCACAGCCGATGCCGCCACCAGCAGAACCGAGTACACAATCGTGCGGCGCACCGTCCGCGACGTGGCCACACGGAAGACCTCGGCAGGCAGCTCAAGGAGGGTGGCCTAGACGTCAGCAACGTGGGAAGACAGCGCGCCATGGGAGATACACACAATGGTGTCGTCCGCCATCTCGAATGCGGTGCGCGACATCAGACACGACAAGAAATGCTGGCGACAAGTTGGATGTGATTACGACAGCTTCAAGTCGAGAGCTGAGAGCTGAGAGCTGAGAGCTCTTCAGCTTGTGATTGGGATGTTGTGGGGCCAGGCAGCTGGCCAATCACGGTCCAGGAAGCGCAACATATTGTGGGCCTCTTGTTTACGTCACATATCTCAAAGAAAACATAATCATCTCGTATTATTCCTACGCGTACATCACAACGTTTGCGTGAATCCAATTTTCAGCGACGACATCAATGACAGCAGAAACAAGAAGAAGAAAAGAGAACAGAAAAGAACAGAAAAGAAAATGGCAATATATGCAGTACAGAAACGAACAAGAACGGTCGATACGCAAAGCAAAACGCGCAGAATAGAATCACATGGCTTCAAACATTCCTCAACACGGCTGCAAATAGTTGCTTGGCACCAGACCGACGTGCCCGCTGCCGTTGTGGATGGTGGCCTCCCACCAGCCGTCGTCCTGGTGCCGCAGCACCGCCAGCACATCGCCCTTGGCGAAGCCCAGCTCCTCCGGGATGGCCGCCTGGTACATGTAGAGAGCGCGCGCTGTTTGTTAGCGTGGAACGACGGAAAGAGAAAAAGAATGATAAAAAAAAAAATGAAAAGAATGAAAGAAAAAAGGGGAAAAAACCCACCAAAATGCATAATCGGCCGTCCGTCGCGCGTGTACCGGTTCGGATCTGCCATGCTCTTGCTGCGCTGCCGCATTGCACCCGCACCTTCGTACAGGCCCATCGCCCGCGAGTTCGAGTTGCTCGTGCCCGGCCGGCTGCCGCGGCTGCGCTGCGAACCGTAGCCGTCGTCGGTGCCGCCGTAAGGCGACAGCTGCACCGCCATGTCTCCGTTGTGGCTGCCCATGCTGCTGCGCGGTCGCCCCCGGTAATCGACGCTGCTGCGGTCGTTGCTGTGGTCCCGGCGATCGTTGCTCGGGTTCCGGCGCTCGTACGGCTGCTTCTGCTGCTGCTGGCTGCCATAGGGCGATGGTGACACGCCGCGTGGTGAGATGTCGTTGGGCGATTGCTGGCGGTAGTACTGGTCGGACCCGCGCTTGGATGGTGTCATTGTCATCTGCTGCTGATGCTGTTGCTGCTGCTGCTGCTGCTGCTGCTGCTGCTGCTGGCGCGACGACTGCCGCCGCCCATCGGCATAAGGGTTAGGAGAGGCTGAGCGGTAGCTCATGCGAGGATCGACCGGCTGCTGCATGGCCGCCGACGTGCCCGGCCGTGGCGATGCGCTCCGCGGCGGCGCCGGCGACGTCGCACGCTGCATGTCATAGCTGCCGCGTCCACCCGCGCGGGATGGCGGCGGCCCATAGCCGCCGGCAACAGATCCTGCCACAGAGCCGGGCCCGGGCCGCTGGCTGGGGCTGAACATGCTGCGCGTCTGCTCGGCAAACTTCTGCGACGTCTGCTTCATGGCCTTGGACGTCACCGCTGCCGCCGGCACCCCCAGTCGCGTCACCTGCTGGTCATATGACGGCGGCGGCGTGCCGCGCATGCCTGCTGCCGCCGCGCTGTTGTTGCCAAACACGCTGCCCCGTGCTCCCGGCGCTGGCGTGGCAATGCCGTGGTAGTGGTCGGCCGACATCCGCACCGACGACTGCTTGCCGATCGTAACGCCCTTGAGCTCGGCAAGTGCCTGCGCAATCGGATCATCATCTGCAGCGGGCTGTGCCGCCTGGCTGCCAGGGCCACCGCGGCGCTCCGGCGTGGCCACGGGAAACACATTCTGGCCAATGTTCAGCGCAAGGCTGGCGTTGGCGTCGATCGGATCGGGGCTGGCCGTCCGCTCGTGCAGCAGCGCTTGAGGCTCGACGGCCCCGCCGCCATACACCGACCCCCGGCTGCTGCTGTTGTTGTTGCCGCTGCTGTGGTGTGCCGTCGGTGCCACGGACGCGTGCCATGTGTTGCGGTTGGTGACCTGAGGCGGCCCCGAGATGTCCTTGATGCTCTTGCGCCGAAACGGGCTGTGGTTCTGGAAGAAGCCGCTCTTCTTCTTCATCATCTTCTTCCCGTCCGCCTGCACCATCATGGTGGCTGGCGGCTCGCCCTTTGCCGGCGACGGTGGTCCGCTCAGCTCGCTCGAATACGGCGTGTAGTCGCTGTGCGAGTCGCGGCTCGACGGCCGCCCGGACGAGTGGCCAGCACTGTTTGAGCTGACCTGTGAGCTGACCTGCGAGCTCAGCTGCGAGCCCATGTCCGACTGGGGACGGGCATCGGTACGGCACAGCATCGTCATTCCGTCCATCGGGTAGGGATCGTGTGGCACCACGGCAAAGTCGCTTGGGTCGTATGGGGTTCTGCTCTGCTGCTGTTGTTGTTGCTGCTGCTGCTGCTTCTGCTGCTTCTGTGGCTTCTGCTGAAGCTGTTGCGGCTGTTGCGGCTGGAGGGTAGGGGCCTGGCGGAAGGCTTCGATCTCCGCCTGGGTGACAGCCTTCTGTGGCGCCGCCGCGGGCTCGCGGCTCGTCGTCGACGGCTCCGCAATGTCCAAACGGCCGAGATCGCGTGCCACAGCGGCATTGTTTGGGTCGTGGTGCGACTCGTACGTCGACGGCTGCGGCGAAGATGTGCGGTAGGCCGGGTTGATGCTGCGCGGGAACTGGGCCACCGAGTAGTTATCGTCCTCGGATGTCTCCGACTGAGAGTCCAGGTCGCCGCGGCAGAAATTGACATACTTGGGCGGGTCCGGAATCTCCTGGCCCGTCCCCCGTTCTGTGATGAATGTCATAATGTCCTTCTCCACCTCCATCTTCTCCAGCACCAGCCGGATTTTCTCGCACGAGGCATCATCGCTCACGCACACCGTCGATGAGATATTCGCAAACGACCAGAGGCTGCTCTTGGTAAAGTCCAGCCGCTCCTCTTCCAGATCTTGGAACTTGTCTGCCGCCACCTTCCATTCCCGGTTCCAGCGGGCTGTCGTGTCTTCCAGCGTCTTGACCGCGTTTTCATACTCCGTGTTCGACGTGGCCAAGCTGATCTGTGTTTTCTCCAGCTTCGCCTTGTTCTTGCGCTCTTCCTGGCCCATGACCATGTGTCCTTGAGCCAGATAGCCCTTGATCTTGAGACACTCCTGTTCGTACCGGTCTCGTGTCTTGTTGACGCTCTGCGTCTGCTGCATTTTGGTCTTGTGCAGCTTTTCGATGCCGTTCTGCACAATCTTCCGCCGCTCCTTCATCGCCCCGGCAAACGCGGCCAGCGGCTCCTCCAGCTCCGTCTTCATCTGCGCCGCAATGGACTGATGCTGCTTGGCCATCGACTCGACCTCGCCGCGCATCACGTCCAGCGACGTCTTGAGGCTGCCAGTCTCGTGTGTGCCGAGCGGCTTGCGGCAGAGCGAGAGCAGCTTGCGGGAATACTCATCTTCGATGGAGGCGCGGGCTAGAAAGTGAGCGACAAGGCCGCCAAGCGGTGGATGCTAAGAAGGGGAAGAGACATACCGCTGTAAAAGGAACGGAGCTCATCGCAAGTCTGTTTTGCACCCGTCATACGCTCCAGGAGCGGACCGACGCCTGCATCGTCCTTGCCCCAGAAGTTGTTTGCGACTGCCGCTGTTAGCAAAGTGGTCTTTTGGACGACGGCAGGGAAGGTCCATCCGCGTACATGATAAGGACACCGTAGGCCCTTCGGCCGTTGCGGTCAACATCGTATCGCTGCCGGCGGCTGTCAAAGTGCGGCAGAAATGGCAATGATGGATGATGGGTAACGGGTCGTGGTCGTCCTTTGTCGTTGTTCAAATGCCCGTCGAGCTCAAGGAATGCGGCGTGCAGATTAAGGGTAAAAAAGCACGAGAGCAGGAAAAAGGGACAAGTTCGCAGGCAATGCCACCAGCGCTGCGACAATAACGAAGAGGGTATATGAGCCAGGGTTACGTCTTGGTGGCCGATTAGCGTATTGTTGACTCGGGTGGTCGCCCAGGCAACGGCGGGTCACGTCCAGCGGCCCCACTACAAACACACCCGCTTTTCCACCTTGCGGACGATTGCGGGCGCACTTTACGCCAAAACGACGCCAACCTGCATTCGGTGCAGCGCGCGACGTCATTAACCTTGGGACTGACTGTCTCGGCTTGGGTACAATCTCTGGCGCCCAATACCCCAAAAGCCCAGCCCTTGTGACTGGCTCCCTCAGTAATAAGGCAGAAAGAACGCCATTGATAGACCTTTTTTGCCCATTTTCGCAACCAGGTAGCAAGGGCACGAAAAAAAAGTCACGCCAGCGAGGGACGAGGGCCAATCGTATCACATGCGGGCCTGCGTTTCGCACCGGCAGGTTTCCCTTTGTATTTTCGTAGTGTAAATCACTTCTGTTCTGCATGACGCTTGAAACATAGACATCTACACTCAGCATTGAGCCCAGTCTTTGTCTTGTCCTCTTGCCTCTGTCCTTTCATCTTCTTCTTGTCTCCGTCTTGTGTCGCCGTCTTCCCTCGAGACCTCCCTTATCTACCACCAGTATGTCCTTATCATGAACCCCTCGGTTAACCCTCGGTGGCTCGCGATGCTAACCGGCAGTGTCCTACGCAGAGATTGCCTCCAAGGGGCCCAAGCAGTCGCCTGAGGAGGTGAGGACTGCCCAGAACCCATGCCAATATCCTCATCGTCCACTTACAACATGCAGGCTGCCGCTCCCCCGCTGCCCTCCCTCGACATCAGTGCTTCCACTGCTTCCACCGTCTCCCTCGTTGATGTCGACATTCCCTCTGTGCGCACCGTCCCCTCCGACTTTGGCGACCAGTCGGTGACCACCGAGACTCAGGCCGAGCGGCTCGAGCGCGAGGCTGCCGCAGAGATCGCCCACGCCCGCTCTCGCGCCGCGTCCGTTGCCAAGCAGGCCCGTGCTGCAGGCCGCAAGACTGCTGCCACCGTCGAGGCCGAGGCCCGTCGCGCCGATGCCTGGCTGACACATCAGTTTGCCTCGCTGCAGGCAGACCACCCGACAGCTGCAACGGCCGCCGTTGCGGGCAATGTGGCTGCCGTGGTAGGGTTGGGTGCCCTATTGGGCGTGCGGGCCTGGGACCTGCATATCCAAGGCCGCCTCAGCGGAAAAGTCGTCGCCATTGGCCTTGCCATCGTTGGTGCCGTTGGGCTGCTAGAAAGTGCTCTGGCAAAGTAAGTGCCCATGTCGACATCCAAACTTTGACCTATGCTAACCGTCTCAGTTACTTCTACAAGACAAAGGCTAAGAAGCAGTAGTTGGCAAAATGCCATGTAGTTTCTTAACGGTTATTTTATTTTATATCTCTCCTCTTCTAGCCGCCTTTCAGGTAATCTCCTCGGTTTAGTTAATGCAATCGGTCATTCATATGTACTTTCAAATGTCGCCTCAGTTGGCACCGTAATATTGCTACAAATGTCATATATCCCGTGTCCGGCATCCGTAGTAACAAAGACGTCGTTGCCATTCATCATGAGCGTTCAAATTCTTACCCCATACGGCCGAGTGCGCAGTATGTTTTTTTTTTTCTCGTCCGCAAGCTCATGCTAACCCAAGAGCTCTCGTAGATCTGACACATTCGTAAGCACTAATTCTCGCAGAGCAAGTTCTATTATTCGGCGATAGTGCTTTGTAGAAGCAAAGCAACCCTGTCTTGACTTCCCAAAGAATGCAATCTATCTCTGTTAAATGCCGAGTAGTTGAAATTGACATTCTCGCCACAACCCACATGCCAATGGTGTAGTAGGCCTCCTCGTGTTCAAGCCTTACTATTTCAACGTTTCAATACTCTGGAATCTAACGTTAGAAAAATCAATATGTATATATAAAAGTTGGAAATAAAGCAGGCTGCAGCGACGATAGAGAGAAGACGTTCCAGATATTCTCTCGTGGAATTAATATTTATATGGATTGTGTGTTAGTAAATTAGACCATCAAGTGGCAGAATATAATGAAGACGGGTTCTTACTACCCCAAATCAATTCTACATTATCTCTTTCAAGCAAAATCTTACGATCTCCTGATCATGACATACTCATCCCCGCCGTGAAAATCGCCTATGCAAGGAAAGTGTAGTTCCTTTGTAATGCTGTACACCAGTTATAAAAAGGCATGCCTGCAAGAAACGTTTCTTCATACAAGAACCATCAAAACCTGGAATAATGTTACAATAGACAATAATCATCATAAAGGAAAAAAAATTTAACCACATATCACGTGGCACCGCACGTGACTTCTTCCTTGCTGCAGAGCTTCTAGCCCAGCAATTTTCTCCACATAGGTCATTTTCTCCAAAGGTCGCGACGACGTGCACGGCGACCAGCAAAGCAACGCAACACATCTACCAATCCTTTCTCACAGTCTAGGTTCTGTCGTTTACCCGAAAATCTGCCACCATGACGGGACGTGGAGGAGGAGGCGGGCGGCGAGTGCTGCTGCCACCCATGTGAGTGCCTTCCCCCGCTTGGCAACCGTGCAACGGTGTGGGCTTTGGGACTAACCTGGGCGACGCAGCAACATGATTTTCAAGCTCCTGCAGTCGGTATGTTGGCGAGGGCGTTTACTACAAAGAGGTACTTGAGCTGACGCAGACTAGCATGCAACTGTGAGCGTCTGGCTGTACGAGCAGCTGTCGTTCCGCATCGAAGGCAAGATTCGGGTATGTGCGGATTTTTTGTGGACAGCCAGGCCAGCAGAAGAGAGGACATGCTGACAAGAAGCAGGGATTCGACGAATTCTTGAACCTGGTGCTGGACGATGCTGTTGTCGTCGGCCAGGTTAGCAAGACGCAACCGGAAGAAACGCGGAAGCCGCTCGGCCGTATACTGCTGAAGGGCGACAACATCTCGCTCATCCAGAGCGTTTCTTCTTAAGATATACCCGGAAACTTGAGTGTTTCCAATTTGGGAACGTGGCACGCCTGGATATGCGCTACTATCCAGCTACAAAGGATGTCCATGTTTCGGCGAGGATGACCACAGCGTGACTCTTTTCGCGCCGGTGAAATTGAAAACGATCCTTCAACGTTACGTGCCAATACAGAGCTTTGTTGGGCTGGGTTGGGCTATTTTTTCACATGACGTTCCGGCATCCAACTGCGGCCTAATCACATACTGGGGCCGGCAACAACAAAAAGGCAGGGCCTGCGTTCTGCCGTTTGCGAGAATATGTCTGCAATTTCGATAGAGCCACAGGCGTGTGCATCTTCAACACGGAGCTGCCAGATAGAAAAACGACAACATGCAATATAACGGGTTGAACAGGCATTTGAGTGACGAGATATGCATTTGCATTTCATAATCTCCTTAAAAGAAGATTCTGATAATATGGCCCGGGCGAAGAACTCGTGCACTCAACGATTTGTGGTGAAGCTGTCAGGTCGCCCTCGATTCCGTTTTTTTTTTTTAATCTACCTCCTGGCCAGGCCCCTATAGTTGAGGGAGAACGCTTGTCCCTCTTTCGTTTTTGTCGCTCTCTTTTTTTGTCCAATCCATAATGCTTCGAAATGCCAGTGCTCATATTACTGCCACGGAGACATAACAAATGAAAACCACCCAAAACGAAACCGAATTCCCAATTACATTACATTTGCAGACAAAAGAAAGCAAGGGCATCACCTTTTGGCGGGAAGACTGGCATCTAAACACGCCAAGACCTGCAGTTTTGTTAGCTCCCGCCGCGAAGGCAAAGGATCGGATACGGGATGAGCTCACTTCTTCGGTAACAATGCCCTGGTTTCTTAGGTAGCGGCCGACGCCACGCAGCAGCTCGACCTGCTCCTCCGGCGACAGCCCAGTAATGGCCAGCTCCATGACGTTACCTAGGCTGGCTTTGTGTGTGGCGATGAAAGTGTGATAGTACATATAGGCAAAGAAGCCCATGATGAACTGGCAGTCCATGCGGTCGGTGATGCCGCCGTGGCCAGGGATGGAGTGGCCAAAGTCCTTGATCTTGAAGGTGCGCTTCAGGCCGGAGGCGAAGAAGCCGCCAAAGGGGGCGATTAGGGATGCAAAAGTAGCAAATATGGTCGCGTGAATCTGCAGGGGGGCCATAGTTATGCTGATTTTCGGGTAGTTGGCCGGCAGGAAGAAGAAGTGTGGCAGGGTATAGACGCGCGGCAGGAAGACGGGGTTGGGATCGCACTCGAGGCCGGTGAAGATGTTTGCGCCGAGATCCTAGAAGCTGTCAGCGGCGATCGCGGGCGCGGAGGAAAGGACGAGGACTCACATTCACGGGACAGATGAAGTATTTGCTCTTGATAAGAAAATTTGTCAAAATGAAGGCGAAGACAATGGTCATGACCCAGGCACCGACGAAACCCTCCACGGTCTTCTTTGGCGACAGCTTGATCAATTGGGTGCGGCCGAAGGTGATGCCGCAGATATAGGCGAAGATATCGTTGGTGATGACGAGGGCAGCAGGCAGGAAGAACCAGATCATGCCCTCGAAGATGTTGTTCATAACGAAGTGTGCCTGGACGACGATCAGGTAGAGTGCCATATGGGTCCAGGCGAACTGGGTGAACTGGAACTTGTAATGGCCGGCTTGAAGGGAGGTGACGAAGAAGACGAAGCCTAGCGGAGGGTTAAAAAAAGACAAAGCGCGCGGGGGGAGGGGGGGAGGAGGGGGGATGAAGCACAGCGACATACCAATGACGTAGAGGATGAAGCTGATAAAGCGGTGGTGGGTGGCTAGGGGCAGCAGAACCTTGTCGACTAAGACGATGTGCTTGAAGTAGTAGATGACGCTCTCGCCGTAGAGGAAGTACATGGTAGTGGCAAGCCAGTACCAGTTGAGACTCTTGGTGGAGCTGAGCTGGCGGGCGCGGCTGGGGACGTTGGCAATAGCGATGACCTCCTTGAAGGAGACGATTTGGACGGCGGTGACGATGAGGATCATGTAGATGTGGCCCATGAAGAGGGCGGCGAAGAAGCCGCCGATCATAACAAAGGTCCAAAAGGTACGGGTGATGAAGTTCTGCTTCTTCTTCTCGTATTCGGCCGCTTGCTGCTGCTGGGCAGAGGGTTTCTAGGAAAGAGGGGGGGTCAGGTCAGCGACGGACGGGATGGGGAGGGGGCGCTGTCCACTCTACACAGACCTCGTCGACGCCATGGAGGACGGCGGCGGTCTTGAGCATAGTTGGTGTTGCGCCATCTTCACTGACGTCACTGAAGCTGGAGCGGCGGTCGGTGTGACCATTTGTGCGGCCAGCAGTCCGGCCGCCTCGACGTGTTTTGGCCATTGCTGAAAGAGGGTGTCGCAAGGACAAGAAAGAGGGACAGAGATGCAGCAGGGGACGATGGGTGGAGGGACAGAGAAGAAAAGAAAGGAAGAAAAAAAACAGCTAAGGAATGAAACCGACGACGGCAAGCGGAAACTAACGACACGGGAGAAAAGGAGTTCGATAGGGAGCGAGGAGGGGAGGGGCGCGTGTAGGGAAGGCACGTAGGTCAGAGTTTATTTTGCCGTTGCTTATTCTTGCTCGTGTGCGTCCGTTTCGGACGGGACGGGAATATAAAAAGCTATGGAGAGCTGAGGCGCGTTAGCGCAGATGCTTAGGTGCTTCGGTGGAGGGTGGTGGAAGGAGCGCAGGCCGAGCGCATGATGTCGGCGCTGGCGGAGGACAAGGAGACAGCGAGAGTCCGCAAACAAGAGAGAGGACAGAGTAGGGTAGGGGAAGGAAGAGCAAACGGAAAGGGGCCCCCAAGAAGGGACGGGGACGCAGTTGGGATTTTGTCGTGATGAAGACGGAAAGCCGTTTTAGCACAAAAATTTGCGGCATTGGCAAGTCTTAATAATCGCAGTTAATATTACAGTGGATTGGCTGTTGGGAAGTACATGGCACGCGTGCCAATTTGTTAGACCGCAGATGTATCTTTGCCAATTACGTATCTTACTTTGCTGAGCTGAAGTCCACTGATCAGCAATGCAAAGGTTTGAAGCCCGGGTGCCTGTACGCGTATGCGTATGGCATCTTACAGGGCCATTGGCCCGGATGCACCGGCGGGTCGCTCTAGGACACCTGGCTTTGTGCGCTGGCAGGCATCTTTCCATGCCAAGCCGTGCTGGGTTTTGTGAAATAACAGCCTGTCCTTGGTGGCTTGTGGCATTTTGGGCGCAACGGGCTATTGCGGGCACCGACATGCCGGGCGCAGCGGCAAAGCCAATGCGCCCCTGGAAATGCCCGGATAATAGTGCAAAACGCCTAGCGCCAGCGGGTGCGGGGCTCCGTGCGACGCGCCTGCCCACTGTACGAGTTATCGTACTCGTACGTATCGCGTCGTGAGCAAGATTTTCAAACGACGATATCGGCCAAACAGCGATCAACACCCCCCCCCCCTCCCGATGCCTCAACTCGTGGCTGCCCGTCGTCGCTGGAAATGGACGAATTTTCAGACGACGGCTTTGATGAGCTGAACGCAGCCCTGCTGCAGGAGCTCGAAAACAAGGCGCTCCAGTCGCTTCAGCCGGCGAGCATCGAGACGATCCAAATCGACGATGACGATGTAAATCACGCCGATGCCGAGGTGCTGCGCGAGCTGGCCCGCGTGCCTTCCCGCGTGCCTGCCCAGAGCGCATTCTTCAGCTGCATGTCGGCCGCGGCCATGGTACCGCCTCCGCTGCCCGCGTACTCGCAGCGGAGCATCGCCGACGTGCCGCTCCCGGCGGCCGCTCCCACAAACGGCCTGCACGAGCGAGGCCTGCAGCGCACCCAGCCCCGCACAACAGCAGCGACAGCAGCGCCGGCCACGACTGCAACGACTGCAATAACCGCTGCAAAGATGCCACCCGCGGACAACGCCCTCGTCACGGCTTTGCAGGCCCGCGTCCGCATGCTCGAGACCGATCTGTACACGGCCAGGGGCAAAGCGTCCATGATCCAGTCCAAGTATGAGACGGTCGTGCGGGAGCATGAGGCCGAGGTGGCACGGATCCAGGCATTGAAAGAGGCGGAGCTGGCCGCTCAGCGGGAGCGGGCCGAGGCGGCCATGGCGGCGCAGCGCAGCGCCGCCACGGAGCTCGAGTTCGCCAAGCAGGACCTCAAAGAGGAGGTGGAGAAGAGCAAGAAGGGCCGTCGTGGTGGCGACCGCAGTGCAGACGGAAACCCGACGACGCCGCGCAAGGGCACGACCGGCCGGTCCAACTGGAATGTGGCCGACGGCTTCGACGACATTGAGCTGCTGCCCAGTCCCAGCAAAGGCCTCGGCCGCTGTCTCAAGGACGCCGGTGGCGGGGCTTCCTCCATCCCGGCCATCGAGCGCACGCCGACCAAAGGCAAGCGCCGCCGGCCGACCACCGACAGCCCGACAGCCATGCAGCTGGAGACGCAGGCAGTCGACGCCGACGTCTTCGGCCCGTCCCCCCAGAAGTCGGCCGACCACGGCACAGCAGCCGCTGCGGGCGTCTCGCGCGAGGCAGCACAGCCAGAGGACGCGCAGGGAGCATTCATGGTAAGTCTATGCGCCGACACGCAGTGCCGTGCATGCATCCTGACGACTCGTGCAGTTTCTCCAAGACGTCCTCGGCCACCAGAGCCACCCGGACGGGCCCTCGACGATCGAGCTCTTCTCGCGCTACAGCTTCCCGTCCAACCGGAAGCAGACGCTGGCCTTTCTTGTTCTGCAGCGCATCCCGATGCTGGAGGGCGGCCAGGGGACCACGCGGCTGATGCTGGACTTCTGTCTGCTGGTCCTGGGCATCTGGTCGCAGTGCCTGCGCGAGATGTACTACTCGCCCGTCCAAGCGCTGGTGTCTGTGCTCTCCTACATTCTGTCGCGCGACCCCTGCGGTCTCGCGCCGCACATTCTGCAGCCGCTGCTGCGCCTCGCCCAGGAATCCATCTACCTCGTTGCGGCGCCCGCCTTCAACAGCCCCAGCGGTGACCTGTCCAACCACCCGGACTACGCCGTGCGCCAGCTGGCCTGCGACATCGACGCCGGCGCCATCATGTCGCTCATGCGGCTGGCGGCTGCCAGCTCGCTGCGGTCATCCGCGTCCGCCGCCGCCGACGCGGCTTCGACGCAGCCGCGGCCGTCTCAGGCGTCGGCGTCGACGTCGACGGCCTTTCCCGAGCTGTCCGTGTCCGCGCAGACGTGGTTCTGGAGCCAGATGCAGTTCGAGTTTGTTCTCCTGATGCTGTCGTCGAAGCAGCCGCCCGATGCTTTCCTGGGCATGATGGCCCTGCTGCGCACCTCGGCCCTGCCCGACTCCATCGGGCCCATCACCAACGACCCGGCCAAGGATGCCAGCGTCGTCGCGTCGCTCATCATCGACCGCATCAGCCATCACATCGAGGAGCCGCCCAAATGGGCCTATCCCTGCCGATACAGCGAGTGGGATGTGCGCCTGTCGGCCCTCGGCGTGCTCGACTGCTTTGCCCAGACCTCCTTTGGCAAGCTGAGCCTGGCCGCCAGCGAGTGCACCCTGCCGCGCCTCGTCAGCGTGCTCTTCCCTGCGTACGGCGAGCTGCGCGATCGCGATCTGCTGCAGAGCCCGCTGCATCCCACGCCGGGCTGGCTGCCGCTGTCCGACGCCGAGATTCGGGCCTACGGGATCGGCGGCCTGGACCTGTCTCTGACTCTGGGTCCGAGCCCGGACAAGCTGGATGGCCCGGCTGCCGCTGTTGGATCAATCTCTGGCACCGACCGCAGCACCATCCCGCTGGTGCTGCTGCACGTCTCGGCCACCATCTATCTGCTGCACAGCATCATCACGGACCCGCTCACGTCGGCCGTGGCCAACATGCCGGCCAGGCTGGCCAAGACGCGCGGCGGCACCCAGAGCTTCTATCTGCTCACCATGGCGCGGCTGGGCTTCCGTGCCGATCCCGTCTTTGCCACTGGCCTGCTCGACGAAACATACAAGCTCGCGCTCGAGCTGTTCAAGCTTGCGGCGACGCCAGATGAGGACGCAGACTATTCCCAGTGGGCTCAGCAGAGTCGCAGCACCCGGGATGTCGCTCCTACCGTTGACCCTTTTTCAGACGGGGCGCTGTGGGCCCAAGAGAGGCCAGATGCAGAGCCCATGGCCACATGACGTCATAGACACGGAATGGTCGCTCTGCAGTTAGCAATGAGCCTGGGAGTGAGGTGATAGCCAATGGATGGCAGGGGAATGCTGCAGGACCCCCGCAGCCCCAAAACTGGACTAGACGCATGCTCCTAACTCCTTTCGTGAAAAACATCTCCGGGGCAAATTATCTGGGGAAACGGGGCGATCGTCAGCAGCACCACGTAAAATGCGGGGGTTGCCTTGTTCTCCGAGCAGCCGGTGTATCCATGTTCTCGGAGGGTTACGACGACGACGAGCCATTTGTGACAGAAATCGGTCGTTGGCTGCTGCTCGCATTCTCTCCGCCAAACCGGCAAAGGCTGTTCTGTGGTGTTCCAACATCGATAGCAGGGCCAGAACAGCGGTTCATTGTCCTGCCTCCGACATTCCGCCCATGGCACCGAAGCGGAAGCTCTTGGACCAGGGCTCGCCGACCATGACTGCGTCTGCAGAATCCAGACCAGAAGAACCAGCGAGCCAGCTTGGCTACGGCCAGCCGCACCAGCACCAGCACCAGCAGCATCTGAAAAGGGCCATCGCCACGCCTGTCCCGCTGCCGAGCGTAGAAAACTACCCGAGGAAGCGAATCTCCATCGCCGTAAGACCCTCTTCGGATCTCCGGCCCAAGGAACAAAGTAGCTGGTCCACATACTGACGCGCTAGGACCAGTGCAATCTATGCCGCTTCCGCAAAACTGTCCGTTCCCGTCCCGACATGCAGGGTTCCCTTGCCCCATGTGTGCTCAGTCTTTCTTGTACTAACCCACGTCCCCTCCATCCAGAAATGCGACGCAGTGCGGCCCACGTGTGGCTTCTGTGCCGGCTTGGGCGTCCAGTGCCAGTACCGCGAGTCGGTTCATGCGTCGGCGGCAGCCAAAGAAAGCCGGAGCCGGTCATTTCAGAGCAGACAAGACCAGCAGCCGCAATTCCGTGAGCCGGTCAGCGTCTCGGTGCCGCCGCCGCCGCCGCCGCCGCCGCCTGGCCACGTCACCAGCCTGGAGAAGCGGCTGCTGGAGCTCGAAGCCAAATGGGCCGAGCTGGAAAAGCGGAGCCTCGACTCTGCCATCTCGCCAGGCGCAGCAGATGGGTTTGTAGGCCGGCCAGTGGATAGAGACATGGCGCCACAGCCACCTTCTGGTAGCATCCCCCTCGCGGGAATGCTCGGCGGGCCTTCACCACCGGCATCGACGACAGACAGCATCGGCAACATCAATGACACCAGTCTTGCCATCAGCGGCAGCAGCAGCATCCGGATTGTCGATGCTGCCCGCCATCAGTATCTGCGAGAGGGGCCCGACCCTTCCCCTTCCACCATGCTGGCGGCTGCTGGCGGAAGCCACCGAAAGGCTGATCTGGCTCGTCAGCAGGCACCGCCAGGACAGTACACGGCGCGGCCGAGCCTGCTGACGTTTGACAGCCCCGGTTATGTGCGCGCGGAGAGCTGGGACGACTCGGGCGAGTTTTACGATGCGGAGATGGCCGCCGGCGACGAGTTCAACCGGCACACAAGCCAGTGCCTGGCTGTGTTTCCCGACGTGTCGAAGCGGACGGTGCGGCTGGTGCTGCAGAGCTTTGTCGAGAACTTTCTGGGGTGGATGCCGCTGTTTGAGGCGACGGCGGTGTACACGATCGTCAACGTGGCCTGCGCCAGCAGCTTCGCGCCGTCCGACCCCAACAGCTGCCTGGCCATGCTGATCCTGGCCACGGGCACGATGCTGCAGAGCCACGCCGACATCCGGTCGAACCCCCCGCCCGGCCTCGACTACTTTGCCCACGGCAGCCGCTACCTGGAGCGCTTCGCCTTCACCACCAGCAGCCTGACCGCCCTGCACTGCCGCATCCTGCAGGCCGCCTACTTCAAGCTGACCCTGCACCCGCTGCTGTCGTGGAACACCACTATGCAGGCCACGCGCGACTGCATGAATGTGCTGAGCTCCCGCTGGTGGAAGAGCCTCGACCCGGCCGCCCGCGAGCCGTGGCACCGCGCCTTCTGGGCGTGCTCCGTCATGGCAGAGTGCGCTGCAATGCCCCTTCTTGTTCTGCTCCTGCCTGCTGACCATGACCGCAGCGAACACGAGGCCTCGATGCGCCTGCACACGGTCGGCCACCGCATGTTCCACGAGCTTGTGCCCCTGCCGCGCTTCGAAATCGAGGACACCGGCTTCTACTACTTTCTCGCCCAGATCAGCCTTCGCAAGCTGGTCACAGCCACGCTCGACGTGGTGGGCTACCACGGTGTGTTTCCTCCCCCTCACCCTGGAGTGATCGACAGCTCTAACCAGCCAGACGGCAAGGTCGTGTACGCGCCCGTCGTCACCACAGAGCTGCGCAACCAGGCGCGCGAGTGGCACTGCCACCTGCCCGTGGCCATCCGCTTTCCGCTCGACAGCTCGCCTTTGTTCGACGCCCGCAAGTCCTTTCTGCGCCTGCAATATTTCTCGCTCAATGCCGTGCTCGAGTGGGCCTCTGTGCTGCGGGTCATGGAGGCGTATGGCACGGCGCAGGAGGTGTCCGACGAGATTGCCCTGGCCCGCATCGAGGCTGTCGAGTGCTTCCGGTTCTCTACCCTCTATCTCGACGTGGCTGCCGAGCAGCTGCTCAGCTGGCGTCTGGGAACGTGCATTTCCATATGGACGTAGGTTGCATGTCCTGTCTGCGTCCCGACGCGCGCTGATGTCCAGAACATTTGTCTTCCTCGCCTCTCTGATCGTCAGCTACAAGGCCCCGGCGTTGGCGTTCATCCCAGTCACGCGCGACCCGACACATGTTCGCAACGCACTAGAGCTGCTCCGGCCGTGGAGCCATGTGCCGTTTGTCGCCATTGGCTTGGAGCGGATGTCTGGGATTATGAAGCGGATTGGCATATCTCCCTAGGCAGATCCAGGTGCGAGGGCCAACTAGGCGTGCGCACAACCAGATTCGTCAAGGGAGCCAGGTCGTTGGCTGGGGGAGAAAGCATCCTCTTATCTCAGGCATAAAAAAAAAAAGAGTAGTCTATATGGCTCCAGGTCTATCAATGCTCGGTGAAATCCGCGCCGAAGTCGTCTGAATCTCGGAAACATAGCCAAGAGAAGCACACTATGTAGCAAAACAGAGCCAGCCTGCGGCATGTACAAAAACGGCAATTCCCACTATCAGCTGGACAGCATGATAGATGTAAAAGCCGCTGTCAGCACCCCCCAGGCGACGGTAGCACGTGCAAGCGATGGAGAGGCCGATGACTTGCTGTCAGGGCTGACGCCGGTAGCCGACTCGCCGAGATACCAGGCGCCAATATCGGTAAGCTTGCCTCCAGCACTAAGCATCGCCGCATTGGGGCCGACGTTGGAAACGGAAGAGCGGAAGGCACCAAAGTACGAGTAGCGTTCGATGTAGGAAATGCGGTCCAGGTAGTCCACCGATGTGTTGAAGAAGGACTGGGTCGTGGACAGGTCCTGGTTGTCGTAGTTGTACTCGGTGATCCACAGAGACGTGTTGGGGAAGCTGCAGCTGTTAGAAATGCGCTGCATGGGGCATTCGGCATACATCAGCGAGGGCTAGGGCTTACGCGGCGGCATAGGTGCCGATGTGGCTGGCCAGTCCTTCAAAATTGCCATACCAGTGCAGCGGCACAAAATCGTAGGTGCAGTTGGTGGTATTGCCGTTGGAGCTGATCAGGCTGCTGCAGTTGCCAAGCATCTGCGTCAGCCAGGGCACGCCGTCCCAGCCGCCGGTGCAGGCAGGCAGGCCGACTTTGACGCCAACCTTCTGCAGCGGGATGATGTTCGATACCCAGACCTTGGCGGCGACGGAAGGCTCAATGTTACTGCCGCCAGAGGCACTCGAGCCGTCGGGTTCGTTAAAGGTCATGATGTGGGAGATGTTCCGGCCCTGGCTGATGAGATCCTTGACAGCAGTGAGGAAGGATGTGTCGGATGTGTCGGAAGGGGCGCCCCAGAGCATGGGCACGAACTCGAAGACATCTTGGGATAAATTGCTGTACACAGGAGACGGCGCGCTGCCGTAGTTGTAGTACCAGGTCAGGTCAGACGGCGACCGAGTCCAGATGTAGTTGTCTTGGGGCCAGGAAGCGTTCGGGGTGAAGACAAGGCCGCGCTTTGTGGAGCTCGAGGCGCTGGTGCTGACGAGAAGCACGGAGAGAACGGAAACAAGAGCGAGTCGGGCTGGCGGAGAGGCCATTGGAAAAAGCGAAACGAGCGTCATGGCCAAAGAAGCGGCCGGAGCGAACAAGACAACCCTGCTGCAGAAGCTGTGGTGCCGCGAGGATGCTGCCAGATTCAGCTGCGGTTGCGGCTGAACAAGGAAAGGCCAAGCCCGTCGGCGGCTCGTATTCTAGCCAGAGCGCGTCAGTACGACGTCGGAACTCGATGGAACGAGAACGAGCGGCAGACAAGCAAATGGAACGAAAAGGATTGCAGAATAAACACAGAAGAACAGAAGAAGAACAACAGAAGAACAACAAAAAAAAAGAAATGCCTACCGCTTGGCCATGAGGCTCGTCGAGACGGCTCGACCTGGCGCCTTTTTTTTCTTCATTTGGCCCGGATTGAGAGAATGAAGCCGCGCTAATGCGACGCCATTGGGACACACTATTGGCCTAACACAGCGTGCGGTGCTGAATAAGTGCCGAGAGAGGGAAGCAAAAGAGCGTTCTGATGGGAATCTTGTAATGAAAAAGCGATCGAGGCGAGGGCTGGCCCCGGACCCGTCATGCCGTCACTGCTGAGCGGATCTAACCCAACGGCTCTCCAGCAGTAGGCGATAAGCACATGTCGATCATTGGGCAGTCGTCATCTGGGTGCGTCTTGACAGCAGCCCGTCCCAATAGGGTCTTTGGGTTGTGACTGGGTGTTGAGTTTATTTTGTACTCCATAGTTGTCTTTTTTTTTTTTTTCTTCTTTGTCGTAGGCTTGGACCGGCCGCTCCTGCCCTCGGCACTCGTTCTGGAGGCTTAGCCCATGGTGGGGAAGGCTCGAGCGGGGAACCTAGACTGACGCAGAAGCCTCGGCAATCGCAGGACCAAATATGAAACTATTACAGTGTACTCGTATTTTGTATAAAGCATTCGTCGTCGGGGCCATGATCCCACGTTTTCTCTCTTTGGATTCTCACGTCTTCAGTACCCCAACCCAAGCACGCTGCAATGGCTGACCGTCTTGGGTCCATCCTCCGGCATTTGGGCGGCAGTGGCAATTCCGTCTCGACCCTGTGAGTTTGGTGGCCTTTGTCAACATTTCGGCTGTGCTGTGTTGTCCAGCATTCATGCTGACCGTTCAGAACGTCCAAGAATCCCGACGATGTCGTGATCACCCTGGCCATCCGCACGCCGCTGACCAAGGGCAAGAAGGGCGGCTTCAAGGACACGTCGCTGGAGTACCTCATCTACGCGATTCTCAAGGAGGTCAACGAGCGAAGCAACCTCGACCCGGCTCTTGTTGACGATATCTGCCTGGGCAATGTACGCAGCCCCTTCGGTCCACCCCTTTTGCGTGCCCTGGCCACGCTGCTGACGCGATCCAGGTCTCCGATGGCAAGGCTACCTACCGCCTGCGCACGGCTGCTCTGGCTGCCGGCTTCCCCAACACGACGTCGGCGTCGTCGGTCAACCGCTTCTGCTCGTCTGGCCTCAAGGCCACGGCCGACATTGCCAACCAGATCAGCCAGGGCAACATCGAGATCGGCGTCGCTGTCGGTGCCGAGTCAATGAGCATCGGGGGTGACGCCATCGACTCGCCCTTTGACGAGGAGGTGCTCAAGATCAGCCAGGAGTCGCGTGATTCTGTCATGCCCATGGGCTGGACCAGCGAGAACGTCAGCCGCGACTTTGGCGTCGCCCGCGAGGAGATGGACCGCTACGCCGCCGAAAGCTTCCGCCGCGCCGAGCAGGCTCAGAAGGACGGCCTCTTCGACGACGAGATCGTGCCCATCCGCACGCGCATCAAGGACGCTGAAGGCAACTGGCAGGACGTTACCCTGACCCGCGACGAGGGCATTCGCCCGGGCACCACGTTTGAGGCGCTGTCCAAGATCCGTGCCGCCTTCCCCCAGTGGGGAAAATGCACCACCGGCGGCAACGCCAGCCAGGTGACGGATGGCGGTGAGCCCCCCTCCCAAGCATGCTTTCTTGATGTTTCGACATTGTGCTGATGAAGCAGCCGCCGCCGTCATTCTCATGAAGCGGTCGACCGCCGTGCGCCTCGGCCAGCCCATCCTGGCCAAGTACGTCGACAGCGTGGTGGCCGGCCTGGCGCCGCGCATCATGGGCATCGGCCCCACTGTGGCCATTCCCAAGCTGTTGGCCAAGCACAACCTGGCCCTTGACGACATCGACGTCATCGAGGTCAACGAGGCCTTTGCCAGCATGGCAGTGTACAGCCGCGACAAGCTGGGCCTGGACTGGGCCAAGATGAACCCGCGCGGTGGCGCCATCGCCCTCGGCCATCCCCTAGGTGCGACGGGCACGCGGCAGATTGTCACGGGGCTTAGCGAGTTGCGCCGGCAGAAGAAGAAGATCTTGCTGACTAGCATGTGCATTGGAACTGGCATGGGTATGGCGGGCTTGTTTGTCAGCGAGCAGTAGGCTAGCATCTTTCATTTACATGGGAAGTTTCTAGATTAAAATTGTTTCTTAAAGTACATCGTAAATTTCATTACCTAAAGTGCACACAGAATATGTCCATTCAAGCAGGCAGTCCATTGTAATTTAGAAATTAGAATCATGTTCAAGCTATGAGGCAGAAAAAAAACCAGAACATGGCCGTGTAGATATTACGCCCAAGGCGTCTGAGACACCGGAACCATACCTTTCCCTTGTGCGAACATCGCCCACAAACAAAAGAAGAAACCAGGGATATAAGCCCAATTACACAGTCATAGGAAGATGTATAGAGATACAAGAGGGTAAGAAAAAACAGAGTAGAAGAACAGGTACGCGCTATTTCCGAATCTCAACCCACAAACCCCGAAAACATGCTACAAGCGTTGCTAAATATGTAGCCGCAGGGGGTGAACATGACCATACAAATCAGAAAATGCAACGCAGAACAAGTAGGGCATGATTGTGGACATACCGCCCGTAGACATTCGGGCTTACCTTGATGAAAGCAGAAATACAGCAGAAGTGGGGTCTGAACAAGACGCAGCATCATAAAATGGCATGACAAGAAACAAAGAGACGCCACAAAGTCGTGTATAAAAAAAGAACAAGGGAAGTAAATCGCCGGGCCGTCCATCGGCAGTATATTTGGTCGCATCATAGGCTTGTGCCACATGGAGCTGCTGGGCGGCCACGAGCCGTGGATCAGCCGGTGTCTTATGTGGGTACTGGTCGAGAGAAAGTCGACGATATACTTCTACTCTCCGTCGTAGTCTGCTGCGGAGAGAAGGGACTGCCGGCAGGAAGATGAAGGAATGCTTGCCGAATAGGTGATACTTCGAGAAAGGTTTGGAGTGGGAGTGGGGGTAGAGGGGG